>CM066033.1:1037678556-1038278556 GCA_033557465.1 Ichthyophis bannanicus | reverse complement strand
GTCTACAGATGATCACAAGATGGTGAATGCACCCCCACAGCACCTCGGCCTGATAGGGGGAACTGACCGTGTGTGTCACTGGCACAGAGTAGCTACAGACCGTCACATTGTGCGGGTTCTGTGCTCACCCTGAGGGTGAGGTGGGGCGCCCAGCACCAGGTCCACAGCACCTGACTTAATTGAGATAGGCTATGCTTCAGGTCGCCATCAGTGCCAGTGTGTGATAGGTAGTCCTTGCAGACACACCTAGGATATACCTGTGTCCATCTGTATTTCCCAGTCATGTCCAGCCCTTGTGTACTATGGTGCACCCAGAATAGTGCATATCCTGTGTGGGTACCATGATCACATGATTTAAGTGAAGGGGGGAGTTTGGACCCATAGGCAGATTATGTAGCACCACCCAACCTGCCCTCTGGGGCGCAGGGTAGGGGACAGGATCGCCCATCAACAGACCTACATTCTACATTCCTGAAATGGTGGTAGTAGAGGGAACCATCAACCCCAGTCCTGCTAGGGAACAGGCACCATACAGGGCAGTAAATGCAGATCTCTACCCATCCATAAGGCAATGGCAGGCAGACAGTAGGCCTGGAAATGCTCAGCTCAGCTGCCCTCCCCCCACCCCCCACCCCACCCCACCCCCAACCTAAAAGAAAGGGTTTATTTTGAGTGGGGAAAGCCTATTCCAATGACTCCAATGTGATCCACATACAGGGAAATCAAGACAGTGATAGTAATGCTCCATTGGCAGCAACAGTATAGTGGCCTAGTATGAAAGGGCACCATGTTGCTGGTGCAAATGGGGCAAAGGAGGTGGCACGTGGGTGATGCAGTTGGGGTGGCCGATGAGCAAGGCTGACCACACAGCTGCCCAGGTGGCCCATCTGTGATGTCCATCAAGATCCCACAATGACAGTGCTGCTGCTGCGTTAAAAGAAATGCACAACCAGGAATGGGTCAAGGGTCCCTGTTGCCCTAGGCAGAGAGTACAGCTGCCCCCCTCCCCACCACCACCACTGAAGCTGCCCCCGGAGGAAGATGCTGGCAGTGGCAGTGAAAGTGGCTGTAGCTCCAAAGTGGGCTGCAGAAAGCAGCCACCCACAAAAACACTATCGCTGCAGCTGTCTGCCTCTCCCCAAGATGGAAGTGGTAGCAGCCAGGGGTGGGATGCCGGTGGCGGGAGTTGGGTATGGGGGCAGTGCAGCTGGGCATGTGTGCTGCTGGTGCCCCCATCTAGACCTGCTGTGCTAGGCATCCAACTATCCTGCATAGTGGATGGGCTGGCACTGCACTGCACCCCCACAGCCATTATGCTGCCATGTCATCATAGTGCAGGGGTGGTGGTGGCACGTGCTGCAGCTTCCACCTGCAGCAGACAAAAGCTCGGTTCTGGTTCTGTGTGTACTGCGCAATGTAATGCAACATCTGCCAATAACTGTCTGATGGTGAACATTTCAGAGGAGGGGACAGTGGAGCACATGCTGATCACTCCTCACTAAAGATGGATGTAGCAGGGCATTTGCCCACATCTCCCGGTGGAGGGGGGCCAGGGCAGCAAGGTATGTACAGCTGCATGGTTGCAACATCAGTGACACCACCAACAGCAATGAACCAGTGGGCATGGCACGATGTCAGGGAGGAATGGAGTTGCTGGCAGGCGGCTCACACTGATCACTGGCCCTTGGCACCGGTCAAGTTAACCATGTGGATTGCTCAACCCTTGGATCAGGATACCCCCACCTGCACATAGTGATATGTGCATGGGTGGGGGGAGGGAGAACGATGCAGCTGAACGAATGGTATGTAAAAAGAGAACAAGGCATGTCAGAGCCAAAATGCCCACCCAGCACCGTCACCTGCAAGATAACCCTACAACTACCACTCTACAGTGTTCATAAAGCACTACAAGGTGCATGCATCTCTCTAAATACACAGTCCCTCTCCGAAGAGCTTACAATCAAGTGATGTTGGACAGTACAACATAGGCGTAAGAAGGGTAGAATGGGGAGTGGAGACATTGGGAAGTAAGAGATAAGGCTCCAACAGCAGCCCCAAGGAGGTATGCCTTCTGCATGTATTTGAAGAGGAAGAGAGATGAGACATGATGTATGCACTAGGCAAGATGAGCAACAGGGTCACTGCTTCTGAGTCTGGAGATGGCAGTAAAAGGACAGGGAGTAGTGAGGAGATAGCCAGAGGAGGAGCGGAGTCCATGGTTGGGGAGGGGTGTAGGGAGAGGGGAGAGAGGTGATAGGTGAAGTGATGAGGGGCAACATTTATAGGTTAGCACCCATTGCATGTGTGAGATGGATCTTAAAACAGATGGGGAGTCGGTGAGGTGAAACCAGCAGAGGGGTTATATGAGTGTATCAGGGCCGGCAGAGGATCAGACGCACAGTTGAGTTATGAAGAGATGGAAGGGGAGAGAGATAACTTTGAGGGAGACCAGTAGGGAGGAGGGTGCTGTGGCAAGATGGGTGATAACTATAGGGTGGACACGAGTGTGTACCAAAAGCACAGGGCTCTGTATTGACCTGGGCAACTCAAAATGGGAGGACCCAGTCATCAATAGCCACCTGGGGCACACGTGAATCTACAGCAGCCAAATCCGGCTGCAAGAGGTGAGGTCATGCCATGACTGCCCCACAAGTACACACCAGAATATGTGGTAACAATGCCAGTCTGCTACATCTGCCATGGCATGCAATGTGTGTGTGCCTGTTGCATGGGCTGCCCCTCTGAGTGGACATAGCCCATGTGTAAGGCAGGAAAGTCAATTGCACCAGCAGTAGAAACAGCCACTGTACCATACAGACCAGATAACATGTCCCTCTCCCACATCCACCAAACATGCCTTGCAGGCAGATATGGCACAGGGGAAGCAGAGAGCCCAGCAGACATAGGCAGATGCCTACGTATTCTCACATTCCCCATAACAATGAATGCATCCACAACCATGGAGTGCTGGCTTCATAAGGCAGTGCTGTGGCTCAACATGATAGTCAGGTTCAAGACTGAGATGCAGATCATGTCTTGCATGTCCCTGTAGGTAAACTTGATCCTATATTACAGGTACATAGTGCTTTATAGCATCAGGCTACTGGGCATTTTCTCTTTCTGGGAGCCCAATCACTGAGGCACATGCTGGATGTCAATGCTGTTTGTCCGAGGCCGGGGTGTACCTGGTTGGCTCTATGCACATGCTTTGTATGTGGATCAAGCAGCACAGGCACAGTTGGTGTGTGCATGCTTGAGGAAGCCCTGTGGTGGGCATCAAGTGCAGAATGAATGTGCTTGCTGTAGTGTATTTATATTTACAGATAGTTACCAAAGCAGCTGTTCCTGTGTCCTACACACTAAGGGGTATGTTTACTAAACTACGGTAATGTCACCCGTGTTACGTTCCATGGTAAAGGTACAGATGCCCATATAAAGGCATGGGCGGTGCATCGTTACAGCAAGCCTTATCAGCTAACGCACGTTACAAGGTGCCTTATAAGGCACCCTACAAGGCACATTAAATAGAATTTGTCACATGCCTTTTTGCTTCTCACCACCACCAAAATATTGTCTATTAGACAACGTTTTGGTGGTGGTGAGAACTGAGGAGGCATGTGACACATTCTATCTACCCTTTTGATGTCTAGGACATCTGCACCTTGCCCACTCACAATCTTAAATGACAGAGGTGTAAGGCAGGGGTCTCCAAATCCAGCCCTAGAGGGCCACAAACCAGTCAGGTTGGCAGGATATCTCTAATGCATATATATCTCATGCATATTCATTAGGGCTATCCTGAACACTCGACTGGCCTAGGGGTTCAAGGAGGACTGGTTAAGAACCACTGCTGTAGGCTATATCTCTATGGCTTGTTGCACAGCAATGGCTGGGTACAGAAGGACTGCAGGTCACCTCACAAACCATCTGCTCTGTGTACCAGGATAGGGTATCCCCACCAGCACCCATGATGCAATGCACATGCAGAACAGCGGTCTATAGCTGATCACAAGATGGGGTCTGCACCTCTCTTGTACTGCAGCATGGTAAGACGGACTGACAGTGCGTGATACTGGCACAGAGTAGCTACAGACCATGCCATTGTGCAGGTTCTGTGTTCACCCTGAGGGTTAGGATGGGCACCCAGCACTAGGTCCGCAGTACATGTGGTGCTAGAGATAGGTCTTGCTGCACATTCTCAGTACTGCCAGGTGTTCTTAGCAGTGCAACTGAAAGTACTTCTGTCTTCTGCAGTCACATGTGGTCCTGTGGGGCCAGACACCACCAAGATTAGTACATACCCAGTGTTAGGGTCTGGTTGCCAAGGGCACTTGTTATGCGGGCAGAGGGGTGTCTAGGTTTGCACGAGGTGGATATAGCACTGTCTCTACAGGTCAAAGTGGTATACTCTATATTCCCCGAAAGACCCACAATCACCCATTTTTATTTATTTATTTAGCTGTATTTATATTCCGCTTTCCACCGGGTCAAAGCCGTCAATTGGGGGATACATTTAACACGAGGGGATATGACACACATACGTTAATACTTACAGGGAACATGGGCAATGGAGGGTTAAGTGGCTTGCCCAAGACCACAAGGAGCGCCTATAGGACTAGAAATCCCAGTCCCTCTGGCCTGAGATTGCTGTCCCCAGGTGGGACTTGAACCCCCAGCCCTCCGGCCTGAAGTACCTTGTCCTAACCACTTAGACCACTCTCCCTCTTTTTGTAGGTGAGGGAGTGGAGGGACAGATGCCTGAGCCTGGCTGTAGAACAAGTAACCACAGTCCTGCTGGCTGGTAGGCCAGAGCCATAAATGGCCCAGTGACAGACCAGAAGTAATGCTTGGGATAAGCCAGGGAAACCTCAACTGCCCCACACCACAGTCAGATTGCACCTGCAGAACCCTACAAGGTGTTCAACCATGCACAGACTAACTGCAGACAGTCCACCAGCCCATCCATAATGCATGCTCATAGGGGAACCCTGTGCACCCAGAGATGTGATGTACAGCACAGACACCAAGCAGGCATCTCTGTGATTGAGCCCCAGAACTGGGAACACACAGGTATAACTAAAGACAAGCAATATAGAGCACTATGTGGGAGCATAGACATGCCATGGTCACTGATCAGGTCAGGGTGAGAATGACCTCACAGCATTCCATGCTGTGGCCACCCTGTCCATGCAGGTGGTGGTCGGGCACTACAGTGTCCCAGCCATTGCCCTACAACCTGTTCAGATGCATCCTGCCAACCTGCCCTGTCCAGGCCATATCCACAATACCTTGCTCCTCATTATGCACATTTGCAGGCTAATGCTGGTAACAGTGGGATATTGTGGGCCCAGAGTAGTGTAGGCAGCCACAAAAAAAATGGATACACACACACTCACACTCACACTCACACCCACCTCTGTTGCAGCATTGTGCAATGATAGGGGTGGTTGGCAATCCTGCTTGCCACACTGGTCCTGATCACAGTGCCCACACTGCTAAACTGTGCAGGGGGTATTAGTAATGCTCTGCTGATAACTGCAGCTCCATGCTGGGGCCAACAGCCTGGATCTCCATGAAGCTTTGGATAGTGGAGCCCGTGTAAGTGGGTGTTTTGACCCCTGTTTGACGCGGCTTTGGGGTTTGCGCATGTTGATGTGGTATCTGCATTGTAGGATAAAATGTGGGGAGATGCTCTGTTGGATCCACAGCTGGGACTTGAACCTAAGATCTTCTGCATTGGGACACACTGGCTGTGGGTACTGCACCACACTATTGCCACAGTGGTCCCTGGGACTACCCTTACTTTCCTCAGGCAGACCATTTCTGTTGCACTGCATACCATGTACTGGTACTGGTACAGGGCATGGCTTAGGTCCACTGCATGTGGGTGGCACTTCTCCCTCCAGCACAAACACCCCCCCCTGCCATGCCAACATGACCATATGCTGTCGGTGCTGGTCATGCATGGTCTCGGGCCATCCACTGTGCAGGTAGGCGGGTGCCTAGGGTGTGAGGTCTGGGGTGGCGAGGCATACATAGACATCCACACATCCCCCCCATCACTGCCTACCAATGTTATGCCTCTTCCACATGGGGGAGTGATGGCTGGGGGGATGTCAGACTGGTGCTCTAGCAACTATTGGCTAGGGTAGACTGGGTAGATGTAGGAGGAGTGTGTTGTTACTGCCGACTGTGGACAGGCTAGGGTATGCACCTCAGGTTCGGTGTGCCCAGTTTGGCCTACTGGGTGTATATATGTTTCCGACAACCTATTGGCACACCCTGCAATGCCTTACTAGGGGCTGCCGTAAAGTGTGTTCAGTTAGCTGGGTCTACGAACTGTTTGGGACCCATCCTGGATGTGTTCTATGGACCCTTGTTAGTGTGGTCCCCAGATGTGCACTGCTTGCCCTATAACAGGCATAGTGGTACCTGTGTGACATTTGTGGTATTTGCTGGGTAATGTCCCCTGGATGGGACACTGTGGAACATGGACTACTGGACATGTTTGGCCCTGGTCAGCTGCTGTCCTGCTGATTCCCAGTTTCTATATTCTTATGTCCCACCTGGGCGATGGCCTAGTTCACCCTATGCACCAGCTGCCCCCACTGCATGTCCCACCTGCAGTCCCCCATGCCCCATTTGCACCATCACCATAGTGGCCTTTCATACTTGCCACTATACTGTTGCTGCAGATAGAGCACTACTATCACCTTTCTCGGGCTCCCTGCCTAGGCTATACATTGCTGACACTGAAATGGTTTCTCTCTCCTGCAAATGTGCATCTGACAGGTTTTCATTTGCGATAGGATTGAACCCTTCAGTTCAGCGCGTAAGTGTGCAGGGAGCCTCTCCCCGCCCATTGACCCCCTGCTCTCTCTCCTCCCTCTGCGGTGTGTACCGCGCCACAGAATGCTTCCGTGCAGGTTGTAACGTTACTGCACGGTAACGTTACTGCAGTTTAATAAACATACCCCTAGGTCTTGGAAGAGCTAGCAGTACTGCCATATCAGTCCCATACCAGCCTATATAAACACCTTTATTATTGAGTTCCAGGACACACATCCCCAACATAATAAACATCTACAGCATACTGCAATCGGGCAGAAACCAATTAACTTGCATCACACAATGCAGGAAGCATATACCACACACTGGAAGTGATGCAGATCTACAGCAGACCCACAAGTGTATATCTCAAGCAATGTAAGCTCTGGGGACCAGATGCTGTGCACCCCTCCTCATATTCAGGGTGACTACTGAAACTGGTTAGCACAGTTTGCAGCTGTTATGTGCCTGTACCACACACTGTCAGCGCATTGTACTGAATAGCTGTGAAGGAGCACTGCATTCTCCATGTGCTGGACAGCATCAGAATGATGTTCTGCATATGTAGTGCATCATGGGTAATGTAGGGGCTAAACTATACAGGCATATACAGCAGACATTGCGAGCACAGTGGCAACTGTGATCACTGGGGCATAGCCCAGTACCAGCCTGTCATCTCTGATGGGGGGAAGCATGTGCTTGCTCTCCCAGTGAGCACAGGATGTTCTGCAATGTACCACATGGCTCATTACTGTGGTTTGCATTCCTTTTATGTGCAGGTGGACTGACCCCACTGTGTGCAGCAGGTCACAGGGAGTGCATGTCATAAACTTATGCTGCCTCTGGGACTTGTGCCATGCTGTAGCACAGCAGACCCATGCACATTTTGTTTGCCATTGGGGGTACAGAGAAGGGATGGGCCTCCTACCCTCACCTGTGCTTTGGCCTTTGCACAAGGGAGGTAGCCTGTGGCAGTGTGTCTGTGATGCTGCTTCAATACTGTGTGTCACGGCCATGTGCAGCAATGGAGCAAGCAGCAAGTTGTGGTGTGGCACTGACTTGCATTGTGCCAGCCACATTGTTTCATGTCCTGGGGTCCACCCATTGCAGGAAGAGACCTATAGTCTCTGTGATTCCAGACATTGATAGGCCAAAAAGTATGGAGGTGTAGCCTATTGGTTCATACCCTGTCTCTATCAGAATTAGACAAAAGTTCAATTTCCACTTGTTCTCTGTGTGCTGCTCAGTTCATTTTCATGCCTGAAATGATCCGTTGTTTGGTTGACACACATTCTTATGCTTTGTTATGTGTTCCGCCCAAAATTTGGGTCTGCAAACAGACATTTTGGTTTCATGGCCTTCTGTAAGAATGGTTTTATTGTTTCTGCTGCAGTCCATTGCCACCCAGCTGGCTGTGTAGCATAGTTGCTAGGGCCCTTGCTTGGGAACTATGATACTGGGGTTTGATGCCCCCTGGTACTCCTTTTGTGACTGGTTGGAATGTTTAACTGTGGCTGTTTCTGTATGTCACAATCTTCATAGGAATGCCCACAACTTCTTGTGACCTAAGGCAGGTCACTTAACCCTCCATTGCCCCAGCAGACCACAGGTTCTTCCAGTCCCTGGTTTTAGTCTTACATTACCAGGTTTCAGTACAATGTACTACGCTTTGACTGCATTGATACAGCAATGTGATAAAAGGTTATTTGAAACATACAGATGTTATCTACTTGTGAAACATGCATCAGGTATCACATCATGACTGTGACTGTACAGCTTTTGCTCCATCACTTCTCTGCAAGTATCATCTCATATCCTTACATGCCCCATTTGGCCAGTTTGAGCAACTTCTGTCCAGATGCTGTCTGCAAATGTGTCTAATGAATTGCATGTGTTTGGGTGGTTGGGATAGGTGTGTACCATCATGTCTGGGATCAGGTCTTCCAAGTGGCACTGCCACATGTTTTTCACACACAACACAAACGCATACAGGATGACAACTTGCATGCATTGGTGCTGCATGCCCATACCATCCTCTCATCTACTGCCATCCTACCTTCAGTCCATCCATCAGCCTTTACCGGCTGTGTGCGGTCACTTATGCTCCTGCTAGCTGCTACGCCATGGCCTACACAGGTACTCTTATCCGCATTTCTACTTTTCACTTACACTTCACCTGTGTCTGATCTAAACGTCACCACCCCTGCTCCGTCATCCTTCCAATGCACATATCATGGAGCTTCTGACTTCACTGGGGGACACATCTTACCCATCCTATGCCACTCACTGACATTATGACACTTTACGTGGGTACACTCCAGTGCATCAGTACAGCTGCCTTCACATGGGCACCCACTTACTGACTGACACATTGGGTGCCCACGGATCTGTCAGGTCCATCAGCTCCCACTTGTCCTTCCATCCATCCCCTTTATATTGCCTTTTACTGGGGCTCCATTATCCAGCATTACAGTGACAGCCATTTTTGGGCATTAAGGTGCACACCTGACACCTTAACACCCGGTGTCCTGTTAGCGCACGTTAGGCAGCCCATTGCAACCTTAATGCCGGAAAGCCTCCTGCCTGCCCAGAGCCTTTTTCGCACGGAAAGTTCCTTATTGCTGCATTAACACTCGCTATCCCAGGCTCCCTTATCATCCTTTAGTAAACATACCCCTTAGTGATGGGAATGAGGCATGGGTGTTGGCTAGGATATGGTTTTATTTGAAGAAAAGAAGATGGAAAGGCCTGAAATGGCCTGCTAGAAGAGGAGGTAGGAACAATACTTTGGAGGATTTGGGCATACTTGAGACTTATGTAGAGGGAAGTATTCAGAAAAGTTTTGAGAAGACTGGTAAAAGACTTGTAGGAAAAGTTAATAAGCTGTGTTAATTGAATCACATTAGCATAACGTGTTATTGCTGCAATGCACATTAACTTAACATTCCATGTGCTATTTGAAAGCATTGCAAGTTATTTGAATTTTAGCATAAATGAGACTGAAATTTTATGGAAATAAAGAGGGTCATTCCAATGTGCTTTGTGGGATTAGAGGCCTCACTTGTGTTAAAAACATTGCAACAAGCATTAACAGCAAAACCTTGCATTTGATTACTTTGAGCGGTAGTCAAATTATGATGAACTTGAGCTTTCCACTTGTTTCTAATACAAAGTGTTGTAGATGTTTTGGCAATACAGGCTGCTCATTGTAATACAGTAAAATGGTTGCACTGCATATTGCAGAAATACTGAATGTACCTCTTACCCTACTTAAGCAAAGGATGATCTTCTCTACATAGTGTATCCCATGTTTAGCAATTCCAGGAATATATATGTCTATACTCTTATTTTTGACCTAGTAGTTCCCTCTTGATTGCACTTCAAGCTAAATTGGAACTAAGGTGGGGGGAGAAGGAGGAGGAGGGCTCTGGAATTGGAACCTTTATTCAAACTACCTTGGAATTGTTCCTGTTTTATATCACCTCCATTCCTAAGATATATAGTCTGGCTCCATGCAAAAAAAAAAAAGTTTTTTTTCCCAGAAATCTGGAATCATGTACCCTAAATCTAGCCACAAGGCGCTACTTTTATGCAATGACAGTTAGGATTGCACATTGCTATGATAAGTTTTATTTTTTATTTTTTCAATATATTATTTTGCAGATCATTTTGTTTTGTTCTTTTCATTTCAGGGATCATTTCTTTATTTTTCATTTTGCTTCAGTAATAGTGCATGCTAGTTCTGAAGAAAAACTAAATTAAATTTGTTTTGAAAAGAAACATGGTTGTTTCATTGTCTTTTTCATATCATTTCAAATGAATACACATTGCTGATTACCAGGGCTTTCTTCCTCATCTCCTCCTCCTTCCTCCCCCCCCCCTCCATGTCTGAATACTACCTCCGCAACATAGCTATCTCCTGTCAAAGGAATAGAAGAGCCAACAGAGATCATAGTGGGGTCCTTCCATATGACAGTATAAAAAACCACCTGAGCCATTAGGCCAGCCAACTGTTCTTTCATGATAACCTATCATGTACATTTTTCAATCGCTTATAAAACAAAGGGGTATGTTTACTAAACTGCATTAGTGCAATTCACGTCAGGAGCCGCGTTAGTGGAAGGAAAGCCAAAAAAGGACATGGGCGGGACATCATAACTGATAACGCGCAGTTGCGCGCGTTATTACGTGCCGCGCAACAATGATCGCTACAGCACACGCCACTGCACGCACGCCTAAGACAGAGCGCAGACACCCAAAGACAGAAACAGAGCTGTAGCACAATGGTTACTACACCGACTGATGGTGCAAGAGTCATGGGTTTGATTCCCCAGTGTGCCTAATGAAAAAGGCTGGCTGAGGCATCCTGTGTAACCCTTTGAAAGCCAACTATAATATTTTAATCCACAATCTGCAGGCGGGTTACAGTTTGCATATGTCAGGAAAATTGTACCCGTCTTATGCAATATGTTCCAATAGTGACGTTCTCTCTGGCATGGTCATGTATTATATACCATTTGATAGGAATATTTAGGCGCTCCCTATAGGGTGAAGTGGAAGGCGCACCGTATAGGGCAACTTGTAAGGCATGCCCTATAGGGCGCCGTGTAAGGCGCGCCCTATAGGGTGCCATAAAAGGTGCCCTATAGGGCGCCTTTTGAGCTACCCTAAGGTGACAGTACCCTGAGGGTGGCTCTGCTGGCAGCACTAATATACAGTAAAAATAGACAATGCCTAAGACAGCCCTATCAATGAACCCCACTGTGGGTTGTGAACCTATGAGCTCTGGCTCCATGGGCAGTGAAGTAACCAGTGGGCTAGAGCTGCTAATAAACACATGGCTGGCTACAGGAGGACTGCACGGCACCACACCCACATTCTGCTGTGGTTACCAGGGAGATTACATACCACCACCCAACGCACCCTCTAGGGCTGAGGGTGGGAGACAGGATCTCCCGCCCACAGATCCACTTTCAACCCCCTGCAATGATGGCAGTAGAGAGGACCATCACCCCAGTCCTACTCGGGATCAAACACCCTACAGAGCAGGCAATGCAGAGCACTACACATCCATAAGACAATAGCAGACAGACGGCAGGTCTGGAAATGTGCAGCTGCCCCCCACCATTATCTGACATTCTCCAGCAGCAAGCCTCCAGCCACTGCACCCTGCACGGTGTTCCAGCAAGACACATACTAGCTGCAGACAGTCTGCCAGCTAGTCCATAGTGCATGGTCCCGGAGAAGATGCATGTACCCAGAACAGGGATATCAGCATACACACCAAGCAGATAAGCCAGTGATTGGGCCCCAAAAAGAAACCCATAGATAACACATAAAAAAAATACTAAATAGTACTATGGGGGAACCTAGCCAAGCCATGGTCACTGCTCAGTCAGGGTGAGAGTGACCTCCCAGCAGGACATGCTATGGCCAGTGAGAGTGACCTCCCAGCAGGACATGCTATGGCCACCCTGTCCGTGCAGGTGGTACCGGGCACTACAATGTCCGGCCATTGCCCTATGCCCTGTGCAGATGTGGCCAGGCTAGGCTACCCTATCCAGGCTATTCCCATGGAACCTTGCTCCTCATTATGCACATTGGCAGGCCAATACTAGCAACAGTGCTAGCAGTGTGGGCTGTGGAGGGTGTTTGCAGCCACCACACACTGGATATGGGATAGAGAGACACACACTCCCACACCTAGGCCAGCATTGTGCTACTATAGAGGTGTTTAGCAGCCCTGACCACCACACCAGTCCTGGGCACAGTGCAGGCATGGATATGGTAGGCAATACTGGTGGGGGTCACTCCCGAGGGTGGTAAACACTGTCAGAGACCAGACCTGAAGCACACACCACAGACATCAGAAAGGTTGCTATGATGCAGTTCACTCCGAACATTGTACTTAACCTAGGAATTGCTATCTGCCAGTACTCATAGCAACCTTTTGATCGCTGTGTATCATATTCCCAGGTTTAGGGTGGCATTACTAAGGTATGCAAGTGCTAGTATTGGGAGATGCACGCAGAGCCCAAAGTCCTGCCTCTCCAGGGGGCTTGGGATAATGGGGCCTGTGGGTGCGGGTGTGTCTGCCCCTGTTGGCTGCTGCTTTACGGCAGAGGTTCCCAACTCCAGTCCTGCGGTGCCAAACACTGTTCGGGTTTTCATGCTGTCCCTCATGAATATGCATGAGATACATCTGCATACCATGGGGGTGGAAGAATCACTCCAATACAAACATGTGTGTTTCTTCTGCAATACCACTTGATAAACACAATGTACACCGGGTCTCAGCATACAAGGGCATACGGTGAAGGAACAGCCAGAACCAAATTCAGGCCATCTACACCAATATCAAGCCCAATAACATCAATGACCCAGTGACTAGCAGCTGGCGATACCCACACCTCGCTTCTTAAATATAAAAATAACAGCACTTAGCTTGAAAGCCAGGCAGGGAAACAAGACAAACGCCAGCCGCGTCCCTGACGTTATCACACCAAGAGCCCTTTAAACGTTTCGCGGGACTACCCGCTGCTTCAGGGGAATCTATAAAAACACACATGTTTGTATTGGAGTGATTCTTTCATTTTTCTGACATTTTTCACTCCATAAATTTTGACCAATTATATTTGGGTTACCATGGGGGTGGCGCATATTAATGCAGCACAGGCATCTTTATCAGAGGCAGCATGGAACTGGAATTTTGTTTGGCCCTCCAGGACTGCATTTGGGAGGCTCTGCTCTAGGTAATGTGCATGTTTATGGTGTCTGTGCTCTGTAGGGTAAAATGATGATGTTTTGGGCATGTTTACGTCATCTGCAAGAACGGTTCAGCCTGTATTAGCACGTTATAGTAGTGGGTAAAATATGAGGACTGGGTTGGCAGAAACCACAGCTGGGACTTGAACCTGTGACCTTCTGCTTCTGCATACAGTGGTTCTGTGCACTGCACCACCATGTTCTCACAGAGATGGTGCATTCCCTGGTGATACCATTACTGTTGGCTAGGCCACGGTCTGCTCCGGGCAGCTGCCACTGCCCCCTGCACCACCAGTATCCATCAGCCACCATGCTGACATGCCCTTCTGCTGGTGGAGCTGGCGGTGCGCGGTCTCAGGCCATCCAGTGTGCAGGTAGGCGGCTGCCTATGGTGCGTGTTCTGGGGTAGGGGTGCCTGCATAGACGTCCACGCTCCACACCAGCCCCGCCTGCCAGTGTTCCGTGCCCTTGGGGGTTGCTGTTGGGTACTCTCCCCTGTGACGCTTTGCAAAACACACTCGTGCCCATGTTGGGCCCTCATCATCTGCTGTCTGGCTCTACTGTTTACGCATTCCTATGGGCCAACTGAGCATCACCCTAGTCCCTACTGTGGCCCAGCTGCGCCACTGCATGTGCCGCCTGCAGCCCTCTGTATCCCCTTTTCCAGCATCTGCCCGGTTGCCCATTCCGACATGCCCGCCCTGATATTGCGGGACATGTGCACGCCATAGGAACCCTGTCCGATGGTGGGGAAATCCCTGAGCAGCGCTATTTCACTTTGGGCCCATGTACCTTGTATGGGGACGGAGTATGGACCCTTCCACGAATTATCTCTGTTCTATGGAGCTTACTCGGGGGGGGGGGGGTTTGATGTTTCTCATTGCTACCATTATTGGCCAGCTTGGTTGGTTTTTTTTCCAGTTTGTTTGGGGTCATTTTCGGTGTTTCTGTGCCCTTTTGTTCTGTGTACATGTATCACACTTATCACCTTTTTTTGGTTTCCCTGCCTAGGCTGTACATTGCTGACACAGAAATGGTTTCTCTCCCCTTTAAAGTGCTTTTACTGGTAGGTTTTCATTCGCGTTGGAATTCAGCTCTGGAAATCAGCGCTTTAGCCTCTCCCCGCCCACTCTCCGCCCATTGACCCCTTCTCTCCGCCCTCTCTCCACCTTCTGCGGTGTTTTACCGCGCCGCGGAGCATTACACGCGTTAGTGCGTGATAACGCGCGCTATAGCGCATTAACGATCGTTAATGCGCTATAGCGCACGCTATAGCACGCTAAAAATCGTTAACGTCATACAACGCGCGTTATTGACGTTTACTGCAGTTTAGTAAACATACCCCAAAATCTTTTTCTTGTAGCTTACTATATTAGTTGACTTTTTTTGAGTTGGTAGATTCACTTTATGCATTTCATGCGTGAGTTCTCTGGAGAAACATCTAAATACTAAACAGAGGTGCTTTAACTGTAGAAATTCAATCCCGTGATGAAAATAGAATTCCTGGACATAGCAAGATAGCAAGTTCTACTTGCTATCTTCCCTATTCTTATAAGTCATTTTGGAAGCTCTATGTGTGGTTTGCATGTCTGATATCTGTGAATCACAGCCAAGAGCCATTTGGACTGCAAGACATTTTTCAAAAGCCCAGCATTTATATGTGTCATGCGTGATCATGTCTTTGTCACATGAGGGCATGATGGAGGTGTCTCTGGGATGTTCTGAAAAAGATACACTTGCACGCCTGATTTTAAATAGCGCTGCACATCTAAACCTGCTGGCAGACATTTCCATGTCCATACCCGCTCCTAGGAATGAACAGCCATCTGAAAATTGCTCATTTCAGTATCCTAGAAACTATACAGAAAAGAGGTGAATGCTTTCTCACTCCCCACAGTAATTTTTGCTGCATGACAGTTAAAAGAGGGGTCTTTTTCTGGGTGCTATGTCGCTGAACATCTCCATTTGGAAGAGATGCATGTGGCTGTCCATGTGGCAAGAGATATACATGCCTCAACATGTCTATCTTGCCACAGCTTTCCATACTGTATCTGATGCATGCGAAATTCTAAAATCGCCTCCAAACTTGCACTTGTCTGGAATATAATTCTACACGTCCCCCTATCTTTTCTTTCTGATGGAGACATTTATCTTTTAGAGTGGAGGTGGACCAATTTTACAACACAATTACATGTGCTCACTTTCAGTGCTGCCCCTCCCACTGAATTTCAGACAGTTTGATTTGGATGTCCCAGATTGCACCTATGTGGTCTTTCTAAAATGTGCCTTCACACTTAGGCCTATGTCTACTAAGCAGTGTTAAGGGCGCACCTGTTACTAAGTGGTAATGGCAGCAGTAAGGGTGTTTTCATGTGGTAAAGGCCAAGGCAGGGAGTAGGCGTTCCGACGGTAACAGCGCTAGGCTCCACTTATTGTGCATTAACAGGACATCGTGAGTAAAGGTGACAAACATGCATCTTAATGCTCAAAAATATCAATCACCACAATGCAGGATAAGAGAGCCCCAGCAAAAGTCATATTTAAGCTGATGGATGGAAGGAAAGGTAGGAGCTGATGGACCTGACTAAGCCACGGGCATCCTACATGGCAGTTAGTAAGAGCATGTAGGAGACAGCTGTACTGTATTGATATTCTGTAATGTCGATGTGTGGCATAGGACTGGGAAGAAGTAACACCAGGCAGAGCCAAAATCACCACTCTGTGTGCAGCAAAAGAACAACCGAGTAAGAGTGGTGACGTGCAGGTCATGCACAGGAGAGGTGTCAGTGATACATCGGAATGATGAAAAAGTTCTTGTGTGGGCCATGGTGAAGCAGCTGGCAGTACACATGACTGCACATAACGGGCATATGCTGATGGATGGGCTGAAGGATGATGGTGGCAGAAGAGAGTGCAGTATGGGCTTGCTGCCCCTTGAGTACCTGATGTGACTGCACTAATGCAGTTGTGGTGTGTGTGAAAAAATCATAGCTGTGCCATGGGGAAGCCCCAATACCATCTATGTGGGTATCACAGCTGTCCAAGCATTCTAACCACCATGCATCCCTCCTGCACATGTGCATACAACAACTGGACAAGAGTCACACATACTGGCCACATGGAGCAAGTAAGGAAGTGTGATAATCCCTGCAGGTGGCTATCCCAGGGGTGGGATATGGCTGCATGTAATGCACAGATGTGATAGAGCCAAAGATGTTCAGTCACAGCTATGATGAAATAGTCCAATCATGTGCAATCTAGGTGCCATACATCTGCAAGGTGAACATGTCTCACCCTCTGCAATGGACTACAGCAGAGCCAATAACGTCATGCTGTCAGATGGGCATGATCACAATTTGCATGTTTGTAGATCCAATGTGCAATCGGAACACATGAAACGCATAAGAATGTATGTCCTTCAGTCAATGCAGATCCCAGACTGTTCCCGGCATTAAAATGGAATGAGTATCCCACAGCCATAAAGAGAGCAAGTGGGGTTCAAACGCTGGTCTGTTGCTTATTGAGCCAGGGCACTAACCAGTAGACTGCAACTCCATACTATTCTTAGCAGCAATATCTAGAATCAAAGAAACTGCAGGTCCCTGCCTGCAATGGGTGGAATCCAGGACATGAAACAATGTGGCTGGCACATCGTGAGACAATGGTACACCACACTTAGGGCCTGTCCACAGCGGCGCACATGCAGTATGCAATGCACTGGACACTCAGTACTGTAGCTGCACAGCAGACACACAGCTGCAGAATACATCTCTTGTCCAAAGTCCAAGGCACATTTGATGTCAAGATGGCCGATCTTCCACTGTACCCCCAACTGCAAACAACAGTCGCATATAGTGGTCCACTGTGCCACAGTGTTGCACAAACCCCAGAGGCAGCATATGTGCAGGGTGTGCAGTCCCTTATGACCTGCTGCACACTGCAAGATAGGTACAACGGTACATACACCAAACATAAACCGCCAAACACAAACCACATACACCAAAAGCAAACCACATACATGACCCATGCGGTCCATTGCAGATCATCCTGGCCTCCCCTAGGGGGTCATGTGCATGTCTCCCACCATCATAGATGATAAGCAAGTATTGGGCAATGCCATAGTGATCACAATTGCCACAATGGATGCAATTGATGCTCTTGGTGCCAGTAGAGGTTAGCCTCTCCATTACCCATGATGCACTGCACAATCTCAACAGCTTTATGCAACTGATCACCAAATGGAGAATGCATTGATCCACCACATCAGCTCTGCAATACATAGGGACATTGTGTGTTCCCTGCATATAACAGCAGCAAAATTTGCTAATGACCAGTTTCAGCGATCACCCTGAATGTGAGAGGGACACACATCACCTGGTCCCCTGAGCTTGCAACGCAATAGATTGTCTTCCAGGTTTTGGAAAAGATTGCTGTCTTTTTTATTATGTGGCAGATGTTATCTGCATATTTGTGGCATGCTGGACTGGTCTGTATTAGTTGGACTTTGTGTTCTTCTCCTGTAGGCTAGGATATTTGTCTATAGCATTTTATGTCAGTTGCTATGATTGCTACCCTCACACAATGCTGGCATGACAATGTGACATCTTTTTGACTGTGGCAGTATGTATGTGTGCTGCTACTGTCACAGTAGAATCATACCAGACATCACAGAGGTGCACTCTAGGCAGCAGCCTTGTGGACCAAGCAGCTTCACTGCCTCACCCATGTGACACCTCTTTTGCCAATTTGGCACCAACAACATCATGCCCTTTGTCACCGACTCCCCAGGCCCCTGTGGTGGAAGGCTGGAGATGTGCAGTGGGGTCCTCTTATTTCAAGCAGAGACTTTATAATGTCCCCTGGGTTTGTGTGTCCCAATAGCCAGTCAATAAGAAAGTAGTTGTGAGCGAGAGACTAAGCTTTCAAGAGGTTTTATTTCCCATCCCGGGAGAATTCTTGCATCAATGTTACAAAAAGGAAATAAACCATATTTTTCTGGTAACACAAAAGGATCAGTAAGGATAACAAAAATGCTTCTCTTCAGCTTAAACAAACAAAACAGGAAAACAGTTTTCTTACTTTTCAGAAGAACTGTGCTGTTGAAATCAGTGCCACCTGCACAGATTTCAATGGGAACGGCACTTCAGCAAAAAGAGGTTATAGCATCTGAAAGAACTAGTGTACAGTCCATTCTAGAGCAATTATCAGTATCAGCACAACATTCATAATCCATATCTTCAGGACTTTCTTCTGTGCAAACTTGCTCAGGGCTGTAACTTCTCTGGCAATCATTTAACTCTCTTTCTTCATAGCTGAAGCTGCTCTCATTTCTATCAGTGAGGAAAGGCTGGTTACCATAGAGTCTGGCTTCTGCCCTCACAGGATCTTTCCCTCTCAGATCTCTAGACAGAAATTCCAGTGCCCCTCTATTCCATTCACCAGGGTGCTTCCCAGCCCAGCGTCGGTTTGTTTGCTTAGAAGTGTGACTGCTAAGCCTGTTATCTATCTCTCTCTCCCTCGGTTTGCTATAAGCAATTCTCGTCAGCTCACAGCCAGGCTTTTCCTTATTGTAGCCCTGGTTTAAAACACTGACCTGAGAGAATTCTTCTGAGGCAAACTCTCCTTCAGAGCAGATAGATTCTTCTTCAGAAACACTCCGGTATGGCTCCTGGGATCTCTCTCTATCCCTTCCTCTGCCTTGGTTTCTGGAAATGGCTTTTCTGCTAGTTGCAGTCTTTCTGTATCCTACAGTTCTGTCAACAGCTTCTGGGCTGGTGTAGTAACCTCCTTCTTTCCTCATGCCTTTAGCTGAGCTTCCTGTTGTGCTCCTCGTGTATCTGCTGGTGGTTTCCTTCCTCCTCCCCGTGCTCAAAGCTGGCCCT
This sequence comes from Ichthyophis bannanicus, assembly GCA_033557465.1. NCBI lineage: Eukaryota > Metazoa > Chordata > Amphibia > Gymnophiona > Ichthyophiidae > Ichthyophis > Ichthyophis bannanicus. The sequence continues at coordinate 1,038,259,081 of CM066033.1, read as the reverse complement.
ATTTTAACTGCGTCATAGCTTGAGACTTCCATTGGGCTAACTTCCTGCAGCTGTTTCTGCCTTACTAATGAGCCCTTACGTAATGCTCTCTCTGGGTGTTTTGCTGCAGCATGAGCTTGTGTTTTCCTTTGTTGCTCATGGCAACCCCTAGCCATGTGCTTCTCAGTGTGCCTTTTAAAACTCCCCCGAGCATTTTCCTGCATTTCCTCTGGTCTATTCTGCCCTGGACCATGACAAATCCCCCCCCCCCCCTTAAACTATTCCTGGCTGCAGTCCTTACCTGACAGCCGGGAATACCTTTTTGAGACCTACCTCTAGGCTCCAGTCTCTGGGGTCTATCTTGGTATATCAGTGTGACTAAACTAGCCATGGCAGACCGTTCCTTCCACAATTTAAGGATGTTAATGTGGTATGTCTGTTGGCGGCCTCTCTCATTTTCAACTTTATAAGACACAGGGCCAACCTTCCCCACCACTGTTCCCGGGCCCCTCCACCTGGACTCAAATTTTGGTCCGGGGTCGGATACCTGGATCAAGACCTTATCACCAATTTTTAGGTGTCGCTGCTTGGTGCCCTTATCATAATATCGCTTTTGTTTATTCTTACTAGCCTGTAGATTTTCTCTAGAGGCTCTAGCGGTTCTTTCCAAGCGCTGCCTTAGTTCTTTAAGAAATTGGGGTACCCCTACCTCCTGTATGGTTGGCTCCACCCATTGCTCATGCAAAATATCCAAGATACCTCTTGGAGTGCGGCCAAACAATAACTCGTATGGGGATGCCCCCAGGGACGTCTGTATGCGCTCCCTGCAAGCATACAATGTGAACGGGAGTAACGTATCCCACTCTTGCATTTCTTTTTTCATCAGACCCCTGCGTAATAGCTGCTTAATCGACTGGTTTGTACGTTCCACCAGTCCGTTCGATTGGGGATGGTAAGCAGATGTTTTGATGTGGCGAATGCCAAAGGCTTCCCAAACCATGGCCAGATGTCGTGAGAGAAAATTGCTCCCCTGATCAGTCAGGACTTCCCTAGGGAAACCTACTTCACAAAAGAGTTTAATTAACTCTAGAGCTATCAACCTAGCTGACGTGTTCCGCAAGGGAATGGCCCAAGGGAACCGGGTGGCATAGTCAACCACAACTAAGATATACTTAAATCCTCTCGGCGTTTTCACCAGAGGTCCAATGATGTCCATACCCAATCTATTAATAGGAGTTGCTATCGTAGGGGTCGAGACCATTGGCACTGCCTTAGGCTTCGCAACCGTCACCCTTTGACAGCTTGGACAAGCCTCACAGTACTGTCGCGTCTCTTTAAAAATCCCTGGCCAATAAAACCTAGTTAAGATTTGATCCAGCGTACCCTGAACCCCCTTATGACACCCCACCGGATGATCATGGGCCAATCTTAAAACACTGGCTTTAAAAGTCACGGGAACCACTAGTTGTTTTCGCACAGCATCATTATGGGGATTTATAGACTCTCTATATAGGAGGTCATCCTCTAAGAAAAACCTGGGTAGGTTCTGTCTAACCTCTTTTGCCCATTCAAATGCCTTCTTCAGCGCTGGGTCAGCCCTTTGCTCCATGGGAAAGGAGGGAAATTTTTTCACCACCTCCGCCGGTACCCATGGTAACCCTATGGAACCTTCAAGTTCGGCCCTCCCCCGGGTTCTTAGTGTGCTCATGTGACCCTCCCCCATCCTTTGAGGGTCCTGCCTGAGAGCGAGTGGATATTAGCCCCAACTTAATAGCCCACTCTTTTTCTAACTTATAGTGTAAAGGAGGCCAATCTTTTCCTAAAACTACATCATCTGGGAGTTTTGGAACTATAGCCATTTTCATCACTTCAGTGGTGCCTAAACCTTTTATGACAGCTTTGTGTAAAGGATAAGGAACAAACGTGCCGTGCACACATTTGACCTTCACATGACTGTCTGCTCGACTCGGGGGCGACTGACGGTTCTCCTCTATGAGCTCCCAGAGTTCTTTGGAAATCAGACTCTGGTCAGCCCCCGAGTCAAGTAGCGCTAAGGTATATATACCTTCCACTTGCACTTGTATGCGGTATTCATCCTTCTCCGCTTCCTCTGTCCCTGTCATCAAAACCATCCGTTCGGTACAGGATCTTTGGTAATGCCCAGCCTTTCCACACCTGAAACATTTACCCTTAGGCATGGGATGAACATCATCATCAGAGACTAACATTTACTGCTGCAGGGTTATACATCCTATCATGTACATATTTTCCTTTCCTATTCTCTTTCCTTCTCCCTGCTGCTAGCCAGATACCGTGCCCCGAGGTGTCAGTTCTCTCAGCAGCGAAGTATCGCTCTGCCAGAGTAGCTGCATCCTCCGAGGTCTGGCACTGTTGGAGGGTAAGGAAAGTTTTTAGCCCGCTGGGAACAGCCTGTAGAAATTGTTCCAAAACAATTTTATCTATGACTGTTTCCATTGTTGCACCTTCTGTTAACAACCATTTTCTTTCTAGACTCTTTAATCTTTGTGCTAGGGCTTTAGGAGTTTCCTGGGGCTTAATCACTGCCTCTCTCAACATTCTCTGGTAATGAAGAGGGGTAAGCCCTAACCTATCTTTTACGACCTTTTTGACCTCAAGATAGTTAGAGGCTAACTCCGCGGGCATAGCCTTATAGGCCGAAAGCGCCTCTCCAGAGAGCGATATTTATTTATTTATTTATTTTATTTATTTATTTATTTAATTGGATTTTTATACCGCCTTATCATACAATCAAAGCCATTTTAGAGTAGTGGCTATACGCTCGAAAGCGTCCAAATAGTCGTCCAGGTTATCCTGAGGCTGTAATGGCCTTAAAGAAAAAGCCTCATACGACCTCATTCCTGCAGCTTGCAATGTCATGGGGATATCCGCTCCAGTGTCCGCTGGTTTCTTCAGTAAAGCTTCTATGGCCTCAATCAATGGCTTCTGCTGTGCTTGTATAGTCTGCGTGGTCTGCTCCTGTAGAAAGTGGATGAGCTTGACCTGCTTATCCCACTGCTCCTTCATCCAGTGAGCTACCTCACGAGGCTCCATCTTTCACTGATGTACCTGTGGGAGAAACAAGAAAAACCAAACCAAGTGCGATACCGCCACTTCTATGTATATATATATTTTTTCTTTTTTCCACCGTCTTCCCTCTGCCCACCAACACCCTCTTTCTCACTCTTATCCTCCCTGCACAGGCCTAGGTACCTTTTACCTGAGTCTCCTGGCAGGGGTCAGCCTATGAGAAAGTTTCTTTTCTGGTCAGCTCTTGGTGGCAGGAACCTGCTTGACAGTGCTTCTCCTTTAAGATGTTTTTTTTCCTTGCAGACTGTAATCCTCTGTGCTTATTCCTTTTGCTGTCTTATGCAAAAATCCTGCAGACGTCGCCACTTTGTCACCGACTCCCCAGGCCCCTGTGGTGGAAGGCTGGAGATGTGCAGTGGGGTCCTCTTATTTCAAGCAGAGACTTTATAATGTCCCCTGGGTTTGTGTGTCCCAATAGCCAGTCAATAAGAAAGTAGTTGTGAGCGAGAGACTAAGCTTTCAAGAGGTTTTATTTCCCGTCCTGGGAGAATTCTTGCATCAATGTTACAAAAAGGAAATAAACCATATTTTTCTGGTAACACAAAAGGATCAGTAAGGATAACAAAAATGCTTCTCTTCAGCTTAAACAAACAAAACAGGAAAACAGTTTTCTTACTTTTCAGAAGAACTGTGCTGTTGAAATCAGTGCCACCTGCACAGATTTCAATGGGAACGGCACTTCAGCAAAAAGAGGTTATAGCATCTGAAAGAACTAGTGTACAGTCCATTCTAGAGCAATTATCAGTATCAGCACAACATTCATAATCCATATCTTCAGGACTTTCTTCTGTGCAAACTTGCTCAGGGCTGTAACTTCTCTGGCAATCATTTAACTCTCTTTCTTCATAGCTGAAGCTGCTCTCATTTCTATCAGTGAGGAAAGGCTGGTTACCATAGAGTCTGGCTTCTGCCCTCACAGGATCTTTCCCTCTCAGATCTCTAGACAGAAATTCCAGTGCCCCTCTATTCCATTCACCAGGGTGCTTCCCAGCCCAGCGTCGGTTTGTTTGCTTAGAAGTGTGACTGCTAAGCCTGTTATCTATCTCTCTCTCCCTCGGTTTGCTATAAGCAATTCTCGTCAGCTCACAGCCAGGCTTTTCCTTATTGTAGCCCTGGTTTAAAACACTGACCTGAGAGAATTCTTCTGAGGCAAACTCTCCTTCAGAGCAGATAGATTCTTCTTCAGAAACACTCCGGTATGGCTCCTGGGATCTCTCTCTATCCCTTCCTCTGCCTTGGTTTCTGGAAATGGCTTTTCTGCTAGTTGCAGTCTTTCTGTATCCTACAGTTCTGTCAACTGCTTCTGGGCTGGTGTAGTAACTTCCTTCTTTCCTCGTGCCTTTAGCTGAGCTTCCTGTTGTGCTCCTCGTGTATCTGCTGGTGGTTTCCTTCCTCCTCCCCGTGCTCAAAGCTGGCCCTATTTTAACTGCGTCATAGCTTGAGACTTCCATTGGGCTAACTTCCTGCAGCTGTTTCTGCCTTACTAATGAGCCCTTACGTAATGCTCTCTCTGGGTGTTTTGCTGCAGCATGAGCTTGTGTTTTCCTTTGTTGCTCATGGCAACCCCTAGCCATGTGCTTCTCAGTGTGCCTTTTAAAACTCCCCCGAGCATTTTCCTGCATTTCCTCTGGTCTATTCTGCCCTGGACCATGACACCTTTATTAAAGGAGCACCATTCTGTTTCTGCCTACAGAGAGCACTACTATCACAATTTTGGCAATTCCAATGGGTGAAACACATTGCATACATTTAAATAGGCTCTCTCACCTCAGAAATATCCCTTTCCATGAGGTTTCAGATGATGTTAGGTTTCCCAGCACTGGGAGCTCTAACGCACGGTAACACAACCTGGCATTGAGGGAACACACGCTATCCCTGCTCACTCTCTGCCCTATTAATGCCCACTCACCTTTGTTTCCCTTAATGCTGTGGGCCCTGCTTCTGATCATTATTCCAGTGTTATCAATGATTTCCATGGCACTAACTACTCACGGGCACCAATAATGAGAGTTAAAGGCACACTTGCTCCCTTACCACACTTTAGTAAACATATCCCTTAGAGTATATTGGAAATATTGAAATTTTAATTATATTGTTCACTAATTTCTTCACATATTCACCAATAACTATATCCACTTCCATGCTTTCTTGTTTCAGTATTAGAACTAAATTTCAGACTTTCTGCTCAGACTATTGATACATTTATTTAGTGGTTAATTTACTAACAGCGCTAATACTATTATCACACACTGTCATGCAGCCCACTGCATAAAACAGGCCCTTTAGTAGATAATTTATTTAGCAATGCTTACATACCACTTTTCACCTGGGCAAAGTGGTGTACATTCAGGTATGGTATATATTTACCTTGTTCCTGAAGGGCATATAATCTATGCTATGGACCTGAGGCAACAGAAGGTTAAGTGGCTTGCCCAAGGCCACAAGGAACACCTGTGGGGATTAGAAACCCCAGTTCTTCTGGCCTAAGATTGCTGTCCTCCAGTAGGATTTGAACTCCCAGCTGTAAGCAACTTGCCCCAACCACCAGGCCAGTCCTCCCCTGGTCTTATCATGTACTGTTAGTAAATGACACTCTGAGGGGTATGTTTACTAAAGGGCACTAATGTGTGCCCGGCGATAATGTGCAGGATGCCACAAAAGGAGTGGGCGTTCCGGTCTAAGCATAGCAATCGCGTGTTATCGCGCGATAATGTGCGCTGCACACATTATCGCACTATAGAGGGAGCAGCGCACGTTAACGCGTGGTAATCTTAAGTAGGCGTGCTAACTTCCTGACAGAGCAGCAGAGGTGTAGCACAATGGTTAATACAGTGACTGATGGTATAGGAGTCATGAGTTTGATCCCCCCAGTGGGCTTAATGAATAAGGCTTTCTGAGCTATTACCCTTTACTTTAAAACAGTACTCTGTGCGGCATTTTCATTTTTATATTAAATTAGTGCTGCCAGCAAACACACCCTCACAGTGCCATAACCTAAGGTGCCATAAAAGGCACCCTATAGGGCACTCCAGAGGGCACATTATAAAGTGCACTGTCCACCACGGCACCCTATAATGTTCCTTATAGGGCGCCTTATAAGGTGTTTTATAGGGCGCTTTCTGGCTGGCTACAGAAGGACTGCAGGTCACCACACAAACTGTCTGCTGTGGTTACCAGGATAGGGTTAACCCACCCATACCCATGATGCAGTGCACATGCAAATCAGCAGTCTACAGATGATCACAAGATGGGGTATGCACCCCCACAGCACCTCGGCCTGGTAGGGGGAACTGACCGTGTGCACCCCCACAGCACCTCAGACTGGTAGGGGGTACTGACCGTATGTGCTACTGGGACATATAAGCTACAGACCGTCACATTGTGCGGGTACTGTGCTCACCCTGAGGGTAAGGTGAGGCGCCCAGCACCAGGTCCACAGCACCTTTCATGGCTGAAATAGGCCATGCTGCAGATCTCCATCAGTGCCATTGTGTGTGATAGGTAGTTCCTGCAGACACACCTAGGATACATCTTTCTCAGTCACATCTAGCCCTTATGGGCCCAGAATAGTGTATATCAGGTGGGGGTGCTTGAACCCATAGGCAGGTTATGTACCACCATCCAACCTGCCCTTTGGGGCCCAGGGTGGGAAACAGGATATCCCACCAACAGATCCACATTCTACCTACCTGAAATGGTAGCACTAGAGGGGACCATCAGCCCCAGACCTGCTGGGTAACAGGCACCCTGCAAGGCAGTCAATGCAGATCTGTACACATCCATAAGATAATGGCTGGCAGACAGACAGAAGGCCTGGAAATGCTCAGCTGCCTCCACCACCATCTGACACTCTCCAGCAGCAAGCACAATGAGTCTCCAGCCACTGCACCCTCTAAGGTGCTCCAGCCATACACATACTAACTGCAGACAGTCTGCTAGCAAGCCCATAATGCATGTTCCTGGAGGAGATGCACACATACCCCAAACAGATACATCAGTGATTGGACCCCAAAAAAGAGAACCCACAAATATCACTTGAGAGAAATAGCATGTAGCACTAGGGAGGAACCTAGCCATGCCATGATCACTGCTTAGTCAGGGTGAGAGTGACCTCCCAGAAGGACATGCTGTGGCCACCATGTCTGTGCAGGTGGTGGCCGGACACTACAATGTCCCAGCCATTGCCCTATGCCCCGTGCAGATGCATCCTGCCCAGGCCACCCTGTCTATGTTATACCCATAGTACCTTGCTTCTCATTATGCACATTGTCAGGCTAACACTGGAAACAGTGCAAGCAGTGTGGGCTGAGTAAGGTGTGGGCAGCCACCACACACTGGATAGACAGACACACACTTCCACACCTATGCCAGCATTGTGCAAATATAGAGGCTTTTGGCAGCCCTGCCACCGCACCAGTCCTGGGCACAGTGCAGGCATGGCTATGGTACGCAATACTGTTAGAGTTACTCCCCAGGGTGGTAAACACGGTCAAACACCAGACATGAAACACACTCCACAGACATGAGAATGGTTGCTATGATGCAGCTCAATCAGCAAATTGTGCTTTACTTGGGAATTGCTATCTGCCATTAATCATACAACCTTTTGATATTTGTGTAACGTATTCCCAGGTTTAGAGCGGCATTACTAAGGTATGCAAGTGCTAGTATTGGGAGATGCTGCTGTGCGCAGGGCCCAACATCCTGCCTTTCTATGAGGCTTTGGATAATGGAGCCTGTGGGTGCGGGTGTTTCTGCCCCTGTTGGCCACTGTTCTAGGGCAGAGGGTCCCAACTCCGGTCCTGGTGGGCCAAACACTGTTCGGGTTTTCATGATGTTCCTAATGAATATGCATGAGATACATTTGCATACCATGGGGGTGGCACCTAGAGGTGCAGCACAGGCATATTTATTAGGGACAGCATGAAACCTGAATGGTGTTTGGCCTTCCAGGACTGGAGGTGGAGAAACTCTGCTGTAGGTATTGCACAGGTTTATGGTGTCTGTGCTCTGTAGGGTAAAATATAGGCGTTTCAGGCATGTTTATGTTATCTGCAATAAAGGTTGCGTCTTCATTACCATGGTTTAGTACTGGGTAAAATATGGGGACTGGGTTGGCAGGAGCCACAGCTGGGGCTTGAACCTGTGACCTTCTAGCTCCTGAACACACTGGCTGTGTGTACTGCACCACACGGACAGTTCATTCCCTGGGGATACCATGACTGTTTGTCAGACAGACCCTGTCTGTTGCAGTGCATGGCCCTCACCTAAACAGGGCTAGGCCATGGTCTGCTGTGGGCAGATACCACTGCCCCCTCCACCACCAGTACCCCTCCGCCACTATACTGACATGCCCTTATGCTGGTGGTGATGGTGGTGCGCAGTTTCAGGCCATCCAGTGTGCCAGTAGGCGGCTGCCTTTGGTGCGGGGTCTGGGGTAGGGGTGCCTGCATAGACGTCCATGCTTCCCCCACCACCACCGCCTGTCAATGTTCTGTGCCCTTGGGGGTACCTGCTGGGTACTATCCCCTGTGACACTGTGAGAAACTCACTCATGCCCATGTTTGGCCCTCATCAGTTGCTGTCTGGCTGCTGTACAGTTTCAGCATTCCTATGTGCCACCTAGGCATCTCCCTAGACCGCACTGTGCCCCAGCTGCACCATAGCATGTGCCGCCTGCAGCCCTCTGTATCCCATTTTCAAGCATCTGTACAGTTGCCCTTTTCCGACATGCCCACACTGCTGTTGCCACACATGTGCATGCCATAAGAAACCTGTCCAATAAAAAGGAAAACGCTGATCAGCGCTATTTCAATGTGGGATCATTCACCTTGTAGGGGGACAGAGCATAGACCCTTCCAAAATTAATATCTATTTTTTGGAGCTTTCTCAGTAGTGTTTTTGTATTTTTACAATTAATATCACTATTGGCCAGCTTGGTTATGGTGATTTTACATTTTGTTCAGGTCATTTTCCATGTTTATTTGCCCTTTTGTTCCTTGCACATGTATCACAACTATCACTTTTTGTGGGTTTCCCTGGATTTGCTGTACATTGCTGACGTAAATGGTTTCTCTTTCCTGCAAATGTGCAAACGCGAGGGTTTCACTGGCGTTAGTGATCAGACCTGGATTCCACAGCGTTAATGTGCCTGAAGCCTCTCCCCTTCCACTCTCTGCCCATTGACCCCCTTCTCTCCGCCCTCTGGGAAGCCTTCCTCCGCCCTTCAGTGCCGGATTTCACAGCGTTAGGGTGCCTTAACGCCGCAGGCGCATTATCATGCAATAAGGTATGTTATCGCACGGTAAAGCGCCTTCATCGCCCGATAATGTACCTTATCACGCGATAATTCCGCCTCTGCGATGTTAGCGCCCTTTAGTAAATGTACCCCTGAGTGTTTTCTATGTTTATATGAATCAACAAAGCAAAACCAGTACTTGAAAATTTTTGGATAGCAGAATGGGATGAATGTTCATAAAGTGGATTGGACTTAATGGGCTTGGGCAAGCCACTTAACCCTCCATTGCCTCAGGTACACTTAGATTGTGAGCCCTTTGTGGACAAGGGAATAAAAAGTACCTGATAGTATACATGTAAACCGCTCTGATGCGTAAGTAAAGGGTGGTATATCAAGTGCCTAAACCATAAAGGTCTGTGTACTTTAGCATTTTCTTTAATCATCTCATGCAATGTGTGCCTTTGAGTCAGTCCTGACTCATGGTGACCCAGAAGCTCCTGGGTTTTCTTGGCAGTGTCACCAGAAGTAGATTGCCAGGCCTTTCTTCCAAGGCAATGGAGGGTTAAGTGACTTGCCCAATGCCACAAGGAGTGCTAGTGGGAATTGAACCCTGGTTGCTTGGTTACCAAGCCAGTGTTCTAACCACTAGGCTGCTCCTCCACTGTCATTGCATACACTGTAGGGTTTATGACTTGCCATATAAAGTGTCATACAGTATATCATATCCTTAAAACTAAAATTGAGGTTAGGCTGCTGTTGGGTTCCCCTTCATCTATCTCTGTGTTGAAAGATGCACTTTTTTTTCCACTTGGGTGCACATTAAGGTGTTAAGAATTGTAAAGTCCCTAAGTCATTGGTTAATCCAGAAAACAAATCTTTTCACTTGATTTGAATTCAGTACAGGTCTGAATGAGGAGGATAATTGTTTAATTGCCTAAACTCTACTTCTTCGGGATATTTTTTGGATGTTACTTAATTTAGTACATGAATGAACTACCCAGTGACATCTCAGGTCACTGCTAGATCTCATATGGGTTTTTCAATTAATAAGACACATGAAGGCACTCAATATCAATCACAATATTTTTTTCTGAAACATTTCTCTAATACAGGTACCAATATAATGCACATCACAAAATCTTTCATATAATGATTGCTTTTCCATGGTTAATAGAGATGAAACCATTCTTTAAACTGTCTTTTGCTTCACTGAGGCTACATTAACTCTTTGCTATCTGAGACAGAAATTAACGAGCACCCTTAAGGCAGATGGGATTTGTAAATTTAGCCTCCAATTCTCCTAAATCCAATTATTTATTTAAGAGTATTCCAGTTCTTTAATGCAGTCTGTTCATTAATTCCTGAGTCAGCTACAGGGCACAGAAACATGTAGACATTGCTCTTGCTTGGGGTTGCAGTTTAATATACAGTATTTCATTGTTTTAATTTATAATGCTTAACTTCCTCTGCTCTAAAACAATTTAGAGGGTATAAAGAGTTCATAGTCTACTCTGAGAAAACTTGGTCCTTTATTTTTACAGCTTTATTAAGAAAAGGCTGTTAAATAACATAGAATTAATAGGCCTAATCATGTGTTTGAACCATATATCATTTACTTTTTATATTACCATTGGAATTATTTTATTCTAAACTGAATGATTCAACATTTAAGTATTAAGAAAAATGGAACAAATAATAAGGTAAGGTAACCGACAATATAAATCTTATTTTGTCTTCAATAGATTGAAATCCTTGGCAGTTTAATTAGCAGTAAACCAGTTGCAGTATAATATATACTAGGGAAGAGGATTAAAATAACATGAAATAGTGCTAATGATTTGGTAATAGACTATTGCATATTTCAGAAAATGAGCTTAATAGTTCAAATGAGCCATATCATAATTTTCAACTTTTTTGCAAACTCCTTTGACGCTTCCTTTTTGGATTTGTTGGTTCACTAATTATGTTAAAGAAAGCTTATAATTACCCTTTAACCTACTATACAGTCCAATAATTTAGGGATATGACCCAATTGCAGCACAAGGTAGCAGACATCACTGCAAGGAGAAAAGAGGAATACTGTAGCAGATGGAAATCACTAAGGTCCTGATCTGGTCAGATAACAGAGTTTGGACCAATTAAAGCCTATTGTTTGTTAATTTTTTTTTAAACTTCTAAGAGAGGGAGCTGTTCAGTGACTTAGCATATTGTTTTTGTTAGTTTATAGAACTTACATTCAAAACATAAATCCAAGAAAATGCAGAAATACAAAGGGAAGTACCAAAAAGGGAAAACCAAAAACACTAACAAAAATTGTGCCTAGTTCACTTTACAAGGAGAGAATGACTTAAAAGAAATCATCAAAGTTAAATAGCAAAAAGGGAAGAGATCCAATAGAAGAATAGGTAATACAATATTAATGACCCAATTGCTCAATTTTACATCCAGAACCTACAAAGGACCAATAAAGATCTTTAAGAAATAGATTTTCCAACAAGAAAATTCTCCAGATGAGTAGGGTCCATGAAGACATACCGATTCCTATCATGTGTGACCAGACATTAGAAGTAAATTTTACATAAGGGAGGCATCCAATGTTAAACCAGAATGTCTCAGCTATAAAAATAATATACTATGTAACTGAGCTAGCCACATCAGGGAAAATGTTTATCTTCAACAACAAAAGGAAACATTTATCTTTGCAAAAAGGTAATTTCCATAGAGACAGTTTGCCCAGCTCATAATGAAAAGAAACGAAAAGGGTAGCATGAGATAATATTAAATTTTGAGAAGACTCTAAAAAGACAGACAGTTCTAAACTGCCTACCAATGTAAGGTTCCCCAACCCCTTTTTCTCATTTACTTCAGCTTTAACACCACTAGGTAAATTATATATATTATACTGTACTATAATTATATCTATTTACCACTACCATGTAGTTAACCAAAAATGCCATGTACATAGTTAATCCTACTTTCCACCACGTTTTTTATATATAGTTAACCCTGTTTACCGCCACGTTTTTTGTACCCTGTTCATTGTAAAAAAACAATGCTGACTATATCATTGTGTTTGAATTGTTCATTTGTAAACCGCACTGATTAAAAGTGTGGTATATAAGAAATAAAAAATAAATAAATAAATAAGAACATAAGATATGCCACACTGGGTCAGACCAAGGTCCATCAAGTCCAGTATCCTGTTTCCAACATTGGTCAATCTTGGTCACAAATGCCAGTTTCCCCAAAAGACACAGGTTACACAATGCTTGTCTTGGGGCAAGCAGTGGATATTCTTGATCCACTTTAATAATGGTTTATGGACCTTTCCTCCAAGAACTTATCCAAACCATTTTTAAACATGGCTACACTAACAGCTTTTACTACATCCTCCGGTAGCAAATTCCAGAGTTTGATTACACATTGAGTGAAAAATATTTTCTCTTTTTAGTCTTAAATAAGTTACCCTTTAGCTTCATCACATGCCTCCTAGTCTTTCTATATTTTGATGGCGTAAGCAATCAATCTATGTTTACCCGTTCCATTCCACTCATTAATGTATAGACCTCTATCATATCTCCCCTCGGCAGTCTCTGTTCCAGGTTGAAGAACCCTAATCTTTTTAGCCTCTCTTCATAGGGGTATCCTTCCATCCCCTTTATAATTTTGGTGGCTCTTCTCTGTACCTTTTCTAATAATGCTATATCCTTTTTAAGATACGGCAACCAGAATTACGCACAATATTCAAGGTGAGGTTGCACCATGGAATGATACAGAGGCATTATAATAATCATTTGTTTTATTCTCCATTCCTTTCTTTATGATACCTAGCATTCTATTTGCTCTCTTGGCCGCAGCTGCACACTTTGTGGAGGGTTTTAACATGTTATCCACGATGACGCCTAAATCTTTTTCCTGGGTGGTGGTTCCTAATGCGGAACCTTGCATTGTGTAACCATAGTTTGGGTTTTTCTTTCCTAGGTGCATAACTTTGCACTTGTCCACATTAAATTTCATCTGCCATTTGGATGGCCAGTCTTCAAATTTATCAAGATCCTCTTGCAATTTTCCACAATCCTCATGGGTTTTAACAGCTTTGAATAGTTTTGTGTTATCTGCAAATTTGATAACCTCACTCGTTATTCCCATTTCCAGGTCATTTATGAATATGTTAAAAAGCAGTGGACCCAGCACAGATCCCTGGGGTACTCCACTGTTCACCTTTCTCCATTGGGAAAATTGGCCATTTAGTCTTACCCTCTGCTTTCTATCTTTTAATCAGTTCCTGATCCACAATAGTACACTGTCTCGTAACCCATGACGTTTTAATTTTTCCAAAAGTCTCTCATGGGGGACCTTGTCAAAGGTTTTCTGAAAGTCCAGATATACTATATCAATTGACTTACCTTTGTCTACCTGTTTATTCACACCTTCAAAAAAACATAACAGATTAGTAAGGGAAAACCTTTCTTGGCTAAAGCCATGTTGGCTGTGTCCCATTAAGCCATGACTATCTACATGTTCAGTAATTTTGTGCTTTATAATGGTTTCCACCATTTTTCCCAGTACTGACGTCAGGCTCACCAGTCTATAGTTTCCCGGATCACCCTTAAAGCCCTTTTTAAAAATTGGCATTGCATTGGCCATCCTCCAATCTTCAGGTATTACAGATGATTTTACTGATAGTTCACAGATTACTAATAGTAGGTCTGAAGTCCATATTTCAGTTCTTTCAACATCCTTGGATGTATACCATCTGGTCCAGGCGATTTGCTACTATTCCGTTTATCAAATAGTTGTTAATACATCTTTCTGGTGTATCTATATTTCTTTCAATTCTTCCACAGCATCTCCTTTAAATACCATTTCAGTCATAAGTAACATTCCTACATCTTCCTCAGTAAAGACCGAAGCAAAGAATTAATTTGGTCTCTCCGCTATGGCCTTGTCTCCTCTTGGTGCCCCTTTTACTTCTCTATCATCTAATGGTTCAACTGACTCTCTCACAGGTTTTTTACTATTAATGTACTTGAAAAAGTCTTTATTATGTGTCTTTGCTTCTACTGCAAGCTATTTTTTTCAAATTCTCTCTTTGCTTGCCTTATCAATGTCTTGCATCTACTGTAATTAGCCAGTGCTTGTGTTATTCCAGTTTTCATCATTTGGCTCTTTTTCCATTTCCTGAAAGATGCTTTTTTGGCAACAACAGCCTCTCTGACCTCACCTTTAAACCATGATGGCAGTTTTTTGGACTTCCTTCCACTATTTTTCCCCAAAAGACACATAGGATCCCCAATAGCTGTAATGCAGCAAGCAATGCATAGCTCGGATCCTATTTAGCAATAGTTTGTAGACCTTTTACCCAGGAACCCATCCAAACATTTTTGAACCCAGCTACACTGACAGCTTTACCACATCCTCCGGTAATGGATTGCAGGGTTTGATTATGTATTGATTGAAATATTATTTTCACCTAGAAGACCCAAATAGGCTACTCTGTAGCTGCATTGCAGGTACACTAGTCTGTCCATAGTCTGATGGCATAAAAAACAACCCACGTTTACCTGTTCCACTTCGGTCAATAATCTATAGACCTCTATTATAATTCCCCTCAGCTATCTCTTCCCCAGGTTGATGAGCCCCAACCTTTTTAGCCTCTCCACAAAGGGGTATTCTGCCATCCGCAGAACTATCTGTGATGTTCGTCATGGTCCCACAGTGACAGTGGCAGAACACAGTCCTACTACTGTTGTAGAAAGGCAATGTGCCACATAGGGTGTTCCAAGGGTCCTGGCACCCCATGCAGAGATCTAGGCTGCCTCCCCCTGTCCCCCCCCCTGCTGCTGCAGAACCCAGCTTTAGGGGAAGAGGCCAAAGTGCCAGAAGCTGTAGCCCTCCAAGTTTCTGGAAAATGCAGGTGCCCGGGGAAATACTACAGAAGTGACTGCCATCCTCACCCTGAGACATATCGGTGGCAGGCAGTGATGGGGCCCCTGCATGGGCAGCTGTTGGGGGAGGGGGGGGGTTGCTGCATGGCTGTCCATGTGTGCCACTTCCCCCCATCCGGATCTTGTGCCCAAGGTGCCTGCCAAACCCACATGCTTAACATGCTGGGACTGCTATCACCACCACTGACAGTGCATGGGCAAATCTGCATGGTGGGGTTTTGGTGGTGGCATGGGAAGTGGCACCAGCCAGCAGCAGCCAGAAGCCTTGTCCTGGTTGTGTGCACCATGTGCATTGCAGCATGTGCCAAAGGTCAACTGAAGGGAAGCATGTCAGCAACAGGAGCTATTAGTCCCATAAGGCAGGACTGTGGTGCAACACACATAGTTGGGGGCGTGTGTATGTGTCAAGGGGCACAGGTTCAGGTCCCTGTTGGGGTTTCTATATTGCATATTCCTGTGGACAAGGTTTAGCTGATAGTTTAAGTACAGCTCCAGCATGTGCAACCCTCAAGGAGATGGCCAGCAAGGGTGGAAACACCCACCAGCAGAACTGACAGGGTCCACTATCCACAGCTGGTTAGAGGCTAATAGCACATGGTAATATAGCATGTGAATTCAAAAAAGAATAGGACAAACACAGAGGATCTCTAAAAGAAAAAAGGGGGCTATTGTAGTTGTTGATATGGAAGGACAGACTAGATAGGCCATGTGGTCTTTTTCTGTCGCCATTTTTCTATGTTTCTACAGTATGTACAAACAGTGCACATGTTATCAATCTGTGGTGAGAGCAAGGCATGGTAATATAGCACATACAAACAGAGAACAAGTTATCAATCCTTGAGCTGACATTGAGATAGGAGTGTCAAGCAGGAATGCCAATCATCTCCACTTTTGCTTAGTACGCCAATGAGAGTGTATTCATGTGTGTATGTGTGTCCTGTGGCTTTCTGCACTGCACTTCAGTTCACATTGTCTGATTTTTTCCCAGCCTGTTTGGAAAATGTGAATAAAGTGAAGCAGAGGTTTGTAGGTATCACCTGAAACAGCACAGATTGGCCTGGATGAGTCTGCCATTGTGCCCATCTGCCACATGCATTGCCTGGGTGGCCACTGTATGTCATGCTGAGATGGCACTCTCACTCTGACCTAAAAGTGAGCATGGCACAGCTATTTATCCACATAGCTCTATTATAACATAAAGCTCCAATGATGTGGATATATTTTTTGTCTGGGGATGCTAATCACTGATCTAATGGCTGGGAGTTAATGCTGAGTATCCCAAGGCAGAGTGCTTGTGGTCACGCTATGCACATACCTTACATGCTGACCAGCAGACCTACTGTAGTTGGTTTGTGCTTTATTTATTTATTTAAACATTTTTATATACCACCCCTTCCATCTATCAGGGGCAGTTTACATTGAACAACATTTCAAAACTCAGTTACAGAGAACTTGTCAAACTATAATACAATAATAGAATAAACTATTTACATATCAGCTGGGTACCTAAACATAGGCTTTCTGAATGCTGAGTTTGAACTATTTACATATCTATAGACAGATAGGAGTGGAGGAGTAGCCTAGTGGTTAGAGCACTGGCTTGGTAACCCAGCAACCAGGGTTAAATTCCCGCTAGCACTCCTTGTGACCTTGGGCAAGTCACTTAACCCTCCATTGCCTCAGAAGAAAGGCCTGGCAATCTACTTCCGGTGACACTGCCAAGAAAACCCAGGAGCTTCTGGGTCGCCAGGAGTCAGGACTGACTTGAAGGCACACATTGCATTTTGCATAGACAGAAACAGATCATGGAGGAGTGTTTCTGTTGGGGGGAAGAGGGCGATGGTGGGAAGTGATGGCTGTGGAGGTAGTAGCAGTGGAAGAGTTGTAGTATTCTGTAAAGAGAAGGGTTTTTAATTCTTTGCGAAAGGACTTTAGGTCTTTTATTGCTCTAATAGAGTCAGGGAGGGAGTTCCAGACGGTGGGAGCTGAATACGTGAATGCCCTATTGCTGGTGTTTTGACTGGTTTTTCGTATTGAGGGGGGTATGGCTAGGAGGTCTTTTGTGCTTTCTCTTCTGATTCAGTTATCAGGTTGTGCATGGATAAGGGTGGAAAGTTAGGAGGGAGAGATGCTATGGTATAATTTGAATGTTGCAACTATCATCTTGTATTTCACCCTAGATGCAATGGGCAGTCTGTGGAAGTTATAAAGTTTTGGGATGATGTGGTCTGTAAGTTTTGCTTTGGAGATTATTCTGGCAGTCACATTTTGTACGAATTAAAGTGTATGGAAGGTCTTTTTAGGAAGGCCTTGTAGAACACTCTTACAGTAGTCCAAGTGGGGAGTAATTAGAGCTTGGATTACTGATCTGAAGTCGTGAGCTTCTAATATTGGCTTAACCCTTTCCAGGCCGAGCCCAAAACTCTCGGGAGCCAAAATTCTGACTAAATATTCCTATCAAATGGTATATAATACATGACCATAGCAGAAGGAAAATCACTGTTAGAACATATTAAATAAGACGGGTACAATTTTCCTGAAATATGCAAAAATTAACCCGGCTGCAGAATGTGGATTAAAAATTTAAAGTAGGCCTTGAAAGGGTTAAGGTGCTGTACAGTCTTTAATTTAAGGAATATTGTCCTAGCAGTGTTTTTGACTTGTGCAGATATGCTGAGGGCTCTGTCTATAATAATACCAAGATATTTTACTTCCTGCTTAACAGGTAGCTCAATATCACGGAATTTGAAAGTGATGGGAGGTATAAAGTTCTGATTTCTTGTCACAAATAGGATTTCAGTTTTTTTGGAAATTTATTTGCATGTTATTTGCATTGAGCCAAATAACATGCTTCAGATAGACAACGATTATATTGTTGTAATGGGGGTTCCTTATGTCAACTGGAGTGTATATAACATTATGTCGTCTGCATAGACATGATATTTGATATTGTGTTTCTTGATGATTGTACATATAGGTTGGAGATAAAGGTTAAACAGGAGGGCAGAAAGTGCTGAGCCTTGGGGAATACCTTGTTCTTGAGGGAATGTAGAAGAAGATTCATGGTTGATTTTTACAAATTGAAAGCGGTTGGATATGTATGATTTGAACCAGCTTAACATTGTTCCGACTAAACCTAGGCGTGAAAGCCTTGATAGGAGAATGCTATGATCAACGTTATCAAATGCGGAGGAAACATCAAGAAATATCATGATAAAAGCTTAATTTGAGTTGTCCAGACCACAGATGAGTGTGTCGAATAAGACTAGGGGGTATGTTTACTAAACTGCGGTAATCGTACATAACGCGCGTTATGTAACGTTAACGATCGTAAGCGCATCATAACGCGTGTTATGATGCGCTTACGATCATTAACATTACATAACGCGCGTTAACCGTAGTTAACGATCGTAAACTCCCGCGGAGCGGTAGAACATCGCAGAAGGTGGAGAGAGGGCGGAGAGAAGGGGTCAATGGGCGGAGAGTGGGCGGGGAGAGGCTCCCTTCACACTAACGCGCTGATCTGAAGAGCTCAATTCCAACGCAAATGAAAACTTGCCGTTAAATGCACATTACAGGGGAGAGAAACCATTTCAGTGTCAGCAATGTACAGCCCAGGAAGGGAAACCTAATGAAAGTGATAAGTGTGATACATGTGCACAGAACAAAAGGGCACATAAACACTGAAAATGACCCCAACAAACTGGAAAAAAAAACATAACCAAGCTGGCCAATAGTGATTTCAATGAAAAACATCAACCCCTCCTCCCCGAGTAAGCTCCATAGAACAGATATAAATCGTGGAAGGGTCTATACTCCGTCCCCATACAAGGTGAATGAGCCCACAGTGAAATAGCGCTGCTCAGGGTTTTCCCCACCATCGGACAGGGTTCCTATGGCATGCACATGTCCTGCAACATCAGGGCGGGCATGTCGGAACGGCAACTGGACAGATGCCAGAGAAGGGGATTCAGAGGGCCGCAGGCGGCACATACTGTGGTGGAGCTGGGCCACAGTGCGGACTAGGGTGATGCCTAGGTGGCCCATACGAATGCTGAAGCAGCAGAGCAGCCAGACAGCAACTGCTGAAGGCCCAACATGGGCACGACTGTGTTTCCCACAGTGTCACAGGGGATAGTACCCAACAGCTACCCCCAAGGGCACGGAACATTGGCAGGCGGTGCTGGGGGGAAGCGTGGACACCTATGCAGGCACCCCTACCCCAGAACCCGCACCATAGGCAGCCGCCTACCTGCACACTGGATGGCCTGAGACTGCGCACCACCAGCAGAAGGGCATGTCAGCATGGTGGCTGAGGGATACTGGTGGTGGAGGGGGCAGTGGCAGCTGCCCAGAGCAGACCGTGGCCTAGCCCTGTGTAGGTGGGTGCCGTGTACTGCAACAGACGGACCCTGTCTGACAAACAGTCATGGTATCACCAAGGAATGTGCTGACTCTGTGACAACAAGGTGGTGCAGTGCAGAAAACCAGTGTACTCAGAAACAGAGGATCACAGGTTCAAGTCCCAGCTGTGGTTCCTGCCAACCCAGTCCCCATATTTTACCCACTACTACAACGTGCTAATACAGACAGCACCTGTATTGCAGATGACGTAAACATGCCCAAGACACCTACATTTTACCCTACAGAGCAGACACCATAAACATGCACATTACCTAGAGCAGAGCCTCCCAAATGCAGTCCTGGAGGGCCAAACACCATTCCAGTTCCATGCTGCCTCTGATAAAGATGCCTGTGCTGCATTTCTATGTGCCACCCCCATGGTATGCAGATGTATCACATGCATATTCATGAGGGACAGCATGAAAACCCGAACAGTGTTTGGCACTGCAGGACTGGAGTTGGGAACCTCTGCCGTAAAGCAGCAGCCAACAGGGGCAGACACACCCACACCCACAGGACCCATTATCCAAAGCCTCCTTGAAAGGCAGGACTTTGGGCTCTGCGTGCATCTCCCAATACTAGCACTTGCATACCTTAGTAATGCCACCCTAAACCGGGGAATATGGTACACATCTATCAAAAGGTTGCTATGAGTACTGGCAGATAGCAATTCATAGGTTAAGTACACTTTTCTGAGTGAGCTGCATCATAGCAACCTTTCTGATGTCTGTGGAGTGTGCTACAGGTCTTGTGTCTGACAGTGTTTACCAACCTGGGGAGTGATTCCTACAGTATTGCGTACCATAGCCATGCCTGCACTGTGCCCAGGACTGGTGTGGTGGCCTGGGCTGCCCAACACCTCTATAGTTGCACAATGCTGGCATAGGTGTGGGGAGTGTGTGTCTGTCTATCCAGTGTGTGGTGGCTGCCAACACCCTCCACAGCCCACACTGCTAGCACTGTTGCCAGTATTGGCCTGCCAATGTGCATAATGAGGAGCAAGGTACTGTGGGAATAGCCTGGATAGGGTGGCCTGGCCTGGATGCATCTGCACACGGCATAGGGCAATGGCTCAGACATTGTAGTGCCTGGCCACCACCTGCACGGACAGGGTGGCCATAGCATGTCCTGCTGGGAGGTCACTCTCACCCTGACTGAGCAGTGACCATTGCATGGCTAGGTTCCCCCATAGTGCTATATAGCATTTTTTTTATGTGATATTTATGGGTTTCCTTTTGGTGCCCAATCACTGACTTATCTGCTTGTTGTGTATGCTGACATCCCCGTTCTGGGTACATACATCTCCTCCAGGACTATGGACTAGCTGGCGGACTGTCTGCAGCTAGTATGTGTCTTGCTGGAACACCTTGCAGGGTGCAGCGGCTGGAGGCTTGCTGCTGGAGAATGTCAGATAATGGAGGGTGGGGGGGGGGCAGCTGAGCATTTCCAGGCCTGCCATCTGTCTGCTATTGTGTTATGGATGTGTACTACTCTGTCTGTTCCCCAGCAGGACTGGGGTTGCTGGTCCCCTCTACTGCTGCCATTGCAGGGAGGTAGACTGTGGCTCTATTGGTGGGTGATCCTGTTTCCCACCCTGAGCCCCAGCGGGTGGGTTGTGTGGTGGTACATAATCTGCCTATGGGTCCATACACCCCCCCCCTACCTACAGCAGGTAGCGATGGCACCAACACAGGATATGCACTATTCTGGGTGCAGCATTGCCCATGGGGACTAGACATGACCGAGACATACAGCAGGACACAGATGTATCCTAGGTGTGTCTAACTGAACTACCTATCACACACTGAGGGGGACCTGCAGCATAGCGTATTTCAGCCATGAAAGGTGCTGTGGACCTGGTGCTGGGCGCCCCACCTCAACCTCAGGGTGGGCACTGTACCCGCACAATGTGACTGTCTTTGGCTATTCTGTGGCAGTGCCACACATGGTCTGTTCCCCCTACAAGGCCGAGGTGCTATGGGGGTGCATACCCGATCTTGTTCCCATCTCTCGACTGCTGATTTGCATGTGCAGTGCATCATGGGTACGGGTGGGTTACCCCTATCCTGGTAACCACAGCAGACAGTTTGTGTGGTGACGTGCAGTCCTGCAGCCAGCCAGGGCTTTGTTCACATCCTTATAAGGTGTCCTATAGGGGACATTATAGGGTGCCTTGGCGGACAGTACACTTTATAATGTGCCCTATGGAGTGCGTTATGGGGTGCCTTATGCTCACCTTAGGTTATGCCACCGTGAGGGTGTGTTTGCTGGCAGCGCTAATTAAAATACACGTCACATGCCTCAACAATCGCTACTAAAATAACATAACAATATAATCATATGATGTTCATTGAGCCCTTCACGTCCTATTATAGATCATGTTTATGCTCATGGTTTTTAATGAGTATAGTATCAAAAATTTTCTATATTTTAGAACATAGTAATATACTTATATTTTTATGGGTGTAACATCTATATTTTAAAATTAAGGAATATTTTTATTTTTATAAGAGCAATATTTATAGCCTTCAATGTTTTATAATTACAGAAATATAATAATATAATTATATTATGTTCATTGAGCCTTTCATGTTCTATTATTGATCATGTTCTTGCTCATGAGTTTTTTTAATAAGAATAGTATTCAAAATTTTCTATATTTTAAATAAAATAATATATTTATATTTGTATGAGAGTAACATCTATAGTCTCTTAAATTAACAGGAATATGTTTATTAAGCCTCTCACAAAGATGATTTTTATCTATTCAATTAGTGTATGGTTTAGTATTGGTTATGCTTAGGTTTATGAATTTTAAATAGGGATAGCATTTGTAATCGTTTTAAAACAAAGACATACATTTATATTTTTATGGGGGCAATATCCATAATTTTTGACAATTTAAAATAACAGAAATATATTTATAATTTTATTTGTTACTTACCTTTTTAATGTAGAGTATAGTTTCAAACAATTTATATATTTCACATATCTCACCATTGTCCTATTTGGCGTAAGTTTTATGTTTTTATTTTTTTAGAAGCTATTCTGATATTAGTGACTTCCATTGTCTCTATTGAGCCTGGTGAAGTCTTTGCACTTCACACCCACAGGTAATGTCCACCTTTATAGTATGTGATTTATCTAGTATTCACATAATTGCTCTGAGTCGGTCCTACTCCTTCAGTCTCCTCATCCCTTCCTGTCTCTTAATAGCATATAGTTGTTTTTTACATTTTTATTGTATATACTTGTATAACGTATTTTATAATTATAAATGTTTTGGTTATTCCATTATTCTTTGTATTCCAACCAGCGTTTACATTCTTAATTATTTATTTATTTATTTATTTATACTTTTATATATAATTATATATGTGTATATATATGGATTCATGGTTTATTTTATTCATGGAGCGGTTGATCAATCGAATGTATTAGATATATTCAGATTGTATATGGCCTTTATGATTCTTATTTATTTTCTCAAGACATTTGTTCATTGATATAGTTCAGTTTTGCCTTTGTATATTAATGTTTATAATTTTATCTTCATTATTTTTAACTATTTTAACCCACTTATTTTTATATTTTTTTATATGATTTTTGATTTTATTAATATAATTAATATAATTTGTTTTTTAGTGTGCCTGGATAGCCCCTGATGAAGTGATTACGAAACACTTTGACCACCCTTTTGGTTAAATAAAGTTATAAGTTATTGGGTGTGAATCTGCCGCTTTTTGTCTTTGTTTCCAAGGGTGCTGCTTTAGCCAGCCTTATACATTAGGCCCACTGGGGAATCGAACCCATGACCCCTGTACCATCAGTCAGTGCTGTAACCATTGTGCTACAGCTCTGTTGCTGTGCTTGTATGCCTGCGCGCCTTCTTAAGATTAACGCGCGGTAACATGCCCTGTAGTGCTCGTTCATTTATGGTGCCTTGTAACGTGCGTTCTCGGCGCGTTCTCGTAAACGATGTACCACCCAGGTCCTTATTTGGGGTTTCTGTCTCTACCGCAGCTCCTAACGCGAATCGCACTAATGCAGTTTAGTAAACATGCCCCTAGGAGGAGGGTTTTGACACCATGGTGGGGGCGGAAACCGTACTGGTGGGCATCAAGGAGTGAGTTGAGATCAATAAAATCTTGTAACTGTTTTAGAGTTATTTTTTTCAATTATTTTTGCTAGGAATAGGATGCTCCAAGAGACACTGTCAAAACCACCATAAAATTAAACCCAAAATTACTTAATTTTTGTCGAAGCTCACCGAGGGAGGGCCAGGACTGACAACCTAACCCCCACCAGACTGTGGGCTGCTTTTATTCGTATTATTTCACCCTTATGAATTTAAAACAAGTACTTAGCTTCTCCACCAAATTAGCAGTTCTTTTTTCTTATTCGTTGCAAATAGTAGAGGTCTGTAGTACACGACGTGCACGTTTCAGGTGTGCGCCCTGTATCAAGAGTCTTCTCCGTACAGCTATGCAATGATCTGCCGTGCTTCTCTTATACCCGTATAACTAAACGCCATCCTCATCATGGCTTCTTGGGCATTGTGTAGTCAATGGCTTTGCCTTTGCCCGTTGTTTTAAACAGGGGAAACACCAATAGGAAGTGGAGAATCCTCACTGTCAGAGGCATCCACGTCACCATTGGAAGAAAGACGTCCAATCACAACTCATAAAATCATAAAATCATAACATCTCCCCTGGGACGACCTATAGTTTCTTGTCGCAATTCAATTTTGGAGCCCCTCTCTATCTTCTGTGATGTATTTCTGAAATCTGAGGCAAGAGAGGTACAGTCTTATTTGAGAGATTCAACCCATCTTCTGCAATTAATATCAAGTGTTGTGGTTCCTCCGGGAGCTTATTTAGTGACTCTTGACGTTACCGCGCTTTATACCAACATTAACCAAGTTGAGGCATTAGAATTGTTGGAGCATTCTTTTCATTCAGCCCCAGCCCGTCTTCCACGATCTTTTTTATTGGATCTTGCACGACTTGTACTAACCCAAAATTATTTCTTGGTGGATGGCAATTTTTATAAGCAAATCTCTGGAATAGCTATGGGGGCCACTTTGGCTCCATCTTTGGCTACCCTTTATCTGGGGAAAATGGAAGAAGAATTTATTCAACGTTCCCCGTTATATCAATATGTTAAGTTGTGGAAGCGGTTTTTGGATGACATATTTTTTATCTGTACAGCGGATCGTCCTACGCTTTCCAGCTTTATTGGCTGGTTGAATCAACTTAAAGCCAATATTACATTCACTGCACGTATTGCTCAAGATCGGATTGAATTCTTGGACATATTAATCATAGTGGAAGATGATAAATTGACGTCTACATTGTATCGGAAAATAGTTCAGAGGAACAGTTTGCTACACTATCGGAGTAACCATCCAGGTTCTCTCAAGCGCGGCCTTCCGTTTGGACAGTTTCTGCGGCTGAGACGTCTATGTTCTTCTATAGATGATTACACAGGTACACTACCAAAAAACTGCCTCCAGTTTTGCAACTGATTCCTATAGATTTTGGGGTGCTGAATCCAGGAAAAATAGCCAAAATGTTCCATCACGTCACGTTTTCTTGCAAAATTAGATTTCTTACCCATATAAGGAATGTTCACATAATTTCTTTTTAGCCGACTGCAGTTTATTTTCTTGGCCCAAAATAGAGGTTGTAATGGTTAACTAACTAGAAACACTCCCTCATGATATTTTAGAGTGTTTTGTATTCATTTTATACATTAACAGGACAATTGGGAGGCAGGGGGCTAAATCCAGTACTCGCGCTGGCGCATGTTCTTTCCTGTTCGCCTCGCCTCGTTCGCTCGCTCAAACACGGTGGTTGCGACATGAACGTTCCTGTCAAATTTCAGTTTCTTGCAAGTTCATTATTACCTTTTGTTTGCTCAGTCGTAATCCAGCTTTATTCCGAAGTGGTTCACTACAGTTGTAGTTTGCAGTGCTGTGTATTTGTGATGGCTCACAGAGCCAGAGGTTGCGTCAACTCTCCGGACAGTTTTTGTTTTATTTGTGGGGAATATACCGTGAAAAAGCGGCAGAGGAACATTTCTGCATTTATTAAAAAAGTATATTTCGCCTATTTCGGTTTGAAGTTAGGCGATCAAGACAAACCGTGGGCTCCTCACAAAGTGTGCAAGACATGTGAGGAAGATCTACGCTTATGGATGAAAGGTAAAAAACAAGCATTTCGTTTCGGAATACCTATGATGTGGCGTGAACAAAGAGACCACAGCAGTGACTGCTAGTTTTGCTCTTGCATTGTGAAGGGATACAACTTAAAAAATAAGAACGTAATAAGTTACCCCAACCTTCCCTCAGCAATTAGGCCTATGCCTCATAGCAACGAAGTACCTGTGCCTGAACCACCAAAATCTTTGGATCATATTTGTGTGGACGGTTCTGATCATGATGAGACTCATCAGATGGCTTTTCCCGATGAGTCCAGTACTTCCGAGTTTGAAACTGAACCAGATCCGAAACCTGAACTTTTCTCTCAAGCTGAATTGAATGATTTAGTCCGGTAATTAGGACTCCCAAAAGATGCTGCCCAACTGCTAGGTTCTCGGCTTAAACAGAAAAATCTATTGTCACCAGGAACAACTTTTTATTGGTACCGCAACCGCGAGACACAATTTTTGAAGTATTTCAGCAAAGAGGAAGATTTGGTATTTTGCAACGATATATACGGAGTGATGGAAAAGTTTAAACTCAAGTATGATCCTGCTGAATGGCGGCTGTTCATTGATTCGTCAAAAGACAGCATAAAAGGTGTTCTTCTTCATAATGGCAACACATTCGCTTCAGTTCCTATTGCTCACTCTGTTATTCTCCAAGAAAAATACGAGAATTTGGCCCTGATTCTTCAGAAGATTCGTTATGATGAGCATAAGTGGATGATTTGTGGAGACTTTAAAATTCTATCCATGCTATTAGGGCAGCAATCCGGTTTCACCAAATATCCCTGCTTCCTTTGCTTGTGGGATAGCTGGGCCCGCAACCTACACTGGGGGAAAAAAGACTGGCCAATTCGGGAGTATTTGAGACCCGGTGAGAAAAATGTTCTTCATGAGAGCTTGGTACCTCGTGATAAAATTCTATTACCACCTCTCCACATTAAGTTGGGTCTCATTAAGCAATTCATCAAGTCCCTTCCAAAAGATGGTGAGTGCTTTCGGTACCTTTGCTCAAAGTTCCCCCGACTTTCTGAAGCAAAGCTAAAGGAAGGAGTGTTTGTTGGCCCTGATATAAGGAAACTCATTTCAGATGGAGCATTCGCTGAAACGATGTCTGAGAAGGAAAAAGAAGCCTGGGATTCCTTCAAGGATGTTGTTCTCAAATTCTTGGGGAACAGGCGGGATGAGAACTATAAGAATATTGTTGCCAGGATGCTCAATGCCTTCAAAGAACAAGGCTGTAACATGAGCCTGAAAGTCCATTTCTTGCACTCCCATGTGAACTACTTTCCCGAAAACTTGGGGGCGTACAGTGAAGAACAAGGTGAAAGGTTTCACCAGGACATCAAGGACGCAGAGAGAAGGTACCAAGGAAGATGGAACATCACTATGATGGCTGATTTCTGCTGGTTGCTGCTGCGGGAAACCCCAGATGAAAAATACGCCAAGCAGCGCACCAAGAGAAGCATTCGGGGGAAGAAGAAACGGGCCCACCAGGAGATTGATTGACCCAAGAATGACTTTAAAATCTAAACTGTGTTGACAAATATCGTGTTTTTACTAAACTTTGAAATAAAAATTTGCTAGTTATTACCACAGTGTCGGATCTCATTTATTAGAATTTTATTTTCACACCATCGGGTGTTTGTCTTCATGTATTGCAATGGTGCGGTTTGCGTTTTCTATTCTTACATACATACCTGTACAACATTTTTTGCACATTTCTTTGCTTTGCTTTGTGTCTAACCTCGCTCTTATATGCTCAATGTTTGTGCACATGTATGTGGCTGTTTTAAGTGCAGACAATTTTGCTACCATCACAGTGTGTTTTGTTGACATTACTCTATTCTTATGTGCTGCCTTGTTACAATTTTCTTTATTCTTATTTGAATAACTACTAAACAATTAGTATAAAGAATTCATCCAAGAAACTTTTATCTCGATCGCACTCAATCTGAAACGTTCACCTCAAACTGCTAACCCAATGTAGCAAAAAATCTGTACGTGATGGAGCAAATTGGTTACCAGATTTGGATTCAGTGCACCAAAAAACATAAAAATCAATCGAAACATTAGAGGCAGTTTAAAAAAAATTTTTTTTAGTGTACCTGTGTTATAAGTCACATGCCTCTGAACTAACAGATCGTTTATTAGCTAGGGGTTATCCATTAAAAGTAGTTTCACAGGCTTTTCGTCGAGCGAGATATGTAAATAGAGAATGGCTATTGGATCCTCAGTATTCGGTTACTAGACCTAATGAATTGAACACGATGGTGGGTATACTACCATATTCAGAAAATAGTTCCGAAGTGGCAAAATTTTGCGCTCCTATTGGGGGATTTTGTCTTTACATGAATTTTTTCAACAGCCATTGAGGGTGGCATTTACCCGTGGTACTAATCTGAATAATCATTTAGTTAAGACAGCACTGGCTCTGGATAGACCCGTGTCATCGGGATATGAAGGGGGACATAACCACTGTACTGCTTGTGCATATTGTGAACGGACTCTTTCAGGATTGACATGGCAACATCCTACTTCTGGGCGGGAATACCTACGACGCTGGAGGACTACATGTCTTACATCACATGTAGTATATTTTTTTAAATGTCCATGTAACTTATTGTATGTGGGGCGCACCACTCGGTCAATGAAACAGCGCCTGGCGGAACATGCATCACGGATAAAAAACAAAGTTCTGACTGCCCCAGTAGTTGAACACTGTATGACTCTGTCTCACTCGTTTGAGGAGTTGCGTTGGACAGTGATAGATCATGTCCCTATGGATCCCCGAGGGGGGGATCGTGAACAAAAATTACAAGAGTTGGAACAGCGATGGATTTTTGTTTTACATGTTATACAACCAGATGGGTTGAATAGGGACATTGACTGGGTCAATATTCTATGATTTTATGAGTTGTGATTGGACGTCTTTCTTCCAATGGTGACGTGGATGCCTCTGACAGTGAGGATTCTCCACTTCCTATTGGTGTTTCCCCTGTTTAAAACAACGGGCAAAGGCAAAGCCATTGACTACACAATGCCCAAGAAGCCATGATGAGGATGGCGTTTAGTTATACGGGTATAAGAGAAGCACGGCAGATCGTTGCATAGCTGTACGGAGAAGACACTTGATACAGGGCGCACACCCGAAACGTGCACGTCGTGTACTACAGACCTCTACTATTTGCAACGAATAAGAAAAAAGAACTGCTAATTTGGTGGAGAAGCTAAGTACTTGTTTTAAATTCATAAGGGTGAAATAATACGAATAAAAGCAGCCCACAGTCTGGTGGGGGTTAGGTTGTCAGTCCTGGCCCTCCCTCGGTGAGCTTCGACAAAAATTAAGTAATTTTGGGTTTAATTTTATGGTGGTTTTGACAGTGTCTCTTGGAGATTTACCATCATAGTTTAGGGTATCATTGGTTTAGGAATAGGATGCTGGCTATTGGATGGTAAGAAGTGGGGTCATGCTAGTTGAGGGAGGGGTTTTCAAGTAAGAGGTGAATGATGGATAGTTTAAGTGTATCTGGCATGATTCCTTGGGTGAGGGATTGGTTGACGATGTTGAGCATTGCCAGAGCTAACTCAGACTTGACAGACTTTATCCAGGACACAGGGCATGGATCAAGGTGTGAAGTTGTGTTGATTTTAGTTATTGTTTCAATTAGTTGTTTTTTTATTTATGAGATGGAACGAGGTCCACCTACTAGGATAAGAGTGGGGGTCACTGCATATGGGTATGGATTGGTTGTTTTTGTTTTTTACTTTTGAGGCAAGGACATCTGCAATAACTTGGGGCTTGATGGGTGTGTTATCGGATGGATTTGTGTAAGATTTAGTTAGGGTCTTCACTATCTCAAATAGTTCTCTTGGGCGGTTGATGGCTTTGTTCAGGATGGCTGTGTGATGGCCCTTTTTTGCCTTGATAACTGCCTCTTTATATGTATTTAGTGCTGTAATATAGATTTCTTTGTTTTCATGGGTCTTGGAAGACCTCCATATTTTTTCCAGGTTGCGGAACATTTTCTTAAGTTTGCGTAGATCTTGCGTGTACCATTTTTCTGATGGTTTTTTGAAAGCTCTTTTATTGGGAGAGGTGGTCCTTGCTGCATTGTTGATAATTGTGGTCCAGGTTTTTACAGAGTCATCAACATCCTGCGAGGTTGAGATAAATTGAGGGTCACTTCAGCTAGGAATGTGTCTTTGTCAAAAGGTTTAAAGTGTGATTTTTGTATGATTGAGCTAGATGATAATTTAGAAGTGAGATAAATTGGTAGGGTCATTCTTATGACATGGTGGTCTGACCATGGAACCTGTGTAGATGATGGGTAGGTGCAGTTTGGGTGCATAACTAGGGATCTAGGTATGAATTTCAGATCTAGTGTGTTGCCCTTTGTATGGGTGGGTTGGTTCATTATTTGATAGAAACCCATGTCTTCCATAAATTTGTGAAAATCAGCAGATTGTTGTGACGGAAGGGAGGGTAAGTTAAAGACTCCAAGGATGACGTGGGGTTTCTTTGAGATGTACAGGCTGATTCTAGTATGGTGGCTATTGGTAGGTGGTCTGTAGATGAGGCAAACTGCTATGTTTTTGTTTTCAGTTTTTAACAAGTCCAAGCCTTCACAGTTTGTGGATAAACTGGAGAAGAGATTGAGGTTTGATTTGGCCAATATAAGTACCCCTCCTCCTCTTTTTGAGTCCCTGGGGCAGTTGAACATGGAGTGCCCATCTGTGTTTAATTGGTTTAGTAGGATGGAGTCATGGGCGGTAAGCCAGGTTTCTATGATACAGAGGAAGTCCTGAGATTCATCAATGAGGTTGTCTTGGATTATTGGAATCTTATTTCTTTTTTTTTTTTAATGCTTTATTTTCGTTTTACAACAACAAAGGAAAGGAAGACATACAGCTAAAAGACAAATACATACATGGAATATGATACATACACCAAAGTAAACCCCTGCCACCCCCCTCCCCCCTGCTTCTTCTCTAGGAAACTGAATCATTCTCGAAGCGGGCGTGTACTGACATTATTGTGTTACAAAACCTAACAGCGATCTGAAACATGATGAGTGTACATTAAACAGACATGTCGAAGCAATGAGCAGATTGTACATGATCTTTGAGCATCTGCCATTTAAACAAGCGAGAATGAATTTGGGTATGGAAAATAGCTCACCGAGATATCTGCTCATATTTACTATATAATCAGACAAGGTTCCACTATTCATTGACAGTAAGTCGAGAGCTATCCTTCCAAGTCCTCATGATTAGACATATGGCTATACCCAGCATGAAATCAGGAGAAAGCGACCCTTCTTAGGAAGAGAGGGGACCTCCGCCACTGAGCGGAGTCCCACAGTCTTCCAAGAAAGAGGCTCGTGAAGGTGTAAGATAAATGGAATACGACCCCAGACCCGCCCCCAGTGAACCTGTAGTTAAGGACATTCATAAAGAACATGAGCGAGGGTCCTACATTAGTATGGCAAGACCTACACTGATCCCTGGCAGTTGTGTTCCATTTGGCTATTTTCTGGAATATAAGAACATCTATGTGCAAAAGGGAAGAGAGTTTGGGTAACTGAGGCAGACCGGGAAACCCGCACTATTTTGCTCCAGAAAACGCTCTAATGCACAGGGGTTAAAGTGGTTTGCGGTTAGCGATCCCAGGCTTGTTGGACTCTACAAGTGACAGTCTCTGTACCCTGACATAATAGTTATAAAAGTTAGAGGCTACCCCATGTGTACTACTAATAAAGTGAATTAGTTCTAATAGCCCGTCCTTAGTAGGGACAGAGGGCGGCATGATTGGAGCGCTTTTGAGGCAGCATGGAAGCTGCAGCGATTAAAAGTAATATTTCGCTAGTAACGCAAATTCCCTGTATAAATCAGAAAAGGTTTTCCAACGAGCTGCAGAGAAGAGCTGTTGGGGTGTCCAGATCCCCCTGGAGTACCAGGGTCTGGAAGTAATCATACATGGCTGCTCGAATTTCTAACCGGAACGCTGACTGAGTTAATAGGGCTCTATCAAAGAACCAGGCCCCCAGATTCCCTTGGAGTGCAGGAGTATGTTATTGAAAAGAAATAGCAGCATGATCTGAAAGATACTGAGAGTGAATCTTTGCAACGTCCACCTGAGGAACCAACAGTTTTGATATCAGAAAGAAGTCGATGCGAAACTGGGATTGATGAGGGGAAGTGAAGAAGGTAAAGTCAAGCTCATTGGGGTGCAGTAACCTCCATAGATCGACTAGAACAATATCTGTGTTCACAGAGATTAGCGCGATGTGACTCTTGGGGGGACCACTTGTCCTAGACGGCTATTTGTCAATCAGGGGATCAAGAACTAAATTGAAATCCCCCCCAATATCAATGAAGTAGTAGCAGAGGCCTGCGTAACCTGAGCAATAGTAGCGAAAGGGCAGGGTCATTTACATTAGGAGCATAACGGCATATACATGTAACTTGAAAGTTACCTATCTTGAGGTGAACTAGGGACCATCTACCCGCTGTATCTGAGCAAGTCGCTATAATAGTAGCATACAGAGAGTTCCTATCCAATATGGCAACCTCACATTCCCTAGAAACGGCTGGGTAATAGGCGGCCACCATGTAAGGTTTAATATTGAGTTTGAAAGTTTCCTTCGAATTGAAATGTGTTTCTTGGAGGAAAATCAGGTCCGCAGCGTCATGACTTAAATAACTTAGGATTTTCCTCCATTTTATCGGATTATTGATTCATTGTACGTTCAATGAGAAAATCTTACATGGTGCCATCAATCGATAACAGACATTTTAGGTAAGAGCGCTTGAAAGCTTACAACATAATCAGAATCTGTACAATAATGACATAAGCACCAAGTATGCTGGCCAATACACCCATATTGAAAAGTATGTACCAAAGTAACTTAGAGAAGAAGCAAAACCCCCAATGAATATGGCGACCAGATGTCTGCGGGAGGAGGCCCTAGAGAGGAAGATAGAGACATAGTAAAAGAAAAGAAACACCAGAGTCCATAAGTAACACTGTCTCTGATACTCGTCGAGGCTGCTATGGGTAGATGGAGTCGGGTCCCCGATATCTTCAAAATAAGGCAACAAACCGCCCTCGACAGACTCTTCGCTGAGCCGCGGCAAATCCAATATGGCAGGCACAGCGGATATGAGAGTACTGGTAGGAATATTCTGGAAGTCAGCGCATCAAGTCGGCTTCTTTAGAGTCCAAAAACTCCGCTAGTAGATCAGGGTCCTCAAATGTTCTTGTCTGATTGTGAAGCGTGACTCGGAGCTTGGCCGGGTACATCAGGCCATAGCGTGCTTGTAGTTGTTGAAGCCTCGGCCGAAATTCCAGAAAGCGCTTTCGGCGGTCGACCGTGGGTTTAGCCAAGTCAGGATAGAAGGAGACCTTATGGCTCTCAAACTCCATATGGCCCTTAGCCCGGGAGGCACTGAGAATTTGTTCCACATGTTGATATCTCAAAAGTCGAAAGATGATAGGCCGCGGGGTCTTCCTGTTGAGCGTTATGTTTGTGGGTACACGATGAGCGCGATCGATCTCCAATTCTTTGGTAAAGGTGATTTGGAGCAGGGAAGGGAGGATTTTACCTAAAAACTCCTTCATGTCTCCCAATTCCGCTCCCTCCGGTATGCCCACGAGTCGTAGGTTGTTGCGGCGCACTCTATTATTGCCATCTTCCACTTCTTTCTGCAAGGCCCGCGCCTGACGTTCAACTTTGTCGAGTTTGGACAGCCGGACCGCATGGGAGTCTAATATACTCTCCATTTTGTCCTGACGCGAAGAGAGCCCCTCCAGCCTGCCTTGCAGTACACCAAGATCTTCCCTCAGCGCTCGAAGTGCTTCACCGTTTGACTGCACGAGGTCCTTAACCCCTCTAATTTCTGCGAGGATTTCCTGCTGCATTTCGGGGCCCTCGCGCAAAGCCAGCCCCTTCTGCGGGGACGGGGGTTCAGTTTTGGAGCGTTTACCGTGAGAAGCCGCTGGAGATCCAAATTCCAGGCGCGTGGGTTTGGTCCCCGCCATCTCACCAATGTGCCCCGGCAAGATCAGAGCAGAAATTCAAGTATGTCCGGCGTTAATTCAGGATTCTGAGTAGGCCTCTCGGGAGCTTCAGCGTTATGCGACCATCCCGCTGGACATCGGGCTCCGCCCCCAGGAATCTTATTTCTTATGGAACGTGTGTTGATGAGTTGACCTTTAAGGTTGGTGAGGGAATCAGAGTGTGTTTGGAGTTGAGATGTGGCAATCATGTTGATACGGATGAGTCTGCGTTGTGGCTTATTTTTGTGGTAGTAGGGGCCATATTTGTTTCCATTCTTGTTGGAAATTAATTGTTGATTATAAGGTATTGAGTAATGGTTGAAGGGTATATGAGGTAGGGTATGGGAGGGGAGGGAGAAGAAAGTAGGCTCCTGGTGTGGTAGAAGTGTGTTGGTTGGGGCTAGACAGGTTGCTAAGATGTAGAGGGTGCATAGTATTTTGTTGGTAAGCTCCATCATTTACAGTGCTGTGTGTGAGGGGAAGAGGTAGGGAGACAAACAATGTAAGGGGATATAAAGTAATTCCTAGGATCTTGATGTAGAGTCTGTAGCTGAGGAGGTTGAGAGTTAGATAGGGCTAGGACAAGAATAAGGCCTTGCAAAGAAAGGTTGGTGAGAGGAGATTATAGTGCAGCAGTTGCAGGAAGAGGTATGTTCTAACAGAGTTGTAACAGAGTTTCTGGCTCTTTCCATTATTAACTCTAGTCTTTGTTCCGGCACATTCCCTACCGCTTGGAAGCATGCAGTCGTCTGCCCCATTTTTAAAAAGGTTTCCCTTGACCCCTCATCCCCAGCCAACTAGCGCCCCATTTCAAATCATCCCTTTCTCTCTAAGCTTCTGGAAAAATTGGTTTTCTCACAGCTTTACACCCATCTAGAGGTCTCCTTAGCAGTCCACCCACGGCAATCTGGTTTCCATCCTGGTCATAGCACTGAATCTATTCTACTATCCTTTCTCAATGAACTTCACACTGCTCACGATGACGGTTCCTTTTCTATTGCTGTCTCCCTAGACCTGTCTGCAGCTTTTGACCTTGTTGATCATCACACCTTACTACCACGTCTCCATGATATTGGACTTTCTGGTTCTCTTCTGCTCTGGTTTCACTCATTTCTCACTAATAGGTCCTTTTCTGTTCTTTCAGGCCTCTCTTCCTCTCCCCCCCACTGCCCTCCCATGTGGTGTCCCTCAGGGTTCCATCCTTGCCCCCTTTTATTTAATATATTTTTGGCACCCCTAGCCCTCAGTTCAGCAGCACAGCATTTTATCATATTACTATGCAGATGACATCATCCTTCTCTTTCACACCAGTCCTTCTTCCCCTGACCTCACCCCTCTGAATTTGTGCTTAGCTTCTGTTGCTTCCTGGCTCTCTTCCAACTTTTTGCACATTAACCTCTCTAAAACAGCTGCTATTTGGTTTACCTTTGGTTCCCCTATCCCCTCTCTCGCTCCTTCTCTCTCTAATTCCCCAGTTCTTGTCATTCCCTCTCTACGCTATCTTGGAGTAACTTTAAGGAACACATTTCTCTGGTAGTACGTAGATCCTTTCATACTTTGAGAACTCCGCACAATTCACCCCTTTTTATCTGTTTCTTCTATGACCACTTTGCTCCTATCTCTGGTAATATCCCGGATAGATTATTGCAACGTTTCCCTGGCAGGACTTCCACAGTCACAACTTCGTAGGTTACAACTAGTCCATCACACAGCAGCCCGCATCCTAACTCACGCATCCCGTTTTGATCACATTACCCCCATTTTAATACAATTAGATTGGCTCCCAGTTCCTTATCATATACAATACAAAATGCTTATCTTTGTCCATAAGACCATCCACACCGGCACTCCCCTGTATCTCACAGATCTTATCCATCTTCATACACCTTATCGTTCACTTAGGTCAATTCATTCTAACCGTATGTTTCTACCTTCCCCTTCTCAAGCCCATCTTGAATTAACCCGTTCTTCTGCCTTTTTCTTCCTGGGTCCTTGACTGTGGAACTCCCTCCCTCCAGATCTTCATCTTGAGCCCTCATATAAAACATTTAAATCCAGGTTAAAAACACACTTATTCTGCATCGCGTTTGACCTTCCATCCCCTCCCACCATACTCTCGTTAGCTATTCTATACCTTCCCTCTGTCTAACGTTGCTTTGAATGTTCTATCCTGCCTGTTCCTGTCCTCTTTCCTGTCTTGAATTGGCGTTCCTTTTCTCTCTAAAGCAGTCTCAGTTTTATTTTGTAAACCGCTCCGATGCTCCTAGTGAGAGTGGTATATTAAATCTGTAATAAAGATAAAGATAAAGTAATATCTCATTGATGTATCATAAAAGCATACAAAAGCAATGGGATCTTGAACAATGAAGTTGGGTAGCAACCCTATGAATACACAGTACAGCTTATCTTAAACACAGAGTAATGCTTACCAGCAGGGTGCATTATGTAAATGTTGCCGTGGCTGCAACGGCTTAGCCAGAGATAAGAGTGGTCAGGTCGCCGTAGGTATAGCTGGGTTTTATTTAGTGCAATATTTCCTAAGTTTCACGCCTAAGGGCCACACCAAAGGGCCCTTTGACGAGGCCCTCAGGCACGGGTGCGCCTGAAGCGCGCTGGTATTTAAACTGCTCTGTGATGATGCTTGGTAGGAGGAGAAGATCAGCCGCGTGATAATTAGTGCTTGCAGGCAGAGGGAAATGCAGCTCAGGTGGTAGGATCAGGCAGCAGTCTCACCTTCGCCGTGCTGTTCGAGTCCGAGGGAAGCAGGTCTTCTGCAGGCAGAGGAGTAGGAGGCAAGATGGTGAATGTGCGTTCAGGGTCTCTTGGGGAGGCTTGGATTGCGATCTCAGCCCCACAGCAGCACAGAGAGAGGGCTTTGCACTGAAGCGCTCTGGTATTTAAGCTGCTCTGTGATGATGCTTGGTAGGCGGATCAGATCAGCCGCGTGTTGGTTAGTGCTTGCAGGCAGAGGGAAATGCAGCCCAGGTGGTAGGATCAGGCAACAGTCTCACCTTCGCCGTGCTGTTCAAGTCCGAGGGTTGGCTTACACAGCCCAGTGTGGGGCAGTATTTCTGCTTGTGCTGTAGTTGTTAGTCCTCAATGCTTGAGCAACAGTGGTTCATGGCCTACTCACTGAGGTCCTGACAGGATTGTAGCCCCACACCAGTCTATACACTCCCACTGCAGTGGCTGTCTATGGTAGCAGTATATTGACACTGGCCAATAACCTGCATTGATATTGAAGTCTTAGTGTCCAATGGGCAGAATACAGGGCTGAGCTACTGCTATCACTTTCACCATGCAGGGAGAGAAAAAAAGCATAACACACCACAGTCACTATCTGCTGACCACTAGCAATGATGTAGACCTACAGCACAACAAGCAGAGATCATCTCTATTAGTGCATGTTCAGTGGACCAGGTGCTGGGCACCCCTCCTCACCCTCAGGGTGATAGCTGAAACTGCTCTGCAGCACAGCTTGCACACAGCCAGTGCATCTTACTGAGATGATATGCTAGATCAGTGCATTCTCCATTGGTTCTTCAGCTGCAGACTGCTGTTTTGCATGTGCAGTGCCTCATGGGTTGTGGAGGGCCCAACCTATGCCGGCAGACTGCAAACAGTTTGATCAGAGATCTGCAGGCTCTATACATCTGCATAGAGCTGTGTGTAGGTGTAGCCTACTGGTTGGTGCAATGTCTCCATGATCAAAGGTCCAGGGTTTGATTCCCACTTGTTCACTTTGTGCCTGGGTGCGCTTGCACAGTCCTGGCTCTGCTATGACCTGCAGACAATCATACTTCTACATTTCTATGCACTATGGCCACATGATTGGTAGCCCAATATGGCATTCCCCATCATGGACATCTGTGAACATGGCTTTAGTGGCTCTGTCGTGGCACATTGCAATGGGTCAGTGATGTATATGCAGCAGATGTCTGGATCAACTGGTATGGATGCATTTTCTGTTTTGTTATCATTGTGACCTCCCAGCTTTACATAAAGAGGATATATCTTGTACATTCAGGCACCTAACACTCATTGCATAGCCATTCCCTGCACTGTTCTGCCATCATTACTTGCCCCACATGGGGCAAATGGGTTCAACTTGTCCCTTTCTATCATGCCACTTTTTCAGGTATATTGTCTTGCTGTCAGGCTGAGGCACCAGTCCCACCCACACAAGTGGTGTTTTATATAGCCCATTGCACTGCTACTTTTGGTTCATACAGCCAATACCTTTGGCCTGTATGATCCTATCCATCTATCCACCATATACCGGTGAGAAGCGGTATAAAAATCAAGCTAAATAAATAAAATAAGATAAATAAACATAGTAACATAGTAAATGATGGCAGATTTATCTTACTTCACAGGAACAGGAGCATCATTTGAAGTTGAACTAAGCATTACATCTATAATGACATCATACTGCCTCAGTTTAATTTGGCGCCAATACATGGGTTCTATCCCTTTCAATGAGTTCATGCTGGATACTTGGAAGGTAGACTTTTTTCAATATTTCTTTCTGTTTTGTATCATTCTAATAGTCTTTACATTGAGTGGACGTTCTAGAGGTGGGGGTCACTGACAATCTGTTTGCTGTGAGCCATCCTATATGATTTATGTATTTGTCAGATTAGTCCATTTTATATCGATCTGGATTGCTGTCTGGTTCAGTTTAACATTATTAATGACTACACAATGCCTTTAGAATCCATATTAGTATAACAATGGGGCCCCAATCTGTTTCCCAAATTTTTCATAACATCTATTATCCAATTGGAAGGATATCTGATGAAGGTGATTAACAGACCATGAGAGAAAGATGTGATACTGCATTTATCTGTCATTTGGTATGTCCTCAGGGTGGCTCCCTCTGATACCCCTCTGTTGTGAAGGACTGTCTCCCTTTGTGAATATAGGCATGATGCTACTTTCTCTTCTGCTGCTAATGTGGAATGTTTGTTTTTAAAACTTTGATAGTTGCATTTTGTGCCCTCGGGTATCTTGCTTTGTTCAGTTCTGTACCATTGGTGAGTAAACATTTTTTTTTTTGTTTCCTCATCACTTCCTTTGGATTTGGTCGGCTTTGCATATAATTATTGAATACATTTAGGTATACACTTTTTATTGTTTGACACCATTTTTCTTGATATGACACACAATGCAACTACTATATTGTATGCATTTATTTTTGTTAATTTTGCATGTATTATGATTTAATATTTCTTTATTATGATTTTAACTGGTGCATTTTAACACCACACTAGAAGTTGCTATGTATGTCTGATTTCTCTTTTTTTATGTTGTTTATTATAATTGGGTTTAATGAGGTTAATTATTATGCTTAATATGCGTGCTGTTTTTATGATTCTTTTTTATCTTATTAATAATTTCATTGTATTATTTATTGTAGAGGTCACAAACCCCTGAAGAAGGCCTCCTGGCTGAAACACGTGTCGGGTTGACCTCATAATCTTTGAATAAAGTGTTCCTTTCCATGGTGGTTCTGCTATCCTGCTCATTCTGTGCCTGGTGACACTGCAGGACGGGTGCCCTCCCTTGCTCTCTTGGGGTACCTTTACTACATGCTAGTAGCAGCAACTGTTCACTATGTGTGCCATGGCCCCATTGGATGACACGTGGCCACCGCACACATAGCGTACAGTCACGGTTGCCAGCGTTTGGTGAGAACGAGCATCTGTTTTCTGTGTTGTGCACATTAGTTCTTCAGGCAGGCAATGGCATGACACATTTCAACCCACTCCCATGGCACCCACAGACATCACCATGGAATACATGTGCACCCTTCAATGCCAACGTCCAACTGCCTCGAACATTCACCTCTCACACTGTCTCACACGGACATTAGCAGGCATTACTGTGCACACTTAGTGCTCTTAATGCCCGATATCCACTTCCCACCCACTAACGGCCGCTAGGCAGTTAACGCTGGAACACCTTCTCTACACCCCATCCTTTAATGTATGTTGAGACCCTTAATGGTGCCATTTACCACTCGTAAATGCTGCATCCTTAGCGCAGTTTAGTAATCATGCTCCTTAGTTTTACTCTGCGGCGACTGAATAGATTACTCATCATACTTACAGTTCTCCCAATAAACTTCTGACTTGCTTCAGACCCAGAGAAAGGATTCAAGTAACAGCATGAACTGTAGTGGGTCCTATTTTCCTAGCCAGGGGACACAACACGGAAATACTTCCTTGGCAGTTTGTCTCCTTACACTGGTCTCTGCGCAAGTAAGAAGATAATAAAAAAACACATTGCACAGTTATATAACAACAAATTCTGCTAAAGCTTTAGGGAGGCAGTCACGGGGCTGCAAACTTATGCAGTCACCTGTAACTCCCTCACTCTGCTGTCTGCAGCACTTCCTTTTATTTACAAAAACTGTCACATTATACATTTTTGCCTTATCTTCTTGCATCATGCTTCACTTTGCTCTTTGTTATACTGTAGATCATATGCTAAGTTAAAAACTTAGACACAATTAACTCTCATTTGACATGTCGAGTTTTGCAAACATAAATCTTTTTGTTCTGGATACAACCTTGACAGTTTCACCATGAATCATATATATCCTCAATAGCATTAATAGCACATCCAAAGACCCTAATTCCCCTTCATGTCTGTTTCCACAACTACATCCTTCTGTAATGAATTCCAGAATTTAATTACACCTTGAGTGAATTCATTGAACAAATATTTTCTGTGATTAGTCTTCT
Source organism: Ichthyophis bannanicus (assembly GCA_033557465.1). Classification (NCBI taxonomy): domain Eukaryota; kingdom Metazoa; phylum Chordata; class Amphibia; order Gymnophiona; family Ichthyophiidae; genus Ichthyophis; species Ichthyophis bannanicus. The sequence goes on along the minus strand of CM066033.1, from coordinate 1,038,218,386 downwards.
ATGTAGTTTCATTGCATGTCCCCTAGTCTTTCTACTTTTTGAAGGAGTAAACAACCAATCTACGTTTACCCATTCCATTCCATTCATTATTTTATAGACCTTTATCATATCTCCCCTTGGCCGTAATTTTTCCAAGTTGAAGAATCTTAACCTTTTAAGCCTTTCCTTGTAGCAATATCCTTCCATCCCCTTTCTCATTTTAGTGGATCTTCTCTGTATCTTTTCTAATTTCACTATATCCTTTTTAATATATGATGAGCAGAATTGCACCCAATATTCAAGGTGTGGTCGCATCATGGAGCGATAAAGAGGCAAATAGCAAAACTATGTAAGGGTTCAAGTCACTATCCAAAAAATAGTTTTGCCAGCATTTCACCGATTGTTGGAGTTTCTGCTTCTACAGTACTTCCTGAAACTGGTAGAAACCTTGCAAACAGACTTAGCTTTCCTAGCTTACAAGTCCATAGAAGAATAATCTGATTTAAAGTCTATAATAGCGATGAATGCAACAAAAAAGCATTGCTAGTTTTTTATTGTAATTTTACTTTTGCTATGTATTTTGTAGTTTTATCCTAATTTTATATGCAAGTTTTATGTTGTTGTAAACTGCTTTGAAGCAATGGCTAAAAGCGATCTAGCAAATGTTTAATAAACAACACGTTATGGCAGGCAGAGCTGCACATAATATTCAAGGTGCAGTCACACCATGGAGTGATACAGAGGCATTATAATAGCCTTGTTTTTTTTCTCAGTTCCTTTCCTTATGATTCCTAGCTTTCTATTTGCTTTCTTGGCTGCCACTATACACTGGGCAGAGGGTTTCAATGTATTATCCACAATGACACCCAGATCTTCTTTCTGGGTGGTGGTTTCTAGCTTAAACACTTTTATTAAATTATTAAAGCATATAAACATAAATAAAATACCCCATTTGGTGGGGGAGTCATGACCATAAAATCATGAAAACAAAGTAAACATTGACATGTTCATGAACATGAGGGAAGCATGGCTGTGAGGGAGGAGTGGCTCAGTGGTTGGGACAGGTTACCTCAGGTCAGAGGAGGGCCTACAGTTCAATTCATACATGGGGACAAGTAATCTCAGGTCAGAAAGACTGGGGTCTGTAGTCCCATAGCCACTCCTTGTGGCCTTGGGTAAGCCACGTAACCCTTCATTGTCTCAGTTATACTTAGATTGTGGGGACAAGGGAATAAAAAGTACCTGTATGTATATGTAAACCACTCTGATATGCATAATAAAAGGGCAGCATACCAAGTGCCTAAACCATAAACTCAATTCAGTTATTATACATACTAAAACAAATCTATAGAACTTGAAGATAGTCTTCCAATAGTGACCACATTTTACTAAAAGCAATCATATCACAGGCACAAGCCGCATAGCATTTCTCGTACCTTTGCATCAAGCATACCAAATGCCACCAAAAATGAAAGATAATAAGAGAAGCATTTTTCCAGTGTGACAGAATTACTTGTAATGCAATGGCAATGAGTAAATCATACAGCTTGTGTTGTATGGTGGGTATATGGCCAACTATTATAATAGAACGCAGAACAATTTTATTCACAGGTATAGGAACTGACATATGAAAAATCCTTTGCAATCTCTCCAATAGCCCGCACATAGGCGTGTAGCAAGGGGCAGTCAAATATCATATACCTAAGGGTACTCTGAGCTAATTCACAATGCCAACAGGTATTACTGGAAGCTAGACCTGCTCATCATTTCCTCCAGGGGGTCCATATTGCCCTATGCATCACGAAGAAAAGGGATTGCATTAAGCTGGCTGAACGAGAGGGATGATTAACTTTAAAACAAAAATGTTCCCACTGTGCTGGTTCTAGGCCCACATCCAAATCAGGTGCCCATACCTCCCACAATCCAGTCCGGACTTCATAATAACGGGTGTCTTGCATATGGTGGTAAATAATACCATGTGACCCTTCTCTCACACCCATTCATAGAAACCTGTCAGTCCAGGCTCAGAATGCAAGGCAGTCAAATCAATTCAGGAACTTAAAATACAGTGCCTCAGTTGCTGCCACTGAAAGGTTTGCAAATTCAGAAGGTTATACTGGTTCTTCAGTCTGGGAAAAGAAAGGAGACGGTCCCCATCCAAAAGTTATCCAGTGGTCCATATACCACAAGATTGCCATACTGACCATGAAACCACCCTCCACCCAATACGTATGCGAGGGTTATGCCACAAAGGAATCCAAAAAGATTGGGCCAAGGGAACCTCTTGAATGGCATCTAGGATACGAAGAGCCTCTTGTGTAGCACTAATAGGAGAACCCTTCGGGAAAGCAGGGTAGGTTATCATACCAATTAGTCCTGATAATGGGATGGGGTCCACCAGTGACTGCTCTATGGAGAGCCAGGATGGTAGGGTCCTATCCCATTCCTTAAAACAAAGCCAAAATAATCTACACTGGGCTAAAAAGGCCGCATGATATAAGTAGAAATCAGGAAAACTAATGTCTCCTGCTAACTTTGCTGCTTTTAATGTTCTGCGAGTGATATGAGGACGTCAACCCCGCCATAGATATTGAAAAAGCAAGGACTCTATCTGTCTGTAAAAAGACAGTGGACATAGACCAGATAACCAAATAACATACTAAGAGTATAATTAATTTGTGTTGTCAACACCATTTGTATGGCTTCCACACTACTCCACCAAGATATGGCTAGGAGGGACTATCTGTCAATAGTCTTGGTGATAAGAGAAAGCATAGTTACTCACCTGTAACAGGTGATCTCCGGGAACAGCAGGAATTTAGTCTTCACATATGGGTATCGTCGGTACAGACGGAGCCTACGTGGGAACGCTCCCCAGCGTCCAATTAGGAAGCTTTTGGGAGCATCCCACAGCACCTGCATGCTGCCTTCCCGCCTTTCCCAACTGCCTCTCTCCAGTTGAGTTTAAAACTGAGACAAAGAGAGAGAGAGGGAAAGAGAGAGATACAACTCCTAGGGGAGGTGGGTGGGTTGTGAAGACTAAATTCCTGCTGTTCCCGGAGATCACCTGTTACAGGTGAGTAACTATGCTATCTCCAGGAACAATCAGGAATGTAGTCTTCACATATGGGGACTCCCTAGCTTTAGATGCCAGGGAGAGACCCCAGAAGTTGTGTGCCCCTGTGAAAGGGCTCCACTTCCCCCCATGGATCTCTGGCATCCAACCAGAGATGGTGGGTAGTGTGGCTTCTGGTTCCCACAACAGTTGCCCAAATATCACCAATCAAAGAATTACTTAGACAGCAGTTGCTTTATCTACAAAGACTTTTATTTCCAGCATCATGCAGAACAGCAAGGTCTGTCTATAGAAATGGCAGACAGCATTTTCTTCCTCTCTCTGTGAAGGGGGAGAAAACACTGCCCACCCTTCCTCCAAAATAACCACCTTATATACATTTCTCCCTGTATCAAATGTCTGCTTCAAATTAGCCTCAGTGAATCCATCATAACTATGTAGATGTCAGCAGGACCTCAGGGTTCTGCAACACTTTTCCCAGGGGAGAATCTCCTTACATTTGTACATCTGGACCTGCTCTTGGATTTGCTCATTTATGCATGGCCTGTGACCTCTATACATCTGGATTTGCTTTTAGGTCTGTTTATCTATGCATGGCCTGTGACCTTTGACCCTTCCTGTATTTTTCCTTCTTCTTGGCACTAATTGAAACCAGTCAGAGAGTATTTTGTGCTCATTAGTTTGAATTCTTTGCTTGACCTGTAATTTTGCTAGGCCCCAACATTCTGCATACTTCTATCCAGAATATGGTTTCCCAGAATCCTTCCATAGCAGGCCGCATCCATTATCTTATGGCAAGCATATACTCTCATATAGCTATTGTCTTCTTGTCTGTCTTCTTGTCTTCTGTGCCATCCATCCTCCTGTGTAGTTTCACCAGGCAAGAGTTCAGTCATATAAAGCCAATATATAAGCAGACCTAACTCAAATTTCCCAACAGTAGGAGTTGATTAGGTATGGAACAGGTTTTGAAGAACAGCCTGACCAAACAAGGCATCCCGGCGGGAGTTCTTGTCCAAGCAGTAATGGGCTGTGAAGGTATGAACCGAGGCCCAAGTGGCTGCTCGACAGATGTCGTTGATAGACACAGAGTGCAAATGAGCCATTGAAGCTGCCATGGCTCTCACATTGTGAGCTGTGACATGGCCCTCCAGAGGAAGGTTCTTACTCTGATAGGCAAAAGAAATACACTGCGCAATCCAGTTGGACAGTGTTCTCTTGGAGACTGGAAGTCCCAAATGAGAAGGATCAAAAGCAACAAAGAGTTGAGAGGACTTTCTATGTTGCTGTGTTCTTTGCAAGTAAAAGGCTAAAGCCCTTTTACAGTCCAAAGTATGAAGATTCCTTTCTGCATTGGATACATGAGGTCTTGGAAAGAACACAGGCAGGTAGACCTCTTGGTTAAGATGAAAAGGTGAAACCGCCTTTGGCATAAAGTGTGGATGAGTCCTAAGGACTACCTTGTCATGATGAAACTTTGTATAAGGTGGATCAGCCACTAGTGCCTGCAACTCACTGATGCAACGTGCTGATGTGATTGCAATGAGAAAGATTACTTTCCAAGAAAGGAACTTCAATGAGGTAGTAGCTAAAGGTTCGAAAGGTGGCTTCATGAGCTGACCAAGAACCAGGTTTAAGTCCCATGCCACCGGTGGTGGCCTAATGGGAGGCTTAGTTAGAAGAAGGCCTCTCATAAATCTTGCTATAAGAGGATGGGGGGAAATAGGTTGTCCATTTAGAGGCTTGAAAGAAGCTGCAATAGCACTCAAATGGACTAGTATTGAGTTAGTCTTAAGTCCTGCATTGGATAAATGAAGGAGATACTCAAGTAATGATTCCAGAGGTATCGCAAGGGGGTTAAGACCCTTCTGCAAACACCATATGGTAAACCTCTTCCATTTAAAAGCATAAGAGTGTCTTGTGGAAGGCTTCCTGGAAGCATAAAGGACATCCTTTATCTGCTGAGGGAGGTTAAGATCATGAAGATCTAGGCCTTCAGCAACCAAGCTCTGAGATGCAGAGACTGGGGATTGGGATGCCATAACATTCTGTCCTTCTGTGACAGGAGATCTGGAGCAGATCCTAACTCCAGGGAGGGGGCTTGAGAGAGATGTAGAAGCAGAGGGTACCACACTTGCCGTGGCCAATGTGGAGCTATGAGAATCATACGCCCTCTGTCTCTCTGAAGCTTGAACAAGGTTTTGGGAATTAGAGGAATGGGTGGAAAGGCATAAAGGAAGTCCTGACACCAGGGAAGGAGGAAGGCATCCCTGGCCTGAGAACCCTGAGCCGGAATTCTGGAACAGAACCGGGAAGTTTGGCATTCCACGGACTTGCAAATAGGTCTATGTCCGGGGTTCCCCAAATTTGAAAAAACTTGGTCACCTGGTCTACATGCAGAGACCATTCGTGTGGAAGCAGAACTCGACTGAGTCTGTCTGCCCAAGAGTTTTGTATGCCTGGAAGATAAACTGCCAGGAGATGAATCTGATGCTCTCTGGCAAAGGCCCATAGTCGCAAAGCTTTGTTGAAAAGCGACAGAGAGCCTGTTCCCCCCTACTTATTCACATAGAGCATGGCCACTTGATTGTCTGTATGAATGAGGACTGTCTTGTAGCTGAGCAGGGTGTGGAACACTCGAAGAGAAAGGAAGATTGCTCTGAGCTCCAAGAGATTGATATGTAGATGAGTCTCCTGCGGAGTCCAGGTGCCTTGGGTGGAGAGGTCTTGCAGATGAGCTCCCCAACCCATTGGTGAAGCATCTGTTGTGAGAGTTGCCTGGGGTAAAGGTTGTTGAAATGGGGACCCCAGCAACAGGTTCTGAGTGGACTGCCACCATGGGAGGGACAAAATAAGGCAATTTGTGTTTGCTATTTTGTCTGACAGGCACCCTGATGCCTGGGTCCATTGAGTGGATAAAGTCCACTGGGCTGCTCTCATATGGAGGCGAGCATAAGGAACCACATGCACTGTAGATGCCATGTGGCCTAATAGTTGTAGCATTTTTAGGGCAGTGAGAAGAGGCTTTAGCACTGCTTGAGAAGCTAACTGCACCATGCGAAGGCAACGGGCCTGGGGAAGATAGGCCCTTGCTTTTCTGGTATCCAACCAAGCTCCTATGAACTCTAGAGACTGAGTGGGAGTTAGGCTGGATTTTGGGATGTTTATGACCAGACCCAAATACTGAAAGATACGCATTGTGCAAGATAGAGAAGTCCTGGCCTCTGCCTCTGATGGGGCTCGAATGAGCCAATCGTCTAAGTAGGGGAAGACGAATATCCCTAGAGTTCGGAGAAATGCTGCTACCACAGCCATGCATTTCGTGAACACTCTTGGTGCTGAGGCCAGGCCAAAAGGAAGCACCTGTATTGGTAGTGCTTTCCCTGAAAAAGGAACCGAAGGAACTTTCTGTGAGTTGGATGGATGAGAACATGAGTGTTCGCATCCTTGAGATCTAGAGAACAAAGCCAGTCCTGACTCTGAAGGTATGGCAGCAGAGTTCCTAGAGAAATCATCTTGAATTTCTCTTTGACCAGGAATTTGTTCAATTCTCTGAGGTCTAAAATAGGTCTGTATCCCCCTGTTTTCTTTGGGATAAGGAAATAGGGGGAGTAAAACCCTGTACCCTGTTGAAGAATGGGTACTTCTTCTATTGCCCTTGGGCAAGAAGGATAGTGACCTCTTGATCTAATAGAATGACGAGAGAAGTCTGAGAATTGAACTGTCTTGCCATTGTGGGAGGGGGCATGCACAGAAAGTGCAGTTTGTACCCCTCTCTTATAATGGAGAGTGTCCAATGCTCTGCTGTTATTTGCTGCCATCTGGGGGCAAAATGACATAACCTTCCTGGAACAGTGGAAGGCTCTGGTCCATTGAGGGCCAGGAAGGCTAAGTTCTCTAGATGCAAGTCGAAGGCCTTGTGGAGGCTGAGACTGCTGAGACGGTTGAGGCTTAGCAGTCTTTGCCTTCCTTTGTTTAGGCGGTTGCTGACTCTTTTGAGCAGGCTGACCTGCAGAACGTCCCTGCTGGGAATAAGAGGGATAAAACCTCTTCTTTTTCGAGAAGAAAGGCTTCTTGAAAGATTTCTTTCTCGCAGGATCAGCTGTGGCTTTGGATAACCTATCCAAAGTGGAATTGTCAGCATCCAACTCATTGGCCTTCTCTTGCCAATTCTTGCCGAATAAATTCTCACCTGTGCAAGGGATATTGCCCAGTTTGTCTTGAACCCAGAGCTCCAGATCAGATGCCTGGAGCCAGGCAATTCTACGTGTGCCTATGGCAATGGCAGAGGTTCTGCTTATGCACTCAAAACAGTCAAAAGTAGCACGATTGACAAACTTAGAAACGTCTTGGGCATGTTTGACCAGTGTGAGAAAATCCTGCCTTTTGTCCTCAGGAAGAAGAGGGCTAAGAACCTCTAAATCTCCTGTGACTTCTTTAAGGAACATTCCCATATATAAAATATAAGAACTGATCCTGGCAGAAAGCATGGAAGCCTGGAAAGTACGACGTCCAAAGGCATCCAAGGTTCTACACTCACGTTCTGGAGGATTAGAGGCATGCCTCTTTGCACTCCTGATCCTTCTCATAGCTGACTCCACAACAATAGAATGGTGGGGAAGCTGAGTTTTCTGGAAGCCAGGACAAGGAGAGACTCGATACATGGTATCCAGTCTGCGAGAGTGAGGAGAGGTGGTAAGAGGTGTCTTCCACATTCTCAACATGAGATCATGTAAAATCTCATGGATAGACAAAGTAGCTGCCTCTTTAGGAGCCTTGGGATATTGTACAATCTCCAACTCCTTAGCTCAGGGCTCTGTTTCAGGAGTCACAGTGATGGACAACCCACAAGCCACCTCCCTGATGAAATCCTGAAAGGAGATATCTTCTGGAGAAGACATCCTACATTTAGGAGAGGAAGGCTCCTCCGGGAGAAGCATCCCGGTACCAGCAGAGCTGTCAGAATCCTCGGAGTCCTCCGAGGATTTGAAGTACTGTCTGTCCGGATGATCTTGAAGAGCCTGATACCCGTACCGACCGAAGTCGGTACCGGGGGTAATCGGTACCGGTGTATCGGCACCAGAAGGCATCGCATGACTGGGTGCCGGCAAAGCCGATACCGATGTCGATGTCGATGCTATTGGTACCAGTACCGACACCGGTACCAGCATCGGTGCCGGTACCGTTTGAACTGTCTGACGTGGTTCCGAGGGCATCGATGCCGCAAGGAGAGCCGCCAGACTGAGTTCAATAGCCAGGAACCCCTTGTCTATCGAAGCTGCCGATGCCTGGGTATCATAGTGGAGGAAATTTTGGGCCTAAGGCCCAAAATGACGGATGCACCTGGAAAGAAAGTTTGGAAAAAAGAATATTATTATTTTTTTTTTTTTAAAGAAAGAAAGAAGAACCGGCGGTACCGATAAAGATAAAGATATAGCGTCGAGGAAAGCAGACGCGACCACAAAAAAATAAAGAATAAGGAAACAATTTTCTGTGGTGACAGGAACACGACCTGCTGGCTCCGCAGAAAAGGAAGAACTGGAGAGAGGCAGTTGGGAAAGGCGGTAAGGCAGCACGCAGGCACTGTGGGATGCTCCCAAAAGCTTCCTAATTGGACGCTGGGGAGTGTTCCTGCGCAGGCTCTGTCGGTACCAACGATACCCATATGTGAAGACTACATTCCTGCTTGTTCCTGGAGATATTACTTTCTCCATATTAAGTAACAGAATTTTCTCCAGGTCACAATGATATGACACTCCCAGACAAGTAATACCCTGTAGTGACCACCTCAAAAGGAAGTCACCTATATCAGCTTGAGTAGTATTCAAGTTCATGTGCATTATTTTAGTTTTCTCTAAATTGATTTTATACCTGGAAAATTGAGAAAACAAATCAATAAGGGTGAACAACAAAGGCAAGGAAGTCTGTAGATTCTGTAAAAATAATAATATGTCATCTGCATAGGCTGCTAGTTTATATACATATAATCCATGCATGAATCCAGTTATGGAGTTAGAATGACAGATAGCTATAGGCAGGGGCTCTAGAGGAAGATCAAAAAGTAAAGGGGATGGGGCTACTCTGCCTGGTGCCCTGAGAAATGGAAAAGGGCACAGATACTATATCATTACCTGCAATGTGCGATGTGGGGGTGGAGTATAAAATCCATACCCATTGCGAAAACTCAGATCCACATCCCATTCATCCACTCCAAAACCTTCAACAGATATGGCCATTCAATCTGATCAAATGCCTTCTCGGCATTCAGGGAGATAGCCACCATAGGATCAGTCCGTTCCTTGGATGCCAACAAGACAGATGAAAACAACCTATCATTATCCCCAATCCACTTGCCAGAAACAAAACCTGCTTGATCAGAAGGTATGAGAGAGCCCAGAACATTTTGTAACCGATGCACATGAACTTTTGCCAAGATCGTATTGTCAACATTTAGTGATGAGATCAGTCGATAGTTTTGCACTAAGGTATGATCTTTCATGGCTTGGGTATGACCACTATCCTGGCTTCTGTAAATGAATTGGAAGGAAGATGACCTTCATAAAAGTGTTGGTATAGCTTGCAGAGGTAAGAGCCAAGGGGCCTCTGAAATTGCTTATAAAACTTGGTGGTATACCCATCCAGACCGGGAGTCTTATTGGCTGATAGAGTAGGTAACAAAGCCTGTATTTCTGCTTCTGTGATTGGGTGCCCAAGGGTCTCACTATCTGGAACTGACAGTTTTGGAACAGGGAGAAACTGCAAAAAGGCCTCACATGCCCCTTCCAGAGCCCGGTTCTCAGATTGATACATTGTTGAATAGAATTGGGCAAACACCTCCAGGATGTCTTGGTCTTTAGTGCAGAGGTGACCTTTGCACAGCTAATATGCATTGACGTTGTTTTCTGCCTTTCAGATACTGAGCTAGTATGCGCCCTACCTTGTTAGAGGAAGTATAATATAAGGTATTTCTCAGAAAAGGGTCCTGTCTGGTTATTTCACTTGTCAACGCACCTACTACCCCGGAGGTGGAAGCCTGGGGTTTCGGTGTGGCCCTCTTTTCTTGGTAGCAGGGACAATGTAGTGCCCCCTGGGAGGTGAAGTTCCACTAGCTTTTCAAATAAAGAGTGTAGTTGTGGAGTGAGCAGCTAGGCTTATAAAGAGGTGTTTATTTCCCTTCCCGGGATAATTCTTGCAAACAGGATACAAAGGAAATTAAACCATCATACTGGCATAACACAAATAGGGACTACAAATTACAACAAAAATGCTACTTGTCAGCGTTAATCAAACAAAAGGGAAAAACAGGCTTTTTCAATATCAAAAAGCTGAACGGTGTGTTCCTCCACAGATTTCTCTTAGGCAGGCTTTACTCAGGCTTTAACAGAAAGAGGTCACACTATCGGAAAACTATGGCTTCCTCAGCACTAAACAAGTCGTAGCCCGCTGCTCCTGGTGTGGCTCTTTGTGGGCTTTTGGCTAGGTTTGTCATCTTACAAAACTGCAGCACGAATTTAGATTTCCCTAAGGGCGCCCCCTTCTTGGGAACCTGTGGCCGTGCCCTAACCTTCTGTGACTTGCCAAATAGGGGACTCGGGAGTTTAGCGGCCAAAGCTTCTATTTCTACCTGCTGTGTCCCTACCTGGTGTTGGTTGGACGTTAGGCCAGGTTTATTAAGCTTCCCGTCCATTTTCTGAAAAAATGGCGGCCAGTCCCGCCCCAGGACAACCTCCCTTGGTAGCTTCGGAACTATAGCTACTAACATGTTTTGCTGAGTTCCTAACGCATTTACCTTTATATTGTGTAGGGGATAGTGCGAGGCTGCGCCGTTCACGCACCTGACACAAACTTGTCCCTCTGCTTGACTCGGGGGTGACTGGCGGTGCCCCTCAATGGCTTCCCAGAGCCTCTTTGAAATCATGCTCTGGTCAGCCCCAGAGTCAAGTAGAGCCAGTGTGTGAATACCTTCTACTTGTACTTGGATCAGGAATTAGTCCTGCTCTGTTTCCTCTGTCCCTGTCACCAGGACTGTTCGTTCTGTGCAGGATCTCTTAAAATGTCCACTTTTTCCACACCTAAAACATTTCCCTTTGGGTATAGATAAGACATTACCACCAGAGACATTGACATTAAACATTTCAGGTTTATACATTTTATCATGCATATATTTTTCTTTTCTGCCCTTAGCTCTCCTACCAGCTGCCAACCAGATACCTTGCCCTGAGGTGTCAGTCCTCTCTGCAGCGAAGTACCGCTCGGCAAGAGTGGCTGCTTCCTCCGAAGTTTGGCAGTGCTGGAGCATCAGAAAAGTTTTAAGCCCGCTGGGAACAGCCTGCATAAATTGTTCCAGCACAATTTTATCTAGGACTGTTTCCAGTGTACCTCCCTCTGCCAGCAACCATTTCTTTGCTACACTTTTTAAGCGCTGTGCTAGGGCCTTAGGGGTCTCTTGAGGCTTAATTACTGCCTCCCTGAACATCCTTTGATAATGCAAAGGCGTGAGCCCCAATCTATCCTTCACAGCTTTCTTTACTTCTATATAGCTGGAAGCTAACTCTGCTGGCATAGCTTTATACGCTGAAAGGGCCTCGCCTGTGAGCGAGAGGGCAAATCTGGTGGCCCATTGCTCCTCCGGCCATTTCAGGGTGGTAGCTATACGCTCAAAAGCGTCGAGGTAATCGTCCAAATTGTCCTGTGGTTGTAATTGTCCTAAAGAAAAGGCAGCATACGACCTCAGTCCTGCCCCTTGGAATGCCATGGGGACGTCCGCTGTGGCGTCTAGCGGCTTCTTTAAAAGCGCGTCCATGGTTTATATCAAGGGTCGCTGTTGCTCCTGTATGGTCCACGTAGTTTGTTGCTGAAGGTAGTGGATAAGCTCGACTTGCTTATCCCACTGCGTCTTCATCTAATGGGCGACATCCTGTGGCTCCATCCTCAGCCTTGATGTACCTGTAAGAGATAGAAACAAAAACCAAGTGCGATACCGCAACTTCTTTTTTTTTTTTTCTCTTTCCACCGCCCTTTTCTGCCCACCAGGGCCCCCTTTCTCACTTTATCCTCCCCGCGTCTGACTAGGTACTTTTTACCTGAGCCTTCATGCTGGGGTCAGCTTGTGAGAAAGTTTTCTCTGGGACCAGCACCTGGCAGCAGAAATCTTCCGACGGTTCTCTCCTTCTGGACAACAGTTTTCCTTTTCCAGCCAACTGTAGTCCTTTGTGCTCCTTTTTAATCCTTGCACAAGAAATCCTGACAACTAAGCCACTTGTCAACGCACCTACTACCCCGGAGGCGGAAGCCTGGGGTTTCGGTGTGGCCCTCTTTTCTTGGTAGCAGGGACAACGTAGTGCCCCCTGGGAGGTGAAGTCCCACTAGCTTTTCAAATAAAGAGTGTAGTTGTGGAGCGAGCAGCTAGGCTTATAAAGAGGTGTTTATTTCCCTTCCCGGGATAATTCTTGCAAACAGGATACAAAGGAAATTAAACCATCATACTGGCATAACACAAATAGGGACTACAAATTACAACAAAAATGCTTCTTGTCAGCGTTAATCAAACAAAAGGGAAAACCAGGCTTTTTCAATATCAAAAAGTTGAACGGTGAAATCTGTGATCCTCCACAGATTTTTCTTAGGCAGGCTTTACTCAGGCTTTAACAGAAAGAGGTCACACTATCGGAAAACACCAATGTACAGTCCATTTTGCAAATATCTGAGCTCTCTTCACAGAAGTCACATTCCATGTCCTCGTGTACTTCTTGGCTATTATCTTTTGCAGGGCTGTAATGTGTATCAGTGTTTAGTAGTCTCCTCTCTTCTTGGCAGAGCTTCTCTCCCCTCTATCAATGCAGAAAGGCTGGCTACCGTGCACTATGGATTCTCCCCTTAGAAGGCAATACCCTTCAGGACTATGGTGAATAAAATCCAGTGCCCCTCTATTACAGGTAATATGTCTTTCCCCAGGCTGAGCTCTGCCTGAACGCTTTGCAACCGGGAAGTTGAAACTTTTCTCTCTTTCACTTCCCCTCACAGGACGTCTTTCTCTTAGCTGAGAAATATCTTTAGGATAAGAGCTTTTGCTCCCCAGGTACCTGCTCTCTTGGTATTTCCCTCTCCCAGTTCCTCGGGGTTTGTTGAATGGAATCCCTCTCGGTCCCCAGCTGGACTCTAGTTCAGTGCAGCCTGACTTTCCAGCACTAACCTCGGGTAATTCCTCCGGTACAAACTCCTCTGAGGTGCAGATGGAATCCACGTCAGAAGCTCTCAGGTATATGTCCTGGCTATCACAGGCTCTGTTCTTTCCTTTCCCACGGGTCCTTTCCGTGTGTCTTTCTCCTGTGTCTGTTTTCCTGCCTGCTTGATCAGAATCTGACTCTGCGTCTGAATCTGCCTCTGGAACTGGAACTCTATCTGGATCTGCTTTGCTCAAGACTGACCTTATTTTAAGTGCGTCATTTCTTGAGTTCCTTGTTAGCTCAACTCCCTGCAGCTGTTCCTGCCTCTCTGAGGAGCTATGACGTAATGCTTCTCCTGGGCGTTTTCCTACAGCCGGTGCTCGTGTTTTGGTTGGTTGCCCGTAGCAACCCCTAGCCATGTGCTTTGCACTGCCGGTTTTAAAACTGCCCTGGACATTTTCCTCTAGTTTTCTAGGCACTGCCTGCCTTGCGCCATGACACACTACAATGACTATTGTAGTTGTATTTTAGTTTACATAGTCAGATATATGTCTCCATATCCCCATATTGAATATGCTTCTTTTCCAAGTCTGCAATTTCACTTTCCCAGGCCTCCAAATGAGAAGCCATCTCCCTCCTCTTCCAAGCAGAATATCCCAAAATCTCGCCCGCAATGTCGCCTTATACGCATCCTAGGCCATCATAAATGACACTTCACAAGTATCATTCCTGGGGAAGTACTCCTTGGTACACTCCTCTACTTGCCTCAGATATATTGGATTGGCAAGCCAACTGTTATTGAATCTCCAAGAGGGAGAGGAGGATTTCTGCATTCTGCACTGGAGGATCATAGAGATTGCTGCATGATCTGGTAAATGTATAGAGGAATGCTAACATCTTCCAGCGCAGCTTCCATACTTTTACTTAAAAGAAAATAATCTGTTCTAGAATAGGATGCATGCGGATGGGAATAAGAAGTAAATTCCTTGCCAGATGGATGAAACAGTCTCTAAGAGTCCACCAGTGTGAAGACTTCTAACATATTGTGGCTAGCCAACATGGATTTAGTGGGTCGTGCCGTACATTGTGATTGCCTGTCCAATTGCAAATATAAGGGCTGGTTGAAATCACCGGCTACCACAATCTCTGTAAGCGTATTCAACTAATACCTTGGAAAGTGAAGTAAAGAAAGCTGGAAAATCTAAATTTGGGGCATATACATTATGAAGGGGTAGTCCTCTAGACAACATCAATCAACAACCACCTTCCTTCCAGGTCGACTTTCCTATGTAGAACTGCACCAGGAGGGATCTCCAAAATAAAATGGAGACACCTCCCCTCTTACCCCCAGCCGGAGCAAACTCATATTGGTCAATCCAATCAATGTTAAGCTTAGTGCAGGCGTTAACCACCAAATGGGTGTCCTGTAGAAATAAAACATCACCCTTTTCTTTCTTCAGGTAATCAAAGATCTTACAATGTTTCACTGGATGATTTAGACCTTGCACATTAAAAGAAATACATTTGATTTTACTCATTGCAAAATATACACATTAACACATTCTACATGGTTATCTTCCTAAGGGAGCCACATTCATAACTCATTTTATCCAACATGCCAAACATACAGTCATTCTCCCCAATACACATAACAAAAAGAACCAGAAAGCCGGGAAGCCTCAACAGGCGACATCCCGGTATGTTTATGTTTATGCAATTTCTTGATATACCGCCCAAGTTAAAGGGTATCGGAGCAGTTTACAATTACTGCAAACAGGTACTGGATACATTCCCTCGTCCCCAAAGGGCTCACAATCTATGTGTACCTGAGGCAACGGAGGGTTAAGTGACTTGCCCAAGGCTACAAGGATTCTGGACGTTTACTTTCATATTTCAGCATATTTTGCATATTTGGATCTGATGATGCTATCAGATAGGCTTGGAGGCCCACTAAATTTATTTATTTATTTAAACAGATTTCTATACTGCCTTTTCCTACAGTCAAGGTGGTCTTCACAGCAAACAATCAACCAAATACTGTGTCTAGTGTGAGCATGCATTGAGCAGTGAGTGCATGTGTGTGTGGATGGTTGTTGATTCTTGGTGAGCTATTTACAACCTGTGTTATTTACAATACTATGTACATCAGGGCTTTACTTCAGTACTATAATCATATCGTGAGGGGAGGGTGGTTGATCTGGGATATTGTCTGTTGCACAGTTTAAGTGATGTCACCGTAGTGCTCTATGAAGAGGGTCGTTTTTAGCAGTTTCCTAAAGTCCTAAATATCCAATGTGGGTTGGAGCCATCCCACCGGGGGCTGTTCCATGCTTCAGGCCACTTCCGTCTTACTAAGGATCTGCTCCTAGTAGTAAATCCTGCTCCAAAACCCTATGAGCCCTCCCCCGAGGCCTTTATCATATGGATTAGCTAGCCATTACATTCACAATGAACCCATACACTCATTAATCAGAAACATAAAAAATGTCACCACAAACTTAGTGCCTATCCACATCAGCAATAGGTAACCACTGAAATGTGTAAATTCAAGTAATGTTATGTCCATCCAGAAATTCCTGCAATTTAGCAGAATCTGTAAAACACTGAGTCTTATTTTGGTAGGCAACTTGCCTGAATGCCAGATAAAATAGGCCATATTTTGGACCCAGCTCCTTGAGGCCTGCACTCAGTGCCAAGAACTGTTTCTTCCATACAGCTGTGATTTTAATCAGATCAGGAACAAAATTAATCTTCTATCCTTGTGACAGCAAACCTGGTTTCGCTTGGGCCGCACATAAAATCTGGATGGCCTGTCGATACTGCAACAGTTTAGCTACAATTGGCCGCGGGCCTCAAGTGGAATCCACGGGTCTGGAAGGAACCCGATGCACTAGTTCAATTTCCAATCTAAACTGAAAGTTGATTCCCAGAATCTCAGGGATAAAACACTCCAAGTAGACAATCATGTCTGATCCCTCTGAGCCTTCACAAACCCCGAGAATCAGGATATTGTTTATGGCGGTTTCGGTTTGAAAGATCCTCTATGTTCCACCGCAACCGGGTAATAGCAGCCATATTAGAGTCAACATGTTAACTCTAGTTATCCATACGCAACTCCGGTGCCTCCAAATAGTGCTGAGATTCTACTAAGAAGCCATGGAGAGCTTCTAATTCGACTTGGACTGTTTTAGTAGCCTCCAGCTGTGATCTCATCTCTTTGAGCTGAATAATTTCTGTCACTTGGTTTGCAGCTTGTCGTGCTGTGAGGGCTTGCGTGCATCAGTGATGCTGAGAGCTAAACTATCGGTAGTTTAACTACTGGCAGGGTCTCCCAAGATGGACAGGTCTCAGCTGAGGTGCCAGACGAAGACAAACCACCCATCTGGGCAGCAGCAGAATGGGATAGTGTTGACGGCGGAGGATCACATTTCTGTGACAACGGCAACAACACCAAACTTAAACTGCGCGGAAGGAAGGCCCGGCAATCTACTTCTGTATCTTGCCATGAAAACCCAATGGATAGTTACAACAAAACAAATTGTGCTATGGTGCTGGAAGATGAGACTCCCAGGTCAGAAGGCACTCAACTAGCTACTGGGGAAGAGCTGAAGACTTTTCAGAGTAAAGCCAGCATTTATGATGTGGTTGGATCAAAGCCCTCGGGAAGTCTGACTGCTGATGTAGCTGCGCATGAAATGAGAGTCAGAAGCTGTAAAGATGTCTTACACATTGGAACATGGAACGTACGAAGCATGAACCAAGGGAAGTTGGAGGTGGTCAAGAATGAAATGGAACGTGTACAACTTGATCTGTTGGGTGTCAGCGAACTGAAATGGACTGGCATCGGGCACTTTGCATCAGATGATCACATGGTCTACTATGCTGGAAATGAAAGACAAAGAAGAAATGGTGTTGCATTTATAATAAAGAAGAAACTTGCAAGAACTGTAATGAAATACAATGCAGTCAGCGAACGCTTAATCTCTGTTCGTCTACGAGGATTGCCTATCAACACAACTATAATTCAAGTATATGCCCCAACAACAGCTGCAGAAGAGAATGAAATTGAAGAGTTCTATGAACAAGTACAAGCTGAAATTGACAGAACATGCAAACAGGATATCCTGATAGTCATGGGTGACTGGAACGCAAAAGTTGGCAACAAAGAAGAAGGCAAAGTAGTTGGAAAATATGGACTTGGCAACAGAAATGAAGCTGGAGAAAGATTGATAGAATTCTGCAAGACCAATAATCTATTCATCTCAAACACCTTCTTCCAGCAACACAAGCGGCGACTGTACACATGGACTTCACCCAATGGATTGTATAAAAATCAAATTGACTACATCTGTGGAAGTCAACGATGGAAAAGCTCTGTAACATCAACAAAGACAAAACCTGGAGCTGACTGTGGTACAGATCATCAACTACTAGTATGCAAACTCAAGCTAAAGTTGAAAAAGAGCAAACCACTCATGAATGCAGCAAAATATGACCTTGAGAATATACCACTGGAATTTAAAGACTGCCTGCAAAATCGATTTGCTGCTTTAGATACAAATGACAGAGCTCCGGAAGAGTTATGGAATGACGTCAAGAAGGTTGTGCTGGAAGAAAGCGAGAAGTCTCTACAAAAGGTGAAAAAGCAAAAACGGCCAAAATGGATGACGGAAAAAACTCTGAAAATTGCCCAGAAACGCAGAGAAGCTAAAGCCAAAGGAGAAAGAAAGACAATCGCAGAACTCAACAGAGATTTCCAACGTGCAGCAAGACAGGACAAGGAAAAGTACTACAATGACACTTGCAAGGAAATAGAAGCAGAAACTATTAGAGGAAGAACAAGATCGGCTTTCCTAAAGCTGCGAGAGTTAAAGAAAAAGTTCCAGCCTCGAATTGGAATGTTACAAGATGCTCAAGGTTCTATGTTGAATGATGCTGAGAAGATCAAGAAAAGGTGGAAGGAATATACAGAGTTTTTATATAATAAAGATCAAGTGGACCAACAGCCGTTTCAACCTATACCTTATGATCAGGAACCATTGGTGATGAAAGAAGAAGTTGAAGCAGCATTGAAAGCCTTATCAAAGAACAAAGCACCAGGCATTGATAGCATTCCCATAGAAGTATTGCAGCAATCTGATGCAGCTGTTACCGTACTTACAAGGCTCTGCCAAGAAATATGGAAGACAACATCATGGCCAACTGACTGGAAAAGATCTGTGTTTATACCAATACTAAAGAAAGGTGATCCAACTGACTGTGGAAATTATCGCACAATCACTCTGATCCCACATGCCAGCAAGATTCTACTGAAGATTATTCAAAAGAGACTACAGCCATACCTAGAACAAGAACTACCTGAAGTGCAAGCAGGGTTCAGGAAAGGACGAGGAACGAGAGACATCATTGCGGATGTGAGATGGATCCTTGAAAAGACTAAAGAATACCAAAAGGATATCTATTTGTGCTTTATCGACTATAGCAAGGCTTTTGACTGTGTAAACCATGAGAAACTCTGGACCACATTAAGAAGCATGGGTATACCAGAACACCTGATCGTTCTCTTGCGCAATCTGTACATTGATCAAGAAGCAACAGTTCGAACGGAACAAGGAGAAACAGAATGGTTTAAAATAAGCAAAGGTGTAAGACAAGGCTGCATACTTTCCCCCTACCTGTTTAATTTATATGCAGAACAAATCATCAGAGAAGCAGGACTGTATGAAGACAACAGAGGTGTGAAGATTGGTGGAAGACTCATCAACAACCTTCGCTATGCTGATGATACCACATTACTAGCTGAAAGTGAAGATGATCTGAAACATTTGCTTCTCACAATCAAAGAACATAGTCTCAAAATGGGCCTGCACCTTAATGTAAAGAAGACAAAGATCATGACAACTAGCATAATCAACAGGTTCATCGTTGAAGGAGAAGAAATTGAAATCGTGAACAACTTTAACCTACTTGGATCAACTATCAATAAAGAAGCAACAAGCAGTCAAGAAATCAGATGACGCATTGCTCTTGGCAGAATGGCTATGAAAGACCTAGATAAGATTCTCAAGAGCAGAGATGTCTCTCTCCATACAAAGATTTGACTTGTTCAAGCCATGGTATTTTCAATAACATCATATGGATGTGAAAGCTGGACAGTGAAAAAGACAGACAGGAAGAAAATTGATGCCTTTGAATTATGGTGCTGGCGGCGAATACTGTGTATACCATGGACTGCCCGAAGAACAAACCAGTCGGTACTAGAGGAGATCAAACCTAAGCTTTCTTTAGAAGCTCAGATGACAAGACTTCGACTTTCATACTTTGGACACATCATGCGAAGAGAGAGATCATTAGAGAAAGACATCATGCTTGGCAAGATAGAAGGTCAACGCAAAAGAGGAAGGCCAGCAATGAGATGGATCGCTACAATAACAGCAGCTACGGGTGCCAGTCTGTCAACAATGAGCCGCCTGACTGAAGACCGAACACAATTTAGGATAGCTATCCAGAGGGTCGCCATGAGTCGACTCCGACTCGACAGCACTTAACAACAACAACAACAATTTCTGTCAAAACTGGATCTTCTGCAGCATTTTTGTCGGGGCTGCCATCTTTTCGAGAGTGGTCAGGCCCATTTTATGGCGCTTCAGTCCCAGTGCAATCGAAAAAGGTTTATCCGTTTAGGGTACCCTTGATAGCAGCCATCTCGAGGTAAGGCGGGAGGGACTCTGTAACTCTCAGAGCAGCTGAATCACATAGGATCAGTTATATTGGTCTGGTTGGTCGGAGCTCCTGCAAATTGAAACCTCTCTGCTTGGACTTTACAGCATCCCCTGGGGAGTGGCGGTTCCTAATGTGGAACCTTGCATCATGTAACTGTAGTTTGGGTTGTTCTTCCCTAAATGCATTAAGTCCACTTTAAATTTCATCTGCCATTTGGACATTCAGTCTCCAATTTCTCAAGGACCTCTTGCACTTTTTCACAATCCTTATGGGGGTTATTCTTTGCCACAAATAGTGGGGATGGATGGTCTGATGGGATATCCATGCCCGCTACTCGTGTCTTCTCCCAGCTGTGACTAACTTCCCCACTGGTTGTGCAGGGAAGTTAGATGGGGGCAGGGAAGGGGTGGAGTCTTGGCAGTCACCAGCCCTGGACGTACAGGGCCAACGACATGTGTAGGGACGTTATTCAACCTCTAAGGTAGAATAACTTCCCTGGACGTTTTTCAAGTGTATGCCCAGGGCACAGATAGGGCAGGGGGGACAGGGGACATTTCCCGTAGCCTAACACTGACCTTAGGAGGCCAGATCAGGGGTCAGACTGTGGGGAATATGCTTTCTTTTGTGGCTGTTGGCATTGCGGCTCTTTAATGGAATCAGGGTGCCATGTCAACATGATGCCATAGCACCGCAGCTCCATTAACTCTCTCACTTTACCCGATTGTTTGCTGTGATACCACCTTGATTAATAAGATAAGGCGGTTTAGAAATACTGTTAAATAAATTGAAGAGCCTTGACTGAGTTTGCCGGGGTCAGTCCTGCTTGTGCAGGCCAGATTGAATCACACTCCTGGCCTGCACATGCAGGATTATTCATGACACTAGGCATGCCCTGTGGGATCAGAATTGCGATCCCCTCTGTACATCCAGTTCAGACTGGACATACAGAGGGGATCGACAACTGGGATGGAATCGGGCCCTATGTGTTGTAACAACTTTGAATAATTTTGTGTCACCTGCAAATATGATCACATCTCCAGGCCATTTATGAATGTGTTAAAAACAAATGGGCCCAGCACAGATCCCTGGGGTACTCCACTATTCACCTTTATCTACTGAAAAAAAAATGGCCATTTAGCACTACTCTCTGGTTTCTATCTTTTAACCAATCCCTAACCCACAAATGTACAAGTGTCCTATCCCATGATTTTTTAATTTCCTCAAGAGTTTTCTGAAAATCCAGATATACTATATCAACCAACTCATCTTTAGCTGCCTGTTTAGTCATACCTTTAAAAAAATATAACAGATTAGTGAGACAAGACTTTCCATGGCTAAATCCCATGTTTAGTAATTTTATTATTTATAATGGTTTCTACCATTTTGCTCGGTACCTATGTCAGGTTTACCGGTCTGTAGTTTCCCGGCTCACCTCTCAAACCCTTTTTAAAAATTGGCATTACATTGGCCACTCTCCATTCTTCAGATACTACAGATGATTTTAATGATAGTTCATAGATTACTAATAGTTGGTCTACAATCTCATATTTCAGTTCTTTTAGCAACTTGGGATGTGTACCCTCTGGTCCAGTTGATTTGTTACTCTTTAGTTTATCAAATAGCTGTATTTCATCTTCCCAATCTATTGAGATTTGTTTCAATTCTTCTGATACATTACCTTTAAATACCATTTCAGGCATGGGTAATGTCCCTTCATCTTCTTCATTAAAGATAAAAAAAAAATATTCAGTCTCTCTGCTATGACCTTGTCCTCCCTTAGTACCTTTTTTACCCCTTCTATTATCTAATGGTCCAACTGACTCACAGGTTTTTTGCTACAAATATATTTAAAAATGTTTTTATTATGCATTTTTGCTTTCACAGCAAGCTTTTTTTCAAATTCTCTCTTTCCCTGCCTTATCATTGCCTTGCATCTATTGTGCCAGTGCTTAAGTTGCTTCTTGTGAATTCATATCAAGAGATTAATCATGATGATATCAACTGAAGAAACAGATAAGTACTTTTGCTTTGCATTAATCAAATCAATTTGAACATAGTTGGATATGAAAGAATGCTAAGCTTTAATGAATTACACTTTCATGATAAATATATTTATTAGAAAAAGATGGACCAATGAGGAATTTTGGTGGTGAGTCAGAGTTTTTGTTACATCTGCTCCCTTTCTGATGCTCCTTAAATCAATTTTTGTGAAACACTGTTGTAACTGACTATCATACTTAAAAACCATTATATCCAAAAATGAAATTTCTTGAGATGAAACTATCATAGTGAACTTTAAATGGGAAACACAAGTATTCATTCATTGCTGACGAATAGATGACCATATCATAAAAATATCACCAATTTAAAATATATTGATGCTAATTAAAGGAATAAAGAAATGGTTCCTCAAAACCAGTGACATATAAATTAGCCCAAATTGTAGTACCTTGTATCTGGAAGCAATATATATTTCCAAAACAACAATAATTAATTTAGTTAGTTTTATATACCACGTTATTTCACATTCAGTGCGGTTTACAAAGAACAAGAACAGAAATGACATAGAACAAGTATTAAGAACAACTACAATACCAATCCAGCCAAAAATTTTAAAAATGTTGTTGGGTATTCCTTGAGGAGGTCTTCGATTTTCAAGAATTTCTTCAACCATAGATAAAGCAGCCTGTTGAGACATAGCAATATGCAGAGTTTCTAAATCCAATGTAACCGGAGGGACAGCTTTTAATTTCTGTATAAAGTGAGCTGTGGCTCTAAGGTAGGACCAACTTTCGCAAACAAATGTTTTAAAAACTTGCCCAGAAAAATGAACAGTGGTTTGTATTGTAGCACTACACAAATGATAAGTAGTAGCAGTAGTAATGGTTTGCACAAGAAAGAAAAAAAATATATATAAACAGTAGAAATTGTGAAGAGTGGCGCGACTAGTGATTGAAACCAGAGTTAGCTCATATGGTAAATACATTTTTCTTAAGTGTACAGTTGCATTCCACTGAGGTCCTTTGTTTTTACAAGTGTGATAAATAGTTGAACAACATTTTTTTCAACAAAACATTTGTTTGTGTTCAGTGTATTTATATATATAAGCAGCAATTTTAGAGAAGACAGCATACCAAATTTCCAGTGGCTCATGTTCTGGGCATGCTCTCAACAGTCCTTTAAAGTATACATGCATTACTTATTTTAGTATGACAATACACATGTATAGTGCCACTTCTACCCATTGTCATTTACAAGGGATGTGCATGGCAAATATGTGTGTGTCAGTGAACATTTGTTCCCGAAGCATGTTTGTTTCATCTTCATACACTAAATCATTCATATATTCATCACCATTCAGGTCTTAGGAGCAAGTCATTTTAAAATGTAACAGTGAGGATTGCTATACATTTTCAGTCAAACCTGCTTGAAACTTAAAGGCAGGTACTGTATCTGTAAGAGAGACAACAGCTTCACAAGCCATCACATGATGGAGTAGCCTGGTGGTTAGAGCTCTATTTGGGAACCAAGAGACCAGGGTTCAATTCCCACTAGCACTCCTTTTGGCCCTGGGCAAGTCACTTAGTCCTCCATTGCTCAGAAACATCCACGTTATCAATGTCCTTGTTTAATGTATGATCTCAAGGTAGAGGAAGAAGAAAAAGTAGCACCAACAGCGACAAAAGAAGAACACCAAGTAATTTTGAGAAGAATAAAAATAGCACTAACATTGGCAGGAAGACTCCAGGGTATTGCCAGAGCTGTACAACAACATTGTCCAGATGAAGCCGAGGCAGTGTAAGAGGGTTAAAGCTGCAATGCCATTGACTAGAAGGTACAGACACACTATAAAAGGACTAACAAGCCATCCACACTAACTGGAAAGCCCTAAAACACCAAAAGACACTGATATAGACTGAAAAAGTCCAGGCAGTGGGAGTGTCATGAGGTCAGCCAAACTGTGTGTCTGCAAGTTAGAGTCCTGGGACTCAGGACTTTTGTCCAAGCCTAGGAACCTGTAGGAAAGATCCTCCTGGTTGTGGGAAGACTGAATGGACTGCTTGGAATGAGATTCAGAGTGATGTAGGTAGAACAGAGGATGCTTATGTGAAGGACCTCAAAGCAGCAAGAGGGCAGGTGTGAGCAGCAGCAGGGCAGGTAGTGGCAGCTAGAATGGAACTAGCTAAAATACAGTAGACCAAAGGATTATGAAAGTAGGCTAGGCAGTGATAGAGGTGGCATTAGTGACACAGACGGCAACAGCAGGGGCAGGGGGAAATGTGGATTTTTTTTTTTGCATGTATATATTCCTTTTTTAAAAGTTTCTGCATGTGTTGCTAAAGGTACTCACTTGAAACTAGACAGCAGATAAAAACACTAGGCTGGCAAAAACACAGAAAGTGGCTGAAAGCATAGGGCCCGATATTCATTTGAGCATGCTATGCGCCACGTCGGTGCATAGTGTGGGGGACCCTAGCCCAGGCCACGGTCTACAGGCGTAGGGCTGCCCTTGTTAGTCTTTAAATAAAGATTATGTTATCCTCGTCCAGAGCTTGGGCTTCTGGGACTTGTAGTTGTGTTACTTGTTCAAAAACAGAAGTATGGAAACCAAAGGTTTTTTTCAAAGGCAAACAGGAATTTATTTCTTCTTTTTTTCCAAAAACACTAAGGCTTAACAGAAGGCAACAGGATTCTTCTCCAAACAATATTCCTCAGGAAATTCCATAAAACCAAAGACTGAAACTGCTTTAGAAGTCTCTCTTAACACATGCAGCTGTCTCTCAATATATAACAAACAAATACGCCCCCCTTTTTTTTTCAAACAAAAGTAAATGTCTTCTCTGCATTAAACAGGGCTGTTAGCTTTCCTGGCTAGAGTAACCCTCCCTGTTTCCTTAATGCTTTGGGATTTTCAAGTTACAGGTTTTCTTTCTCAAGAAGCTTTTATTCAGCTCTCTGACACCATGAACAGTCCATTAATGAATCTTCAGAGATAGAAACAGGTTCACTGCTGATCCTAACTGATGTCTCACCTGCCTTCCCTCCTTTTCTTCCATAACCATTTCCATACTTCCCTTCCCAAGCATCATAATGTGATCAAACTAGAATGGAAACTCTATGGAACACAGACTGTGTCTCTTTTATGTCTTTACAGCACAATGTAACTCCATAGAGCTTTGGAAATCATGAGTAGTAGTAGTGTAGTCAACCCCTACTATGATTTATCATATATTTATGCCAAAGTCTCTTTAAGAGATTGGCATACCTGCTTCAGTTAAGTAACATAGTAAATGATGGCAAATAAAGCCCAGTATGGTCCATCTAGTCTGCCCAGCAAGGTGACGAGAGTAGGTGCACCTGCCGCTCCATGCAGGTCACCCCTCCCCATGTCTTTGTTTAGGGGTGAATCTACCACTCCGTGAAGGGCACCCCTGTTTGTTGAGAAATTAGATGCTTAAATTTATATTGATTTTACCTGTTGCTATAAAGGGATCCACTGTGCTTTCCCATACCATTTTGAATTCTGTCACTGTATTTGCCCCCACCACTTCCATTGGAAGGGCATTCCAAGCATCTACCACCCTTTCAGTGAAAAATTATTTCCTGACATTGCCTTTCAATTTACCTCCTTGCAGCTTCATCTTATGCCCTCTAGTTTTACAGCTTCCCCGTCTTTGGAAGATGTTTGTTTGTTCATAAATACTCTTTAAGTATTTAAAGGTCTGAATCATATCTCCCATATCCCTCCTCTTCTCCAGAGTGTACATATTTAGGTCTTCAAGTCTCTTCTCATAAGGCTTCTGACGCAGGCTCCAAATCATTTTGGTCGCCTTCCTCTGAACCACTTCCAGTCATTTTACATCATTTGCGAGATATGGTCTCCAAAACTGAACACAATATTCCAAGTGAGGCCTCACCAGTGACTTATACATTGGCATTAATACCTCTTCCTTTCTGCTGGTAATTCCTCTTTGTATGCAACCCAACATCCTCCTGGCTTTTGCCACTGCCTTGTCACACTGTTTTGCCACCTTGGAGATCCTCAAAAATAATCACACCAAGGTCCTTCTCTTGGTCCATGCACACTAACCTCTCAGCCCCTATCGGCACATTTCCCTTGGATTTCTGATTCTCAAGTGCCTGATACTGCACTTCCTTGCATTAAATCTTGATGCATTGCTCTTGGCAGAATGGCTATGAAAGACCTAGATAAGATTCTCAAGAACAGAGATGTCTCTCTCCATACAAAGATTCGACTTGTTCAAGCCATGGTATTTTCAATAACATCATATGGATGTGAAAGCTGGACAGTGAAAAAGATAGACAGGAAGAAAATTGATGCCTTTGAATTATGGTGCTGGCGGTGAATACTGTGTATACCATGGACTGCCCGAAGAACAAACCAGTTGGTACTAGAGGAGATCAAACCTAAGCTTTCTTTAGAAGCTCAGATGACAAGACTTCGACTTTCATACTTTGGACACATCATGCGAAGAGAGAGATCATTAGAGAAAGACATTATGCTTGGCAAGATAGAAGGTCAATGCAAAAGAGGAAGGCCAGCAATGAGATGGATCGATACAATAACAGCAGCTACGGGTACCAGTCTGTCAACAATGAGCCGCCTGACTGAAGACCGAACACAATTTAGGATAGCTATCCAGAGGGTCGCCATGAGTCGACTCCGACTCGACGGCACTTAACAACAACAACAACCAAGCATTAGACCATTCTTCCAGCTTTTGTAGATCTTTCCTCATGTAATCCACTCCCTCAGGGGAGTCCACTCTGTTGCAAATTTTCATGTCATCTGCAAAAAGACAGACTTTTCCATTCAGTCCTTAGCAATATCACTCACAAATACATTGAACAGTGCCGGGCCCAAGACCAAACCCTGGGGTACCCTGCTAATCACCCTCCTTTCATCCGAGTGAGCTCCATTTACCATCACCTTCTGATGTCTGTCAGTCAACCATTTTCTGATCCAGTTCACTACCTTGGGACCCATCCCCAAACTATTGAGTTTATTGATAAGCCTCCTATGAGGAACAGTATCAAGGGCTTTGCTGAAATCCAGGTAGATGACATCCATCGCATGCCCCTGATCTAGTTCTCTGGTCACCCAGTTAAAGAACTCAATCAGATTTGTTTGGCAAGATCGTCCTTTGGTAAAACCATGTTGCCTCAGATCCTGCAACCTGTTGGTTATGAGAAAGCCCACTATTCGCTCTTTCAGGAGCGCCTCCCTTACTTTTTTCGCCACCGAGGTAAGGCTCACTTCTTCCCTGTCACCACTTTTGTGAAGAGGTATCACTTTAGCCCTTCTCCAGTCCTGTGGAATTTCTCCTATCTCCAAGGATCTATTAAAAAAAAACCTTTAATGGCCCTACAAGAACCTCTTAGTGCTCTTTCAGTATCCTGGGATGTATCCCATCCGGTCCCATGGTCTTATCCACTTTCAGTTTTGAAAGTTGTTCTAACACATCATTTTCTGTGAATGGTCTGGTATCTAATTCATTCCCATTTTTATATTTGGGAGTCACAGGTGGTCCTTCTTTAGTAAAAACAGAGCAGAAGTATTTGCTTAGAAATTTCGCTTTTTCAATGTGACTTCCCATGAGTCCATTCCCAGCACTTCTGAGTCCTGCAATTGCACCTCTGATCTTCTTTTCCCGAATATACCTGAAGAAAGTTTTGTCACCACACTTCACATCTATAGCCATCTTTTCCTATGCCTTTGATTTTGCTTTCCTTATTTTTCTTTTTGCCTCTTTTAATTTAATCCTGTACTACTTTCTGTGTTTCTCTGTTTGCAAACTTTTGAATTTTGCGAAAGCTGTGTTTTTTGCCTTTATTTGAACAGCCACTTCTTTGGAGAACCAACTAGGTTTCCTTCTCCTCTTGTTTTTATTTACTTTCCTTACATATTTATCTGTTGCCCCTTTTATTGCCACCTTTAGTTTAGCCCATTGCAATTCCACTTCCCTTATCCCCTCCAGCCCTGCCAACTCCTCCTTCAGGTACTTGGCCATTTTACTGAAATCAGTGTTTTTGAAGTCTAGGACTTCGAGCTTGCTATGATTGGACTGCACCTTGGCTATTATCTCAAATCACACTGTGTGATGATCGCTGCTGCTCACAGCGGCACCCACCTAGACATTTCACACACTATCTCCTTTGGTTAGCACTAAATTCATCATTGTGCTGTCCCTGATTGGTTCCATCACCATTTGTCTAAGTAATGCATCTTGGAAAGCATCCATAATTTTTTTTTACTTCTTTCCAGATTCGCAGGAGTACTCCAATCCACATCGGGTAGATTAAAGTCACCCAGTATTATCACTTCCCCCTTTGTGGCTATCTCTGCAATATCTACAGGGTGGCCCAAAAAAGTGAGGACATTTTGTAAATTAAAAGCTTAAATAGTTTACTTAGTTACCTTTTTTAGCTATATAACGTCTTTATTTCAACAATTTCCAGTCACCATCTTTTTTTTTTTTAATTTGTCAATTGTTTACATCTGTCTTTTTGAATTTTTGAATAACTTATATGCTACGAGATGTTCTCACTTTTTTTGAGCCACCCTGCATAATCAATTCATTATCTATTTCTTCGATTTGAGTCTGGGGTTTGTAGACTACACCAGTATGGATGACAGTGCCATCTCCTCTTTCCAACACAATCTAGAGCTCTTCTTCCTTTCCCCATGCCCCCCTGCATTTCAGTAGTTTTAATATTGCTTTTGATATATGAGGCTATTCCTCCTCCTTTTCCACTTTCTCTGTCTCTTCTGAACAGATTATAGCATGCAATTCATTAAACCATGTTTCTGTAATGGCCACAATGTCCAAGTCCATTTCCACCATTAGGGCTTCTAGGTCAGGAACTTTGTTGGCTAAGCTTCAAGCATTTGTGCTCATTGTTTTCCAGTATTTAACTGGCTTGCAAGTATTTTGCACTGATTTTGTTCTACCCACCTCTTCCCACTTGTCATTGATGTGTGGTTTAAAAGTGTGGCTATTTCTGATGTTATTCTGCTTTTGCCGGGAGTGACGTCCAGAACATGCCCTTCCCCATCAGTCACCCCCTTTCTCTAGTTTAATGCCTGTCCACATACTGCTTGAATTTTTTACTTAGGATTCTTTTTCCTGCGACAGAGAGATGTAGTCCATCAGCACAATATATAGTCTCTTGTTGGTCCGTTTCCCCAGTTGCCTATAAATCTGAATCCTTCTTGTTTGCACCAGATCTGAAGCCATATATTAAAGCTGTTTATGCGATGTAGCCTTTCTGCCCCCTTACCAAGAACGGGTAGAACTTCTGAGAATGCTACAATGTTAATAACGGGCTTCAGTTTCTCTCCCAGAGTCTGGAAGTCCCTTTGAACTGCAGAGGCACTGTTTCTAGCCAGGTAATTTGCACCCAAGTTGATGACATCAATTTTGGAGTGCTCACTTTCTGCGCTAACTACATCAACAATTTGGTTTCTTTTCCTGCTGGCTGAAGAGCCTGGGGGAATTTGACTATCTTCTCTCCTTTGAACTGTGTTCCCAGGTTGCTGCCTCTGATGATGGAATCTACAAGTAGTAGCAGTTTTCTGTTTTGTGATTTTTTTTCTTCATATTTGGTGCTTTATCAGTAGATTGGGCATTGACTGCCTCATTTAAGGGCCCTTCAGTTTCCATGGATTGGGCATCCTCATTAACCAAGGCAGAGAAGGCATTACAAGTTGCAACCTACCAGAGCCTACTGTGATCCATTTGTTTCTGGGATATTTGATTCTTTGTGGGAGCAGTGGTGGACTTAGTTCAGTTTGCATCCTAGAAGAGGTGTGTTTTATTGCAGCTAGTTCTTCCCTTAGTAGAGTCAATTCTAACTTAAGGCATATAGGGCAAGCACTTAGGTTCCAAATGATTTTTCTCAGAATGAAAGCACCACAGTTATTGCACTGAATACACATAATGCTGATAAAGTGCTCCTAGAAAGAGAAGAAAAGGTGGGTTTAACACCTAATTAAAAGGATAGATGTCAACGTATATGACAACTATTTAGGCAATGCAGCCTGAGTGGGTGGGATGAGGGGTAGGGTGGGTGGGAACCTAAGTGTCCCTGGCCAGTAGGCCTTACATGAACTGAGGGCACACTCAGATTTCTGATTTAAAGGTTACACAAGGAATGTAGGCAGTCAGAATATTCGCAAAAACGAATGTATATTCAATAGCTAAAATCTATATTAGGAAGCAAAAACAGGCACAAAAAGGCTGAAAGCTTAGCTGTGTTGAGTCTCTGGAAGCTGTGAAGACTAGAGTTGATCTGCTGCACCTGGTTGTCAGAGACTCCCTAGGCCTAGGAAGCAAAGAAAGTGGCAGCCCTGTCCTGAAGCAGCTGATCAAGAAATGCCAAATAATATCAGGGTTTTGTTTTGTTTTTCAGAGTTTGAAGGGTGGGCTTGAGCTATGTGAAAAGCAGGAAACAAACAGCTCAAGCAGAATGTTGGCACCAAGTAGCATTCCACTTATGAAATGCTGGAGAGGTTAGTGGAGCAACAGGTGGTCTATATCAGATGTCAGTAGAGACCAAGTCCTTGGGTTGCCATGGTTGGGCAAATAGCATACAGGTGAAAGAAATCCTAAATTAAGGATGCCACGAAGGAACTGATTTCCATAAGTGCTACTCTGAGCCTTTCTATCCCGGTAGTGAATATTTTATAAGTGCAGGTAAAGGATTTTTGGTAGCAACAGGGATTAACAACAGAGGCTTAATGATAATGAACTTCTTGCAGGATCAGATGGAAAAAGGTTAGACCTTTATGAAGTGGGATGCTTATATGTCAGCTGGTCTATGTGACCTGTGGGTGAAAGGAACTATTGCTCTGCAGTGTAACACATTGATTTACTGGAAGGAAAAGCTGGTGATTGAAGTGAAGGAACAAGACTGTTAGATGCAGGGAGGTTGTGGTAGTGGTGATGCAACAGGGCAAATACAGTGCGATAGTTAAGTCCCTCTGCAGTGAGCACTGTATATCAAGCCACTGGGCAGTGAGCACTGTGTATGAACTAAAGTAAACTAAATGTAGTCCTTCATATAACTTATATTGAGAAGAACAGCAGCGGTGAAATCTGATCGACGTTTCTCTGAACACGTGAAAAACCATGAGACCGTTCGTGTCCAAATGCCTTTTGTTTTAGTCTGTTTTGCCGGAGTGGTCGCTGATCAAGTGCTGCTCTCTTTGAGTATTTCAGGCATTGCGTGTCCCTGGGACAAAGAGGTAAACCTTCCTGCACAAAGTTATGGCTGCATATGTGAGTCCTAACTGGATATTAGCTGATGTTTTTCTCTATATAAGCTATGTGAAGGACCACCTTTAGTCTACTTTAGTTCACACACAGTGCTCACTGCCCAATGTCTTGTCATATAGTGCTCACTGCAGAAAGACTTTATGATTGCATTATAGCAGACATGCTGGCAAGCAGACTGGTACCATGAGCACTTTCCTTCCACCCATCCTCCCCCATGTTTTCATGCCAGTAGCCTATGAGCCCCAGCCAGGGAAAATGATTGATGACCGAAGCCCTGCAACAATGTCAGTGACTCCCTCCCAGGAGTTTAGGGAAGGAAACGATTTATAGCAAAACCCTCACAAGGTTTTGGGGAGGTAAAGAAAATAGTTGTATTCAGCTGTCAGCTGGAAGAAAACTTCCAACACACAGAGGGCAGAAATTACAAACTTCTGCAGTGTAATGTGATCCATCAGGGAGTAGCCAAGTGTACTCAGGACTAAAGGGAACTGTAGGGGGCAAGAGCATGCAAATTTGTTAGCTTTCACTAACGGAAAGAGATTGCATACTACTTTTATTTATGCATACAAATGATAATATAATTCTAAAGCTGTGAGGTAGATATGTTGAACTATGTATCCTGGAGCATTGTGTCTGTCGAGCAGCTACTGCACTGTGTTTTCTGTGCATTACATACTGCATGTGTGCTGCTGTAGGCAGGCTCTAGGTGTGGTGTACCATGGTCTCATAATGTTTCATGTGCTTGATTTCACTCATTGCAGGCAGGGAACTGCAGTCTCTTTGATACAAGGTTTTGCTATGCAGGATGTTGTGGAGGTGTAGCCTAATGGTTAGCACACTGGTACTAATTCCCCCTTGTTCTCTTTCTCTCTGTGGAATACTCATTTCATTTTGATGCCAGAAACAGTCCAAGATTTGTTTTGACTGGCAGACACACAGTTTTTATGCTTTTTTTATGGGTACTGATAGCGCATTGGGTCTGTGCACATACTATATGCTATTTGCGATCATGACCTTCTGAGAGCATGCCTTTATTGGCTCTGTTGCAGGCCATTGCAGAGGATCAGACATGTTTGCCCTGCAGATGTATGGTACCTGAATGGAGATGTAGTCTAATGGTTCAAGCACTGGCTTGGTAACCAAGAGACCAGGGTTCAGCTTCCACTAACACTCCTTGTATGACTGGTGGGAGCATTTTACAGAACATTTTTATGTATGCAAAATCCTTCAAAGCATAACCTCTACTCCTTTTGGCCTTGGGCAAGTCACTTAACCTTCCATTGCCTCAGAATAGTCCAAGTTATCAATGTCCCTGTTTTTAATGTACATTACCACGGTTATGCTACAAT
The DNA here is from genome assembly GCA_033557465.1 of Ichthyophis bannanicus. Taxonomy (NCBI): domain Eukaryota; kingdom Metazoa; phylum Chordata; class Amphibia; order Gymnophiona; family Ichthyophiidae; genus Ichthyophis; species Ichthyophis bannanicus. The sequence goes on along the minus strand of CM066033.1, from coordinate 1,038,185,793 downwards.
GTGAACCACTTTGACTGGAATGATAATGCAGTCTTGAAAAAAACAGTTATGTAAATACATATGTCACTTGTACATAGAAAGCATGACTACTTCATCATCACTTTGACTGTATAGCTTCGGCTCCATCACTTCTATGCATTACATGCTGCCACATCCTACCCCTGGGATGTCCACCTGCAGGGATAATCATACTCCCTTCATTGCTCCATATGACTAGTATGAGCGACTCTTCTCGTTGTTGTTTGCACATTTGTCTGAGAGTTGAATGTTGTTTAGGAGGCTGTGCCAGCTGTGAGACCAGCATACCTGGTATTGTGGCTCCCCCATGGCACAGGCACGCTTTTTTCAGACACACAATTGCATTGGTGCTGTCACATTAGGTTCCTTGGAGCTGCAAACCCATGCCACACTCTCATATACCGCCTTCCTCACTTCCGCACATCCATCTGCCTCTGCCATTTATGTGCAGTCATGTATTCTCCTGCCAGCTGCTACACCATGGACCACACAGGTACTTTTTTCCTCTTTTCAATGTATCACTCATGCCTCTCCTGTGACTGATCTGCATGCCACCACTCCTGATCCGTCATCCTTTTGAAGCACAAATTGTGGTGATTGTGGCACATCAGGGGGACACATCTCCCCCATCCTATGCTACACACTGACATAGCATTCTACGTGGGCACCCCTCAATGACTCAATACAGCTGCCTCCCACATGCTCATCCTACTTACTGACTGCCATGTAGGATGCCGAAGGATCTGTCAGGTCCATCTTCTTCCACCCATCCTTCCATCCATCATGTTTACATTGACTATCCCTGGGGCTTCCTTATCCAGCGTAATTTATTTTATTTTTATTTATTTATTTATTTATTTATTTTCATTTCTTATATACCGCACTATTTGCGATCAGCGCGGTTTACATAAAACAAACAGTGTCCGACAATAAACAAAAGTCAGGTCATGCAGTCAGGTCATACCCCCATGCAGTTTTATAATAGTCATTTTAATGTTGACTGCCGTTTTCGACTACACTTGACACTTTAATGCCCGATGTCCTGTTAGTGCACGCTAAACGGACCCTTGAACTCTTACTGCTGGAATGCCTACTACCCGCCCCGAGCCTTTATCGCACTCAGACACCTTTAACTCTGCCATTATCGCTTGATATACTCTGCTCCCTTAATGCTCTTTAGTAAACATACCCCTTAATGCCACCTATTGAGATGGCATTAAGTGCATCCATACCAATTGCAGCCAATACAAAAAGAGCCACTGAGTCCAAACACTAAGCAATGAAGTGGAGGTGATGAATGATATTTGAGGAAAGCGGGTGTTGTTGGCTCGTGGTTTACTGCCTTTTTGGCTAACATTTCTCTCACACTCCCTCCTGTCTAAGGCCTTCAAATAATATTGGCAGATTTCTCTAGTTGACTGTCTTGTATGTGTTTAGGTGTTCTGGAAATTTGATCATCACCTCCCCTTCATTGCTTAGTGTTTGGACTCGATGACTCTTTTTGTATTGGCTTCTTGAGTGAGTGAGAGTCCCAGAGGATTTATTTCATGTTTTTGTATCTCCATACCAATTGCAGCATTCACCGTTAGTGCTGTCCACATCCACTTTCCACCCATGACCTATCCAGTCTCCGCCTCTTCACACGATGAGCAGTTAACGTGGGAATTACTGCACACTGTCATGCCAGAGCAGCAACGGTTCCTATGGTCCTTCGCTAAGAGTTACCATGTGCTAAAATGCTTCTTAGCACACTTTAGTAAAAGGGCCCCATAGGTTCCTATGTCTTCATATAAAATACGTGTAAAATAGGTGCTTATTTGACCTCCTGCCCTAGGTGACCTGTTATAAAACATGTCTACTTGCATATTTTAAAAAAATATATACATATACATCGCAACTCAAACCCAGCACGACAAAACTATAGTACAAGAATGCCTATATGCAGTTCACATAAAAGCACACAAGCTCTTGTTGCGACGTATACTTGTATGGCAATATAACCCCATGCAGTTTTATAATAGTCATTTTTGGCACATAAAACATGTTTGCACATGAAAAATGATTTCTAAAATAAGCCCCTTACTATATGCAAAAACAAGTTCAGTTTATAGACTAGTCTTCAAACCAAGTGTGCTCGATCTATTATTTCCACTGTGTGCGTCTGTGTGTGTTTGTGTGTTGGGGGAGAAAGGGCAGTAAACTTTGAATGCTCTTCAATTCAAATTCAGTTATTTTAATCCACTTTAATTTATCTTACCCAAACAGATTAGTGGAAGTAAGATTGAAAAATTGAATTACAAAGATCAAATGAGAAACTATTTTGTGCTGTTTATCCCTGAAGGCACTATAAAGGAGAATGAGTCAACTGACTTCTGAAGATGGAAGCAAAATATCTATACATTGCTTATTTAGACCCCTAAGACTGCTTGATGCATTCAGTATTTATTTATAGAGTTATTTTGTTTTTTATATGATGATTTCATCCATGGCATTTCACAATAATAAAAAGCAGAAGCAATAATGAAACAAATTCATTCAGGAAGACAATTGATCATAATTGTAAAGGGATGGGTCAGTATATGTAAATCCATATGATTATAAGCTTAAGACAGCTGGCATTAATCAGACCATTCACCTGTGCAGCCAGGTGTGTCCTGAGGCCTGGAGCCTCAGTCAGAGATGAGTGCTGCTGCACACACAGATGTGATGGAATTCTCCTTGATGAGACCGTGTCTCCCCAGCTCACTCCATTCAAGTCCAGCAGGTGATTTGGGAGCTGTACAGCAGTGTCATGTTGGGAGATATGTATAGGGGCATGCTGTGGGGATGGGCTTTGAGGATAGTGTAACTGGGAATGTATTTGAGTGTCACAGCTTTGGAGACAACATGTGCACATGGACAGTTAGTCAGCCAGTTACTCCCACAGGCTGCAACTACTTACTGAAAAAATAACCTTCTGGCCGTAAATGGTGTCTCACACCGTTTGTGGAGTTGCAGAATAACTGACTGTGCAGCATGCCCTGCCACTCTGCATAGACATAAAGTGTTGGCATTGCATGCATATACAGTACATTGTTGCAGCTCACTGTCCTGTGGACACACAGATGACCCCACTGTCCAAAATAGGCATCAGTTGACATTCTTTCTTGTCCCTTAGGCCTTCTTTAATGCTTGGACATTGTCAATGCCTGTGCACTAGTAGAAATTAGAAGCAAAACCCCCGTGCAGAGTAAACTACCAAGCAGACAAAAAAACCCTGACGTAGTAAAGAAAGACCCCTTAATAATAACTTTTTTGTCGGAGCTATCATTCAAAAGAAGGAGGAATTAGATCCACCTCTCGTCGTGATAGCTCCTTTTGTTAGTTTCAAAAACAGTGTAATAATTTAAAACACTTAGCTGTAGGAAAACCTTAACTGCCAAATAAACTTCATCACAAGCTTTAATGTTCCATATAGGGTGCCCGATGTAATAAATTCAATGCCTTTCTTCCCTTTATTACATCGGGCGCACTATATGGAGCATTAAAGTTTGTCTAGGAGAGCATGCATCTCGACTTCATACAAAAAATCTCACGGCACCTATGGTTGAGCATTGCTTGCAAAGAATGCACTCGTTTGATCAGCTTCATTGGCGAATTGTAGACAGTGTCCCGTTTGATCCCAGGGGTGGCGATCGGGTCTCCAGATTGCAGAAGTTGGAACAACGGTGGATCTACACATTAGGAATAGTTTCCCCTTCAGGTTTAAATACCTACTTAGAGTGGTACAGCATCATCTGATTTGTCATCTTAAGGAATCTGATTTATATAACCATTATAGACAAGGGGTTCCCTCACTTATAGGGTTTCTCCCTGTCCGTTGGGTTATAGTCAACATCCTCAGGTTTCTGATTGGCCCTGGGCAGTGGTTGCTATTTCGTCAGTATTTACGTCACACACTGGTTCGTATAAAAGCTGATCGGCTCCATTTCTTCTTATCATTGAAGCTACAATTGCTGCAGGCATTTTGTTCAACCTGATGGCGAGAGGTGGATCTAATTCCTCCTTCTTTGAATGATAGCTCCAACAAAAAAGTTATTATTAAGGGGTCTTTCTTTACTACGTCAGGGTTTTTTTGTCTGTTGTGCACTAGTAGAGCCTGCACACATCCTTCATAACTCCTGCACAATGTGTGGGTGCTAATAGTGTGTTCTGCCATCCAGCCTGTGTTGGTGCAGTTTCTCACTGTGGCAGCAGAGCATGAGGGAGGGTTGCACATGCTGATACAACTCTGGAAATGTAAGATACAGTTAACACAACAGGATTTATCATTCCTGATCCACAGATTGGTCTTGAACCTTGGTCACTTTGCTCTCATACACAGTAGCTATGCATTTGGCACCATGGAACATGGATACAACTTCCCATGATGCCTAGATGTAAATAGTTATCCCAAGTTATACAAGTTTTAGTACCTGCTACTTGTAAGCACAGATCAGCTAATGCAATGTGTATGTTTTATGTTTCATGTAAACCGCACTGAAGTTGAATAGCGTAGTATAAAATAAAATGTAAATAAATAAATGTAGGAGTGTGGGTGCATCAATATGTGGTCATTGTCAGGATGCATGAGGGCATGAACTGGGATATGCTTATGTCTACATAGTTCTCTGCAGGCTCTTTGCCATACTTATCTGACAAGGTATGTCAGGATGCTGTGGGAGAGTGACATCTTGTTAGGTTAATTTGTAGTACCGCATTGATATGCTGCTGATAAAACTGATATTCATGTCTTACTTATGAGATCTGCCTTGCCAGAGGGGCAGGGCATGATACATGAACACACATATGGAAGACAATGGGTGATCTAGCAGAGGCCAACGGAACCATTTAATGGAGTGTGTTTGTGGGCCAGTCCTGGAAAAATCCCCTGGTTGACCAGCCACATTATGTGGCTCAGATGGTTGTGATACCTAAATGTACTGCTTACTTATAAAAGGACCGCTGGTTCATGCACAGGCTCTAGCCATCATTTGGCAACTGAAAAAGCAGTGTGGTTATTTTTCCTCTGAGATGGGGTGTTATCATATTGTCTAATCTTCCAGCCTCAGTGACATATGTTTCTCCCACATGCACATATCCACTCAAGATGTGCTTGTGGGGGGCATCCTGATCCATCTCTCTCCTGTTGAAGTGCTGTGACATTGCTGGTCATGGGTGAAAACAGGCAACCTGTGCACTACTTTGGGGCTGATGATGCAGCCAGGAGACACCACTTCCCAGTCTCTGGGTGTTACAGATGTCATATGTGTGCTGTGTATAGGTACCATTAATTGTGCTTGCCCATGTATTCTCTCACACCACAGGTTATGAGTCACACACTGTTGTCTCTCATTGAGAAATGCATGGTCAGTCCTATCCCTGCTGTTCATGGCTCACAATAACCAGGGCCAGCACATCCACTAGATGAACAAGGTGGGTGCCTATGTCTACTCATCATGGTGAACAGCATGCCAACCGTTTGCTTCCTCCTTGCAAGCATGGCACAACCACTGCTTTAGTACTGTGAGCATCCTTCAAGCAGTGGCACACATGTGGCTAGTCATGGCATGCCACCCCTGCCCCTCTCTGAGGTGGCAGGAGCAGCATGCCATGAGCTTGCAGGCTGCTGCCTTAAGCCTCGCTACCATGGAAGGGGGTAATCAGCATGGGCTCTGCTTTAACTGCCAGTGACATGCTTGCCTATCCCTGACTGTAGACACAGCAGCATTGCATGTGACACATAGGGCAGGGACTAAGGTATCTTCTGCACCAGGCATAAACCGCTGCTGCTACCACCCCCACCCCCGCACACTGCTAAAATGGCTGTGTAGTGGCAGTGGCAGTGGAACAACTCCTTTTTGACAGCAGTGACATGTATGTGTGCCTCCACTGTCACAGTAGAGTCACAGCAGAGATTTCAGAAGTACACCCTAGGGTGACTGCCTTGTCTACCTAGCAGACTAACCAGTCCTGTTCAGTAACTCACATGGCACCACCTTTGCCACTTTGATACCAACAGCGTAGTGCCCTTTAGTGAAAGGGCACCATGCTGTGACTGCCAATAGACCACTGCCATCACTAATTTCAGAGCTTTAATGTGGTTGCTGCAGACTGCCTACATGTGAGTAGTCTCACTGTGTAGTGTTTAACTACCTATTACTACTACGTATCATTTGTATAGCACTACAAGGTATATGCAATTCAATGAGCATGAACTACTCTTCATCTTACAAAGCAGCCCTTAACACCCTAATGTTAATGTTCCTGGCAGCTGCCTCTGTAATGCAAGGTAGTGGAATGGCTGTTAGTGAAACACATGCTGTCTCCAGCTATGTTCCACCCAGTTAATGCCCCTTTTCCATCCCTTTGCAATTTAACACCTGGTAACATTTTTCCGTCCGGTAAGCCCGCATTATAGGCACTTCTTGCAGCAGTAAGTACTACTGGGAGCCAATAACGCATGTGCCTGGAACCTTTGTACCCTTACTGGTCTTTAGTAAAAGTACCCTCAAGTATATGTGGTACAAGCCTGTGCATACCTGTAGAGTAGGCATGCTTAGTAGAAGAATTCAAGAGGAGTGTGGTTGGAGTCACAATTTATAGTACATGCATATTTTAGAAAATATGGGCATAAAGTAGGTACTGACATTTAAATTTTTTCTTAAGCAGGCATGATGTCTATGCCACCAAAGTAGGTGCTACTGTTGCTGAAATTGTACTAGTATTTTATAAAGTCATATAAGTGCCCATGGAGGTAATTTTAAAAGGCTTAGTCATGATGTAGGACATCTAAAGGACTCTAGGGGAGAGGAGGGATGGCAACAGGATAAAATCAAAATAACCTTAATTGTCTCTGCTATCTTAACAAATAAGGTGAACTGCACGGACCAGTGAGTACACCACTAGACAAAGGCATGGAGAGGGGTGACCTACACGGAGTGACAGGTGCATCTACCCTTGCCACCTTGCTGGGCAGACTAGATGGACTATGATGATCTTATCTTCCATCATATACTATGTTACTATGAAGACGGGGGTCCACAAATGAGCACCACCCCTTGCACGGAAGAGCAAGGAGTGTAGAACAAGAGTCCTTTATTAAAAACACCCCAACATGGCTGTGCTTCAGCATGCCTACCTTCCTCTGGGGGATCTCAAAAAACAGAAATAAATAACAATAGAACACCAATAGGTAAAAACAAAATAAACAGAAAGGACTCAATAAAAACCTTAAAAAAGCTTGTTGGACCATATTAAAAAAACATATATATAAATTGTGAACATACAATAAATACCTAAACAATAAAGTACATAACAAAATAGATGTAAATACTAAAAAGGCAGAATAAGATACAGGAGATGATAAGACAATAAATATCCTAAAATGTTTGCCATAAACACATTGAATAGCATAAAAGGAAGGTACCAAATTCAAAATGCAACATTATAAAATTGCAACATCTCATAGAATGAAGGGCACGTGTAACTGGTAGAGTGGAGCTCCACAAACTAACATTGAGGGAGGAGAGGGAGTAGGGAGGGGTAAAGGAAAAACCTTACTTGTTCTATAAAGGAACTCCGTAGAGCCGGGAACTTAATCCTCCACAATCTATGTGAGGAAATGATCTGCCCACAGGAGAGAAATAAGGAGATTTTCAGCACTAACCAAAAGTGAAGAGCCACAAAATATCCAAACACAATAACACAAGAAGTATAACACCGAAGGTTGTTGCACTCAATCGCCTCCAAAGTAGTCCTCTTCCGATAAAACATACTTCCTCCAGAGTTCCTGCTACTGCTGGAAACAATTTTGAAAAGCCTTTTTTCGTTATGCTACAAAGCTGCTGTGTTGAATTTTGCTTAATAGTCTCCAGGTTATCAAATCTCCTTCCTTTCAGTGGTAATTTCCATTTTGGAAAGAAGAAAAAGTCACAGGGTGAGAAGTCTAGTGAATGCAGAGGCTGATAGACTTGTTTGAATTGGTGTTTGGCTAAGAACTGTTGGACACGATGTGAGGCGTGAGCTGGGGCGTTATCATGATGAAGCAACCATTCACCATTCCTTTGCAACTCTGGCTTCTTATGATGAACTGCATCTCTCAAACGAATCAGAACTTGGACGTAGTACTCCTTATTGATGGTTTGGCTTTTTGGAGCATACTCATGATGAATAATACCCTGGTAATCAATGAAAACTGTGAGCATGACCTTGATATTGCTCCTCACCTGATGGGTTTTCTTGGGTCTAGGAGAGTCTATAGTCTTCCATTGTGAGGATTGAGCCTTAGTTTCTGGGTCATAACCATAAACCCATGATTCATTGCCACTAATAATTTTTTTTTAATGAAAACTGAGTCATTTTCAATACATTCCAACAACTCCCTGGCTGCAGCCATTCAATCTTCTTTTTGGTCGGGTGACAGGAGTTTCAGCATGAATTTTGCAGACACATGTCTCATCCGCAAACTGAAAGTAAGAATGGACTGTACCAACCCAAAACTGATGTCCATGTCCTCACACACACTGCTTCAACCTTGTCTTCATTGCTGCTCATGGATAGCCTTCCAGAACGTTCGTCACTGTCAACACTTTAGTGGACCTCTTGGAAACGTTCGTATCAGTCATAAAATCGAGCACGACTCATGCGTTCATCACCATACACTTGCTATAACTTTTTATAAGTCTCTTTGCATGAATCTCCAAGTTTCTGGCAGAATTTCATGCAAATTTGCTGCTCAGTTTTCTTCACTCATCATAACTCTGATAAACTGCTTTTACACAATATTAAACATCACATACATAAAAAAAGTACAGGTGTGCTGCAGCCTCCCTACACTCTGCACATGCAGAGCACATAACTAGGTCACTGAATGCGTAATAGCATCATGGTGCAACGTATTGTTATATAGCTACACAAGCCTCAATACTTTTTGATCACACCTCATACAAGCTATAGGCAATTAGGGGAGCAAAAAGGAACAAACATATAAAAAGAAGAATCCATCTGACAAAAAATAAGAAAAAGCAGTGAGTGTGATACCCTGAGAAAGTTAAATTGAAACCATAAAAAAGGAAACAATCAATAAGACATATTTTCGAATTAACATACTATACATTAAATAAATCTAATATTATGACACAGATCAGTGGTATAAGTGCTTTATGTGACAAGGCCACCAGAGGTACCCTTCTTGCCGAAGTGCTCAGATTTTCATTCACATGAATAGTGCAGGTACTACATAGAGAATACTATTTAAAGACGTTTATTGGCACCAAACGAAGCACTTAAGAAAGTATCATGATGGAAATAACAGAAGAAAGAGAAAAACAAGATAACAACTAAAAATATAAAATGAAGAACTGATAAAAACAAGTGAAGTCTAAAATTAACAATTGAGTAAGATCAGCACTCGCTAAAAATGGTAACAACATCAACAATAAAACACAGCCGGCAGAAAGCGGCAAGGACACAATTCACCTTAAAAAAATGTAAAGAGTGTCAGCATAGAAGACAGAACAATAGTGCAAACAAAATGTTTGAAATATAACAAGGGAGATGTGATGGGGCAGCCTAAGAAAGTTAACAATGGAGCAGTGCAAAAGAAAAAAAACAACAGTAAAAATGATAAAAGCATCAGACCTTCTTGTAATATGAAAAAGAAGGGGACAGCCATTATAACAAGCCATGTTTTAATCATATGAGACACATACCTCTATCATATACATCAGGCTGTAATCATAAAAGACATACTAAAAATGCCATATTGTCAATATAATGAATTAAAAAAGGGTAGGGGAGGGGCAAGGGAGAAGGGGAGGCGAGGGGGATGAGGGGAATATCTGAAGACGTGCAAATGGATATTCAAAATTACAGAGACATCTCCATAGTCATTCTGCAAACAACCTTTACAGATGTCTCTGGTGCAGAGATGCCCAAGTTGGCGAGGGAGCATGATAGAGTCGCTATGGACCTACACATCTCTGTTTGATTTCAGAAATGACAGCGACATTTGCAGGCCTTCTGGCTGTGGAATGTGCAAGTAACATAGTAACATAGTAAATGACGGCAAATAAAGACCAGTATGGTCCATCTAATCTGCCCAGTAAGATGGCAAGAGTAGGTGCACCTGCTGCTGCATGCAGGCCACCCCTCCCCATGTCTTTGTTTAAGGGGTGAACCCACCACTCCGTGTAGGACACCCCTGTATGTTGAGAAATTAGTTAGTTAAGTTTATTTTGATTTTATCCTGTTGCTGTAAAGGGATTCACTGTGTCTGTCCCACGCCATTTTGAATTCTGTCACTGTATTTGCCCCAAACACTTCCATTGGGAGGGCATTCCAAGCATCAGTGAAAACATATTTCATGACATTGCCTTTCAATTTACCCCCTTGCAGCTTCATGTTATGCCCTCTAGTTTTACAGCTTCCCCGTCTTTGGAAGAGGTTTGTTTGCTCATTATTTCTCTTTAAGCATTTAGAGGTCTGAATCATATCTCCCCTGTCCCTCCTCTCCTCCAGAGTGCACATATTGAGGTCTTCAAGTCTGTTCTCATAAGGCTTCTGACGCAGGCTTCAAATCATTTTGGTAGCCATCCTCTGAACAGTTTCCAGTCTTTTTATATCCTTTGCAAGATATGTTCTCCAAAACTGAACACAGTATGCTAAGTGAGGCCTCACCCGTGACCTATACAGTGACATTAGTACCTCTTCCTTTCTGCTGATAATTCCTCTTTGTATGCAACCCAACATCCTCTTGGCTTTTGCCACTGCCTTGTTGCACTGTTTTGCCACCTTGAGATCCGCAGAAATAATCACACCAAGGTCCTTCTCCTGGTCCATGCACACCAACCTCTCGCCCCCTATCACGTACATTTCCTCTGGATTTCTGCTTCCCAAGTGCATGACACTGCACTTCTTCGCATTAAATCGTAACTGCCAAGCATTAGACCATTCTTCCAGCTTTTGCAGATCTTTTCTCATGTTATCCACTCCCTCAGGGGAGTCCAGTCTGTTGCAAATTTTCGTGTCATCTGCAAAAAGACAGACTTTTCCATGCAGTCCTTCAGCAATATCACTCACAAATACATTGAACAGTACCGGGCCCAGGACTGAACCCTGGGTCACGCCGCTAATCACCCTCCTTTCATCCGAGTGAGCTCCATTTACCATCACCTTCTGTCGTCTGTCAGTCAACCAATTTCTGATCCAGTTCACCACCTTGGGACCCAACCCCAAACTACTGTGTTTATTGATAAGCCTCCTATGAGGAACAGTATCAAAGGCTTTGCTGAAATCCAGGTAGATGAAATCCATCGCATGCCCCTGATCTAGTTCTCTGGTCACCCAGTCAAAGAACTCAATCAGATTTGTTTGGCAACATTGTCCTTTGGTAAAACCATATTGCCTCAGATCATGTAACCTGTTGGTTTTGAGAAAGTCCACTATTCGCTCTTTCAGAAGTGCCTCCGTTACTTTTCCCGCCACCGAGGTAAGGCTCACGGGCCTGTAGTTTGTCACTTCTTCCCTGTCACCACTTTTGTGAAGAGGTACCACATCCGCCCTTCTTCAGTCCTGAGGAACTACTCCCGTTTCCAAGGATCTGTTGAAAACATCATTTAACAGCCCTGCAAGAACCTCTCTGAGCTCTCTCAGTATCCTTGGATGTATCCCATCCGGTCCCATGGCCTTGCCACTTTCAGTTTTGCAAGTTGTTCTAACACATCATCTTCTGTGAATGGTGTGGTATCTACTTCATTCCCATTTTTATATTTGGGAGTCACAGCTGGTTCATCTCCAGGATTTTCTTTAGTAAAAACAGAGCAGAAGTATTTGTTCAGCAATTTTGCTTTTTCAATGTCACTTTCCACAAATTCGTTCCCAGCACTTCTGAGTCCTGCAATTCCAACTCTGATTTTCCTCCTCTTCCGAATATACCTGAAGAAAGTTTTGTCACCACACTTCACATCTTTAGCCATCTTTTCCTCTGCCTTTGATTTTGTTTTCCTTATTTCACTTTTTGTCTCTTTTAGTTTGATCCTGTATTCCTTACTGTGTTCCTCTGTTTGCAAGTTTTTTAATTTTGTGAAAGCTGTGTTTTTTGCCTTTATTTGAGCAGCCACTTCTTTGGAGAACCAAATAGGTTTCCTTCTCCTCTTGTTTTTATTTACTTTCCTTACATATTTATCTGTTGCCCCTTTTATTGCCACCTTTAGTTTAGCCCATTGTAATTCCACTTCCCTTATCCCCTCCCACCCTGCCAACTCCTCCTTCAGGTACTTGGCCATTTTACTAAAGTAGTGTTTTTGAAGTTTAGGACTTTGAGCTTGCTATGATTGGACTGCACCTTGCTTTTATCTCAAACCACACCGTGTGATGATCGCTGCTGCTCACAGGGGCACCCACCCAGACATTTGACACGCTCTCACCGTTGTTGAGCACTAAATCCAGCAGTGAGTTTTCCCTGGTTGGTTCCATCACCATTTGTTTAAGTGACGCATCTTGGAAAGCATTCACAATTGTTTTGCTTCTTGCCAGATTCGTAGAAGGGGTACTCCAATCCACATTGGGTAGATTAAAGTCACCCAATATGATCACTTCCCCCTTTGTGGCTATCTTGGCAATATCTATAATCAATTTATTATCTCTCTCTTCAATTTGAGTCAGAGGTCTGTAGACTACAGCAGTATGGATGACAGTGCCATCTCCTCTTTCCAACGCAATCCAGAGTGCTGCTTCTTTTCCCTATGTCCCCTGCATTTCAGTAGCTTTAATACTGCTTTTGACATACAAGGCTACTCCTCCTCCTTTTCCTCTTTCTCTGTCTCTTCTAAATAGATTATAGCCAGCTATGGCTATATCCCATTCATGTGATTCATTAAACCATGTTTCTGTAATGGCCACAATGTCCAAGTCCATTTCCACCATTAGGGCTTCCAGGTCAGGAACTTTGTTGGCTAAGCTTCAAGCATTTGTGCTCATTGCTTTCCAGCATTTAACTGGCTTGCATGTATTTTGCATTGATTTTGTTCTGCCCACTTATTCCCACTTGCCATTGATGTGTGGTTTAAAAGTGTGGCTGTTTCTGATGTTGTATAAGGGAAGGATAGCTTTATTAAACCTCAAACACCATGTTGCCCGACACAGGCCGTGTTTGTATCTTCACATGGCTACTTGTTTTTCTTGGTGTGTTTCTGATGTTGTTCTGCATTTGCCGGGAGTTACGTCCTGAACTAGTCCTTCTCCATCCATCACCCCCTTTTTCTAGTTTAAATGCATATCCTCTTTACCATCCTCACTTCCCCCACCATTTTGTCATCTACCCTATCATCAGCTCTTGAGCTTCATCACTTTCTTTCTCTCATTCAGCCATCTTCTCTCTCTCTGAAACAACCTCACCCTTGTCACTATTCTCTCTTTGCCCTTCACTTTTCTACTCCTTCTCCTTCTCTCTTTCAGAGATATCAACAACTACCCTGGCCCCCCTAGACTTTTGTCACACTCCCAGGACAGATCCTCATGCAACAGCTCAGATCTTAGTCACATCCCTTGCTTTCCCCCCTCCTCTCTCCCTTTCTCATGTGCCTTGTGGAATGCACACTCCATCTCAAATAAACTTGCTTTTACTCATGATCTCTTTATCTTTAATGCTCTCCATCTCCTTGCTCTAACTGAGACCTGATTCCTTCCAGAGGACTCAGCTTCAGTCGCTGCTCTCTGTCATGGCGGCTATCAATTCATCCCACAGGCTGTGATGATGGTGTTGGGTGTTGGGCTCCTACTCTCTCCTTCCTGTCAATTTTAACCCCTCCTTCTGCCTCAGTCTCACTTCTTCCCCCCCCCCCTTTGAAGTCCACTCCATCCGGATTTCTACTCCACTACCTCTCTGATTAGCTGTTACTTACTGACCCTCTGACAAGTCTACCTTTACCTTTCTCTCTGACTTTGACTCATGACTTTCCTTTTTTCTGGATTTATTTTCCTCTTCCTTGTTCTTGGGGATTTTAGCATTGATGGAGTGGAGGAGTGGCCTAGTGGTTGGGGCAAGGTACTTCAGGCCAGAAGGTTGGGGGTTCAAATCCCACTAGAGGACAGCAACCTTGGGCCAGAAGGACTGGGGTTTCTAGTCCTGCAGGTGCTCCTTGTGGTCTTGGGCAAGCCACTTAATCCTCCATAGCCCATGTTCCCTGTAAAATAGCTATCTCCAAGTTATAATGCCCTGTTCAATGTAATTTCAGTTTGTTCAATGTAAACCGCACTGATGCAGAATAGCATGGTATATAAGAGAATGCAAATAAATAAATAACCCCTCTGACCCTTATGCTTTAAAGCTCCTCTCCCTTTCCTCATCATTCAGCCTCCAGCTTTGTTCTACTGCCCCCACACACCAACAATACCACAGCCTCAATCTTGTATTCTTCTCTAATTGCTTACCCTCAAACCTCTGTACCTGACTTCTTCCCTTATCAGACCATCACCTGCTAAGCTTCACTCTTCATCAGCAGCCACCTCAATACACTTCATATTCATGCTTGTCTCTTTCCAGTCAGCCATAACACGTGCCAAACAAGACTATGATATTCATCTGACTAACTCTCTTGCCTCTGACCCTCACTGACTCTTTACAACTCTCAACTCTCCTCAGGTACTTCCGCCTCTAACCCCTCCCTCCTTCACTTTCTGCCAAAACCCTGGCCTGACTACTTCCATGACAAAATATACAGCTACTCCCCCTCCTCCTCCTCTTCACTTCCAACTCCCCTCCCCACCACTGCTACCTTTTCTTCCTTCCTCCGAGGAGGAAACTACTCACCTTCTTTCTTCATCCAAACTCACCATCTGCTTCTCTGATCCTGTTCTTACCCATCTCCTTAGCTCTATCTCCTCCACTGTAGTCTTTTACATCTCTCATATTCTCAACTTATCGATCTCCACTGCAACTTTCCCTGCAGCCTTCAAGCATGTTGTAGTCACTCCTCTCCTCAAGCAACCTTCACTAGACCCTACATTTCCTAACTATCTCCCTCTTCCCCTTTGTTTCTAAACTACTTCAACATGCAGTTCACTGCTGTTTCCTCAAAATGTTCTTCTGTCAAGCTCTTCTGGATCCTCTACAATCTGGCTTTCATCCTTTAGATTCTACCAAAATGGCTCTTGCCAAAGTCTCCAGTGACCTGTTCCTGGCAAAATCCAAGGACCTTTACTCAGTCCTCATCTTTGACCTTTCTCCGACTTTTGACACTGTTGACCACAACCTTTTCCTTGATACCTTGTCCTCACTTGGTTTTAAGGGCTCTGTGCTATCCAGGTTCTTTTGTTATCTCTCCCATCACTCCTTCAGTGTTTGTTCTGATGGATCCTCCTCTACTGCTATCCCACTCTCTGTTGGTGTACTCCAAGGGTCTGTCATGGGTCCTCTCCCTTTCTCTCTCAATACCCAGTCCCTTGGTGCACCCATCTCTTCCCACGGTTTTCAATACCATCTTTACACTGATGGCCCCTCTCTCTATACCTGAAATCTCTTTGGCAATGCAAGCCAGGATCTCTGCCTGCCTTTCTGACATTGCTTCTTGGATGTCTCACCACCACTTGAAATTGAACATGGCCAAAACTGAACTTCTTATTTTTCCCCCTAAACCCTCTTCTTCTCTTTCTCCTTTCTCAGTCTCTGTTGATAACTCCCTACTCCTCCCTGTTTCCTCAGCTCGCAACCTTGGGGTTGTCTTTGATGCCTCTTTCTCCTTCTCCACACACATCCAACTGATAGCTAAAACCTGCCATTTCTTTCTCTGTAACAACACCAAAATTTGCCCGTTCCTTTTTGAACACACTACTAAGACACTTATCCACTCTTTAGTCACCTCCTATCTTGACTATTGTAACCTATTCTTTGCTTGTCTCCCTCTGAATCATCTCTTTCCCCTTCAATCTGTTCAACACTCTGATGCGTAACTAATCTTCCACCAGTCTAATTATGCTCATATTACCCCTCTTCTCAAGTCACTTCATTGGCTGCCTATCCATTTCCAAATCCAGTTCAAACTTCTCCTGCTGACCTATAAGTACATTCACTCTGTAACTCCTCACTAACTTTCCTCTCTTATCTTTCCCTACACCACACCTTGGGAACTCTGCTCTTCTAGCAAATCGCTTCTATCTGTGCTCTTCTCGTCTATTGTTTTCTATTGCTAACTCTAGACTTTGCTCCTTTCACCTTGCTGCTCCTTATGCCTGGAACAAACTACCTGAGTCTGGTTTAATCTCTGGCCCTTTTCAAATCCAGGCTGAAAACTCACCTCTTTGCTGATGCTTTCTGATCTTGATTTGCCTAATCTCCTTTGTATTTATTTACCATTCCTCCTAGATGTATTCTTTGTCTACAACTACTGTTTTGACTGTCTTGACTAGATTGTAAGCTCTGATGCACACTACAGACATGCATGCAGACTACATGTGTCTGTGCAGCGCTGTGTATGTCTTGTGGCACTATACACATGCTCAGTAGTAGTAGTGGTAGTGATAGGCACCAGGAAAGTGCTTGTTTTGGCCTTAAGACATCCAGAGTATATAAAGAAGATACAGAGTTAAGTGTCTAGTCTAAGATCACAAAATCCCACAATGGAATTTGAACTCTAGCCACCCCAATCCACTATTTTCACTATTATGCTGTTAGATGTCCAAGTTTCAGAAATGCTTTTCCGGGGATATCTACGTGTGTAGACATCTCTATAGATGTCCATATCATGCACGTTCACATTTCTGAAATCGTGCCTGAACTTACACATGCCTGTGTTTTTTTTAGGCATTCTGAGTTTGACATCCCATATTGTACTTGGATGTCCCACTGTAAAATATGCCTTCATGTGTCTTTATAAAACAGGTGTTCAAATTGGCATTTTCCTGCCTATTTAACCTAGCTGCCCTGTTATAACTCAAATATTAATGTACATTAAAACTTGAGTTCCTATTAACTCAGTTTAGTATATTAACCCCCCTCTAATTCTTAAGAATTAAAAGTCTTTCATAAAGGAGTAAAACAATTTTTTGCTATGACTCAGGTACTCCATAAAATATATTTTACAAAATTATGTGTTGTGATATTCTAAAAGTTTGAAGGATCTGTAAAGCTATGTGTTTTTCAAATCCACTGTATACAACAGAGTATCAAACTAAAGATTTTCAAGTCTAATCTGTAAACCTGTTCACAGTAAATTTCTTATTCCAAAAGATTCTCTGTTCCAAGTATGCCCAGACTGAGCATCTGTCCTGGCTTTTTATTCAAACATGTGCTGAACTCTGGCAGAGATCACAGCAAGCATATGGGCTTTGCTCATACATGCATGTCGCCACTGGATTCTGCACAACATCAAAATAGAAATTTAGGTCCGCATTTAAAGGTTAAAGTGCTTTCTCCTGTCAGTGAAAACAACTGTAAAGAAGCAAAATAGCAAATCAGCCAACTGTGTCTTCTGCAGTCTAGAAATTAAAGTATTGAAATGCTGAATTAGGCAATCTTTTCTTTACATAAAAGAAACCTATGAAAAATTAAACAAAACAAAAATAAAAGAGGAAATGCAATTTAGTTTGTTTTTCAAATAGAGTTAAGAAAGGATATACCATCACCAATGTTATTTAAAGTGCTGGCCTTAGACCATCTCATTTCTAAATATGGCTGGCATAAGCCCAGCTTTGTTTTCTCAGCGCTGGTTGTTAAGTTCATCCAGTTCAGCTCAGCTCTAAATAACACCAGTCTGTGCTGCAATGAGATGATACATTTGCCCCCAGGTCTTTGCACTATTTAGAGGCATCTGTACACCATTTCTACAAATTCTTTGATTGCCCATTCTTTTCAAGGGGAAATGTTTTTCTTTCCAGAAGTTGAGGATGCAGGAAATTATATCTTTGGGCATTTCATGAGCGTGCAAGCAAACCGACAGAGCGGCTTTTTTGTCCTATTAATTTCTTAAACATAAATCCAGCCTTAAAGGAAAATAAAAGTTTCATGGAGTTTGGCACATTCGTCATAAAAGTGTGCCGATTCAGATTATGATAACATGGATAGTTTACATTAGAGTGTACATCTCTTATTTCTCCATCTGGCATTAATCTATAATATTAGTAATCACACCATCACCAGTTAAAACGAAATGTTTGGAAACTTGTATATAAAATTTCAGGATCCTGTGCTCATGATTAAGGACATTTTGGGGTGTTTACTAAGGATCATTAAGGTGCCCTTAGTAGGTGTTATTGACACCCACAAGCAGTTAATGCAGGCTTAACGTGTGGTAGCATGTCTCTTAGTACAAAGGGGTGGAGAGTGGGCATTAATGGGGCAGAGAGTAAGTGGAGATGTGTGTGCTCCTTTAACGCTGGGTGCTGTTACCGTGCGTTAGAGGTGCCGCCATCGGGAACCCTAAAAGCTGGTGTTAAGGGCTCTTTTTGAAGGGGGAGAGCACTTTTGGCCATTAAACACCACACAGGGAGCCTATTTAGAAGTATGCAATGTGCACCTCCAACTCTAGCCCTCAAATTAGTGATAGTAGTGGTCCATTGGCAGTGATAGCATGGTGCCCTATTAATAAAACGCACTATGTTTTTGGTACCAATGTGACAAAAGAGGTGCTATGTGAGCAATGCAGTGGGGCCAGCTGGTCTTCTAGGTGGACTAGGTACCTGCCTATTGTGTATATCCATGATGTCTTGTGTGACTCTGCTGTGACAGCAGTTGCATACATACATGCCGCCACTGCCACAATGGAGTTGTGTCACTGCCATTGCCACTACGCAGACAGTTAGCATTCTGTGTTCGTGGGGTTGGTGGTAGCTGTGGCTTATGCCAGGTGCAGAAGAAACCTTTGTCCTAGCCCTGCATGTCATCTGAAATTCTGCTGTGTCTAGTGTCAGAAGCATGCCAAACATATCACTGGTAGTACAGCAGAGCCCATGGTGATACCTGTCATCTGTGCAGTGGCGAGGCTTAAGTCAGCACGTGTGCTCATGGCATTTGGATTTGTTAGGAACTGGGGAACATTCTGGGGAAAGGAGGGGCTCTTACGAAGGGATGGGCTTCACCTTAACCGGGATGGAACCAGGCTGCTGGCATTAACCTTTAAAAAGGAGATAGAGCAGCTTTTAAACTAGATATTAGGGGAAAGCCGACAGTCGCCCAAGAGCGGATGGTTCGGAAGAATGTATCTTTGAAGGATACTACCAAAAGCAGAGAGGTTCCACAAAAGAGTAATGTAGCCCAAATGCCCTCAAGTATGGAGCAGACAGAGCTTAAAGATCCCAAATTACCCATGTCTAACAATAGCCAAATTAATATGAATAAAATACATTCTCTAAAATGCTTGTATGCAAATGCTAGAAGTCTAAAAAATAAGATGGGAGAGTTAGAATATATACACTAAATGAAAGGTTACATATGATTGGAATATCAGAGACATGGTGGAAGGAGGACAACCAGTGGGACACTGTGATACCTGGGTACAAACTATATGGTAATGATAGAGCTGATCAAATTGGTGGAGGAGTTGCTCTCTATGTTAGAGAGGGTATTGAGTCAGAAAGGATTAAAGTTGAGAGGCGGAGCCAGCGCGGACCCAGCATGGAGGTGTAAGACTTGCTCTCCCGGGCCCTCGACATTAAATCCTGTATTTCCCCGATACCTGCATTTCGCCGAGAGGTAATCGAGTGCTGTAGGAGTGGTGGAAGATGGCTGGGAGCAAACAGACTCGGTTAGACTTCACTCCCCCCGTGACGACGGGGTCTAAAAGATCCAAAACGGACCCGTTCTCGCCGAATAAAATGGCGTCACAACGGGAAGCCTCAGAGGGGATGCAAGAACTGCTGAAGGAGGTTAGAGCCATACACAGCCGTGTAGACGCTAATGGGGAGTCGCTAGAGGAACTCCAAACGGACCTGAAGGAATTGAGCGCACAGCTGCAATCTTTATCTACTAGAGTTGACAAGGTTGAATCGGCAGTGGCCGGCCATCAGGAACAACTCCAGAGACTTTCTCCTGCCGTACGTAAGATACATTGGCTCGAAGAAAACTTGGAGGACATGGGCGACAGGGCCAGATGCAACAACATACGAATTGTCGGCCTACGAGAAGGTGTGGAAGGCAGCAACCCGGTGCAATTTCTGGAAAGCTTCATTCCGAAGCTGCTCAATATCGAATTTGCTCGCCCGCTGGAGGTTAAAAGGGAGCATCGTATTCCAACTTCCCTCAACTTGCATGGCAAGACTCCGCGGCCATTAATCTTATGCCTGTTGCGGCACCAGCAGGTGATCCAGATATTTGCGGCGGCCAAGGCGCGGCAGCCTTTGCAACATGAAGGGCAACGAGTATTCTTTTATGCTGATTTCTGTAAGCACACGGTGGAGAAACGAAGGCAATTCCTGGCTCTGCGGCCTAGATTACAGCGCCTTCAAGCGAGGTATGGCTTATTCAACCCAGCGAGGTTTAAGGTCACTCTGAATAATGCTACCAAGTCGTTTGATGATCCCGGCGCCTTACAACATTTCGTCGAGGAACAGGAGGCACTGTTGATGCAACAAAACTAACTGTGTTCGGGCTATTGCCTGAGGTAAAGATTGCTGTGCGTTGGGAGAGTGCCCTGGTATTCCAGCGCCCGGGTCTCTTTCCTTTTCCCCTTCTCCTGTAGAGCTGATGTCAAGAATGGCTAAGGTAAATCAGCCCAGTACAAGCATTGTGGAACCTGTCTTTTGGGGATATTGCTAGGTATGTATAACCTAGATTGGCCACTGTTGGAAACAGGATACTGGGCTTGATGGACCTCGGTCTGACCCAGTATGGCATGTCTTATGTTCTTATGTTCTTAGCTTTCTGAGGAGGTGCTTTGGAGTGGGGAAGTGTGTCCAGACGGACTGTTCTTTTTTTCCTTTTTTTGCCCTGCTTTCTGATCTACCTGTGGGCTTCAGCTTGCTGGGTAGGGCAATGACTTTCTCCTTCCTTTTGGTTACTCATGAGCAGGCTTGCAATCGGTCTATTGAGCATGGGGAGCCGTCAGCACAGCCGTGTGATCTGGCCTGTCAGTGATACGATACCCAGGCTATCGGATAACCTTTTCTACTTGACACCAATACCATGTTCCTGCTCTCAAGTCTGATACAGGAGGTTTTATTTTCCGCGAATCTTCTCAGGACTATCTTAAGGGATTCCTGTGTGTCGTTAAATATCTCCGAGTGTCAAGAACCCGCATTCTCTGAATGTCTGTATCTGCTGTTGGGGCTTGGTCCAGCAGCAGCTCTCCTGGACAAGGGACTTGAAATACATCCCTGTAGATGGTGCCATTGTTAGATCTAGTTAATTATCTGTATTAGTATAGGGCCTGTATGATTGGGAATGGTGAGGGGATGTTGGTTATTAGGGGCCTGGGCTGCCCTATGCTGTAATAGTGGTCCAGCTGTCTGACCCATTATTTGGTTTATGTTTTGTTGGGTGGGGGTTGGGGACTGGCTCTCTGGGGATATTGGGGTCTTGGGTTACTGTTTCTTTATTTACCGACTTTCTCTGTATCATAACTATCTGGGGGGGTGGCTAAAGGATTGAAGATTGTATCCTTAAACGTGAAGCGAATTAAGTCCCCGATAAAATGTAAGAAGATTTTAGCATATTGTAAACGACAACACGCTGATCTTATTCTTTTGCAGGAAACGCATCTCTCTCCACAAGAGACTGTCAAACTGGAGGACAAATACTATAAGTTAGTGGGCTCTTCCCCAGCGCTAACTAAGAAAAATGGGGTCGCCACTCTAATGAGTTCTTCCCTGGCCTTTCAGTGTATGAATGCTAGTCATGATACTGATGGGAGGTGGGCCTACTCGCAGTTAAAGGTGGGCACGGTGCTTCTATCCCTGTTAAATGTCTACAGGCCCAATAGTGACGATCCCGATTTCTTCCGCGATCTGAGTGGGGTTATCCAGAAGGAGAGTGGGGCCCACATAATTATGGGGGGAGACTTTAATCTGGTAAGGGACCCTTTGATCGATAGGAATCCTGGAAGGGTAGAACGTCCCCTTCGAGCGAATGTAGCACTTACTGCTCTGATGGATGCTTGTGGCCTAGTAGATATCTGGAGATTGCTGCACCCTGGTGAGAAGGATTTTTCATTCTTCTCTCCAATGCATAAATCCTCTTCTCGTATAGATTTTTTCCTTATTTCCAAGCCGCTGGTCTCGGGTAACTGTGATGCAAGAATCTTGAGTCAGACTGTCTCCGATCATGCGGCCATAACACTGCATGTCGATGTTGCTGAACTGGAGCGGCCTAGCCGGGCTTGGTCCTTCAATCGGGCGTTATTGGCAGACCCTAAGTTTCAGGAGGAAATACGGGATGCTATAGCCTCTTATTTCGCTAGTAATAAGGTTGGAGACACAGCCAGCTGGGCTTGGTGGGAGGCCTGGAAGGCCTTCCTAAGGGTCACAATCACGAGTTATAGTATTAGGGAATCAAAAAAGCAAAAGGCCCAGTTATCGGCCTTGGATGCGCAAATCCGGGCAGGAGAGCGGTTGTGGATTCGACAGCAGGAACCGGGAATTCTGAATAGACTGCAGAGGTTAAGGTTTCAATATAATGAGGTGCTCAGTTCCGAAGTGGAACATTTATTGTTAAAACAATCGGCTCGGTTTCATGTTGAGCGGAATAAAGCAGGAAAGTTGTTGGCTAATAGAGTGGGGGGTAAGCAAGCCAGGTCACGAATTGCCTCTGTCTGTGATGACAGCTCTGCACGTCTAACGGACAGCGATCAGATTGTGGGCGAGTTTTCCAAATTTTATAATCTGTTGTATACATCTGAGCTGAAGACGGGCATATCCGAATTCTCCCGCTTTGTCGAGAACCTCTCACATCCCACTTTAGAGGAGCCTCTTGCTCTGCATCTTGGCAAACCCGTCGCGCTGGATGAGCTCATCGCGGCAATAAAGGCTGCTTCTTCGGGGAAAGCCGCGGGGCCGGATGGGATTCCTTCTGAATTTTATAACGTTTTTAGTAAGGAGCTGGCACCCCATTTGTTGGTATACTTCATGGAATTAGAGAAAGATCATTCTCGGACGGGCAATTTCTCAGAGGCTGTCATTTCGGTGCTTGAAAAGCCGGGTAAGGATCCCAGCCAAGTGGCCAATTATAGACCCATATCCCTCCTAAATGCTGATTATAAATTATATGCAAGCATTTTAGCCAAAAGACTCTCAGCGATTATAGGGGAGCAAGTGCACCCAGACCAATGTGGGTTTGTGCCTGGGAGATCTACTGTAGATAATGGCCGCCTTCTCTGCAACCTGTTGGAGAGTGCATCGACGGACTTCAGTCTGTACGTTGCCCTTTCTCTTGATGCGGAGAAGGCCCTCGACCGGTTGGAATGGCCGTTTCTGTTTTTCGTCCTGAGGTGGTTCAGGCTGGGAGACGGCTTTATTAATAAAGTTAAGGTGCTCTATGCAAATACATCTGCTCGCATCTCGGCGAATGGTTTATTGTCTCGCTCCTTTCCCCTCCATAGAGGCACTCGGCAGGGCTGCCCGCTTTCCCCTTTGCTGTTTAATCTTGCTCTGGAGCCTTTGGCCATTGCTATTCGACAGAACACAGATATCCAAGGTATTGCTGTGGGGGACTTACGAATAAAGATTTCAGCCTATGCTGATGATATTCTTCTGTTTACCCAGCCCTCGGAGATCCGGCATATTCTGGCCCTGATTGAGGACTACTCCAGTGTTTCTGGCTATAAGATTAACTGGTCTAAATCAGTGGCATTCCCTTTAAATACCTATCCCACTGCAATGGAGATGACGCTCTTCCCTTTCAAGTGGGTAACGGACAGTATTAAATATCTGGGAACGTGGTACAATGTCTCAGTTGATGCTATGATCCAAAAGAATGGGGAAGAGTTAATGCAATTGATTCGGCAAAAGTCTTTGTCTTGGTCTCCCCTGCAGTTATCCTGGTGGGGTAGGTTGGAAGTAATTAAAATGTCTTTAGTGCCCAAGATTAATTATGTGCTAAGTATGCTACCTTTTACGCTTCCCTCTACACTTTACAAAAAAATGGAGAATAGCCTTTTGCATTTTCTGTGGAATGGGCGTCCTTCGCGGATAGCCGCTAAAAAGCTAAAAGTCCCTAAGGAGATGGGGGGAGGGGTTCATTTTCCCGATTTTTTGAGGTATCATCAGGCTTTCCTTTTGAAGCAGGGCGCGCGATGGTTAGCTTGTGGGGAGCACGATGTTCGACCTACTTGGCTTGAGGTGGAGGCCCGCTTGGCCGCTCCGTGCCCCCTGAGCAATCTCTTCGGCTCTATCCACCCAGAATGGACGCTTGTTGGGCGGGTGATTCGGTAGACGCAGAAGGCCTTTTTAAATCTGGCCAGCCTGCTCACTGCTGATGATTTGCCTTCTTATCAACTTCCGCTTTGGTGGAACCCGCGATTTCGAATTCGGGGTAAAGTGTTTGCCTGGAAGAAATGGCAAGAATGTGGTATTTGGACATTGGGTCAGTTGGTAGGAGCAGAGGGTTGGAAAGACTTTGATGCCCTCCAGGGGACGTTCGATCTCCCAGATTCCAGTTTTTTCAAATGGGTACAGCTTAAACACTGTATAGAAGCCTCTAATATCAAAGTGACTGCATTGATACCGGAAGGGGTGTTACTGAAGGGGCTGAAAGATATCTCGGAGCAACCGGGAGTTGCCTCTAAAATTTATGCTTTGTGGAGAGAGCATGCATCTGACAGATTAATAGGGTTGATTCGGGTGTGGGAGTCAGACCTATCGCGTCAGATCCCTTCTTCTAGCTGGAAAACTTTATGGGGTCCGATTACTCGTGTTTCCCGGTCAGCTGCAATTACACAATCATTATTTTTCTTTTTGCACAGGGCGTTTATTACGCCAGCAAGATTAGCCAAATGGGATAAGGACGCCACGGGCCTATGCTGGTCTTGTCAGAAGGCGGCTGGCACCTTTTTTCATATGTTCTTTGACTGTCCTTTAGTCCAGCAGTTTTGGCGGCAAGTTTGGGCTAAGATATGTTCTGTTTTAAATCTTCCTTTAGAAGGGACAACAGATTTGATTTTTTTTCGGTCTTTAGAGATCTTTTCGGCTAAGGCAAAGGAAGAATGCTTTCTGTTGAATTATATGCTCGCCATTGCCATAAAGACGATTCTGGAAAACTGGAAACATTTTCAGAATCTGAGTTTGGGAAAATGGTGGCATTTGTTATGTTATTACTCTAAGTTGGAAAAAACTTACAACAAACTCCATCAACCTGAGAACGGGGAATTGAACTTTAAGCGATGGTTCTTATTGGACCAATATGTTGCCCGCTCTCAGGTAGGGCTTGAGAACTATACGGATAGTCTTTTGTAACATTTTTTATTTTTTTTTATACGTAGGATGTGGGTTTGTAGTGAGTCGGTATAGCAGTTTTTCCCCCTTTTCCCGGAGTGCCAGGGGGTGGGGGGGAGGAGGGAATTATTTTATAGTAGAATAGATTTTAGTTGTGTTTTTCTTTTACAGTTTTCCTTTTTTGCTTTATGGGTTGTTTTGCAATGTACTTGTACAGTTTGGTGATATGTTTTGATTAAAAGCTGAAATAAAGAATTTATAAAAGCTTATTTATAAAAGCTTTATAAAAGCTTATTTATAAAAGCAACCCCGCAGCATACAGACCAATATCCAGCATACCTTTCCTGGCAAAAATCATAGAAAAAGCAGTGCAACAACAACTTCAGGAACATATTGACAACCATGCCCCTCTAGACGACAACCAGCACGGCTTCCGCCCCCAACATGGAGTCGAAACACTGCTGATCTACCTCATAGACAACATCATCAGAGTCATAGACAACAACAACAAAGGCATCCTAATGATCTTCATCGACATCTCCTCCGCCTTCGACACAGTTGACCACCCAACCCTCCTGGAAAGACTAAAGAAAATTGGGCTTCACGGTACCACGTTAAAATGGTTCCAATCCTACCTCACCGACAGGCAGCTACAAGTCAAGATAGGCCACAACACCTCTCAACCCATAAAAATCCGCCAAGGAGTACCTCAAGGATCCGCCCTCTCGGCCCTTCTGTTCAACATATACATCCAGCCAATATGCGACATCCTGAAAGCGAACAACATTCAATACACCATCTATGCAGACGATATCATGATATACACACCCATCTCAACCGACAACCCAGACTACAATAGAATAACTGACTGCCTAACACAAATGACAAACTGGTGCACGAACAACAACCTTTCAATCAACTACAGCAAGACTGAGGCTCTAATAATCACTCGCAACCCCAACTTCATTCACCCACCAGACATCAAAATAGCAGACACAACCATTCCAATGAAATCCGAAGTAAGATACCTGGGAGTAACCCTGGACAACAAACTAAATCTCATGTCTCACGTCAACAAAACGGTCAAGAATGCATACTATAGAATGAGAATCATCAGACGGCTTAAACCCCTCCTCGACGCAGAACACTTCCGCACAGTATGCCAAGCGCTCATCACCCCATTATTGGACTTCTGCAACCCCATCTACCTTGGCCTACCAAAGCAAACTCTCAAACCGCTCCAACTAGCCCAAAACACCGCCGCACGCATAATTTCTGGCTCAACAAGACATGAACACATTACCCCGGTTCTCAAAGATCTACACTGGCTCCCAATCAGCTCACGTATCAAATACAAAACAATAATGAACATATTCAAAATCAAGCACCACATTTCAGCAAACAGCCTGCACACCCTCATTCACCCAGACACCAGCACCCGCCCGAGAAGAAAAGGAACCTCCAACAGAGTCAATACACCAAAAGACTTCAGAAAAACACGAAAGGACACCACAGAGAGAGCCCTCTCCCTGGCAGCCCCAACCATCTGGAACTCCCTCCCAGATGATCTGAGATCGACAACGGACCTCAAAGACTTCCGCAAACAGCTGAAGACAACTCTGTTCATAGAACATTATGGACACATCACGTAATCAACAAAGCCTGATCATATTCCATGTAAATAGTTCATGTATATAGTTCAGCCCCTGTTATCCAAGTTTATATTCCTGTTCGATGTAAAACCAAACAGAATGTGTGTATTGGTCACTTTGTTATACTGTAAACCGCGCTGATGCCGAATAGTGCGGTATATAAGCAACTGTAATAAATAAAAATAAATAAAATAAAAACAAAAACCCCGACGAGAGATTATAAGACACCGACAAGAGATCGTATATGGGAACAGGATCTAGCTCAAGCCCTATCTGGACAGTACCTTGTATTATAGAACTTGCTGTATTATAGCGCACACTGTACATAGCTCACCCTAATCTAGAAGCCCCCGGCCCCCCACACTCCACTCCACTGCCCCCTGCACCAACCCCCCCCTCCACACTATCCTTCCTGCATGATCCCCCGCACCCTACTCCACCCTCACTGCATGACCCCCCAGCACTCCATCTGATTGTATTGTTGTGACACCGCCTTGATTTTTAGGATAAGACGGTTTAGAAATACTTTTAAATAAATAAATAAATAAATAAATAAATAAAAAAAAAAAAAGAAAGCATTAAAGTTTTGCAGGAAGCAAAATCTGCTATTGAATCTATATGGATTGAAATTCCATGTAGAAGGGGGAAGGCAATGGCAGTGGGGGTGTACTATTGAGCGCCTGGCCAGAATGACCAAATGGATGATGAAATGCTCAAAGAAATCAAGGAAGCTAACAAAAGTTACAGCGCAGTAATAATAATGGGTGATTTCAACTACCCGGGATCGACAGGGTCAGTGTCACGCCAGGACATGCTAGGGAGATAAAGTTCCTAGATGAAATAAATGACTGCTTCTTGGAGCAGCTGGTTCATGAACTGACCAGAGGGGAAGCCATATTAGACCTAGTCCTTAGTGGAACACCAGATCTAGTGCAAGAGATAAGGTTGTTGGGGCCACTTGGCAATAGTGATCATAGCATGATCGCCTTTGATTTAATTAGTGGAGGAGGGATAGTAAGGAAATCCACAGTACTACCTTTTAACTTTCGAAAGGGAGAATATGATAAAATGAGGAAAACAGTTAAGAAAAAACTAAAAGGAGCAGTTGCAAAGGTTAAAGACGTACATCAGGCTTGGCTGTTGTTGAAAAATACTATCTTGGAAGCCCAGACCAGCTGTATTCCACGCTTTAAGAAAAGTGGAAAGAAGTCCAAAAAACTGCCAGCATGGTTTAAAGGTGAGGTCAGAGAGGCTGTTGTTGCCTAAAAAGCATCTTTCAGGAAATGGAAAAAAGAGCCAAACGACGAAACCTGGAAACAGTACAAGCACTGGCAAGTCAAATGCAAGGCATTAATAAGGTAGGCAAAGGGAGAATTTGAGAAGAAGCTTGCTGCGGAAGCAAAAACGTGAAGTAAAGACCTTTTCAAGTACATTCGTAGCAAAAAACCTGTGAGAGAGTCAGTTGGTCCATTAGACGATAAAGGGGTTAAAGGAGCACTAAGAGGCGACAAGGCAATAGTGGAGAGACTGAATGAATTCTTTGCTTCAGTCTTTACTGAGGAAGATGTAGGGATGTTACCCATGACTGAAGTGGTATTTAAAGGTGCGGAAGAATTGAAGGAAATATCAATACATCGGGAAGATGTATTACAACTATTAGATAAACTGAAGAGTAGCAAATCACCTGGGCCGGATGGTATACATCCAAGGGTGTTGAAAGAACTGAAATATGAGATAGCAGACCTGCTAGTAGTAATCTGTGAACTATCATTAAAATCATCTCTAATACCTGAAGATTGGAGAATCGCCAATGTAACACCAATTTTTAAAAAGGGTTCCAGGAGTGATCCGGGAAACTACAGACCGGTGAGCCTTATATCAGTACCGGGAAAAATGGTAGAAACCATCATAAAGAATAAAATTACCCAGCATGTAGATAGTCATGACCTAATGGGAGACAGCCAACATGGCTTTAGACAAGGAAGATCTTGTCTTACTAATCTGTTATGTTTTTTTGAAGGAGTGATTAATCAGGTGAGTTGGTTGATATTGTGTATCTGGACTTTCAGAAAGCCTTTGACAAGGTCCCTCATGAGAGACTTTTGGCAGAACTAAAGAGTCATGGGATAGGAGGCAGTGTACTATTGTGGATCAGGAACTGGTTAAAAGATAGAAAGCAGAGGGTAGGGCTAAATGGCCAATTTTCCCAATGGAGAAAGGTGAATAGTGGTATACCCCAGGGATCTGTGCTGGGTCCGCTGCTTTTTGACATATTCATAAATGACCTGGAAAGTGGAATAACGAGTGAGGTTATCAAATTTGCAGATGACACAAAACTATTTAAAGTTGTTAAAACGCAAGAGGATTATGGAAAATTGCAAGAGGATCTTGATAAATTGGAAGACTGGGCATCAAAATGGCGGATGAAATTTAATGTGGACAAGTGCAAGGTTATGCACCTAGGGAAGAACAACCCAAACTATGGTTACACAATGCAAGGTTCCACATTAGGAACCACCACCCAGGAAAAAGATTTAGGCGTCATTGTGGATACCATGTTAAAACCCTCAGCCCAGTGTGCAGCAGCAGCCAAGAGAGCAAATAGAATGCTAGGTATGATAAGGAAAGGAATGGAAAATAAAACAAAAGATATTATAATGCCTCTATATCGTTCCATGGTGAGACCGCACCTTGAATATTGTGTGCAATTCTGGTCGCCGTATCTTAAAAAGGATATAGCGATTTTAGAAAAGGTTCAGAGAAGAGCCACCAAAATGGTTAAGGGGATAGAAGGATACTCCTATGAAGAAAGGCTAAAAAGGTTAGGGCTCTTTAACCTGGAAAAGAGATGGCTGAGGGGAGATATGATAGAAGTCTATAAATTAATGAACGGAGTGGAACGGGTAAATGTAGATCGATTGTTTATCTTATCAGAATATAGAAAAACTAGGGGACATGCAATGAAGCTACAGGGTAAACTATTTAAGACTAATAAAAGAAAATATTTTTTCACTCAACGTGTAATCAAACTCTGGAATTTTTTACCGGAGGATGTAGTAAAGGCTGTTAGTGTAGCTGGGTTTAAAAAAGGTTTGGACAAGTTCCTGGAGGAAAGGTCCATAAACCATTATTAAGAAGGGACCCAGGATATCAATGCTTGAACCAATACAAGCATTGTGGAACCTGTGTCCCTTGGGGAAACTGCTAGGTATATATTACCTAGTTTGGCCACTGTTGGAAACAGAATACTGGGCTTGATGGACCTTGGTCTGACCCAGTATGGCATATCTTATGTTCTTATGTTCTTATGTTGCTCCTGCTTTCCTCCATGGAGGTAGGCAGGAATGGCATGCAGTGACTAGCCGCATGTGTGCCACTGCTATAAGGCTGCCCACAGCACTGAAGTGGTGGCTGTGCCATGCTTACAGGGAGGGAGAGATCGGCCGGCATGTCACCCAACATGTTTGCTGGACCTAGGCACTTGCCTAATTCACCTAGTGGATGGGATGGGGGTACTGTGAGCCCTAAGCAGCAGAGTTAGGACTGACCATGAATTTCCTAAGGAGAGACAGCAGTTTGTGGCCCTCAACCAGCAGTGTGAGAGAATGAATGGGCAAGCACAATTAAAGGCTTTCATACACAGCAAAAATTCGTACCCCTGCAATTCCAAAACTCTTCTCAACATGAATGTTCTACATAAAATTTGGCTAGGTCTCAGACTTCCTGGCGCTTTCTTGGCAATCTGTCAGTAAACCAACATAGCCGCGCCAACTAGCATCAACGACCTGCCAAAGTTGTGACCAGTTTACTATTTTACTTTTAAATACTCTTAAAACATATTATATTAAACCATCACCCTACCAAAGTGTATACATAAATAACATTTGAAAAAATAATATGTTTTGAAAAAATTTGAAATAATGTCCTCAAAGTCCCAATGAATGTTCCCAAAGTCCAAATAAATGTTCCCAACGCTGTCTTAGTTGCGCTCCCACGTGTTTCTCCCACTCGGGATTCTTCAGGGGAAATTTGAACAAAGTGCTTTATCAGTTCACATTCTTTTTTCAGGGAAAATATCAATCTGTCTTCAAGGAAGATTAACTCCTATTTGGAAACCACTGGCTCCGCCATTCGGAATCTCTGAGAAAAGATCAGTTGTAGGATCTTTTCTCAGAGATTCCGAATGGCGGAGCCAGTGGTTTCCAAATAGGAGTTAATCTTCCTTGAAGACAGATTGATATTTTCCCTGAAAAAAGAATGTGAACTGATAAAGCACTTTGTTCAAATTTCCCCTGAAGAATCCCGAGTGGGAGAAACGCGTGGGAGCGCGACTAAGACAGCGTTGGGAACATTTATTTGGACTTTGGGAACATTCATTGGGACTTTGAGGACATTATTTCAAATTTTTTCAAAACATATTATTTTTTCAAATGTTATTTATGTATACACTTTGGTAGGGTAATGGTTTAATATAATATGTTTTAAGAGTATTTAAAAGTAAAATAGTAAACTGGTCACAACTTTGGCAGGTCGTTGATGCTAGTTGGCGCGGCTATGTTTGTTTACTGACAGATTGCCAAGAAAGCGCCGGGAAGTCTGAGACCTAGCCAAATTTTATGTAGAACATTCATGTTGAGAAGAGTTTTGGAATTGCAGGGGTACGAATTTTTGGAGCGTAAAACTGATATAACGATACATTATTATAAGCTCTGTAAATACGCCTTTAAATAGCGTCAAATGATTACCAGGGCCTACATGTTAGCCTGTGACTCTTTCATGAGTAAGCACTCACTGATATGCGAATGCTTGTTTGTTAAGTCTTGTGATCTAACTTTATGTTTGTTTTATTGTCCATCTGGAAGTCTTGAACCTAATTCTTCTTTGCTGGCAGAATTCTTTTTAACAGGCCTTTTACACACATCACCTCATATTGTTTTAGATGATTTTAATTTACACATACAGAAAAGTATTGAACACAATATGTCACATTCTTTTTAGCTGCCATATGCTCTTTAGGTTTTGTACAAATTGTAAAATCACCTACTCATGTTCATGGTGAGATTCTAGATTTTATCTTTATTTTGTCTTCTGATATCACTTTAGATTATTCTTTGCAATCAAAATCTATACCTCAGTCAGATTATGATTTATTACAATTTTCATTTTTCAATAGTAATGCTAAAGTGTCAGTTGTTCCTTCTGCATGTGCCTCTAAAGGCTTGCCATATCGTTCTTCTTATTCTCCTGAGGCCTTATGTGAAGTTTGGTCTCCTTTATTGGATGATGTTGTATCATTAACTGATACAGATGTTTCCTTTGCTAGAGTGTTGGATGGAATCTCTTCAGTCTTCCTGGACATCATTACTCCCATGAAATTTCGGAAGTGTCCTAATAAATATGTCACCTTGGCTTACTTCAGCATTGGTTGCTCTTAGGCATCAGTTATATCATTTGGAGAGATGGTGGCGGGCTTGTTTGCTTGATGATGTTAAAAGTGAGTATCTGTTTGTTAGATCAATATCAAAAGTCTCTCCTGGAAAGTAAGTGGAAATATAATGATTCTCAGATCATGACTTGTTTGGGTGCTCCAAGTTGTCTCTTTGCAGTAGTGAAAAGATTTTAACTATTCAAAAAGCTTATTTTGCTGATAAATCTAATTCAACATAATTTTGTTCTGCTGATAGTTTTAATGATGTGGATTTTTGTGCTGAGGCGAACCTGCGGGTGTGGACTTCTTTTCAGCCAGTTTCATTGTCCGATGTTCTTGATATTATTTCCTCTTTGAATAATACTTTTAGTCCACTTGGTGGTTGTATGATTCAATTATTTAAGAAATTGAAAGAATTGATTGGACATTCCATTACTGCTATAGCTAATGGTTCCTCTTCTCAGGGAAAGGTTCCTGTGGTGCTAAAGAAGGCCTCCATTTTTTCTTTGCTTAAAGGATCGTCTATGGATAAATCAGACTCTTTGAGGCATGTTTACTAAACTGTCTTAACGTGCGTGCTGTGACGTTATCGTGCGATAAGGTACCTTATCGCGCGATGATGGCACTTTATCAGGCGCGCAGGTACCTTAGCGCGCGATAATGCGTGCAGCGGTGCAAACGAGCACTGAAGGCGGGGAAAGGCTCCCGGAGGGCGGAGGAAGGCTCCCCAGGGGCAGAGAGAATGGGTCAATGGGTGGAGAGTGGGAGGGGAGAGGCT
This sequence comes from Ichthyophis bannanicus, assembly GCA_033557465.1. Taxonomy (NCBI): domain Eukaryota; kingdom Metazoa; phylum Chordata; class Amphibia; order Gymnophiona; family Ichthyophiidae; genus Ichthyophis; species Ichthyophis bannanicus. Next base: position 1,038,152,543 of record CM066033.1, on the reverse strand, counting down.
CCCCGCACACTAACGATGTGAAATCCGAGGCTGAAAACTAACGCCAGTGAAACCCTGGCGTTAGAGCTGATTTAAAGGGAAGAGAATCCATTTCTGTCAGCAATGTACAGCAAAACCAGGGAAACCTACAAAAAGTGATGTGTGATACATGTGCACGGAACAAAAGGGCAAATAAACATTAAAAATGACCCAACAAAATATAAAAAAAACATAACCAAGCTGGGCAATAGTGATATTAATGAGAAACATCAAAAAACACTCCCAAGAAAGCTCCAGAAAAAAGATATGAATTTTGGAATGGTCTACGCTCCATCCCCATACAAGGTGAATGATCCCACAGTGAAATTGCGCTGATCAGGGTTTCCCTCTCCATTGGACAGGTTTCCTATGGCATGCACATGTTCCACAACAGCAGGGTGGGCATGTCGGAATGGGCAACTGGACAGATGCTGGGAAAGGGGACACAGAGGGCTGCAGATGGCACATGCTGTGCTGCAGCTGGGCCACAGTGCGGACTAGGGTGATGCCTAGGTGGCCCATAGGAATGCTGAAACAGTAGAGCAGCCAGACAGCAAATGATGAGGGCCCAGCATGGGCACGAGTGTGCTTCCCACAGTGTCACAGGGGATAGTACCCAGCAGGTACCCCCAAGGGCACAGAACATTGGCAGACGGTGCTGGGGGAAAGCGTGGACATCTATGCAAGCACCCCTACCCCAGAACACGCACCATAGGCAGCCGCCTACCCGCACACTGGATGACCTGAGACTGCGCTCCACCAGCACCACCAGCAGAAGGGCATGTAAGCAGGGTGGCAGAGGGGTACTGGTGGTGGAGGGGGCAGTGGCAGCTTCCCAGAGCAGACCGTGGCCTAGCCCTGTGTAGGTGGGTGCCATGCACTGCAACAGATAGTCCCTGTCTGACGAATAGTCATGGTATCCCCAGGGAATGCACTGTCTCTGTGGCAACAGGGTGGTGCAGTGCACACAGCCAGTGTGTTCAGAAGCAGAAGGTCACAGGTTCAAGTCCCAACTGTGGTTCCTGCCAACCCAGCCCCCATATCTTACCCACTACTAAACATGCTAATACAAACTGAACCTTTAGTGCAGATGACGTAGACACACCCAAAACACCTACATTTTACCCTACAGAGCACAGACACCATAAACATGCACATTACCTAATGCAGAGTCTCCCAAATGCAGTCCTGGAGGGCCAAACACCATTCAGGTTCCATGCTGCCTCTAATAAATGTGGCTGTGCTGCATTGCTATGCACCGCCCCCATGGTATGCAGATGTATCTCATGCATATTCACTAGGGACAGCATGAAAACCCAAACAGTGTTTGGCCCTCCAGGACTGGAGTTGTGAACCTCTGCCCTAGAGCAGCGGCCAACAGGGGCAGACACACCCACACCCACAGGCTCCATTATCCCAAGCCTCCTGGAGAGGCAGGATGTTGGGCCCTGCGTGCATCTCCCCATACTAGCACTTGCATACCTTAGCAATGCCACCCTAAACATGGGAAAACTGTACATAGCTATCAAAAGGTTGCTATGATAACTGGCAGATAGCAATTCCTACGTTAAGCACAATTGGCTGATTGAACTGCATCATAGCAACTTTTCTGATGTCTGTGGAGTGTGCCTCAGGTCTGGTATCTGATAGAGTGACCCCAACAGTATTGCATACCATAGCCATGCCTGCACTGTGCCCAGGACTGGTGTGGTGGCCAGGGCTGCCAAACACCTCTATAGTTGCACAATGCTGTCATAGGTGTGTGGAGTGTGTGTCTGTCTATCCAGTGTGAGGTGGCTGCCAACACCCTCCACAGCCCACACTGCTAGCACTGTCGCCAGTATTGGCCTGCCAATGTGCATAATGAGGAGCAAGGTACTGTGGGAATAACCTGGATAGGGTGGCCTGGCCTGGCTGCATCTGCACAGGGCATAGGGTAATGGCTCAGACATTGTAGTGCCAAGCCACCACCTGCACGGACAGCATGGCCACAGCATGTCCTGCTGTGAGGTCACTCTCACCCTAGACTATCTGCAGCTAGTATGTCTCTTGCTGAAACACCTTGCAGGGTGCAGCATCTTGAGGCTTGCTGCTGGAGAATGTCAGATAGTGGTGGGGGGCAGCTGAGCATTTCCAGGCTTACTGTCTGTCTGCTATTGCTTTATGGATGTGTACAGCTGTGCATTGCCTGCCCTGTAGGGTGTCTGTTCCTCAGCAGAACTGGGGTTGACGGTCCCCTCTACTGCTACCATTGCAGGGAGATAGAATGGGGATCTGTTGGTAGGAGACCCTGTTTCCTCACCCTCAGCCCCAAAGGGTGGGTTGGGTGGTAGTACATAATCCGCCTATGGGTCCATAAGGGCTAAACCTGACTGGTAAATGCAAATGGACACAGGTGTATCTACAAGGACTAGCTATCACACACTGGCACTGATAGGGACCTGCAGCATAGCCTCTCAGCTAAGCCAGGTGCTGTGGACATGGTGTTGGGCGCCCCACCTCACACTCAGGGTGAGCACAGTACCCGCATAGTGTGACGGTCTGTAGCTACTCTGTGCCAGTAACACACACGGTCAGTTCCCCCTTCCAGACCTAGGTGCTGTGGGGGTGCATACCCCATCTTGTGATCATCTGTAGACTGCTGATCTGCATGTGCAGTGCATCATGGGTACGGGTGGGTTAACCCTATCCTGGTGATCACAGCAGACTGTTTGTGTGGTGACGTGCAGTCCTTCTGCAGCCATCCAGAAGTATGTTTGCAGTTATAGCGCACTGGTTACTTCACTGCCTGTGGAGTCAGAGGTTGTGGGTTCAAACCCCCAGTGGGGTTATTTGATAGGGCTGTCCAAGGCCTTGTCTTTTTTTAATGTACATTAGTGCTGCCAGCAAAAACACCCTCAGAGTACTGTAACCATAAGGTACCTCAGAAGGCGCTTTATAGGGCGCCCTATAAAGCGCCTTCTGGGGCACCTTATGGTTACAGTCCATATAAGGTGCCTTATAAGGTGTCCTATGGAGCGCCTTATAGGGTGCACTATAGGGGACATTATAGGGTGCCGTGGCGGATTGTGCACTTTATAATGTGCCCTTTGGAGTGCCTTATGCATCACTTTAGGTTACGGCACATCAGGGTGTGTTTGCTGGCAGTAATAATTAAAATACCTCAAGAAACAATACCTACATGTTACAGCTGATGCCTCAGCCAGCCTTATATACACTGGGGGATCAAACTCATGACTCCTGTATCATCAGTCAGTGTATTAACCATTGTACTACATCTCTGTTTCTATGTTTGTATGTCTGGGCGCCTACTTAAGATTACCGCGTGTTAATGCGCTTAGCGGCGCTTCGCCCGATAATGTGCGCAGCAGCGCGCGTTATCGCGCGATAATCCTGTTTTGCTGCTTTAAGATTGACACGCCCACTCCTTTTATGGCATCCTGCACACTAACGCCGGGCGCACATTAAGAAGGTTTAGTAAACATGCCCCTTTGAGTTATTGTCCTATTTCTTCTCTTTTGTATTTAGCTAAGATTTTAGAGAAATTGGCACTTTCATAATTGCAGAGTTTTATTGATATGCATAATTTGTTATCAGACTCACAGTCTGGATTTTGTCCCAGTCATGGGACTGAAACACTATCACTGACCCTCACTGAAAAGTTTCTTGCTGGTTTTGATCAGGGTAGATCATTTTTATTAGTGTTGCTTGATGTATCTGCAGTGTTTCACAGCGTGGACCATTCCTTACTTTTAACAAGGCTTGGTGGGATGGAGATACCGAATTATCTTTTCAAAAATTCAAGACCATGCTCAAAACCCATCTCTTCCACCATGCCTTTGACCTTCCATTCCCTCACCCCTGACTACCTCTCCCTTTTGCCTGCCTGGCCTATCTCCGTATCATGTGTCTACACCGTGCTTGCTCTCATACTAACTAACCTTAGGAGTATGTTTACTAAACCGTCTTAACGTGTGCCCAGCAATAATGTGCAGGATGCCATAAAAGGAGTGGGTGTTCCGGTCTTAACGTAGCAATCGTGCGTTATCACGCGATAAAGTGCGCCGCGCACATTATCACGCGATAGAGGGAGCCGCGCACGTTACTGTGCTTTAACCTTAATTAGGCATGTTGACTTGCAAGGACAGCAACAGAGGTGTAGGACAATGGTTAATACATTGACTGATGAAGCAGGGATCATGAGTTTGAACCCCCAGTGGACTTAATGAATAAGGCTGTCTGAGGCATTTGCTTTTTTAATTTAAATTAGTGCTGCCAGCAAACACACCCTCACAGTGCCATAACCTAAGGTGCCGCATAAGGAGCCCTATAAAGCACTCCAGAGGGCACATTATAAAGTGCACTGTCTGCCAAGGCACCCTATAATGTTGCCTATAGGGCGCCTTATAGGGCGCTTTATGGGGCACCTTATGAGGCACCTTAAGGTTACAGCACTGTGAGTGTGTTTTTGATGGCAGCACTAATTTAAATTAAAAAAGAAAATGCCTCAGGCAGCCCTATCAAATAACACCTCTGTGGAATCAAACCCAAGACCTCTGGCTCTACAGGCAGTGAAGTAACTAGTGGGCTATATCTCTATAGCTGCTAGCAAAACCCTGGCTCGCTACAGAAGGACTGCAGGTCACCACACAAACTGTCTGCTGTGGTTACCAAGATAGGGTTAACCACTTATGCCTCCCGCGCAGCTATCTCATGCGCTAATGTGCGGGGCGCACATGGGCGCCGCGCACCTTAGCGCATATGTAAATTCCGGATTTTCTTTTTCAGCAAGAAACGCCCACTCCTTATATGGCACCCGCACACTAGTGCGGCCCGCACATTAGCGGGGTTTTAGTAAACATACCCCTAAATGTTTAGTACTTTTGTTATTTTTAATGGTTTCCACCATTTTGCCAACGCTGATATCAGGCTTGCTGATCTGTAATTTCCCTGGAACCCTTTTTAATTGGATTTATTGGATATAACTCACACCTTTTCTCTGAAGGTTAAGGCAAATTACATTCAGGTGTATTAAGTATTTTTCCTGCCCACAGAAGGCTTACGATCAAACTCTGTTCCTGAGGCAATAGATATGGCTTGTCCAAAATTACAAGGAGAGGCAATGGGATTCAGACCTACCCTCTTTGCTTCTCAGCCTGCTTCTCTAATCATTAGGCACTATGTTGGCCACTCTCCAACCTTCAGGTACTACAGATGATCTTAATGACAGATCACAAATTACCCTGAGATACATATCATCATTTACTGGTAGATCTCAGCTCTCTGGAATACATATCATCTGGTCTAGACAATTTGTCCTATTACATCTTCCAGGTTCGCAGAAATTTGTTTCAATTCATTTGATTCATCACTTTTAAATATCATTTCTGGCATAGCTAACTCTACATGTTCTTCAGTAAAGACCAAAGCAAAGGATTTGTTTATTCTCTCTGCTATGGCCTTGTCTTCCCTTAGTGTACCTTTTATCCCTCTGGCATCTAATGAGCCAACTAACTCCTTCATAGGCTTCTTACTTTGCATGTACCAAAAAAAGGTTTTATTTTGACTTTTCACTTGCTTGGCAAGTTTCTTTTCAAATTCTCTTTTTGCCTTCCTTTTCAATGCTTTGCATCTTTTTTTAAATCTTTATTTAAGTGTTCAGAACAAATACAATAGAACACATATCTAATCATGATAACATGGGAAACTTCTGACACATCTCAAATCCCCAACTTTTCAATGCTTATGGCGTTTCCTTTTTTCTTCATCTGGATCCTTTAACCATTTTTTTAAAGATTTTTTTTTTTGCTATAATGACCTCTCTAACCTTACCTTTAAACCATGCCAGCAGTTGTTTGGCCTTTCTTCCACCTTTTTTAAAGCCTGGAATATATTTAGTCTGGGCTTTCAAGATGGTATTAAGCAATCTCCATGCCTCATGTAAACTATATACCTTTGCATATGTTCCTTTTAGTTTTTCCTATTTTCCTCATTTTATCATAGTCTCTCTTTTGAAAGGTAAATGCTAGCACAGTAGATTTACTTACTGTCCTCCTTCCATTTATTAAATTAAATTTGATCATGTTACGATCACTATTGCCAAGTGGCCACAACACCATTACCTCTTTTACCAATTCCTGTGTTCCACTAAGGACTAAGTGGTATATTTACTAAAGAGCATTAAGGGTGCACCAGTTAGCAAGCATTAACAGCAGTGGTAAGGGTGTTATTGTGTGGTAAAGACTGGCGTGGAAGTAGGCATTCCAGCGATAAGGGCGCTTGGCTTCACTTATTGTATGCTGACAGGACACCAGGTGTTAAGGTGCCAAGTGTGCATCTGAACACTCAAAAATGGCAGTCATCTTAACACAGGATAAGCAAGCCCTTGTGAAAGTCACATTTTAGGTAATGGAAGGAAGAAGGAACGGTAAGAGATGATAGACATGTCAGATCCATATGTAACCTACTTGTTAGTCAGTAAGTGGGATGAGCAGGTGGGAGGCATCTGTACTGTATCAGTGAGGGGTGCCCACATAATATGTCAGTGTGTGGCCTAGGATTAGAAAGAAGTGTCCCTGGCAGAGCCAGCATTGCCATGATGTAGGCATCAAAAGGATGATGGAGCAGGAGTTGTGACATGCAGATCATTCACAGAAGAGGTGTGAGTAATACGTCCTAATGATTAAAATGTTTCTGTGTGGGCCATGGTATAGCAGCTGGCAGGAGAATACATGGCAGTATACCGGACCCAGCTTTAAAGAAAGAAGAGCCTCCCGGCACCATAGCTACTCACCTCCCACCCCGCAACCCTGATCAGTGGCGGGAAAGAGAGTAGAGGGCTGCAAACCCCCCTGCTCTCCATCCGGTGGCGAATCGGAGCCGCCCAGCACACCGGACCCAGCTTTAAAGAATGAAGCGCCTCCTGGTACCATTGCTACTCACCTCCCACCTCGCAACTCTGATCAGTGGCGGGAAAGAGAGCAGATGGCTGCAAACACTACTGCTCTCCATCCGGCGGTGAATCGGAGCCGCTCAGCACACCGGACCCAGCATTAAAGAAAGAAGCGCCTCCCGGCGCCATCACTACTCACCTCCCACCTCGCAACCCTAATTAGCAGTGGGAAAGAGAGCAGAGGGCTGCAAACCCCCCTGCTCTCCATCCGGTGGTGAATTGGAGCCGCCCAGCACACCGGACCCAGCTTTAAAGAAAGAAGCACCTCCTGGCGCCATCGCTACTCACCTCCCACCCTGCAACCCCTATCAGCAGAGGGAAAGAGAGTAGAGGGCTGCAAACCCCCCTGCTCTCCATCTGGCAGCGAATCGGAGCCGCCCAGCACACCAGACCCAGCTTTAAAGAAAGAAGCACCTCCCGGCACCATTGCTACTCACCTCCCACCTCGCAACCCTAATCAGCAGTGGGAAAAAGAGCAGAGGGCTGCAAACCCCCCTGCTATCTATCGGTGGTGAATTGAAGCCGCCCAGCACACCGGACCCAGCTTTAAAGAAAGAAGCGCCTCCTGGCGCCATCGCTACTCACCTCCCACCCCGCAATCCTGATCAGCAGCGGGACAGAGAGCAGAGGGCTGCAAACCCCCCTGCTCTCCATCCAGCGGAGAATGAGAGCCGCCCAGCACACCGGACCCAGCTTTAAAGAAAGAAGCACCTCCCAGCACCATCGCTACTCACCTCCCACCCCGCAACCCCAAACAGTGGAGGGAAAGAGAGTAGAGGGATGCAAACCCCCCTGCTCTCCATCTGGCAGCGAATCGGAGCCGCCCAGCACACCAGACCCAGCTTTAAAGAAAGAAGCACTTCCCGGCACCATTGCTACTCACCTCCCACCTCACAACCCTAATCAGCGGTGGGAAAGAGAGCAGAGGGCTGCAAACCTCCCTGCTCTCCATCCGGTGGTGATTGGAGCCGCCAAGCACACCGGTCCCAGCTTTAAAGAAATAAGCGCCCCCTGGCGCCATCGCTACTCACCTCCCACCCGCAACCCTGATTAGCAGTGGGAAAGAGAGCAGAGGGCTGCAAACCCCCCTGCTCTCCATCCAGCGGCGAATCAGAGCTGCCCAGCACACCGGACCCAGCTTTAAAGAAAGAAGCGCCTCCTGGCGCGATCGCAACTCACCTCCCACCCCGCAACCCCTATCAGCAGAGGGAAAGAGAGCAGAAGGCTGCAAACGCCCCTGATCTCTATCCGGCGGCGAATCGGAGCCGCCCAGCACACCAGACCCAGCTTTAAAGAAAGAATCACCTCCCGGCACCATTGCTACTCACCTCCCACCTCGCAACCCTGATCAGCGGCGGGAAAGAGATCAGAGGGCTGCAAACCCCTCTGTTCTCCATCCGGCGGTGAATCGGAGCCGCCCAGCACACCGGACCCAGCATTAAAGAAAGAAGCGCCTCACGGCACCATTGCTACTCACCTCCCACCCCACAACCCCGAACAGTGGAGGGAAAGAGAGCAGAGGGCTGCAACCCCCCCTGCTCTCCATCCGGTGGCGAATTGGAGCCACCCAGCACACCGGACCCAGCTTTAAAGAAAGAAGCGCCTCCCGGCGCCATCGCTACTCACCTCCCACCCCGCTACCCCTATCAGCAGAAGGAAAGATAGCAGAGGGCTGCAAACCCCCCTGCTTTCCATTTGGCGGCGAATCGGAGCCGCCCAGCACACCGGACCCAGCTTTAAAGAAAGAAGTGCCTCCCGGCCCGCCCACACCTGAAGGCCTCCCCAGTTGGCCCTTTGGCATGGCCCTTAGGCATGAACCATAATTGTTACCCTCCAAATATACACCCTTCCATCTACCAAAGTGACCCGAACCTACACAACCTAAGACAAGCTGTCCCAAACTGAGCCACCACTGAGCCACCCAAACTGGTAAGCAACACACGATAAGCAAGACATCCTGCACTGCATAGCCTATAGGACCCACTGCTACCTCATTCCCACCTCATTGCTTGTAAGAGAACATATGCTGCATGGCCTGTAGAATCCATTGCTACCTCATTGCTTGTAAGATAACATATGCTGTATGGCCTGTAGAATCCATTGCTACCTCATTGCTTGTATGATAACATATGCTGTATCTGCAGAATCCATTGCTACCTCACTGCTTGTATAATAGCATATGCTGCATAGCCTGTACAATCCATTCCTACCTCATTGCTTGTAAGATAACAAATGCTGCATTGCCCCTCTGTTCCTCTTCTATGGTTCTACATCACATTGTCTTCCTTTTCTTCATACTCCCTAACTGTTCCCCTCTTACCAGCACCCTCACTCCTCCCCTCCTTGTCTCCCCTTTACTGTCCTCGCTTCCCCCTCCATTCTGTCTTCTACCCTATGATCAGCTCTTGAACTTCATCACTTTCTCCCTCTCCTTCAACCATCTCCTCTCTCGCTAAGGCAACCTCACCCTCATTTCTGCCGTACTGCCTCCTCTCTACTCCATTCTCTGCTACTCCTTCTCCTTCTCTCATCCGGAGATATCAACCCCAATCCTGGCTCCCCTAGACTTCTGTCTCACTCTGAGAAGAGATCTTCATGCAACAGGTCCAATCTCATCCATATCCCACTTCGTTCCCCTTCCACTCTCCTTTCTCATGTGCCTTGTGGAACTCTCACTCTGTCTCTAATAAACTTGCTTTTACTCATAACCTCTTTATCTCTAATGCTCTACACCTTCTTCCTCTAACTGAGACCTGGCTCCTCCCTGATGATACCGCATCTACTGCTGTTCTCTGTCATGGGGGCTATCAGTTCTCCCACACGCCTCGGCCCACTGGCTGTGGTGGTGGTGTTGGGCTTCTACTCTCTCCCTCTTGCCAATTCTAACCCTCCTGATGCCTCAGTCTCACTCCTTTCTCTCCTTTGAAGTCCACTCCATCCGCCTTTTCACTCCACTTCCACTCTGGGTAGCTGTTATTTATCATCCTCCTGACAAGTCTGCTTCTACCTTTCTCACTAACCTATTTAGAAATCTTAATGCAATTGATCCTTTGGCTCTCTCTTCCACCATTTCTTCATCGCTTTTTTCCACTATGTCATCTAAGTCTGTTGACGAGGCAGTAACTTCCTATAATGCTGCACTCTCCTCAGCTCTGGATGCCCTTGCTCCACTCATCCCATGTCCTGTGAGACGTTCTACACCCCAGCCCTGGCTTTCACCCACTACCCGCTATCTACGTTCCTGTGCCCATTTCTGTTGAGCGTGTTTGGCTCGAATACCACTCCCCTTCACTTCAAATTCATGCTTGTCTCTTTCCAGTCAGCCATAGCTCTTGCCAAACAAGACTACTATGTCCATCTGACTAACTCTCTTGCCTCTGATCCTCGCCGTCTCTTTACTACTCTCAGCTCTCTCCTCAAAGTGCCTCTGCTCAAGTGGGTAGCCACCGCAGGGTGTTTTTTTAAGCAAAACACACAATAAGTGCAAAATCTTCTCATGCCTTGAAATTCTAATAACTCTAACTCCAGTGACCAGGAGGCACTAAAGAAATCTCTAATGCATGGCCAAAAACACTTAAAAATCACTGCACTGTACCAAAAATACTTATCCAGAGCTGAGCTGTATTGGTGGACACTTGTACTTTTTTATAAAAATAAAAGAAACAATTGCTGCCATGTTTAGAAAAAAAACATGTGGCTGTCATTATTGGTTTCTTTTCTTTCTTTTTTTAAAAGTGAAAGTGCCCTTCTGCCTTGTTCAGATAGCCTGTTTAGGCAGGAACATTGTCTTTACAAAGGCAACCTGCAGCTTGGAGCTTCTTCTATTTCCAAATTTCGATTTGCTCAGAAACGTTCCAGGTATGGTTTTTGGAATATCTTGGCAATTTTAAGTTTTATTTGCTCATGAGCTATATTTTTAGTATCTCCTCTTTATATCCTTTTTGTTCTGTTTCCTTTAAAAAAACGCTGAATCGCTAGCATCAGTTTGGGCATTGGTTTTAGAGCATACTAATTGACTTGATGTGTTTGTTATGATGCAGTAAATTTAAGGGCACTTTTCCACTCTCTTTCCTATTGATTTTTGCTGTTCGATATCATAATGGATAGTAGGCATATGTGAGGCTAAAAGAAAATCATTGTTTCAAATGAAAGCAAATGAACCAAAGGGCCCGATATTCAGCGGCAGCAACTAGGCAATCTTGCTGCTGAACTCAACCCGGATATTCAGTGCTTGGGCCATAGCCCAGGTTGACCAGATAGCCAGGAAGTTAACTGGGTAGAGGCAATATTAGTTTCTATGTGGAAAGTTAGACCAGCCTTTCCTGTATCTGACTTTTTTCACATGTTAGTAAGCAGGCAGTGGCTAAATATTGCCGCTGCCCAGGTAACGACGGATGCTGCCTGGAAACACCCCCGGCACACCCTGGTGCTAACTGGTTAGTATTGGGTTATGCAGTGGCAGCACCTGCAGATGTTCAGCAGCATTAAATGTGTTAGCGCTGCTGAATATTCTGCTGAGTGACATTTATACAGTTTGCAGACCTGCAAATGTGTAAATGCCTTTGAATATCCCTCCAAAAGTGTATTTTGTATTCATTGCAATTGTGTGCCTACTTTACACACTATAGCTCTTTTCCACCTGTAAACTGATTTTTCACACTTATATTCATAGGTATATGAATGCACAAGCCATTTGCTTACATGCTTAATTTTTAGGCACCAAAATAAATGTCCACCCAGTGGACAGGCACCATTTAACTGTTCTTATTTCTTTAGAGAAGTATTTTTAGGGTCTAGTTAATCTTATCTATAGGACCAATGCTTAACACTTCGACAGGTCTGCAAAACATTTTTTTCGAGAGCTGTTTTGGTTATTCCACGTAATCTTTATGTTTTTTGGTGCGCTGAATCCGAACATGACCTCTATTTTCTCATAGGACATCACGTTTCCTGACAATTTAGATAACTATGTTAAATAAGGCAATACCTCAAAATAAATGGAAATAGACATAAAATTAAAGTTGTATTACAATATTTTCATGAAAATCCTTTCTTGAACTGAAATGAGCTCACCTACACACACTAAACTCGATTCTTCTTCCTTGTGAGGCTCCTCTTGGTGCATTTACGCTTGTGAGTAGCATCTGGAATGTCTCTCTGAAGCATCCAACAGTAGTCTGCCATCATTGTAATGCTCCATTTTCCCTGGTATCTCCTTTCCATCTCTTTAATGTCTTGGTGGAATCGTTCACCTTGTTCCTCACTCACAGCTCCCAAATTTTCAGGAAAGTAGTCAAGGTGGGACTGGAGGAAATGCACTTTCAAACTCATCAGGCAACCTAAAGCTTGAAATGCTTTCAGCATTCGTCCGACAATCTTTTTGTAGTGAGGATCTTTGTTATTGCCTAAAAATTTCTGTACAATTTCTTTAAATGCAATCCACCCTTCTTTTTGAGGATCCATCATGGTATTGACAAACTCTTGATCAACTATAAGCCTTCTAATGTCATAGAAACATAGAAACATAGAAATATGACGACAGAAAAAGACCACATGGCCTATCTAGTCTGTCCTTCCATAACAACTACAACAGTCCACTTTTTGCCTTTAGAGATCCTCTGTGTTGGTCCCATGCTTTCTTGAATTCAGTTACTGTCCTCATCTCTACCACCTCCACTGGGAGACTATTCCACGGATCCACTACTCTTTCCGTAAAGAATATTTCCGCATATCACTCCTGAATCTATCTCCCTTCACCCTCATCCCATGTCCCCTCGTAGCAGAACTTGCTTTCAATTGAAAGAGGCTCTCTCCCTGAACATTTATGCCACGGAGGTATTTAAACATCTCAATCATATCACCTCTATCCCGCCTTTCCTCTAAGGTGTACATATTAAGATCCTTAAGTCTGTCCTCATATGCTTTATAATGAAGCCCATTAATCATTTTGGTAGCAACCCTCTGCACCGACTCCATCCTGTTCACATCCTTTTGAAGGTGCGGTCTCCAGAATTGCACACCATACTCCAAATGAGGTCGCACCAAAGACTTATACAGAGGCATTATCACCTCCTTTTTTCTGCTAGCCATTCCTCTCCGTATGCACCCAAGCATCCTTCTAGCTTTTGCTGTCGCCTTTTCCACCTGTTTAGCTACTTTAAGATCATCAGACACAACCACGCCTAGGTCCCGCTCTTCTTTAGTGGACAAAAGTACTTCACCTCCTATACTGTATTGCTCCCTTGGATTGCTGCAGCCCAAATGCATGACCTTACATTTTTTAACATTAAATCCCAGCTGCCAAATTCTAGACCATTCTTCAAGCTTAGCTAGATCCCTCCTCATGTTATCTACCCCTTCCTGGGTGTCTACTCTATTGCAGATTTTGGTATCATCTGCAAAGAGGCAAACCTTACCCGACAGCCCTTCCGCTATATCACTAACAAAGATGTTAAAAAGAATCGGACCAAGGACAGATCCCTGGGGCACACCACTGGCAACATCCTTCTCTTCAGAGTGAGCTCCATTTACCTGTACTCTTTGTCGACTCCCACCCAACCAACTTCTAACCCAAGCAGTAACTTTAGGGTCCATCCCTAGGGTGCTCAGTTTGTTTATAAGTCGCCTGTGAGGAACAGTGTCAAAGGCTTTATGGAAATCTAAATACACCACATCTAGAGCTCTCCCTTGGTCCAACTCCCTGGTCACCCAGTCAAAAAAATCAATCAGATTTGTCTGACAAGACCTGCCTCTGGTGAATCCATGCTGCCTCGGATCCTGTAATCCGCTGGACTCCAGAAACCTCACTATTTTCTCTTTCAGCAGCGTTTCCAATAATTTACTCACCACCGAAGTTAAACTAACCGGCCTGTAGTTTTCAACCACATCCTTACTTCCGCTTTTGTGTAAAGGCACCACATGAGCCTCTCTCCAGTCCTTTGGCACCACTCCCGACTCCAACGAGGCATTGAAAAGGTCAGTCAGTTGAGCTGCTAGAACGTCCCCAAGTTCCCTCAGTATTCTAGGGTGTATCCCATCCGGTCCCATCGCTTTGTCTACTTTAAGTTGAGCTAGTTTCTCACGAACACAGTCTTCTGAAAATAGTTCAAGATGTCCCTCGCTTCTGTTCTTATTTGTGGGTGTTTTCTGAGGTCCTGCTCCTGGTTCTTCATCTGTGAACACAGAACAAAAATATTTGTTAAGCAATTCCGCTTTATCCTTATCAGCTTCTACATATTCCTCCCCTGCACCCTTGAGTCTGACAATACCACTTTTGCTCTTCCTCTTCTCACTAATATATCTGAAAAATGTCTTATCCCCCCATTTTATTGCATTGGCTATTTCCTCCTCCTTTTGAATCTTTGCCTTCTTGACTACTTTGCTAGCTTCTCTAAGTTTTTCCAAATACAGATGCCTGTCTTCTGCTCTCTGTGATCTCTTGTATTTCATGAAGGCCTCCCTCTTTTTCTTCACTTTTTCAGCTACTTCCTTCGAAAACCATAGCGGTCTCCTGTTCCTTTTGCCTTTATTTACCATTTTAACAAAAAGGTTGGTTGCCCTTAAAATACCCCCTTTCAGTTTTGCCCACTGTTTTTCTACATCCCCCAGCTGTTCCCATCCCACTAACGACTCCCTGAGGTATTGGCCCATCTTCGCAAAGTTAGTCTTCCTAAAGTCTAAGATCCTCACCTTGGAATGGATTCTAACAGCCCTAGTCCTAATACTGAACCACACCATCTGGTGATCACTGGATGCAAAATGATCTCCCACTACAACATCAGAAACACTTTCACCATTGGTAAGCACCAAGTCCAGTATGGCCCCTTCACGTGTGGGGTCTGTTACCAATTGCCTGAATAGTTCTCCCTGTAGAGAATCCAGGATCTCCTTACTTCTAGATGATACTGCAGCAGGAATGTGCCAATCAACATCTGGCATATTGAAATCTCCTATCAGTAGCACTTCCCCTTTCCTAGCAATGCTGCGTATGTCTTCAATTAACTCTCTGTCCACCTCTTCCTCTTGTGAGGGAGGTCTGTATATCACTCCAATGCAAATAGATTTCTCTTTCCCTCTTTCTAGTTTAACCCACAATGCCTCCTCTCTCCCTTTTAAGCTCTGTAATTCCAAAGCTTTAATAGTAGTTTTTACATATAGTGCCACTCCTCCTCCTCTTCTTCCTACCCTGTCCTTCCTGAATAAAGTATAGCCAGGTATAGTTACATCCCAGTCATTGTTTTCTGTGAACCATGTTTCTGTAACTGCCACTAAATCCAAGTCAGCCACTCCCACCAAAGCTTCAACCTCAGGGATCTTATTTCCCATGCTACGGGCATTAATACACACTGCTTTCCATATGTTACCCCTGTTACCCATTTCCATAAAGGTATTTAATGTATCACCTACCTGGGGGCTTTCACTTACCTGGGGGCTTTCTTCACCCATCCCCAAGGAATCTAGTTTAAAGCCCTTTTCAGTAGATTAGCCAGTCTACTACCAAAGATGCGTTGACCTCTCTTGGACAGATGGATGCCATCTCTGCTTTGCAACCCTTCCTTCAATTTTGCAACACCTTCCTTCAATTTTGCCTCCGACAGGCCTGGAAACTTGGTGACCAAGTATTTAAAGCACTCTCCATCTCTTGGAAGTGATTTTACGAATTGCTTCATCAATCCAAATTTTATGTGGAGAGGTGGTACAAGAACTTTATGGGAAGGTACCAAAGTTTCTCAGAGGACATTTTTTTCACTGACTGTTAGCACCCTCGGTTGCCAACTCTTCTTGGTCCAGTGATTTTGTCGGTCTTGACTGTCCCATAGACACAGAAAACAAGGATATTTGGTATACCCAGCTTGTTGCCTGAGCAGCATGCACAAGAACCTCAAGTCCCCACACACTTGCCAACCATGGTCTTCATATTTAAGTTTACAAAGAACCAATTCCAAGTTCTTGTAGGTTTCCTTCAAGTGTACGGAATGACCTACAGGTATGGAAGCGTAAAAAACGTTATGGAGTAAAACTGCTTTGAGACTTCTTTTTGAAGAATCTATAAAAAGACGCCA
This sequence comes from Ichthyophis bannanicus, assembly GCA_033557465.1. NCBI lineage: Eukaryota > Metazoa > Chordata > Amphibia > Gymnophiona > Ichthyophiidae > Ichthyophis > Ichthyophis bannanicus. Next base: position 1,038,136,511 of record CM066033.1, on the reverse strand, counting down.
CTGCTCTGAATCATATTGGATTTTAAATTGACCCATCAGACCTTCGACATCGATGCAATAAACCAACTTGTCTTCCTGGGCGAAGTAAGGAACGAACTCCTTTTCACGATGTCTGAACCATGAAGATGACACTCCTGGCAACAATCAATTCCTGCTTTTCAGCCTTGATCCGAGTAACTCAGTGGCATCTTTGGGAAGATTCAAGTCTCTTACCAAATCATTCATCTCCTCCTGAGAAAACAATTTTGGTCTTGTATCATCTTCAAAGTCAGAACTTGATTCGTCATCTGGTTCAGGTATGACTTCACCTTCATCGGAGCTAGGTATCTCTTCCAAGGTAGCAGGGGGCTTGGGTACTGGTATATCTGTGCCATGGGGGATGGGGCGAATTGCCGAGCGAAGATTGGGGTATGAAATGGAATGCTTCCATTTGGAATTAAGCCCTTTCACATCGCATGAACAAAAGTAACAGTCGTCACTATGGTTCTTTTGCTCTCGCCATACCATAGGAATCCCATAACGGAAAGATTTTTTCTTACCCTTGAACCAGTTTCAGCGGTCCTCAACACACCGTTTGCACACTTTATGAGGCGCCCAGACTTTATCTTGATCTCCAATTTTTAGTCCAAAGTATGCAAAGTATACTTTTTTCACAAAGTCTGTAATATTCTGCTGTTGCTTCAACACTGTATATTCACTACAGATGAAACAGAAACTGTCTGGCGAATTAATACACCTTCGCGGAGCCATAACATAACGGTTGAAGAATGACGAGCTAACACGAATTGCGATGAAAAAGTGTGAACAGCCTAGAACCAAGAACCTGATGATGATTCGTGCACAAGTGTGGCATGCAGGAGAGAGCAGCTCTGTGCCTGTACACGAGATGTCACAGTGCTGGCCACGCCCCCCTGCACTGACTGGAGCTGCTGCTATCTGCCCTGTGTCTCCCTCCCACTGGATTCTTCAGGAAAGACTAACCCCTTCTACCATTAGAAGCATGGACTTAAAACTTGCTTAGCTTATGTATATATTGCTGACCATCAGATTTACAGTGCTTTTTTTTTTTTTTTTTACATAACTCGGACAACCCCTTTAAGTTTTTTTTGGCATTTTATATCTTAAATGCACTTATGTGAATTAATAGTAATTTGAATTAATTAATAGTAATTTGAAAAAAATTGATAAATTTGAAGACAATTTTGCATGTTGTGGCAAATCATGACGTCTAGGAGTTTTTTCAATATTTTATTTGTTTTCAGCACACCAAAATACATGGAAATTAGATGAAAATAATCAAACAGCTTTTTAGTCACAGACCTGTGTTTAGTCTTTAATGACTGTATTTCAATCAGTTTTATTTATTTATTTAGCTGGATTTATATATTGCCTTTTTCTGGATCAAAGCAGTGTACATGAAACAAATTATATTGGGGATTACATTGAAACAGTAGTACTATATACAGCATGCAGTGGTGCATTAGGATAGGGTTGGAGGACTATATGCAAATGTACAAGAATTGAGGCTTTTTGGAGGACTAAACAGTGGGGAAGGGGGGGGGGTTATATGGAGTAATTGAAATGTTTGGAGAACAGGTGCGCCTTTAGGTGTTTTCTAAAAGAGGTAAGGTTGGTGATGTTCCTTTGGGTGTCCGGTAACTTGTTCCAGAGTGATGGCGCATAGAGCTTGAATGCACGGCCATAGGCCTGTTGGTTGTGTTTGGTCTTGGCATGGAGAATGTTCAGGGGGTTCACTGTGGAGATGTGTCTGGTTCTGTTTGGTGGTGTGGTTTCCAGAAGTGCGCAGAGGTGTGTGGGGAGGTTGTAGTGCATGGCTTTGTGGATTAGGATGATAGATTTGTATATTATGTGACTTTGTAGTGGCAACCAGTGTAGGTGCCTGAGTATAATCATGATGTGGACATGTCTTGATGCTCTGTGGATGATACGTGCTGTTGTGTGGAGAGCAGTCTGCAGAGGCAGGAGCGTGGTCTGTGGGAGGCCCTGGTAAATTGCATTGCAGTAGTCAAGATGAGGCAGGGCCATCTCCTGCATTGCCATGCGGAGGTCTGCTGGCTCAAGTAGAAGAAAAAGGTGTTGCATGGTCTTTGCTTATATGGATGTTGAAGGTGAGGTGTCGGTCAAGCGTGATACCGAGGTATATGATTTCTGATTGGCCTTGATTTCTGCATTGTTCAGGGGTTTTGTTTTTTGGGGGAGAGTAATTATTTTGTCCTTTGTTATAAGTAGCTCTTCTGTTTTGTTGTAGTTGATTGTTAGGTTGTTGTTCAGCCAGTCAGAGATTGTGGTGAAACATTTTTGATGTGTGGAGAAGGATGGCTGGATTATATTGACTGGGCCATAGATCATGATGTCATCAGCATAGAGGTGGAAGTTGAGTTTGTGGGATCCGATGAGCGTACAGAGGGGTTGGAGGTAAATGTTAAATAGCAGTGCATAGAAGGTGCATCCTTGGGGTATTCCTTGTGTTTGTTTGTATGGGGTGGAGATGTTTGCTGCAATCTTTATTTGCTGACATTGGTCTGGCAGGTAGGACTGGAACCATTTGAGGACTATGCCTTGTATTTCAGTGGAATAGAGACGTTGTAGAATGTTGTGGTTCATAGTGTCGAATGCTGAGAATACGTCTAGGAATATCAGTAGGAATCCTTATTTGGGGTTTTGCATTCCTTTTATCAGTGTGTCAACCAGTGTAGTTAGTAGGGTTTCCATTCCTTGAGATGGGCAGAATTTGTGGTGTTGTGCATCAAATAGATTGTTCTTGTAGTTTATTTATTTATTTATTTTATTTATTTGGTTACATTTTTCTACCACTACTTTCAGTAATCAGAAGCGGTTTACATTATAACAGTAAACTCAACCAGAACAGTTACATATAACAGGTTTTTAACTATGTACATAAAAAGGTTGGTGAGGGGAACCTCAAACTATTTACAGTCCGATATAGATCAGTTTCATTGAACTATTTACAGAATATTTACATTTGTAGCTCATGGTGTGAGGAACTTGCCTTTATAAATAGCAGTTTGGTGCTTTCGTATATTGGTTAGTTTGAGGGATGTAAAGGGAATGAAATTGAGTTAGGTAGAGTTATAGTATTTTTGGAAAAAATGTGTCTAGGTTTTTACAGAAGGATTGGAGGTCATGGTTGGCTCTTAGTGTGTCTGGCAGCTTATTCCATTGTATGGGGGCTATGTAAGTGAATGTTCTGTTGCTCATGATTGTTTTGACATTGCGTATAGTGTGTGGGACAAGTACGGTGTTTTGATTGAAAATTCTTCTATTCCTGTTCGGGGGTTGTAGATTGGATGTAGTTGATGTTGCACAGCTTTTTCGATGATCTTGGCAAGCTGGATATGGTCTGGATGAAGTTGGGTCAGAGGGTTTTAATTCAGGTTTCTTCAATGTCAGGCATATGGAGGAGAGTTTTAGGGCTTGTGGCATATTGCCCTGTTGGAGTACCCCTCCATACCTCATCACCACACTCCAGCCCTCCCCAACCCCTTCCCTCCCTCCTTCCCTTTTCCCCTTTCTCTTCCACCATTCCCTTTCTCTTCCTTCCCTTTCCCTTTCCCTTCCCCATCCTATTCCCTTTTCTTACCCTTTGTTTCCCCCTCCCTCTTGTCATCTGTCAGTTTGATAGCTAAGAATAATTTTGTATTTTTTGTTCAGTTAATGAACAGTTATGTCCACCATCAAACAGCCACTTTCATCTGTTAAAGTGGCCCAATTTAGTAAGGGCTTGAGCACTCTTTCATATCGTTATAGGCACCTGTACCATAGGTGCAGCCTCATTGGTATATGTGCATGCAAAGCTCATTTGCATTCTTTTTGTCTTCTTTTTGTTTTGTTTTTTTCTTTGTATATGTATATATATGTTTGTGGTTTCTGTTTGATGAGGTTTGATTTGAGTTTTGCTTGACATGATTGCATGAGGGGCTTCTCCTTGAGTAGGCATATTTTTGTAAATGTGATTCTGAGTTATAATTTTATGATTTTCTTAATTTTTTATTTTTTGTTTCTAAAATATTTTTTCTTCCTATTTTCCATTCCCCTCCTTTTTTTCTGCGAACGTAACGACGATTTATAGGAACGTGGGCAGCATCATGAAATAAGATTTTAAAGACTGCATTTCTATATCCCCTGATGAACCGCACATAGAGAAACGTGAGGCGCCAGAATTATCAGCATTGGGATATCTGTGATAAAGTCATGTTACACTAGAAAATGCTTGAGGGCTAAGCTGTCATAAGAAATCATACCCTAAGCTAAGTATTCTTGTGTACCTGACAATTTTTTGGATATAATAATCTATAAAACAGCAGATCATTGATGTGAACCGGCACACTATTGAAGTTTCGTTGAAACGAGAGTGTGATGCTCGAGTTTATCTGAGATCAGCTGGAGGATTCATTTCAAGATGTTATAACTCTTAAATAGGCTGAATGAATAATTGTTATAGTTTTGTTATAGGAAGTAATTCATTCTGATACAATTTGACCCACAGTGTGTTAGAATAACCTTTGACAGATTGAGAAGATTGACTATTCCTTTGGGCTTTTGTGTACATATACCTCTGGTACCCATGCTGGAAATGTTATTCAGTGGTGATGATTTGGAGGAAGTGAAGCAAGTCTCAATGAACCTGGAAGATAATGAGCAGAAAACTTCATTGGGACTAGATGGTATAGACCCTAGAATGCAGAAAATGAAATTGCAGATATACTATACGTAATCTGTAATCTATTGTTACAATCATAGATGGTACCTGAAAGCTGGAGGGTGCCCTTTGTAATACAAATGTTTAAAAAAGTGTTTCAGTGGTGATCCAAGAAATTATAGACCAGTGAGCCTGATATCAGTGCTGTACAAAATAGTAGAAACTATTCTAAAGAACAAAATTACTGAACACTAGACATGGTTTAATGAGACAAAGCATGGATTTAGTCAAGGGAAGACTTGCATCATCAAATAGAATGCTAGGAATCATAAGAAAAGGAATGGAGAATAAAACCAAGGATAGTATAATGCCTCTGTATCATTTAATGGTGCGACCGCAACTTGAATATTGTATGCAATACTTATCGTCATATCTTAAAAAGGATATATTGAATTAGAAAAGGTCTTCTACTTAAGACCACTGTCACCACTGTCTAAAACCATACAAACACATGATCAGCCTACAAATTGTATATATTGTATATTTTGTGGTTGTACATAGTTACCCTGTTAGCCAAGTTGAATATCCTGTTCATATGTAAACCAAAGTACTATTGGAAATGTGTATGTTCACTGTTTATTGTAAACCGCGCTGATGCTGAATAGCGCGGTATAGAAGAGACTTTAAATAAATAAATAAATAAATAAATAAGTCTCCTACTTAATTTTTCAGCAAAGATATACATTTTAAGGTTACAGGGTCAGTACCAGGGAAAATGGTAGAAACCATCATAAAGAACAAAATTACACAGCATGTAGATAGTCATGGCCTAATGGGAGACAGCCAACATGGCTTTAGACAAGGAAGATCTTGTCTTACTAATCTGATATGTTTTTTTGAAGGTGTGCATAAACAGGTAGACAAAGGTGAGTCGGTTGATATAGTGTATCTGGACTTCCAGAAAGCTTTTGACAAGGTCCCCCATCAGAGACTTTTGGCGAAGCTAAAAAGTCATGGGATAGGAGGCAGTGTACTATTGTGGATCGGGAACTGGTTAAAAGATAGAAAGCAGAGGGTAGGGCTAAATGGCCAATATTCCCAATGGAAAAAGGTGAATAGTGGAGTACCCCAGGGATCTGTACTGGGTCCGCTACTTTTTTTTTTTTTTTAATTCTTTATTTTCGTTTTACAACAACAAAGGAAAGGAAGACATACAGCTAAAAGACAAATACATACATGGAATATGATACATACACCAAAGTAAACCCCTACCACCCCCCTCCCCCCTGCATCTTCTCTAGGAAACTGAATCATTCCCGAAGCGGGCGTGTACTGACATTATTGTGTTACAAAACCTAACAGCGATCTTAAACATGATGAGTGTACATTAAACAGACATGTCGAAGCAATGAGCAGATTGTACATGATCTTGGAGCATCTGCCCTTTAGACAAGCGAGAATGAATTTGGGTATGGAAAATAGCTCTCCGAGATATCTGCTCATATTTACTATATAAGCAGACAAGGTTCCACTATTCATTGACAGTAAGTCGAGAGCTATCCTTCCAAGTCCTCGTGATTAAACATATGGCTATACCCAGCATGAAATCAGGAGAAAGCGACCCTTCTTAGGAAGAGAGGGGACCTCCGCGACTGAGCGGAGTCCCACAGTCTTCCAAGAAAGAGGCTCGTGAACGTGTAAGATAAGATAAATGGAATACGACCCCAGACCCGCCCCCAGTAAACCTGTAGTTAAGGACATTCATAAAGAACATGAGCGAGGGTCCTACATCAGTATGGCAAGACCTACACTGATCCCTGGCAGTTGTGTTCCATTTGGCTATTTTCCTGGAATATAAGAACATCTATGTGCAAAAGGGGAGGAGTTTGGATAACGGAGGCAGACCGGGAAACCCGTACTATTTTGCTCCAGAAAACGCTCTAATGCACAGGGGTTAAAGTGGTTTGCGGTTAGCGATCCCAGGCTTGTTGGACTCTACAAGTGACAGTATCTGTACCCTGACAGAATAGTTATAAAAGTTAGAGGCTACCCCATGCGTACTACTAATAAAGTGAATTAGTTCCAATAGCCCATCCTTAGTAGGGACAGAGGGCGGCATGATTGGAGCGCTTTTGAGGCAGCATGGAAGCTGCAGCAATTGAAAGTAATGTTTCGCTGGTAACGCAAATTCCCTGTATAAATCAGAAAAGGTTTTCCAACGAGCTGCAGAGAAGAGCTGTTGGGGTGTCCAGATCCCCCTGGAGTACCAGGGTCTGGAAGTAATCATACATGGCTGCTCGAATTTCTAACCGAAACTCTGGCTGAGTTAATAGGGCTCTGTCAAAGAACCAGGCCCCCGGATTCCCTTGGAGTGCAATAGTATGTTATTGAAAAGAAATAGCAGCATGATCTGAAAGATGCTGAGAGTGAATCTTTGCAGCGTCCACCTGAGGAACCAACAGTTTTGATATCAGAAAGAATCGATGCAAAACTGGGATTTGTGTGGGGAAGTGAAAAAGGTAAAGTCAAGCTCATTAAGGTGTAGTAACCTCCATAGATCGACTAGAACAATATCTGTGTTCACAGAGATTAGCGCGATGTGACTCTTGGGGGGACCACTTGTCCTAGGCGGCTATTTGTCAATCAGGGGATCAAGAACTAAATTGAAATCCCCCCCAATATCAATGAAGTATTAGCAGAGGCCTGCGCAACCTGAGCAATAGTAACAAAGGGCAGGGTCATCTACATTAGGAGCATAGCGGCATATACATGTAACTTTAAAGTGACCCATCTTGAGGTGAACTCGAGACCATCTACCCGCTGTATCTGAGCAAGTCGCTATAATAGTAGCATGCAGAGAGTTCCCATCCAATATGGCTACCCCACATTCCCTAGAAACGGCTGGGGAATAGGCGGCCACCATGTAAGGTTTAATATTGAGTTTGAGAGTTTCCTTCAAATTGAAATGTGTTTCTTGGAGGAAAATCAGGTCCGCAGCGTCATGACTTAAGTAACTTAGAATTTTCCTCCATTTTATCGGATTATTGATGCATTGTACGTTCAATGAGAAAATCTTACATGGTGCCATCAATCGATAACAGACATTTTAGGTAAGAGCGCTTGAAAACTTACAACATAATCAGAATCTGTACAATAATGACATAAGCACCAAGTATGCTGGCCAATACACCCATATTGAAAAATATATACCAAAGCAACCTAGAGAAGAAGCAAAACCCCCAATGAATATGGCGACCAGATGTCTGCGGGAGGAGGCCCTAGAGAGGAAGATAAAGACATAGTAAAAGAAAAGAAACACCAGAGTCCATAAGTAACACTGTCTCTGATACTCGTCGAGGCTACTATGGGTAGATGGAATCGGGTCCCAGGTATCTTCAAAATAAGGCAACAAACCGCCCTCGACAGACTCTTCGCTGAACCGCGGTACATACAATATGGCAGGCACAGCGGATATGAGAGTACGGGTAGGAATATTCTGGAAGTCAGCGCATCAAGTAGGCTTCTTTAGAGTCCAAAAACTCCGCTAGTAGATCAGGGTCCTCAAATGTTCTTGTCTGATTGTGAAGCGTAACTCGAAGCTTGGCCGGGTACATCAGGCCATAGCGTGCTTGTAGTTGTTGAAGCCTCGGCCGAAATTCCAGAAAGCGCTTTCGGCGGTCGACCGTGGGTTTAGCCAAGTCAGGATAGAAGGAGACCTTGTGGCTCTCAAACTCCATATGGCCCTTTGCCCGGGAGGCACTGAGAATTTGTTCCACATGTTGATATCTCAAGAGTCGAAAGATGATAGGCCGCGGGGTCTTCCTGTTGAGCGTTATGTTTGTGGGTACACGATGAGCGCGATCGAACTCCAATTCTTTGGTAAAGGTGATTTGGAGCAGGGAAGGGAGGATTTTACCTAAAAACTCCTTCATGTCTCCCAATTCCGCTCCCTCCGGTATGCCCACGAGTCGTAGATTGTTGCGGCGCGCTCTATTATTGCCATCTTCCACTTCTTTCTGCAAGGCCCGCACCTGGCGTTCAACTTTGTCAAGTTTGGACAGCCGGACCACATGGGAGTCTAATATACTCTCCATTTTGTCCTGACGCGAAGAGAGCCCCTCCAGCCTGCCTTGCAGTACACCAAGATCTTCCCTCAGCGCTCGAAGTGCTTCACCGTTGGACTGCATGAGGTCCTTAACCCCTCTAATTTCTGCGAGGATTTCCTGCTGCATTTCGGGGCCCTCGCGCAAAGCCAGCCCCTTCTGCGGGGACGGGGGTTCAGTTTTGGAGCGTTTACCGTGAGACGCCGCTGGAGATCCAAATTCCAGGCGCGTGGGTTTGGTCCCCGCCATCTCACCAATGTGCCCCGGCAAGATCAGAGCAGAAATTCAAGTATGTCCGGTGTTAATTCAGGATTCTGAGTAGGCCTCTCGGGAGCCTCAGCGATATGCGACCATCCCGCTGGACATCGGGCTCCGCCCCCTGGGTCCGCTACTTTTTGACATATTCATAAATGACCTGGAAAAGGGAATAACTAGTGAGGTTATCAAATTTGCAGATGACACAAAACTGTTTAAAGTTGTTAAAACCCAAGAGGATTGTGGAAAACTGCAGGAGGATCTGGATAAATTGGAAGACTGGGCATCCAAATGGCAGATGAAATTTAATGTGGACAAATGCAAAGTTATGCACCTAGGAAAGAACAACCCAAACTATAGTTACACGATGCAAGGCTCCACATTAGAAACCACCACCCAGGAAAAAGATTTAGGAGTCATCGTGGATAACATGTTAAAACCCTCCGCCCAGTGTGCAGCGGCGGCCAAGAAAGCAAATAGAATGCTAGGTATCATAAGGAAAGGGATGGAGAATAAAACAAAGGATATTATAATGCCTCTGTATCGTTCCATGGTACGACCGCACCTTGAATATTGTGTGCAATTCTGGTCACCGTATCTTAAAAAGGACATAGCGTTATTAGAAAAAGTACAGAGAAGAGCCACCAAATTGGTGAAGAGGATGGAAGGCTACTCCTATGAAGAGAGGCTAAAAAGGTTAGGGCTCTTTAACCTGGAAAAGAGACGGCTGAGGGGAGATATGATAGAGGTCTATAAATTAATGAATGGAGTGGAACGGATAAACGTGGATCAATTGTTTACGCTATCAGAGTATAGAAAGACTAGGGGACATGTAATGAAGCTACAGGGTAAACTATTTAAGACAAATAAGAGAAAATATTTTTTCACTCAACGTGTAATCAAACTCTGGAATCTGTTACCGGAGGATGTAGTAAGGGCTGTTAGTATAGCTGGGTTTAAAAAAGGTTTGGACAAGTTCCTGGAGGAAAGTTCCATAAACCACTATTAAAAAGGGACCCAGGATATCAATGCTTGACCCAGTACAAGCATTGTGGAACCTGTGTCTTTTGGGAATATTGCTAGGTACGTATGACCTAGATTGGCCACTGTTGGAAACAGGATACTGGGCTTGATGGACCTCGGTCTGACCCAGTATGGCATGTCTTATGTTCTTAGGGTCCTTTGCATAGTGGGCTGATACATAGAAGTAAGATTTTAGTTTGAACTTTTCAGTTTCCATTGTTCTTTACAAGCCTGCTTCACAGGGTGTGGTTAATTCAATCAGCTCTGCAGCCTGAACAAGTTACCTGATCCAGTTCTGGCCATCATAGCTCCAAGAGACTCTACACAAAGCAAAGCTTTCAGACTTTACAATTGCCTTTTTTTTTTTAAATAAAATATTTAACTTTTGGCTATAAGTTTAGGAATATTTAGATTGCCTGCACTCCTTGCATAGCCTTTAAATCAGATATCTGAGTGTGCCCTCAGTTCATATAAGGTCTACTGGCCAGGGACACTAGATACTACACCATTCACCGAAGATGATGTGTTTGAACAGCTTGCAAAACTGAAAGTGGACAAAGCCATGGGACCGGATGGGATACATCCCAGGATACTGAAAGAACTCAGAGAGGTTCTGGCAGGGCCTTTAAAGGATGTTTTTAATAGATCCTTGGAAACAGGAGAAGTTCCGCAGAATTGGAAAAGGGCCAATGTGGTACCTCTTCACCAAAGTGGTAATAGGGAAGAAGTGGCAAACTACAGGCCAGTAAACCTTATCTTGGTGGTGGGAAAAGTAATGGAGGTGCTCCTGAAAGAGAAAGTAGTGGACATTTTCAAACCAATAGGTTGCATGATCTGAGGCAACATGGTTTTACCAAAGGACAATCATGCCAAACAAATCTGATTCAGTTTATTTATTTATTTATTTATTTATTTAACAGTTCTTCTATACCGCTCTATTTTAGGTCAGAGCGGTTTACATTCAACATCAACCATACAACACAGGAACCCTGAGTTGTATTTACAATAAACAGGAGATCAACTTGGAAGTAACTGGGGGGAACTATGTACATTGTATAACAGTTCTTTGATTGGGTGACCAGGGAACTAGATCAAGGGCATGCGTTTGATGTGATCTACCTAGATTTCAGCAAAGCCTTTGATACTGTTCCTCATAGGAGACTCCAGCCTGATGGATGGGTCCCAAGATGATGAACTGGATCAGAAATTGGTTGAATGACAGATGACAGAAGGTAATGGTAAATGGAACTCACTCAGATGAAAAGAAGGTGATTAGTGGCCTGCCCCAGGGATTGGTCAGGGGACCGGTACTGTTCAATGTATTTGTGAGTGATATTTCTGAAGGACTGAATGGAAAAGTCTGTCTTTTTGCAGATGACACAAAAATTTGCAACAGTGTGGCTCCTCTGAAGGAGTGGATACCATGAGGAAAGATCTGCAAAACCTGGAAGAATGGTCTAATGCTTGACAGTGAAGATTTCTTATTTTTTTTATTTTGAAATTTCAAAACAATTACATTCCATTTATGCAAGGAAAACCATCACAAACCCTCAAATTTGAAAAAGAAAAATTAAGAAAACTCATACAAGATGTCCTAGCCTACATTATGGAGATTAAACCTGACTAAACACATCCCACCTTAATAATGAAAACAAACATTAAAACTATTAATTGAAGGATTACTTAAATATACCCTATATATCCACCCCATTACCCCTGTTTATCTGCCAGAAACTTCTCCAAATGAGATGGATCAAGGAAAACATAGGCTTTACCCTGCAACGTTACCAAACATTTGCATGGAAGCCGCAAATAAAAAGTTGCACCAAGCGCAACAACCCATAGTTTTAACACAAAAAAATAATTTGCGACTCACCTGTATGGATCTTGTTACATCCTGAAAAACATTTAATTTTTGCCTGCAGAAGGGAACATCTTTATATTTAAAGAATAACTTTAGTTTCTTAATCTTCATTACCTCAGCAGTGAAGGTTACCAATAAAGTGTTCCACTTTGCAATAGTATCTGTAGAATCTTCCAAAAAACTGTGTCAGGTTCGGACTGTCAATAGGGAGCAGAATATCAAACATCCCCTCTTCCACTGTAGCCACCCAAGCCTTAGAAGGTATATATAATAATAATAAATAATATAATGATAATAAATAATAATAATAAATAAATATAATACATAAGGGCAATTTCTATAGTATTAGGTAATTTTTGTTAAATATTTAGCAAGCAAAATCTCCGGTGACAACAAATGTGTCTCTGGAAAATTCAAGAAACAAAGGCTACATGCCCAAGAGTAGTTTTCCAGTGCCTCTAGTCAGGTATGAACCAACAAAGAGTCCTTAATGGATGTCACTTGCACAGTACTAACTGACTGTAACTTGGCTTCCACTAAGGACAAGGAATTGTACACAGTGAGACAACTAGTATCCAATTCTGTAACCTTATCCACCATAGCCAAACTAAAGTTACACAGGGAAAGAACCGTAGCAGATAATTTGACATCCATAATACTTATCACACCCCATAAGTCCTTAAGTGTTATTTCTCCATCAGGTGAAGGCGTGGACAACAACGCAGTCTCTGGAAGAACAACTGGTTTAGGTATAGGTACCTGAAATTCATCTGCCCCAGTAACTTGGGGAGGAGTTCCAAATACCTTTGAAGACAAAAAGGGGAACTAGATGTGTGTGTGGTGGTGGTGGTGGGGGGGGGGGGGGCGGTGAAAGGAGCCCTGGAGCTAAAAGATGCTCCATCAGGGGAAGGCGAAGCAGTCTGCTGGGGAACCAAATGCCTGTCCAGAGCATTTACCAATAGATGAGGACACAGCAGCCGGTTTCACGCCCCCTTTAATCTTACATTTCCCCATATTCTTCAGCATTCACCATACTCCTCAAATGCAACTGAGACACCAAAGGAGCACCAAGGGAACATGTCCTACCCTTTGGTCATGGCTCTTCGGCACGTAACCACACACACGTGTTTGTAGAGCAAGCAGCAGGACCTCTGCCCAGAACAGCCATCCAAGGAGATGCCAGTCAGTTGAGGAAATATCGGCAGCCAGTTGCAGGTGGGAGAACCCGAGAACAGATCACACTCCCCCTTCCTCCACACAGCAAGCAGTCCAGCTCAATCCCACTCACCTTACTTGCCACCGCAAGTTTGTAGAGCAAGCAGCAGGACCTCTTCCCAGAACAGCCATACAAGGAGATGCCAGTCAGTTGAGGAAATATTGGCAGCCAGTTGCAGGTGGGAGAACCCAGGAGCAGATCACATGTTCCCTTCCTCCACACAACAAGCAGTCCAGCTTAATCCCAGCAGTTAAGGTTTAATGTGAAGAAGTGCAGTGTCATGCACTTGGGATGCAAAAATCCAAGGGAATTGTATGAGATAGGGGGCAATAGGTTAGTGCGCATGGACCATGAGAAGTACCTCAGAATGATTGTTACTGAGGATCTCAAAGTGGCGAAACAGTGTGACAAGATGGTGGCCAAAGCCAGAAGGATGCTGGGTTGCATACAGAAAGGAATTACCAGCAGAAAGAAGGAGGTGCTAATGCAACTGTACAAGTCGCTGGTGAGGCCTCACTTGGTATATTGTGTTCAGTTTTGGAGACCATATCTCACAAATGATATAAAAAGACTGGAAACAGTTCAGAGGAATGTGTCTAAAATGATTTGGAGCCTGCTCCAGAAGATTTATGAGAAGAGGCTTGAAGACCTAAATATGTATACACTAGAGGAGAGGAGGGACAGAGGAGATATGATACAGACCTTTAAATACTTAAAAAGTATAAATGAACAAACAAACCTTTTTCAAAGGCTGGGGAGCTGTAAAACTAGAGGGCATAACATGAAGCTGCAAGGGGATAAACTGAAAGGCAATGTCAGGAAATACTTTTTCACTGAAAGGGCCATGGATGCTTGGAATGCCCTGCCTATGGAAGTGGTGGGAGCAAATACAGTGACAGAATTGAAAATGGCATGAGATAGACACAGTGGATCCCTTTATAGCAGCAGGATAAAATCAAAATAAACGTAAATATCTCTTATATCTCAACAAACAGGGGTGACCTGCATGCAGCGGTGGGACATCCCTAAACAAAGGAATGGGGAGGGGTGACTTGCAGGGAGCGGCAGGTGTACCTACTCTTTCCACCTTGCTGGGCAGACTAGAAGGACCATGATGGTCTTTATCTGCCGTCCTATACTATGTTACTATGTACAGAGAAGAGCCATCAAAATGGTAAAAGGGATGGAAGGATACCCCTATGAGGAAAGGCTTAAAAGGTTAGGGCTATTCAACCTGGAAAAAAGACGGTTGAGGAGAGATATGATAGAGGTCTATAAATTAATGAATGTAGTAGAACAGGTAAACATGGATTGATTGTTTATGCCATCAAAACATAGAAAGACTAGGGGACATGCAATGAAGCTACAATAAAACCCATTTAAGACTAATAAGTAGGGTTCCCAGATACCTTTGGTCCAAAATCAGGACATTTTTTCAAAAAAATAACACTTTTCAAAAAAATATTTTATTTGGCATCAAACACAATAAAACATTATTTACATGTATTTACTGTTCAATGATATTTGGTTTAGCAGATTTTTGTCAGCCAAAATCTTTTTTTGTTCATATCACCACAATATAATGAATAGTTTATTTTAACTTGAAGCAAATATTTTACGGTTTTACTATCCAATCAATTTTGATCATCTGTCCATTGCTTCTTGCACACCAAAAATACTCATTCCACTAGTGATGTTATACATAATTGCAAATTAATTTATATTAGTAACATTACTATGATAATAAAAATTGAAAAATGTTAACAGACGATAAACTATGATCAAGACTTTGCGCTTCCAGAAAATTTTTATATTTTCCCTCTCTTTACATGTTTCTTACATTCACTATATTTTGTATCTACAATTGAACCCAAGCTTTCCCATTTTTGGGAAAGAGTCCAAAAATGTTCCCCTTTTTCAAACAAATGCCAAAAGGAACATTTTTGGGCAAAAACACTGAGTCACACTCACATGTTGAAAAAGAAAACCTTATAATTAATGTTTCATTTCTCCATTTTATGTATAATAAACAAATAAAAATAAATTCATTTGTATTCATCTGTCAAAACTTTACAGAAATTCAGGACAAAATGACAAAATTCAGGACAAAATCAGGACTTTTTCAAGTCAGGACAAGCTTCCAAAAATCAGTACAATCCTGATAAAACCAGAACATCTGGCAACCCTACTAATAAGAGAAAATATATTTTTCACTCAATGGAATTTGTTACCGGAGAATGTAGTGAAGGCTGTTAGTGTAGCTGGGTTTAAAAAGGTTTGAACAAGTTCCTGGAGGAAAAGTCCATGAACCATTATTAAGAAGTACATGGGAAATACACTGCTTGCCCCAGGACAATCATTGTGGAATCTGTGTGCCTTTTTGGGAACCTGCCAGGTACTTGTGACCTGGCTTGGCCACTGTTGGAAACAGGATACATGGCTTGATGGACCTTGGTCTAACCCAGTATGGCATTTCTTATGTTCTTAATTTGCTACATTTTTTGAAGGCATGAATAAACATGTGGATAAAGGTGAACAAGCTGATATAAAGGCACATTTAGAAAGGCTGTTTGGGTGAAATCTGAGATATCCATGTCAAAATGTCTGAAATGCTGTTGGAGAGAGAGCAGCAGTGAAGTTGGACATGAGCAAGTGCTTTGTAAAATAGACATATCTCCACCCCAAAAAGATGAATATATCTGCTGCAATATAAAGAGAACAGGGATGGGCAGATTAAGGGCACAGACACATGCAGAAAACCAGCCCATTTTAGAAATGTAGACATGCGAGATCTAGATGTGCAGGGTACCAGCGACATAGATGTGCCAGCACCAGGATTTCAAAACACACACATGCATATGTCACCACATCCACATCCTGGCCTGCCATTTTGGAAATGGAGATGTGCATTGGTGCAGCAGTAAACAATAACAGGTTTCACTCAGTAAGGCCTCAGTATTTATCTGCTAGGTTTTATTGAGTTGGTGAAAAATATTGAATTAATAAGAGGGCTTCTCCCCTTCTCTGGACTGTTGTTAGCCGGCCTATGTGTGATATGATATGACCATGGCTGCCAGAGGATTTAAACATGCAATCTAAAATTGACTGTGCACATGTATCTTTTTTTGGAACACCCCAGACACACCTCCGACATGCTCCTGTGTGACAGACATGATTGTGTTGACACCTGTAAACCTGGAGCTTTCTAAAATGGCTTCTGGAACATGGAAGTGATTGAGACATCTGAATGGCCATTTTCAGAGGTCCAAAATAGGGCTTCTAAAATCTCCCCCACAATGTATCTGGATTTTCAGAATGCTTTTGACAAAGTACCTTATGAAAGATTCCTAAGAAAATTAAAAAGCCATGGGATAAGAGGTAATGTCCTGTTGTGGATAAGCAATGGCTAAAAGACAGAAAACAAAGGGTAGGGTTAATTATCTCAATAAAGGAAGGTGAATAGTGGCGTACCCCAGGGATCTGTACTAGACCCATTGATTTTTAACATTAGCAGTCAGTACTAAGGAAAATGATCTAGGCATCATCGTGGACAATGCATTAAACATATGCTCAGTGTGCAACGGGAGATATAAAAGCAAATGTAATGTTAATAATTCTTAGGAAAGGGATAGTTAATAAAACAGAGAACATCATAATGCCTTTGCACTGCTCCATGGTGCAACTGCACCTTGAATATTGTGTGCAGTTCTGGTTGTGCATCTTAAAAAAGATATAGTGGAATAAGAAAAGGTACAGAGAAAGGTTACCAAAATGATAAAGGAGATGGAATGAGAAACGGCTAAAGTGATTAGGGCTCTTTAGCATGGAGAGAAGAAGGATGAGGCGAGATATGATAGAGGTCATTAAAACTGTGAGTGAAGTGGAACAGGTAAACACAATCAATTGTGTGTGGACACACCATGAAGTTACAAATTGATACATTTACAACAGATAGGCAAAAATATTTTTCACTCACTGCCTAGTTAAGCTTTGGAACTCATTACTGGAGAATGTGGTAAAAGTAGTTAGAGCAGCTGGGTTTAAAGAAGGATTGGAGACATTTGGAGACCGTTATTAAGGTAGACCTGAGGAAAGCCGCTGCTTATCCATGGGGGTAGTTAGTGTGGAATCTGGTTGATTTTTTTGGATCCTGCCATACACTTGTGACCCGAATTGGCCACTTTTGGAAACAGGATACTGGACTTGATGGACCATTCGTCTGACCCAATATAACAATACTAATATTCTTATTTCTTTAGGGGGTTATTCCATGCTACGAATAACATAGATGGATGGCCCGACTGGGTGTCCATCCCCACTATTTGTGCTGGCTCCTGCCCCTGACTAATTTCCCCATCGATTGTGCGGGGAACTTAGACGGGGGTGAGGAATGAGCGGCCCAGGAGTGGAGTCTGAGCGGGCAGTGGACGGTCGCTGGCCCTGGACATATAGGGCCGATTCTAATGTCAGCCCTGTACATCTAGGGCCAGTGAAATGTCCAGGGAAATTATTCCACCTCTGAAGTGGAATAACTTTCCTGGATGTGATTTTTCGAACAGCCCGGGGCACAGATGGGGCAGGGGGGGCCAGGATTTATTCCCTGCAGCCTGACCCTGGCCTTAGGAGGCCAGATCAGGGGTCAGGCTGTCGGGAATAAACACTTTTATTAGGCGGCCGGCATCGCGGCTCTTCAATGGAACTATGGTGCCATGGCAACATAATGCCATGGCACCGCGGCTCCATTGAGAAGCCTTGACTGGGGTAGCTGGGGGCAGTCCACATGCAGGCCAGACTGAATCGCAGTCCTGGCCTACACATGCAGGACTGCTCGTGATTCTGATCCTGCGAGGCTAGACGTGCTCCGTGGGATCAGAATCATGATCCCCTCTGTGCGTCCGGTTCAGACTGGATCCACAGAGGGGATCTACGTGCAGGACAGAATCGGGCCCTTATTGTTTCACTTATCACACTGGAACAGGACTTTGAAGTTATAGTATATTTATTTAGAGGTGACATACATCTTGTTGCATACACTGACACTGATTCTCCTGACTTAACTGCATTGAATGCATGCAGGAATGCAGTAGCTGAATGGCTAGTTTAATTTTGTCTTAACCTGGAAAAGTAAGAATCTCTTTAGTTCACCAAGAGTTTAAGCTTTAGCCCTACACCATGAATTGGGAATATAAAGATCCTGGTTAAGGATTTTGTTGTTATTTTGGGAGTAAATTTGGACTCTTGTGTTTGACAAACAAATATCCATGGCGATATGATCATTTTTTGCTTTATGGAAGAACAGTGTGGTCCAGTTTATTCAAAAGGAAAAAAAAACATACAATTGCTCATGTATGTGCTAAGTTGTTTGGTTACTGGGATGATGTTACTGTATATTATAAATTAGTGTGTTTACTTTTTATGTTATTGGGTTTCATATTATTAGGTTGATTGGAATGTTTTCTGAGGTTGTGTTTTGTTTGGTTTCTTTGATATTGTTGATGTATTATTATTATAAACCTCTCTGTTGTGATTAGTAAAGTGTGGTTATTCATATATAATAAACATAAAACACATTTGCGATAATTTTAGAAACCCTATTTGTGAGTTGAACATCCAAAAATGGGCATATACAGTTGGTTCAACATTATTGGTACCCTTGCAGTTCAACCCCTTAGAGGTCTATTCCACGCAGCGTCTAGTGGGGATATACATTTCAGTCAGATGCATATCCCTCGCTAAATGTCTGGGGCCAATTCTGGTTCAAAAGCTCCCCGCAAGTATAGCGGAGATGTGCAGGGAGCTCAGGACAGGGGTGTGAGAGAAAGGGCCAGAGCAGGAGTCTGGGCAGAGCGGAGGTGGGACCCTGATCCTGAATGTATAGGGCCTTTTCTGGTGACCGCCTGTATGTCTGGGCTTGGGGATTTAGACGGAGAACTTATTCTACCTTGGAGATGGAATAAGTCCCCCTCCCCCTGACATTTGCAGCTATTGCAGCTGTATCCCCCCAAAGAGGTGAGCTGGACAGGGGGTTCCCTGCAGCCCGATCCAAGCTGCGACAGGCCTGATTAGGGGTCAGGTGAAGGGGAATACAAACTTTAAATCTGTGCTGCCAATTGGGACTCCTGCATGATGTCCCAGTGCCATGGTGATGGGACGCCATGGCACCACAGCTCCATGCATGAGCCTAGGCTGGGCTAGCCGGGGAGGCAGCTCAATGTACAGAGGGGCAGGACTGGGTCACGTCTGGGACATCCAGGCCCTGTGCCGCAAATCTGCTCCCATGGGGCCATCTAGCTCCCATGGATGCAGAATCGGGTGTATATCCAAGCCATCCAGATTTTGGATGTCCAGACGGCCCAGACGTGACCCATGTGAAATTGGCCTCCACATGTCCAATATCTCCTAAAAATAAAAAATAAAAGTGGCCAGTGAAATGGCTTTGGACTATATATGCACACATATTTGACACATAAAAGAATCAAATAAAACAAGACCAATTAAAAAAGGAAATAATAGGAAATAGTATAAAAACTGGAACATTGCCAGGACATGATTTTTATGCCATGCTCAAGCCACCACCTTTCTTAATGCCATATACGATCTACAGTATCAACAAATAATAAAGGTACCCAACCATAATAAAGGGAATATCTAGATCTTGTATTCCTTCCACAGAATATCTACAAGCAATCAAAAATGAACAGCGCTCAAACGTTAACTGTACAATGGCCAGATCACCATCTGATTAATTTCACTATCTCATCAGTCCAAACCCCTAACCAAACAAACAACTGACAAAGCAATACCCTAAATGTAAGTACTTTGTTAAGGATGCATTCATAAAAGACACTCTAAATAGCATTGACCCCCACATAAAAAAACCTTGATGGACTCCTACTGAACTGGAACTCTAGCATTACCAAGATCACCTCTAGGCCAGGACCACAACATAACAAAAGATAAAACACCTCAAAACAACCGTACTCACAAGATATAAGGGGATGAAAAAGACAATTGAGGAAACTTGAATGTGTCTGGCGAACATCAAAATCTATTGAAAATAGAGCAAATTACATGAAAGCTCTTTTAGCATACTGTGACCACATAAACTCTAAAAAGAAAGAATACCATACAAATTTACTAATGAAATCACTGAATAAACTATGGGAGCTATTTGAAATCATAAAATCACTGGCAAGCCCCCAAAAGACAAGCCCGAAAACCAAAACATCAATCCACAGGTCCTAGCAGATTATTACATGAATAAACTAAACCCCTTGAATAATCATCAAACCCAGACCACACACAATACATCATCAAATTCCGAAATCTGGCCAGAGTTTTACCAGATCTCCCTTGAATCCGTGAAAAAAATTATCTCAAATATTAATACCACAACATCCAGCTTAGATCCATGCCCAGTTAGGTGGCAGAAAGCTGCCCATGATGAGCTAGTGACCATCATAAGAATGGTCAACCTTTCAGTCACTGAAGGACACATGCCTATGGATTTAAAACAGGTAATAATCTGTCCTATACTAAAACAAAAAACACTGAACAAATAATGCCCTACATCTTACAGACCAATCTCCAGCCTCCCATTCATGGTCAAAGTTATCGAGAAAAGTGTTCATAATCAACTTCAAGACCATATTGACCTGCATGCTCCCCTGGATGATGATCATTATGGCTTTTTACCACACCACACCACAGTTTAGGAACTCTGTTAATGACATTATTCAATATCCTCATAAAAGGAATAAACAATTCCAATCAAGCATTCATACTTTTCTTTTTAGATATAGAGGCAACCTTTGATTCTATTAATCATAACATCTTAATTCAAAGGCTATAACAAACAGGGCTATATGATACCATGATAAAATGTTTCAATTTATATCTAACTGACCGTACACAACAAGTTAGAGTTGATAACACTTTTCTAATACCTACAAACAGAAACAGGGTCTTCCACAGGGGTCTACACTATTGGCACTATTGTTCAATATACACCTCCAGCCCCTATGCCAAATAATAAAAAAAATCCAAGTTGGATATGCTGATGACATAATGTTATATCTTCCCTTTGATTTAATCAATCCCATCCTTGAACATATAATAGCATGCTTCAATGAGATAGCTCAATGGCTGAAAGCTCATAGCCTAAACATAATTATTATTCATAACCAGAAGCTAAAACTTCTCCCCACCAACTACCATTGATTTTAAAGAAACCTCTTTTACTAGAAGTAAAAGAGGGGAGAGATGAACCAGACTAGAAGTAAAAGAGGAAGTAAAATACTTGGGAGTCATAATTAATCAAACCATCAGCTTAACACCCATATTAAACTCACTGCAAGAACCATCTATGACAAACTGAGAATTATTCAGTAGTTGAGACCACTTCTCCCAAGCAATGAATTTAGAACAGTACTACAGGCCATGCTATTTCCCCATATAGATTACTGCAATAGTCTACTACAGGGTTTACCCAAGCAAACCCTACACAGTCTCCAAATCGCCCAACACATGGATGTGCACATTACCCACAAGGCACATCCCTCCAAATATATAACACCAATACTGTATGCTCTCTACTGGCTACCAATACACAGCAGAATAAAATATAAATTACTTATGATCACATTTAAACTGATCAGAAACATAGCTCCTTCATTCCTAACAAACCTAATAAAATCAACACCAAATGATTGCCAAAAAAGAGGATGTACACAGAATAATTGTCCCACCTGAATATCACAAAATGAAACATACCACTAGCAATAGAGCCTTTGAATACATTGCTCCATCAATATGGAACATGCTTCCAAATAGACTAAGATCTATCTCTGATCTGTCCACTTTCTCGAGAGACCTAAAAATGTATCTCTTCATTGAACATTGTGGCAACACCGAAGAGAATATAAACCTATACCCAACATAAAAACTGAAAGCCCTCCCTCCCTCAACATAAGCAGACTTGAATCATCCTCTCCATCTATTCATGACCAACGATTCTTCTGCGCACAATAGTCATTTTAACACAAATCTGTAAAATGTATTTATTTATTTATTTAACTAGGCTTATATACCACTTTTCTACCAGTCAAAGTGGTGTACATTCAGGTACTATATATATTGTTTTCCTTTGTCCCCGAAGGACTCACAATCTGAAAGCCCAAAATGTCATAACCAAAACAGTGAAACCACTCACTTTCACATAAGGAAATATTTTAAGAATGTACATAATTATAATGGTTTATATGTTGTACTGTATATAAGTTAAACCAGAAATAATCATAATCCAACCATTATATTGTGATGCAGCGGAGGCTGATGAGAGCCCTGATGAGAGAAGTGAACCTGTTTGTCAGCAAGGAAAAGATGTGCACAGAGTGCAATATTCACAGGGACCAGCTAGAGGGAGCAGGAGTGCAGTCAGGGAGACTGAAGGGCCACACCTAGCTGGTCAGGAGCACATGACAAACATTTCACAAGCCTCAAAGAGAGGAGTCCTTTATAAGGAAGCACTGCCTCAAGTTAAACAGAAAGGAGGAGGTCCGGCTCAGAAAGGGAAAGAGACACAGACACAGACACAGACACAGAAAGAGCGAGGACTGGGGCAGAAGGAGAAAGAGAAAGAGAAAGCTGTTTGCTGGCAGAGGAGAAAGACTTATACGGATTGCAAGCAAGAAGCAAGTAGGAATCAGCCGGGAAGGAAAAGCCAGGCTGTGCAAGGAGGCCAGGATTTGGGCTGTTGCAAGAGCAGGCATTTTCCAGAAGAGCTGTTCCCACGGGGGAGAGAGGAACCAGACTTTCAGAGAAAAGCTTGGCACGAAGCTTCTGAAGGGAGGAAGCAAGCCCAAGGGAAAAGCCATTCCTCATCGTGCTGCTGCAATAAGAGGTATGAGAATTACATTCCTACAAAGAAACCTTTGCCCTGTAAACGTTCTTGTGAAGGAAGTGTGGAATCTCTAAGAAGAGAAAGCCCAGTTAATACTAAGGGGACACGTGGCCAGTGCTCCAGGCTAGGCCCGAGGCACTGGAAAGTATTAAGGGAAATATACAAAGCTCCAGAATACAATATTCCAGAGACTGTTAACACAGAATTAGACATACCAATTCCTGAGCCGATGCAAGTGGAACTGGTGGAACAGTTGCCAGACCCAAAGGAGATGGATTGCTCTCTCTGCATTTCCCATAGCACAGAGTCTTTGGAGGACGTATGAATGGCTTGTGGTATCTGCAGAATGTCTATTATGTGCTGAGCAGAAGAATTGTACAAATGTGCTTTAAACTGGAAGCTATGTTTGTGCCCTGCTACAACTGTGAAGCTAACAGTTTTCCTTAAACCTTGTGTTTTCTTTTGTGCCTGAAGTTAAGGACATTATTTTCAGTTGTGACCAATTTATGACCCCATGCGTAAAGGGAATAAAAGCCTTTTTCTCATCCCTACCACTCTGTTTTGATTGTTTGCTTTAAAGGATTGGAGTTTAAAACCACTAGACCAAGTTTCCTTGGTTCTTAAAATGGACTCTCCTATCTAATAATAACAATTTTTATGCCACTGTGTGACATAAATGGCATAGTTGTTTGGATTTTTGGTTTTGTACAACTGAAAAGGAGGCAAAAGAAGGAAAATATTTCCAAGGTTTAAAAAAGCAAAACCCGGACTGGAATAGCCAAGAGACCGGACCGGAAGGCAAAACCCGGAGTTAAATAGCCAAAAGACCGGACCGGAAGGCAAAACCCGGGTGGAGCGGCAAAAAAACCGGACCGGAAGGCAAAACCCAGAGTGGAGCGGTAAAAGACCGGATCGGAAGGCAAAGACGCAGAGTGGGAGACACATGGATCGGAGGAAGTATCCTGTTGCTGGCAACGAGGCAGAGAACTGCAGGGAGACGCAGCAACGGTCATTTCCAAAAGCTGATGCAACATTCACACCAGGTAAAATGTAATTATACCTGACTTGTGTTGGATGTTTGTTTTGTAAGCCTTGAAAAAGGAAAAAAGGAAGAAAAAAAAAGAGCTCATTAGTGTTGGGAGAGCCACACTTGTTTTTTTTTTTTTTTTTCTCTTGTGTTTTTGTAGGAAAGCAGCATGGAGCAGAAGGAGCTGTGTGCTTGGATGGCTCTACAATTTGACCGGCAGGCAGAGTTCGCACGTCAAAACCAGTCACAAGCCCTTAAAGCCTTGCAAGAGCAGCAGAGACCTGTCCTGCAAGTAATGGAGGCATGGTTGGCCCAGCAGAAGGAGTCGCTGGCGATGGCCAACAAGCAGCTAGGACAGTCTGCTGGACTGGGTAATCCTCTGGAAGGACAGTGGACATGTAATGCCTTATCAGTAGGGAAATTAAGTGCCACTGATGACGTGGACGATTTTCTAGATTCTTTTGACAGAATCGCACGTTCCACTGCCTGGCCAAAAGAGCAGTGGGCAATCCGCCTAGCAGCGTCCCTCACGGGGGAACCACTGTCCGCCTACAGGGCAATGCCCCCTGCTCTTGCTAACAATTACGATGAAGTGATAAAGGCAGTCAGGGATCGCCTGGGCCTTACACCATTCTTGTATAACCGTATGCTACGAGACACTGTTCTCAAGGTAGGCGAGACGCCTAAGGCTTTGGGCCATAGGATCAGCAGTTTAGCTAACAAATGGTTAAAACCTGAGGATAAGTCTGTCAATACTTTAATGGATGAAATAATATTAGAACAGCATATGTTGGCAGTTCCTAAGAATGTACAGAACTTTCTTATTCTGCAAGATTGACACACAACTGCTCAAGCGATTGCGCTGACGGAGCGCTACCTGGAGGCAGAGATGGTCACCCAGCAGAAGGTGGGGTCTCCAAGGCTGGCAGTGGGTATGGAAGCGCAGATATCAGAAAGGGTCTTACATCCTTTGCAGACAGGTTTGAAAAATGTTACTGGTGTTTCAAAAGAAAGTTCAAAAAAATGTTTTTCATGTGGGAAAAAGGGACATTTGAAAAATGAATGTTTCTTACGTACTGCTCTCGTGGGAGAGAACACGAAAGCAATACGTGAGGGGTTTGTATTGAATGTGGAAATACAGGGCGTGAATGCAAAGGCACTTTTGGACTCTGGTGCTGACCAGACCATGATTTCTCAAAAATTATGGTCTGTGATCAGGGATCAGGGCAAGTCTGCACCGGATCAGCCAGAGGGAAGAGTTAAAATTCAGTGTATACACGGGGCTGCTACGTTTTATCCAATGTATAAATTGTGGATAAAGGGTTTAGGTATAGAAAAAGAGATGTCTGTTGCTGTAATACCTAGACTACCCCAGGAGTTAGTGCTCGGCCGAGACTGGCCTCAGTTCAGAAGAAGTCTGAAAGAAGGGTTGTCTCCGCAGGGAACTCCAGTGTCCACTTGCATTCGCTCGGAGAGTAGAGCAGTTCCCAGTCCACTGGTGGGAAAAGTAAAGAAGACAAGGTTTCCACGGGAAGCTCTAGTTTCGATGCGCTCGCAAGCTCAGACCTCTGAAACTCCCTCTTGTTCCCGAGATGCTACTTTGGAAGACCTTCCTTCTCATGAAGGTTTGATAAATGAGCCCGAAGTGAGGGAAAGGAAATCAAAGGGTGAGAAGCGGAAGGAAAGAAAGTGTCGCTCTAAGGGCAGAGCCGAGCTTGCAGCGGGAAAAGGAATGCCATGGGTACCCTCTGAATTGATGGAGAAATTTCCCTCCTTCAAAAACGAACAAAGAGTGGACCCTACGCTGACTCGAGCGTTTGAGCACGCTCAAGAGGAAAAAGATACCTTTCCTAGGTTTATCATGGAAGAGGATATATTGTACAGAGAAAGTAAGGACCTCCGAACAGGAAACATTCGGAAGCAACTAGTGGTCCCAACTACTTTCAAATCTCTTGTTCTACGTCTGGCACACGATCACCCAGTAGGGGGTCACAAGGGAGCACAAGGCACCCTTGATCAGATATTGGCTAGATTTTATTGGCCAGGAGTTTTTAGAGAAACCAGCCGCTTCTGCGAGTCTTGTGCCTCTTGTCAAAGGGTTACTCTTGTGCGCCCGCCAGAGGTACCTCTAATCCCAATGCCAGTAATTTCTGACCCAATAAGAAGACTCGCCATGGATATAGTGGGACCTCTTATAAAAACGCCAAGAGGATTTCAATATATACTGGTGATCATTGACCAGGCCACACGATTCCCATGGGCCGTACCCTTGAGGAATATTTCGGCGAAGTCCATTGCTACTGAATTGATCAAACTCTTTTGCGAAGTAGAATTCCCACAAGAGGTATTGACGGACAGGGGCAGAAACTTTATGTCCAGGTACCTGGCACAGGTGTGGGACACCTTCGGTATTCGCCATCTCAAAACTGTGGCTTACCATCCCCAATGCAATGGGTTGGTTGAGCGCATGAATCAAAGCATAAAGCAGATGCTTAGATGCACCTTGGATGGAGAAACAACCGAATGGGATACAATGCTACCCTTTATTTTGTATGCCTGTAGGGAGCGAACGCAGAGTTCCCTAGGTACCTCGCCCTATGAGCTTATGTACGGACGAGCACCAAGGGGCATACTGGATGTCTTGCGAGAACAGTGGACGGAACCAGTGGGGGATGAAGTAGGAATACCCCAATTTCTGAAGAGTCTCAGAACTCGCTTTGAACGAACCTCTCGTTTCGCCAAAGAGAAACTGAGAGAAAGTCAGAAAAGGCAAAAACAATATTATGACCGACACACAAAACCAAGACAACTGAGTGTGGGGGAGAAGGTGATAGTCCTAGTGTCTTGTCTGTCTCCAAAATTTGAAGCTCAATGGAAGGGACCTTACAAGGTCATCAAACCCATCGGTCCAGCTTCATATCTAATCCAGGACAACAAGGGACACCACCAAGTCTATCATGTGAACCTACTCCGGCCGTGGCATGAACAGTTGGTTTTGATAGCATCTACAAAATGCATATCCAACCCTAAGACTGTGAAAGCAGATGACAGCAGACTAAAGCGTAAAGCGAGACAGCTGCAGTGTCAGACGAATGCGGTGTTGAAGATTACGTGCTGCGCGGAAGAGGCTTCCCCAGCCCGTAATATTTTAAGAAGGGGGATGTGTGATGCAGCGGAGGCTGATGAGAGCCCTGATGAGAGAAGTGAACCTGTTTGTCAGCAAGGAAAAGATGTGCACAGAGTGCAATATTCACAGGGACCAGCTAGAGGGAGCAGGAGTGTAGTCAGGGAGACTGAAGGGCCATGCCTAGCTGGTCAGGAGCACATGACAAACATTTCACAAGCCTCAAAGAGAGGAGTCCTTTATAAGGAAGCACTGCCTCAAGTTAAACAGAAAGGAGGAGGTCCGGCTCAGAAAGGGAAAGAGACAGAGACACAGACACAGAAAGAGCAAGGACTGGAGCAGAAGGAGAAAGAGGAAGAGAAAGCTGTCTGCTGGCAGAGGAGAAAGACTTATACAGATTGCAAGCAAGAAGCAAGTAGGAATCAGCCGGGAAGGAAAAGCCAGGCTGAGCAAGGAAGCCAGGATTTGGGCTGTTGCAAGAGCAGGCATTTTCCAGAAGAGCTGTTCCCATGGGGGAGAGAGGAACCAGACTTTCAGAGAAAAGCTTGGCACGAAGCTTCTGAAGGGCGGAAGCAAGCCCAAGGGAAAAGCCATTCCTCATCGTGCTGCTGCAATAAGAGGTTTGAGAATTATATTCCTACAAAGAAACCTTTGCCCTGTAAAAGTTCTTGTGAAGGAAGTGTGGAATCTCTAAGAAGAGAAAACCCAGTTCATACTAAGGGGACACGTGGCCAGCGCTCCAGGCTAGGCCCGAGGCACTGGAAAGTATTAAGGGAAATATACAAAGCTCCAGAATACAATATTCCAGAGACTGTTAACACAGAATTAGACATACCAATTCCTGAGCCGATGCAAGTGGAACTGGTGGAACAGTTGCCAGACCCAGAGGAGATGGATTGCTCTCTCTGCATTTCCCATAGCACAGAGTCTTTGGAGGACGTATGAATGGCTTGTGGTATCTGCAGAATGTCTATTATGTGCTGAGCAGAAAAATTGTACAAATGTGCTTTAAACTGGAAGCTATGTTTGTGCCCTGCTACAACTGTGTAGTTAACAGTTTTCTTTAAACCTTGTGTTTTCTTTTGTGCCTGAAGTTAAGGATATTATTTTCAGTTGTGACCAATTTATGACCCCATGTGTAAAGGGAATAAAAGCCTTTTTTTCATCCCTACCACTCTGTTTTGATTGTTTGCTTTAAAGGATTGGAGTTTAAAACCACTAGACCAAGTTTTCTTGGTTCTTAAAATGGACTCTCCTATCTAATAATAACAATTTTTATGCCTCTGTGTGACAATATATACAACCTTTTGCTATATTAGTTATTTAGCTCTAAAATATGTTACTTGTAACTAGTTTCGATGTTATACTGTATCATTGTTGTTCACACTGTAAACTGCCTTGATTACATGATAAAGTGGTATAAAAGACCCTTAAATAAATAAATAAATAAAATGGCCATATTCACTCCCTTTTTCATTTTCTTAATGGAAAGACAAAAGAGATGCCTAAGACCATCAGAAAAGTCATTATCACCAAAAGGGTACAAGGTCATCTCCAAAGTCCTTGGGATTCCTGCGTCTACAGTTTGTAATGTTATTAAAATGTTTTCTGCTCATGGAACTGTCAGGAACCTCCTAGGACATTGTGGGAAGAGGAAAATTAATCCAAGAATACTTCAAAGGTTCCTGCGAACTGTTGGAAAAACACCACATACAACATCCAAAGAGCTTAAGGCTGACCTGGAGTGATCTGGAGTGGTGATTTCAACCTGCACAATACACCACACACTAAACAAAGAAGCACTTCATGAGCAAAGGCAAAGGAGGGCCCCACTGCTGAAAGACAGACATAAAAAGGCACGCCTGATCTTTGCCCAAATCCACCTTGAGAAACCACAATCCTTCTAGGAAAATGTTCTATGGACAGATGAAACAACTCTAATGCCTTTCAGCCTGGGCGGTATATCAAGAAATTAAATAAAGAAAAAGAAAAAAAGAACAAACTGGAGCTTTTTGGCAATGCAAACCAGCAAAACATTTGCAGGCAAAGAAATTATGCTTATAAGTAAAAAACACCCTTCTTACAGATAAATATGGCGAAGGCTCCATGGGGCTTTTTGCTCCTCCAGGAACTGGAGGCCTCAGACATATTAAAGGAATCATGATGTCAGAGGACTACCAAGGTAATTTGGAGTGAAATGTGCTACCTAGTGTCAGAAAGCTAAATCCGGGTTGAAGGTCATAGGTCCAGTAGGACAGTGACCCAAAATAAACATCCAAAAGTATAAAAATATGTTTAAAAAGGAACAGATGGACTATTTTAAACTGGCCAGCTATGAGTCCTGGTCTCAATCCAATTCAGAACCTTTGGAAAGAGCTGCAATCTGCCATTGGTAAAAGGAATCCTGGAAACATTCATGAGCTGGAACAAATTGGAGTTCAAGATTGGAGAAACTATCAGCAGACAGATATACAAAACTTATAGTTGGCTACAAGAAACATTTGGAGGCTGTCATCACTGCCTCGGGCTGTGCAACCAAATATTAGTGTTGCCGCAAAGTTTTTGAAGGCATAGTCGATGCCACAAAAGTTTTCAAGGGAAACTTCTCTACATGGAAGATTGTTTGTGGGGATCATCTTCTCAAGATAAGTACATGGAAGTCTTATTTGTGACTGTGGTGTGCTGCAGTTTATTGTGTTCATTACTGTGGTTTAAAGAACTTACAATCACAAGTCACACACGCAGTCTCACAATGTTTTGAATGTTTTAGTTGTGTAGGGGCACAAATTGGTGTGCTTTTTTCACACGATTAAAATGAAGGTTCTATATAATAAGAGTCTATTATTGATTAAAATGGAAGGGGGGCCACGAGAGGGGAGTGTCCCTTAAGGCCAATTTTCCAACACATACATTTTCATTTTAGTGCTCAGTTATTTTTTGCTCTATTTTTTTGTTTAGGATATTTATTTATAGGGTTTTGTTATTTTGTTTTTTGATTAATCCAGTCCAGGCCATATTTTTTTTCCTCAGAAATTAATATGGGCCTGATTCTGTGAGGCATCTAGCAGGGCTGTACCTCCTGGCGATGTTGCCATCATGAGAGATAAATCATGGTATTTGTGATGTGCACACCAGCCAGCCATGGTAAGGGTCACTTTCTGATAAATGAGCTAAAGTAGTTCTGAGTAATATGCTGTTGGGTTCAATGTTTTTGTTAAATTCCTCATGTAGTTAATTTATGATGAGGCCATGAATCCTCCATCTATAAAGTGTAATCTCTTGAACAGATTGTCTGTGCCTAGTTCTTTGGTTGGGGAAGAGAAGAGGGGCAGATGGGGAGGGGGGTGGAGGGGGGATATAGAACATATAAAATATCTCTGTAGTACATAATAAGGTTGAGTAATAAATTACTAAATAAATAAATATATGCTGGTGAATAATTTTGTATAACAACAATATAGATACCCCTTATTATTAGACAGATTTCAGAATGCATTTTACCATATATTATCTTAGGGAATATAATAAATATCATATTAAATAGGGACAATAACCAACAACCTATTATGGTGATACTAAAATAAAAAAAAAACAATGGTAGCAACTTCTCTTTCTATAAAACTCTACTGATATTGTCTTTATAGATGTAGTACCAGGATTCCCTCGTCTCAAATCATCAACAATTACCTCAACCTGATTCAGAGGACATTTATATTTAACCTTTCCTCAAAAATATCTCTAGTTGCTCCTCTCTGCCCTAAATCCCTTTAATGCAGAAGTCTGATTTCATTTTCCCCTTCAAGTATTGTTTTTGTCAACTTGAATTACATATGATAGAGCAAAAAACATAAAGATATACCCTCTGGTAACAAAATCCACGGCTTTCTTCTATGAGCTGAATTAATCATATATAATAATTGCAGTCCTAATTAGTAACACTTGTAATATAATGAACCTCATGGAAAATAAAAACTCAGTAGCACAATACTCGTAGCTATTAGGAAAAAAAAATGAAACATAAATATTAGGAAACACATTTCCCTTTTATGTCAGTATCTTTGCTCACCACTTTTTCACTGTTCATTCAATATCTTTTGCTATTTTCCCAAGAGGTATTGCAATATGATATAAAGATATAAGCACTCATTCAGAAAAAATTTCAAACGTTTCATTGACCCTTGTCAATAAAGGAGACTGCTATCAGTACTGAGGTTTGTTTGTTTTTTTTGTCCCTAATATTGGACTCAGATTTGAACAACTGTACAGCATGGAGTCCTAAAACATTTCTTCAATTTTTTGCTAAAGGGAAGGACCTTTGATAAATCATGTTCATTGTTTGCGATTGAAGAGCTCTACATTCATCAAGCACACTAAACATGGAAGTGTCTTGTCTTTGCCAGGAAAAGAGCATAGAAAGAGAAATTTTCAAAGCAATTTACATGGCAAACAAGTGTTTACCTGAGTTAATGGGCTGTCTGGAAAGTGAAAGGGCGTGGGAAGGGTCCCGGCGCCCGCGCATAACCGGGTGCCCGGCCTGGCGCGGGACCCTGCACGTGGCCCTGGTGTGCGGGGGGGGTGATTGCGCATCAGTGGGAGAGCTTGATGTGCGGGGTTTAAAATGATTGGCTCCACGGGGCTAGTGGAGTGAGCGTAGCCAATCAGAGGGTAAGGCCCTGCATGTTGTGGCCGGAGCTAAGGGGTGCAGAGCACATGCGGCATGGCTGGAGCTCGAGCAGGGTGCAGGATCCAGAGCACGTTGGAGAAGTTGTAGGACGGCAGCAGAGGGGGTCTTCGGCAGCAAGTCTTTGAGGCAGGAGCGTTGAGCGGAGAGAAGCAGCGGCTTGGGTGCAGGATCCAGAGCGCGCTGGGGAGAAGTTGTAGAACGGCAGTGGAGGGGGACTTTGGCGGCGAGTCTTTGAGGCCGGAGCGTCGAGCGGAGAGAAGCAGCAGCTTTGTGGAAGGTCAGGCTCGGCGTCTTTGTCAGCGGTAACAGGCGAGTGCGGCATTTTTTCTATTTGCTGGCACAAGGAGAGGGCTGTGGGTGAGTGGGAGGTTGTCGAATTAAATATATACAAGAAAATAAAACAGCAACGATAAGAGTTCACGTGGGAGTTCATCCATCACCTGCATTACATTGTATTAAAAGAAAAAAAAAAGTGAATCACACAGGATTGAAGCAGGATAAGTTTGGGGGGCCTGCATATAGGGATATGGTTGGGAAGCAGGTGGGTAAGGGGTGTGGGGGGGGGGGTAAGAGCTGGTGCGGGGCAGTTGAGGAGGCAAGGATGGCGAAGATTGGCCGCGGGAGGTAGGGGGGCTGCGGGGCGGAGTGAGAGGGAGAGCTGCTGTGCGGGGGTTGGGCGAAGTGCGGGGCTCAGTTAGGGGGAGCGCGGGTTCTATATCCTCGGGGCTTCAGGCGCGGAGGGGTAATAGGGACGGGGTGTCGGAGGCCAATGTTTGTTGGGAGCCCCTGGGGGGGAGGATGGTGAGCCTTCAGGGAGGGAATTTGCACAGGTGAGAAGTGCATCTGGGGAGGAGGCCGTTGAGGTTCCGGGGGGTCGGTTGGAGCAGGGGCAAGGGTGGGTTGCGGGCCCTGGTTGGTGTGCTGGGGAGGGCGGGAGCCCTGGGTTGGGTGCTTGGGGATGGGGTCCTAGCAGCGTTTTTTTCACCCGGGGGTTTTGGGGCTGTCCCAGGGGGCTATGTGCCGTATTGGCAGCAGGGATTGTGGGACCAGTGGTTGGGGGGCGGGCAGGGCTTTTCGCGGGCAGATTGGGCAGGAGCGTGGCAGCCGTATTTGTCTACGGGTTTCCTGCATTTTGGTTTCCCTTTTTTGTCTTCACAGGTTCCGAGGATGTCGGTGCCTGGGGTGGTGCCATCAACGGTGAATGCAGCGGAAGGACGGGGTTTGGCTGCGGCTGCCACGGTGGCAGGAGGGGCGTCGAACGTATCAGACCAGGACCAAGGGGCACGAGGTCAGCTGTCGATGGTTGAGCCTTCTCCAGGATTCCGATTTCAGCGGACTATAGGGGGGCAGGTGAGCAGACGGGTGAGATAAAGGCGGTCGTTGGCACGGAAGAAGGGGTGAGTGGGGGGCGGACCCAAAAGGGGGGGAAGGCGCGGCAGAAGTGGCAGCATGCCTGTCGGCGTCAGCATTCTTCCCGGTCTTCCTCCTCTTCATCCTCTGAATCGTCGGTGTCCTCTGCCGGAGAGGCGGTGAGTCAGGAGTCGGCGGTAGGGATGGGCGCTGACAGAGGGCAGGCAGGTGCTGGTTCAGCTTCTTTTTCGGCTTTATCGGAATTATGGGAGGGGGTGCCCAAGAAGTTGTGTAAATGAATTGTGAAGAGGAAGTATATTGATATTTTTCGATTGCTCGAAGGTCGGAAGCGCTCGGGCGACAGTAGAAAAAAGCGTAAGGAGGATGAGAAGGCTGGCCGTGTTCGCAAGGTCTCGCGCAATGTGATTAATTGGATCATATCCTTCTTGCGTTTGGCGAGTGTGTGGGGTCAGCATTTTCCGGGGCACTATGGTATGTTGCTTTCTTATGCGGATGCGATCCTGGAAGCGTCACAAGCACACGAAGGGTGGTCTTGGCTGAATTACAATGAGAAGTTCCGGGATAAGATGGAGAATAACAAGCACTTGAATTGGGGTACTCAGGACATAAACCTGTGGTTGACTCAGATGTCTGTTAAGGGGGGGGTGGGGGCTGGGGGTGGGGGGGAGGTAGGGTCGGTGGTGGTGTCAGTGGCGGATCATTCCTTTCGGGGCGGAGTCTCCCCGGTGCAGCCAAAGCCGGCTCTCGGTGCCTGCAGTGATGTCTGTTGGCGGTTTAACAGGTCGATGCGCCCCTTCCCAGACTGTAAATTTCGGCATGCGTGCTCGGTCTGCGGGGGCTCCCATTCCGCGACAAAATGTGTCAAGAAAGCAGCTGGGGCACCGGCTGGACTGGGAAATAAGTGATGGTTGGGAGAAATTAGCCCCTTCACCGATACGGGTGCATGTGTTGCGTAGCTGGCTTCTTGGGTACCCGAAGAAGGATAGGTTTACGTTGCAGTTTGGTTTTCAGTACGGTTTTATTATTCCGGTTCAGGGGGGTGTAGGGAGGGTAGCGGCGCGGAATTCCCCAAGTGTGCGGCCTGGGCAGTGGTTGCAAGGGAGAAGGTAGAGGGGGAGTTGCGATTGGGGAGGATTGCGGGTTCGTTCAGACACCCTCCTTGTAGCAATTTTGTTGTGTCCCCATAAGGGATTATACCTAAGAAGGATCCGGGGAAGTTTAGGCTGATCCATAATTTGTCTTCGCCTTTGGGATCCTCGGTAAACGACTATCCCGTGGGAGCAATGTACAGTTCGCTATGCGTCTTTTGGCCGAGCGGCGCAGTTAGTCAAAGAGGCAGGTCCCGGGGCATTGATGGCGAAGGTGGATATTGAATCAGAGTTTCGCTTGCTGCCCGTCCATCCATCGGCTTTCAGGTTATTGGGTTTTCAGTTTGAGGGTGAATACTACTATGATAAGTGCATGCCTATGGGTTGCACCATATCTTGTGCATATTTCAAGAAATTTAGCTCCTTCTTGCATTGGATGGTGGTGCAGAGGGTAGGCAGCCCGGAGGTGGTGCATTATTTGGATGATTTATTTTTTGTTGGAAAGGTAGCGTCGGCGGGTTGCAGTCACTTGCTGGAGGGTTTTGTTGACTTGGCGAACAAATTGGGGGTCCCTTTGGCTGAGGGCAAGACCGTAGGCCCGACGACGACAATTACTTTCTTAGGAGTGGAGGTTGATTCACAGCGCATGGAGGCGCGGCTGCCATGGGAGAAGGTGGTGAAGCTGCGCGTTTTGGTAGCCAATGTCTTGGCTTCGTATAAGATAACATTGAAGGACTTGCAGGCTCTTATGGGATCGCTCAATTTTGCGTGTAGGGTCATTCCGATGGGGCGGGTGTTCATTCGGCGGTTGGCTGCCTCGACGTCCAAGGTTCGGAAGCCTCATCACCGCATTTGAGTGTCGGGAGGTATGCGCGATGACTTGCGTATCTGGGACATGTTTTTGCGGGACTTTAATGGAACTTCTCTTTTGCGGGAGGCAGAGGTTTCAAGTGAGGATTTGCGGCTGGGGGGTCAGGGCTTGGAATTTACTTTGATGGTGCCTAGTGCGCTGACACGTGGCTGCAGGCGTGGGTGGATGAGGGGCTAGTCCGTAATATTACATTCTTGGAGCTGTTTCCCATGTGGGTGGCGTTGGCGTTATGGCCGGATAAGTTGTGCAATCGCAGGGTGGTGTGGTGGTGCGATAATGCGGCTGTCATGCATGTCATTAATCGTTATTCGCCTCGTTGCGGTCTGGTAGTGGCTCTGATGCATCAGATTGTATTGTCAAGTTTGCGTTTGAATGCTGACTTGAGGGCACGTCATATACCCGGGTATACTAATGCAATTGCTGATGCTCTTTCCCGTTCACAGTGGGAGCGGTTTCGGAAGTTGGCACCGGAGGCGGACGAGAAAGGGCTCGGGGTCACTTGGAGCTTGTGGAGCAGTGGCCGGATGAGATGAGGACGTTGCTACAGAAGTCAGTAGCGGAACATACATGGGAGGCGTATCGGCGCGGTTGTCAGAGGGTGATGGACTTTCTGCATGTGGGTGGTTGGGGGAGTGGGGTTGTTCCTGAACACCTGTTGGGATGGTATGTTAGTTGGGCAAAGGAGCAGGGCGTTATGAGATCGGCTGTGTGGAGTCATTTGGCTGGGTTCAGCTTTTTTGCTAAAGCGGCAGGTCTAGAAGTGGTTGGCCAGGGGTCCTTGGCGCGGCGTCTGCTGCAGGGGTGGGCACGTTCTCAGCTTTTACCAAGGGACCAGCGGCAGCCTATTACGCATGAGCTGCTGTTGGGTTTGTGCCGACAGCTACGCGGAGTTGCGGCATCGCCATATGAGGCGGTGCTTTTCCGGGCGTTTTTTTGTCTCGCTTTTTTCGGGGCCTTTCGGGTGGGCGAATTGGCTGTCAATTCTGCCAGAGCCGGCTTGGGTAATAGTTTATGTTGGCAGCATGTGTGGATTGAGAAAGGTATGGTACACATGCTGTTGGCTAAATCCAAGACGGATCAGTCAGGTAAGGGGTTGTGGGTAGTCTTGAGAGAGATCGGTGGGAGTACGTGTCCAGTGGCTGCTCTCCGGGCGTATGTGGAGGTTCGTCCGAAGGGGGCGGTGGGGTTTTTTGTGCATAATGATGCTCATGCGGTTATGCATTTCCAAGTCACGGCGGTTTTGCATTTGGTGTTACGGCGGATAGGTGAGGATCCGCGGCTTTTTTCTGCGCACTCATTTCACATAGGGGCAGCGACCAGTGCGGCGGCAGTGGGTTTGACGGGGGAGAAGATTCAGAGTATAGGCAGATGGCGGTCGCAGGCATTTATGGGCTATGTTTGGTTGTGAGGTGCCTTGTTGGGGGGGACTGGGGGGGGGGTAATTCTAATAATGTGCTTCTTTTGCAGATAGTGGTCCTGGTCAGTGGGAATGCTGGATGTTGGGACACTCCTTTGTGTTCTGGGCCGGGAGGCATGCGTCACAAAGGCCTATGGGCCGAAATTTGGGATTGGATTCTTCAGTGGTGTCGATTTCATGGCTTGGCGAGCGTGGTCTGCGATGGAACCAGTTGCTGCCTTTGTTTCGTCACTACGGGCGCATCAGGAAGCCTCCTGTCGTATTGTTGGTGCATTTGGGAGGCAATGACTTGGCTGCTTGGTCTTGTAAGCAGCTTATCAGAGCAGCCAAAAAGGACTTTACTGCGGTTATCCATATGTTTGTGAGTGTTGTATTAATATGGTCGGATATTATTCCACGGCCGGCGTGCTGGGGGCAGCGGAGATGGTCCTGAGGTTTGACTAAGATTAATAGGCAGATCGGGAGGTGGGTGTGTGAGCACGGTGGGTATCAAGTGCAGCATGATTGGGTCGAGGTGGCTTGTACCAGGTTGTATAGGGAGGATGGTGTCCATCTCTCTCCTGTGGGTACGGATCTGCTGCTGAACGATTGGCAGGAAGCAGTGGAGAGGGTGGTGAGCAGTTAGATGCTGGTCGCAGCTTTTAACGGGGGGGAGGGGGCGGCACAGGTAATGTGTGGAACCTGTGCCGGTGGCGGGATCCCGGAGGTTTCCGGGGTCCGGAGCCTTAGGCGACTTGGGGCAAGGGCGAGGTGCCCTCGACCCGGACAACCCCTGGAAGACTTTTGCTAGTAATATGGTGAAGTCGGATGGGGTGGTAGGAACTTTGCCAGTCGGGTGACCATGGCTTGAGCGGAGGCCGCGGTTGCTTTGCTAATTGCATGGCTGGTGACATGTGGCTCTGCTGGGGGGGGGGGGAATTTGGGCTTGTTCATTATTACTGTTATGTTCAAGAGTTGTTTTAAATAAAGCTGCGACCAATGTTTTTTCCAATAATTGTTGTCTGTGAATTTTTGGGGGTTGGATGAAAAAGAAGAAGGGATGGAGGGGGTGAACGGGGATGAAGGGTGAGCGCGGGTCCGGCTACCCGGTTACTGCCTTCTCTCACTGGGGATAAAAGTTCTTCATCATCGAATGGTCTATGGAATTTAGACACCGAGAGAAGGCATTCCTGGTATTGTATTTGTGTCAGGGAAGAAATGTATTCATGTAGATTACTATTTCTAACTTAATGGGTCTGCTGTACGAGCCCATGGGATTCACCCATTTTGCAGCCTTTTCTCATGGAAGTTAGCTATTCATGCAGACAAGTTGGATAACAAATTCTAATGTGAACATGTTCTATTATGCCTACCAAAAAATATCTGTCCCTCAACTACCCTCATTAAGGTGTCCTTTTTTCCTTTTTATAGAAAGCTTGCCCACAAATACATTTTCTATGTGCAAGTTTTCAAAACCTTTATAAATGCTGAGCTGGTTTGCATAGTTTACTACACTTTCACATATAGTGGAGTATATACAAAAATGTATTGTAGAAACTGGCTACATCTATTGAATTTTTTTGCAAAAGGATCTAATGTGCAAAAGGCATGCAAAGTACCAAAACTGTGTCTATTTCTGCATTTCTGCATTTATGGATAACTGCACCCTATGCAAAAAAATATTTGCTCTTAAGCACATCAGCATTTTTGTGTATTATTCTTCATGAAAAAGTCCCTGTAGAAAAAAGCAGATAGAAATGTTCATGGTTAATTTGTATTGGGATGTGCATGCCAGACTTGTTTGGGCATTCATTTGGGCGCCTAAAAATTAAAAGGGTGAGCAAATCGCTTGTGCACGCATACACCTACACATCAACCTGCATTGATTTATGTGCCCAAAAAGCTATCATGTGTATAAACAGAGTACAATTAAGATGAATATGCATAAAAGCACAAAAAAGACCACCCAAAAATGTCTATAACTTTGCTTTAAATGAAGACAAACCAAACATTTTTTTAGCCCTACCAATCCCTACATTGTACCCATGTTAAGTTTCTAAATGGAAGCATAATCATACTTCTCTTGGAAAATTGTTGCAAAATCTGTGGACAAATAGTATTACTATTACTTATAATTTGTATAGCGCTACAAGGCGTACTTGTAAGAGACAGTCCCTGTTCATAAGAGCTTGAAGTCTAGTCAAGAAAGACAACACAACAGCTGGGGACCAGGATACCTCTAGGGGAATGGCACCTGTGGACTTTGTCCTAATGCAAATAGTTTGGAACGTGCACCCACAATAACAAATTGTACTCTAGAGAGAATGCAACATTACCTTTCTCTACCATCCAGTAGTTAACCATAAAAATGCAGCCTTCCTAACTTCTCTGTCCCTTTAGAACATCTAAACCTTTATTCTTTGTTACAACATCAAATAATATTGAGCTAGGTTTTCCAAGAAATTTATTTTGAAAACTGTTCCTGAAGTCTGCAAGATCTACTCCTTACCTTTTTGCTTGAAGTATTTTTTATATATTTTCTGAAATCCAGAAAGGAAGAAAAAAATTAATTAAATATGTATTTTAGGATTTGTTTTCAAGATTGAACTGAGAAAGTAACATCACACTTCGTAGGTTAAAAGGAACAAACTATAAAACTTAGCAGTGTTAATTTGGACTGTAATTTGGCAAAATTCTTTTTCTGAAGCAGATGAGAAACTGCTTCTGAGTGCAACATCCTCATGCCCAATTCACTCTGTTGGGTCTGGACTGACCTGGTGGGAATTGGTCAGGACACATTGGTCCC
Organism: Ichthyophis bannanicus; assembly: GCA_033557465.1. NCBI lineage: Eukaryota > Metazoa > Chordata > Amphibia > Gymnophiona > Ichthyophiidae > Ichthyophis > Ichthyophis bannanicus. Next base: position 1,038,097,101 of record CM066033.1, on the reverse strand, counting down.
TGAAAACAAAAAGAGTCTTAATGGGTACAAGTTCCCTCTCTTCACTCCAGGAAAAAAACAACCAAGAAAAAGAATTATGACTTGAATAGGGCTAGCTTGCAGTTTTTATAAGCTTTCTAAAATTACACAACTATAGGTTCTAGCAGTGCTGCATTAATGCATTGGTAAACTAGACACATGTCAAGGTACAAATGTTACAGGGCTAAGAACATAAGAACATAAGATATGCCATACTGGGTCAGACCGAGGTCCATCAAGCCCAGTATCCTGTTTTCAACAGTAGCCAATCTAGGTCATACGTACCTAGCAATATCCCCAAAAGACACAAGTTCCACAATGCTTGTACTGGGTCAAGCATTGATTATCCTGGGTCCCTTTTTAATAGTGGTTTATGGACCTTTCCTCCAGGAACTTGTCCAAACCTTTTTTAAACCCAGCTACACTAACAGCCCTTACTACATCCTCTGGTAACAAATTCCAGAGTTTGATTACACGTTGAGTGAAAACATATTTTCTCTTATTTGTCTTAAATAGTTTACCCTGTAGCTTCATTGCATGTCCCCTAGTCTTTCTATATTCTGATAGCATAAACAATTGATCCACGTTTACCCGTTCCACTCCGTTCATTAATTTATAGACCTCTATCATATCTCCCCTCAGCCTTCTCTTTTCCAGGTTGAAGAGCCCCAACCTTTGTAGCCTCTCTTCATAGGAGTAGCCTTCCATCCCCTTCACCATTTTGGTGGCTCTTCTCTGTACTTTTTCTAATAATGCTATGTCCTTTTTAAGATACGGTAACCAGAACTGCACACAATATTCAAGGTGCGGTCGTACCATGGAACGATACAGAGGCATTATAATATCCTTTGTTTTATTTTCCATCCCTTTCTTTATGATACCTAGCATTCTATTTGCTTTGTTGGCTGCCGCTGCACACTGGGCAGAGGGTTTTAAACATGTTATCCACGATGACTCCTAAATCTTTTTCCTGGGTGGTGGTTCCCAATGTGGAACCTTGCATTGTGTAACTATAGTGTGGGTTGTTCTTTCCTAGGTGCATAACTTTGCACTTGTCCACATTAAATTTCATCTGCCATTTGGATGCCCAGTCTTCCAATTTATCAAGATCCTCCTGCAGTTTTCCACAATCCTCTTGGGTTTTGACAACTTTAAACAGTTTTGTATCATCTGCAAATTTTATAAAATCACTTGTTATTCCCTTTTCAAGGTCATTTATGAATATGTCAAAAAGTAGCGGACCCAGCACAGATCCCTGGGGTACTCCACTATTCACCTTTTTCCATTGGGAATATTGGCCATTTAGCCCTACCCTCTGCTTTCTATCTTTTAACCAGTTCCCGATCCACAATAGTACACTGCCTCCTATCCCATGACTTTTTAGTATTGCCAAAAGTCTCTGATGAGGGACCTTATCAAAAGCTTTCTGAAAGTCCAGATACACTATATCAACCGACTCACCTTTTTCTACCTGTTTATGCACACCTTCAAAAAAACATATCAGATTAGTAAGACAAGATCTTCCTTGTCTAAAACCATGTTGGCTGTCTCCCATTAGGCCATGACTATCTACATGCTGTGTAATTTTGTTCTTTATGATGGTTTCTACCATTTTCCCCGGTACTGACGTCAAACTCACTGGTCTGTAATTTCCCGGGTCACCCCTGGAACCCTTTTTAAAGATTGGTGTTACGTTGGCGACACTCCAATCTTCAGGTATTACAGATGATTTTAATGAAAGTTCACAGATTACCAATAGGTCCGCAATCTCATTTTTCAGTTCTTTCAACACTCTTGGATGTATACCATCCAGTCCAGATGATTTGCTACTATTCAGTTTATCAAATAGTTGCAATATATCTTCCCGGTGTAGTGATATTTCTCTCAATTCCTCTGCAGTATCACCTTTAAATGCCACTTCAGTCTTGGGTAACATCCCTACATCTTCCTCAGTAAAGACCGAAGCAAAGAATTCATTCAGTTTCTCTGCTATAGCCTTGTCTCCTCTTACTGCCCCTTTTACCCCTCTATCATCTAATGGCCCAACTGACTCTCTCACAGGCCTTTTGCTATAAATGTACTTGAAAAAGTCTTTATTTCGTGTTTTTGCTTCCGTAGCAAGTTCCTTCTCAAATTCTCGTTTTCCGTGCCTTATCAATGCTTTGCATTTAACTTGCCAGTGCTTGTGCTGTTTCCAGTTTTCTTCAACTCTTTTTTCCATTTCCTGAAGGATGCTTTTTTGGCAGCAACAGACTCTCTGACCTCACCTTTAAACCATGCTGGCAGTTTTTTGGACTTTCTTCCACTTTTCTTAATGGGTAGAATATAGCTGGTCTGGGCTTCGAGGATAGTATTTTTAAATAACACCCAAGCTTGCTGTAAGTCTTTAACCTTTGCAACCGCTCCTTTTAGTTTTTTCTTAACTATATTCCTCATTTTGTCATAGTCTCCCTTTTGAAAGTTAAAAGGTAGTACTGTGGATATCTTTACTATCCCTCCTCCACTAATTAAATCAAACATGATCATGCTATGATCACTATTGCCAAGTGGTCCCAACACTCTTATTTCTTGCACCAGATCTGGCGTTCCACTAAGGACTAGGTCCAGTATGGCTTCCCCTCTGGTCGGTTCATGAACCAGCTGCTCCAAGAAGAGGTCATTTATTTCATCTAGAAACTTTATCTCCCTAGCTTGTCCTGCCGTAACACTGACCCAGTCAATACCAGGGTAATTGAAATCACCCATTATTACTACTCTGCTGTGACTTTTGTTAGCTTCCTTGATTTCTTTGAGCATTTCATCATCCATTTGTTCATTCTGGCCAGGCGGTAGATAGTACACTCCCACTGCCATCACCTTCCCCTTCATACATGGAATTTCAATCCATAGAGATTCTACAGCAAATTTTGTTCCCTGCAAAACTTCAATCCTTTCTGACTCAATGCCCTCTCTAACATAGAGCGCAACCCCTCCACCAATTTGATCAGTTCTATCATTACGATATAGTTTGTATCGAGGTATCACACTGTGCCACTGGTTATCCTCCTTCCACCATGTCTCTGATATTGCAATCATACCTAAACTCTCATTTAGTGCTATATATTCTAACTCTCCCATCTTATTGTTTAGACTTCTAGCATTTGCATACAAGCATTTTAGAGACTGTATTTTATTAATATTAATCTGGCTATTGGTAGGCATGGGTAATTTTGAATCTTTACGCTCTGTCTGCACCTTACTCAAGGGCATTTGAGCTACTATACTCTTTTTTGGAACCTCGCACTTTTGGTAGTATCCTTCAAGGATACCTTCGTCCGAACCAAGCACTCCTGGGCAACTGTCGGCTTTCCCCTATTTTCTAGTTTTAAAGCTTCTCTATCTCCTTTTTAAAGGTTAATGCCAGCAGTCTGGTTCCATCCTGATTGCTCTTGTCAGATGTGTTCAGGCCTCAGCGGGGCTATGGATGCCATGTGTTTTTTTTAGGATTGTATAAAATTTTGCATTAGTGTTCTTTCTCCTAACACACAAAACCATCCACTCACACTCCCCCACACACTTCCAGACCTTGCTCCAAACCCAGTAACCCAACAGAACCAGACGCACGTCCACAAGGACTACTTTCATCATCTCATTTGACAGAACCAATTATAATCAACAAGCCTGCTGACGTGCCTTCCAGCTATACACCCCATCCGCCTGAAATTCCCTCCCAGCCTCAATAAGAAACACCACTGACCTTCTCATCTTCTGTAAACAGCTAAAGACCCACCTATTTTGAGAATACTTTTGCTCAATGAAGTGATCACCCTCCCCCCCTGTACCCACCGACAATGACACAATCCCCTATAGGCACCAATTCCCAATTCTATTCCATGCATGCTGCTCTTATGGAATGTAAATAGTTAATATGTTCAATTGATCCAATGTACTCAATGTATTGAGCTCACAGTATAATCTTAACTTCTGGATTGCCCAATGCACATAGTTGATAGTTTGGTTCAATGTATATAGTTGCTATTTCTCTATAAACCTACTGGTGTATAATGTTCTGTGCAAACCACTTTGACCAGACAAAAAGCTATATTGAAACTCTGCTAAATAAATAAATAATGTCTGAAAGCCATAAGGATGACTAAGGTGTATTAAAAATATTCAGAGTTTAATCCTCTGTCTGCAGTTCTCAAAGTCTGCCTGTCTCCTCTCAACTCAGCATGAGTGAGCCTGCCATGACTACTTCCAGTCTCACTAGGAGCAGAGACAATAGGTAGAATCCAACAAATGGGAAGGCATTGGGGGAGTACAGGAAGGCAGCTCTAGTTACGGGAAGGAGCTCTGCAAGGGATAATGGGCTGACTTTAGAGAGAGTCAATGGATAAGTTAGAGGAGGAGAAGGGATAGGAATTGAGTGGGAACAAAGCATCCCTGGGGTACTCTATTATTCACCTTTCTTCACTGGGAATATTGGCCATTTAGCCCTACCCTCTGCTTTCTATCTTTTAACCAGTTCCTGATCCACAACAGCACACTGCCTCCTATCCCATGACATTTTAATTTTGCCAAAAATCTCTTCTCAAAGGCTTTCTGAAAGTCCAGATACACTACATCAACTGACTCACCTTTGTCTACCTGTTTATTCACACCTTCAAAAAAATATAACAGATTAGTAAGACAAGACCTTCCTTGGCTAAAACAATGTTGGCTGTCTCCCATTAAGTTATGTTCAGTAATTTTGTTCTTTATGATGGTTTCCACCATTTTTCCCAGTACTGACATCAGTCTCACTGGTCTGTAGTTTGCCAGATCACCCCTCGAACCCTTTTTAAAAATTGGCGCTACATTGGCCATCCTCCAATCTTCAGGTAACATTCCTAAATCTTCCTCAGTAAAAACTGAAGCAAAGAATTCATTTAGTCTCTCCACTATGGCCTTGTTCCCTCTTAGTGCCCCTTTTACCCCTCTATCATCTAATGGTCCAATTGACTCTCTCACAGGTTTTTTGCTATGAATGTACTTGAAAAAGTCTTTATTATATATTTTTGCTTCCACAGCAAGCTTCTTCTCAAATTCTCTCTTTGCCTGCCTTATCAATGCCTTGCATCTAACCTGCCAATGCTTGAGTTTTTTCCATTTCTCATCATTTGGCTCCTTTTTCCATTTCCTGAAAGATGCTTTTTTCACAACAGCCTCTCTGACCTCACCTTTAAACCATGCTGGCAGTATTTTGGAATTCCTTCCACTTTTCTTAAAACATGGAAAATAGCTGGTCTGGGCTTCCAAGATAGTATTTTTAAACAACACCCAAGCTTGATGCAAATCTTTAACCTTTGTAACTGTTCCTTTTAGTTTCTTCTTAACTATTTTCCTCATTTTATCATAGTCTCCCTTTTGAAAGTTAAAAGGTTGTACTGTGGATTTCCTTACCATCCTTCCTTCATTTATTAAATCAAGCACAATCATACTATGATCACTATTGCTAAGTGGCCCCAACACCATTATCTCTTGCACCAGATCTTGTGTTCCACTAAGGACTAGGTACAAAATAGCTTCCCTTCTGGTCGGTTCATGAACCAGCTGCTCCAAGAAGCAGTCATTTATGTCATCTAGGAACTTTATCTCCCTAGCATGCCCTGCCGTGACACTGACCCAGTCAATACTAGAGTAATTCAAATCACCCATTATTATTACTGTTTTTTAACTTTTGTTAGCTTCCCTGATTTCTTTGAACATTTCATCATCCATTTGTTCATCCTGGCCAGGCGGTTGATAGTACATCCCCACTGCCATCGCTTTCCCCTTCCCCTTTTTACATGGAATTTCAATCCATAGAGATTCTACAGCAAATTTTGTTTCCTGCAAAACTTTAATACTTTCTGACTCAATGCCCTCTCTAACATAGAGCACAACCCCTCCACCAATTTGATCTGCTCTATCATTACAATGTAGTTTGTACCCAGGTATAACAGTTTCCCACTGGTTTCCTTCTTCCACCATGTCTCTGAGATACCAATCATATCTAACTTCTCATTTAGTGCTATGCATTCTAACTCTCCCATCTTATTTTTTAGACTTCTAGCATTTGCATACAAGTATTTTAGAGGCTGTATTTTATTCATATTAATCTGGCTATCGGTAGGCAAGGGCAATTTGGAATCTTTAAGCTGTGTCTGCTCTGCATTCAAGGGCATTTGGACTACTTTTTTCTTTATTGGAACCTCTCTACTGATATGCGCTAACTTCAGTCTTTGCTAGTATCCTTCAAGGATACATTATTCTGAATCATGCACTCTTGGGCAACTATTGGCTTTCCCCAATTATCTAGTTGAAAAGCTGCTCAATGCAGTTCCTACTGGCACTCATACCTTACCACAGAAGCACAGGAGCTGTTGGGTCACAAGGATTTGCCACCACTTTTATTTAAGAAAAAAAATAAATACTTTGACAATGACATATTAGCTATTTTTTCACTCTTGGCTATTTTTTTTCCTGGTAATGTCCTGGTAGTGGCCTGAAAAATATGTCCCTCATGGGAAGCAAAAACACCTTCAGGAAAAATGTGTGTGGATCAGAATTTGTCTTACTGCCACTCACCTTTAGAAAGGTTGGCCAATGTGCACTTGCAGAGCTCCCTCCATATCGGGATCACCATCCTCCAGGGGTATCTTTGGGCCATCTGGCAGGGGTTTCCTTTGCTGTAGTGCATAATTATGTAGCATACAGCGTGCCATGAATATTTCATATAACTTGGCAGATTTGTACAGCAGTTCCCCTCCAGAGTGATCAGGTCACCTTCACTCAATGATTCCCCTGGGTGCTCCAGTATACCACGTTGTATCGCTCCTCTGCTGGTGAGCTGGGATGCACAATGGGGGTCATCAGCCAATGCCTCAGGAGGTATCCTCTGTCACCTTCATAGACATGGGGGAGACCATACAGGTGTCAGAGATGTGTGGTAAGGCCAAATGAGAAGCAGTGTGAATATCACATGTAGGAGATGCAGGATCATGATGTGTGTGAGTGAGGTCAGCAATCGCACCAGGGATGGCCCTAGAGTTGGTCCAAAGTGTTGGAGCCCTAGGCAAACCTTAAGCTTTACAACCCCTCAGTCTGTCCATATCTTTTATTTAGCTTAGTATGGCCTGATTTTACTCCCTTACAGAGGTTGCTACCCTGGGTGGCTGCTTAGTTTGCATAGTGGTTGGTTGGGCCAGCCATGAATAGCACCCAGTGAGATCGTGGCACTTAGACCTTTGATGAGCCACATCACTAGAGAGAAATACATGGGCGCTTGGACAGAGCTTAATCCTTGCCCTCTGTCACCACAGCAAGGGACTCTGCCCTTTGAGAGACAGAATGAGTATTTATTTATTTATTCACAGTTTTGATATACTGCTAGGGCTGGAGCATAAAAGCAGTTTACAATATTAAGACTGCTAAAGAATGGAAAAAGAAAGGAATACCAGTAAATTGACAGGACACTGAAGTAGAGGAAAGAAGGACAGAAGAGGAGAAAGTGGGCATGAAATAGTTAAACACAAATAAGGCACACAAAAGGGGGGTTCTTACAAACAAACTAGTCGGGGGGGGGGGGGGAGGGCTGGAGGTTAAAGGCTAACTGAAAAAGATGTGTCTTTAAAGTAGCTTTAAACCGAGAAAAGGACCGCTCAGAGCAAAGGGTAAGAGGGAGAGAGTTCCAGAGGGTGGGTCCCAAAAAGTAAAAGGCTGCCCCTCTGGTGCACTGAAGGCGAGCAGTGGAGACAGATGGAAGAGCCAACCGGTGGGTATGGACAGAACGGAGCAGACAGTGTGGGTGATGAAAACGAAGGAGATCGGCAGTGGGAGGTGGCAGTGTGAATAACCTTATGAACAAAAATGAGAATTTTATTCTGTATACGGAAGCGGACAGGTAACCAATGGAGCTGAATGAGAAGAAGAGAAACGTGGTCAGAACATGAAGAATGAGTGAGTATATGGTCTGCTGTGTTTGGAGCAACTGTAGCCTGTGGATCTGATATTGTGGAAGACTGGCCAAGACAACATTGAAATAGTCGATGCGGGAGAGAATGAGTGTGAGAATGAGAGTAGATAAAGCAGCTGTGGAAAGGGAAGGGCGAATAACACGGATTTGACAAAGGTGGAAGAAGGAGCGACAGGAAACAGTGGAAATATGCTCTTTGAAAAATAGGGAAGAATCCAAAATGACCCCAAGATACCGAAATGAGGACACCAGTGGAATGCTGGTAGATGCCAGAATGGGAGCTACTGAGGGAGGAGGAGCTCCAAAGGTAATCCATGTTGCGCCCGATTTTGCTGGATTCAGATAGAGAAAATTGGTGTTCAGCCAGGTGTGGATGTGAGCTACGCAGGAGTTAAGTGGAGAAATATTGGGTACAGAGGGATTGGTCTAATGAAGGAGCACAATATCATCTGCATAGTAGTAAGCGGAGATGCCTGATTGTTGAATAAGCAGACAGAGAGTATCCAAGAAAATATTAAACAAGAGGGATGATAGGATGGATCCCTGTGGAATCCCGCAGGACAAAGGGGTGGAGGGAGAGGAGGAAGCCCTAGAGAAAACAGAAAAAGAACAAACCATGAGAAAAGAACAAAACCATCTTAACAGAACACCAGTGACACCAAACTCAGAGACGTGTAAGAAGAATACGATGATCCACCAAATCAAATGCCGAAGAAAGATCAAGTGAGACAATAAGGGATAGATCACCCTGTTCATGTGCAACATGCAATTCATTCAATAAAGACAAAAGGATAGACTCTGTACTATGGCCTTCCCAGAATCCTGACTGGCAGGAATGAACAGCATTAATAGAAAGAAGGTGAGCAGATAGCTGGATGAAGTCAAAGTGCTCTAGAAGCTTAAAAAGGAAAGAGAGGTTAGGTTATTACAAGGCCTCTGAAACACTCCCCCACCCACTTTGAGGAGCTAATTCATCCTGTGCTCTACCTTTCTCTCCTCACCACAGGGTTACTACATGGGGATCAGTGCATTTCATTGCTGGGGGAGGATACAGTAAAGTTCTGTGTTTGTGTTTGCTCGCTAGCAACCATTGGCTGGGCTCTTTATAGATGACTTTTGGTGCTTTCATTTTTATATATTACATTTCACACTTCTACACATCATGAGTAACTGGCTAACTGTCTGTACTGCACTCTCACTCCATGGCTACGGCATCTTTTTACCACATACTGTATCTGGATACTGGCATTTCTCACAGCAGCTCCCTACATGTGGCTGCACCTGTCCCATACAATGTCCACTCTCTGTCTTGGCTTATTTTGGTCTGTATACATCTGCTATCTGTGGGGCAACCCTGCCTGCCTTCCCACAGTCTGCTTTGTGGAAATGCTCCTCTGGTCAGGCCTTTGTGGGCATGGGAAGGGAGATCTCTGTGTCATCTTACCTAGTGGCCAGCTTCCAGAGATTTCACCACTCTCGAAGCTTGTGTGGATCCTGGACTGGCTAAGGATATAGGAATCATGGCACGATCCAGGCAATCTTGCCAAAACATCGGTTATTTCCCCCAGTGCATTTCACACTATTTAATTATTTATTTAACAGTGTTTTTATTCCACTTTATTCTACAGTCAAAGAGGTTTACATTATAACATAATAGTATACATTATAACAGGGTAATCAACATGGTATTGTTACAAAATATGTTTGAGTACCTTATTGCTGTTAAGTGCCGTCGAGTCATTGTTGACTCATGGCGATCCTCTGGATGGTTGTCCTAAACTGTGTTCGGTCTTCATTCAGGCAGCTCATTGTTGATAGAGTGGCACCCATCGCTCCTGTTTTTCTATTGATCCATCTCATTTCTGACCTTCCTCCCTTGCCAAGCATGATGTCTTTCGCTAACGATCTCTCTCTTCACATGATGCGTCCAAAGTATGAAAGTTGAATTCTTGTCTTCTGAGCTTCTAAAGAAAGCTTAGGTTTGATCTCCTCTAGTACTGGTTTGTTCTTTAGCAGTCCATGGTATACACAGTATTCGGTGCCAGCACCATAATTCAAAGACATTGATTTTCTTTCTATCTTTTTCACTATCCAACTTTCACATCCATATGATGTTATTGAAAATACCGTGCCTTGAACAAGTTGAATCTTTGTTTGGAGAGAGACATCTCTGTTCTTGAGAATCTTGTCTAGATCCTTCATAGCTATTCTGCCAAGAGCAATGCACTGTCAGATTTCTTGACTGCTTGCATTTGCATTTGTCATTTCTTTATTGATAGTTCATCCAAGAAGGTTAAAGTTGTCAACTATTTCAATTTCTTCTCCATCAATGATGAACTTACTGATTTTGCCAGTTGTCAGGATGCAGCCCGGTGTTTCTCATCATTTACGCAGTCAAAAAAACTTGCTGTAGTCAATAAAACACATATAGATGTCTTTTGGTATTCTTTTGTCTTTTCAAGGATCCATTTCACATCCACGATGATGTCTCTCATTCCTTGCCCTTTCCTGAATTCTGCTTGCATTTCAGGCAGTTCTCATTCCAGGTATGGTTGTAGTCTCTGCTGAATAACCTTGAGTAGAATCTTACTGGCATGTTGGATCAGAGCAATTATACGATGATTTCCACAGTCATTTGGATCATCTTTCTTTAGTATTGGTATAACACAAATCTTTTCCAGTCAGTTGGCCATGATAATGTATTCCAAATTTCCTGGCAGAGCCTTGCAAGTATGTTAACAGCTGCATCTGATTGCTGTAATACTTCAATAGGAATGCCATCAATGCCCGATGCTTTGTTCTTTGCAAAGGCTTTCAATGCAGCTTTTACTTCTTCTTTCATCACCAATGGTTCCTGCTCATAAGGTACAGGTTGAAATGGCTGTTGGTCTACTTGATCTTTATGGTATAATGACTCTGTATATTCTTTCTACCTTTTCTTGATCTTCTCAGCATCATTCAACATGGATCCTTGAATAGCTTGTAGCATTCCAATTCAAGGCTGGAATTTTTTCTTTAACTATCATAGCTTTAGGAAAACCAATCTTGTTCTTCCTCTAATAGTTTCTGATTCTATTTCCTTGCATGAGTCATTGTAGTACTTCTCCTTATCTTGTCTTGCTGCACATTGGAAATCTCTGTTGAGTTCTGCGATTGCCTCTCTGTCTCCTCTGGCTTTAGCTTCTCAGAGTTTCTGGGCAATTTTCAGAGTTTCTTCAGTCATCCATTTTGGCCATTTTTGCTTTTTCACCTTTTGTAGAGACTTCCAACATAACCTTCTTGATCATAGTAACATAATAACATAGTAAATGACAGCAGATAAAGACCAATATGGTCCATCTAGTCTGCCCAGTAAGATGAAAAGAGTAGGTGCACCTGCTGCTCCGTGCAGGTCACCCCTCCCCATGTCTTTGTTTAGGGGTGAACCCACCACTCCTTGTAGGACACCCCTGTTTGTCATCTCATAACTCTTCTGGAGCTCTGTAATTTGTATATAAAGCAACAAATCAATTTTACAACTACTACTACTACTGAACATTTGTCTAGCACTACAAGACATATGCAGCATTGCACAGACATGTAAGAGACAGTCCCTTCTCAACAGAGCTTACAATCTAGTCAAGACAGACAACACAGTATGTGCAGACCTGGGATACATCTAAGGGGAATGGTAAGGAAAAATAAAGAAGATCAGGTGAGTCAATTTCTGAAAATGCCTGTGAAGAGGTGAGTTTTTAGCCTAGATATGAAAAGGGCCAGAGATAAAGCCTGATGCACAGACTCAGGTAGTCTGTCCCAGGCATAAGTAGCAGAAAGGTGGAAGGATCCAAGTCTGGAGTTGTCAGTAGAAAGAAGGGCAAGATAGAAGGGATCTGCCAGAATAGCAAAGTTCCTGAGGAGGGGTGTAGGGAGAGATAAGAGATGAAAGGCAGTGAGCATCAGCAGAATGAGTGTACTTATAGGTCAGTAGGAAAAGTTTAAACGGGATATGGAAACGGATAGGGAGCCAATGAAGCAACTTGAGAAGAGGGGCTTTATGAGCATATCAAGGCTGGTAGATTAGTCACACAGGTGAGTTTTGACAGATATAAGGGGAGACAGATGATTCAGTGGGAGACCAGCAAGGAGTAGGTTGCAATAGCCAAGGCAAGAGGTGATTAAGGAGTGGATAAGCGTCGTACTAGTGTGTTCAGAAAGGAATAGGCAGATTTTGTTGATGTTATAGAGAAAGAAATGTCAGGTCTTAGCTATCAGCTGGATGTGTGTGGAGGAGAGAGAGGAGTAAAAGATGAACCAAGGTTGCAAGCCAAGGAAACAGGGTAGAGTAGAGAGTTATCCACAGAGACTGAGAAAGGAGGAGAGGAGAGGAGGTTTTAGGGGGAAAAATAAGAAGCTCAGTTTTGGCCATGTTCAATTTCAAGTGGCAGTGAGACAGCCAAGCAGCAATGTCAGAAAGGCAAACAGATATCTGGGCCTGGATTACCGGAGAGATTTCCGGTGTAGAGAGGTAGATCTTGGAGTCATCAGCATAAAGATGGTACTGAAAGCCATGGGAAGAGATGAGTGTACCAAGGGAATGGGTTTAGAGAGAGAAAAGGAGTGGACCCAAGATTTTGCAAGCAGTCTTTAAATTCCAATGGTATATTCTCAAGATTATATTTTGCTACATTCATGAGTGGCTTGCTCTTTTTCAACTTTAGCTTGAGTTTGTATACTAGTAGTTGGTGATCTGTACCATACTCACCTCTAGGTTTTTGTTGATGTTATAGAGTTTTGTCATCGCTAACTTCCAGAGATGTAGTCAATTTGATTCTTGTACAATCCATTGAGTGAAGTCCATGGGTACTGTTGCCACTTGTGTTGCTAGAAGAAGGTGATTGAGATGAATAGATCATTGGTCTTGCAGAATTCTATTAGTCTTTCTCCAGTTACATTTCTGTTGCCAAGTCCATATTTTCTAACTACTTTGCCTTCTTCTTTGTTGTCAACTTTTGCATTTCAGTCACCCATGACTATCAGGATATCCTGTTTGCATGTTCGGTCAATTTCAGCTTGTACTTGTTCATAGAACTCATCCTCTTCTGCAGCTATTGTTGGGGCATATACCTGAATTATAGTTGTGTTGATGGGTACTCCTCATAGATGACTAGAAATTAAGCATTCACTGATTGCATTGTATTTCATCACAGTTCTTACAAGTTTCTTTTTTTATTATAAATGCAACACCATTTCTTTGTCTTTCATTTTCAGCATAGTAGACCATGTGATCATCAGATGCAAAAAGCCTGATACCAGTCTATTTCAGTTTGCTGACACCCAACAGATTGAGTTATTTATTTATATTCTCTTATATACCGTGCTATTCTGCATCAGTGTGGTTTACATTGAACAAACTGAAATTACATTGAACAGGGCATTATAACTTGGAGATAACTATTTTACAGGGAACATGGGCTATGGAGGGTTAAGTGGCTTGCCCAAGACCACAGGGAGCACCTGTGGGACTAGAAACCCCAGTCCTTCCGGCCCAAGGTTGCTGTCGTCTAGCAGGATTTGAACCCCCAACCTTCCAGCCCAAAGTACCTTGCCCCAACCACTATGCCACTCCTCCACTCCACATGTTCCATTCCATTCTTGATCACCTCCAACTTCCCTTGGTTCATGCTTCGTACATTACATGTCACAAGATGTAAGACATCTTCGTAGCTTCTGACTCTCACTTCATGCACAGCTGCATCAGCAGACAGACATCCTGAGAGCTTTGATCCAACCACATAATAAATGCTGGTTTTACTCTGAAAAGTCTTCAGCTCCTCCTCAGTAGCCAGTTGAATGTATGGGGGTCTCATCTTTCAGCACTATAATGAAAATTGTTTTGTTGTGACTATCCATTGTTGGGTTTTCATGGCAAGATATGGAAGTTTCTTCCATGCAGGTAATTCTAGGGTTGTTGCCATTGTCACAGAAATGTGATCATCCACCGTCAACACTATCCTATTCTGCTGCTGCCCAGATGGGTGGGTTTGTCTTGGTCTGGCTCCTCAGCTGAGACTTGTCCATCTTGGGAGACCTTACCAGTAGTTAAGCTACCGATAGCTTAGTTCTTAGCATCACTGATGCACACAAGCCCTCACAGCACAACAAGCTGCAAACCAAGTGAGGGTTGAGTACATTATAACATGGTAATCAACTTGTAGTATGAGTACACTATAACAGGGTAATCAATTTGTAGCATTTTAACATGGGTGTTTTGGGTATGAGGAGGGAGGGAGAAGGGGAAGGTTAGGGTATTTTAGTGGGGAGATAAAATTGGGGGATTCATAGGATGGGGAGGAGGAGGTTGAGGTGCGTAGATGTTGAGAAATGTTATGTTCAGAGAAGCAGTCTATGAACAGATGTGTTTTGAGATTCCTTCTGAATGTTGTTAGGTCCTTTGTGGCTCAGAGGTTGTCAGGGATTGAGTTCCAGAGGGATGGTGTGAATAGTGAAAAGGATCTCTTGGATGCAGTAGAGTTGATTTTGGTGAATAGCGCTGGTATGCATAGAGTATTGTGGGAGCCAGTACATCTCTTCTGGTTGTCAGGTGTTTCTTGTAACAGTGATTGCAGGTGGGTGGAAGATAGGCCATTGATGACTTTAAAGATTGTGAGGATGGATTTATATTTTATGTATTCTATGATAGGTAGCCAGTGAAGTTCTTTGAGTAAGGGGGTTATGTGTTCAGATCTAGGAGCACTGCACAGGATGCGGGCTGCAGTGTTGAGTGCAAGCTGCAGTGGGTGGATGGCTGTCTTTGTAAGCCTTTAAAGATGAGGTTGCAGTAATCAAAGTGTGGGAAGATGAGTGCTTGAAGGACTGCGTGGAAGTCATGGTTGGTTAGGAGAGGCTTGATGTGCTGAATTGTTTTTGAGTTTAAAGTAGATGCTTTTTTTTATGTTTTTGATGTGGGTTGCAAAGGTTAGTCATTGATCCAGGGTGATGCCAAATTAGCAAACTTCCTGTTTTACTTGTATTTGGGTTCCATTGAGGGTTATTGTGTCTGGTGGGATGAACTTGCATATTCATGGAGTGAAAAGCTTTCCGGTTGCGGTATGTGGTCTCACTCTATTGAGGGGGCGTGAGAGCCACATGCATATGTCAATCAACCCCAGTACAGAAAAGATCCCAGCCACCTCATGGAACTCAGCCATTGTCTGATGCCTCTGCTGTGCTGTGCATGGGAAATCTATGTAATCTGAGGTACGCATGACAAAAGCACTCAGAAACTGGGTGATGTACCTGGGCACTGAGACCTGGCTCATTCATGCAGTGGCTGCCAGCACAGATTAGAAGGTATCTGTTTACAGGAAGGTGAGTGTCGATCCCCTGTGTGTTATGGCAGTGAGGTGGGGCTCCAGCAACAGGCACAGCTGAAGTATGGCTGCCCTACTGAAGCAGAACCTGATCACTCAGAGTTCATCAGTCAGGTTCAGGTACTGGCTTTTCAGCCTAGGTAGCCTCTGATAGGGTAGCCTCCTTGCTGTCCTCCTCCTTTCTCTCTCAGCCCCATGAAGCATGATAATTACAAACCAGACAGTCATGTCCTTCATGATTTGCAATTCACCATACCAGGTCCTCCCATGCAACCCTCCAATCACACACATGCTCTCACTTGCTGTGAAAAATTGTGAAAAGTAACAAGTATTGGTCTTGTTCCACATCTTCAGCAGGAATAATGGGCATGTCTATGGCAAAGACCGGAGACACACATTGGGAGTGTCTCCGGAGACACACATGGAGTTTTCTGGAATACGATGCACATGTCTCTGGGCCCAGCCACACACCATTCTGCCCCCTGCCGGGCACATTCAGAGATCCCCATGTATGTGGCGTGTACGTCCTTGGGTAACGTGAATGGGAATAACTTCTTAGATGTTTCCGGCGCAGACACATCTCCCGTGCACATGCAAATGGCCTCTTCAGCTTCTGGAATAACCCCATATATGATTCCAATATATGGATGAGTACACAACATCCTCCTCAAAAGCTCGAACATACAGACAAGCTGCTGAAGGAGCCACAGTGATCCCCATGGCCACCCCACAGATCTGATGAAAAAAATGATTATCAAATTCAAAATAGTTCCTCAACAGTATCATGTCAACAATTTATGCAAAAAACATTTAGTAGTTACTGAACCTGAAGTTCACCCAAATATTACATGCTGGCATTTGCCATCTTTTGTTGGGGAATCCTAGTATACAGGAAGGTGACATCCATTGTCACAAAATGCCAATCACTCCCCACTTGTTCAAAGGAAGGCAGCAGCCTAATCATAGAACTCGAATCCTTAATATATGACTGCCCCTGCATAAACCAACGGTTATAAGAAATTGCCCAAATAAGTAGATAGAAGGTCAAGAGGGGAACCTATCCCAGCTACTATAGGATGCACAAGATGTATAGTAATGTCTTTATGAATCATGGGGACCATGTAGAATACTGGGGGGGAACAGATATTTAACCACCAAAAAAATCAAATTTCCTTTCATTGATCAACTGCACAGACAGTGCATATTCCATGAACTCCAAAATTTCTGCCTGCATAGTGTCACAATGGGGGGCCACAGGGGCACTTTCCCCACCAAAGTTTCTGCTGTGATCAGGGCTTCTCCTAATTCAGCATGCGGAAATCCCATTCCCCGCAGGCAGAAGTGCGCTGTGATGGCAGCACAGATCCCTACTGTCAGCCCACGGGAGATAGGATTCCCATGGGGAGCCTACTGCCTGTCAACTGCAATCATTGCAAAGACTCTTCCTGTCTGCCCGCAAGGATCATTGGCAGACAGGAAGGGTCTTTGCCATGATTGCAGCCCGCAGGCAGCAGTCTGTCAGAAGAAAAGCCACAATCATGGCAAAGACCCTCCCTTTCTGTGTATAGGAAGGGTCTCTGCCTGTGGGGCAAGGCTTGGGTGGAGCTTGGGGTTGTGCTTGACCCCCCCTAAAGAAAAAGTCCTTCTGCAGCATGTTTCTGTTCTCTGTACTAAAGGTCCACTTTTTACTGGCATGTTTTAGTGGTGGGTAAAATATGGGGCCTGGAATGTCAGGGCCTCAGTTGGGATTTGAACTGGTGACTTTCTGCTTTTGAGTGCACTGTCTGTGTGCACTGCACCACACTGTGGCCACAGAGATGCTTTATTCCCTGGAGATACCATGACTGTTCATCAGACAGGGCCTGTGTGATGCAGTGCATGGCACCCACCTACACAGGGCTGGGCCACGGTCTGCTGTGAGCAGCTGCCACTGCCCCCTCCACCACCAGTACCCCTCTGCCACCCTGCCGACATGACCTTCTGCTGGTGGTGCTGGTGGAGCACAGTGTCCAGCCATCCAGTGTGCGGGTAGGCGGCTTCCTATGGTGCGGGTTCTGGGGTAGGGGTGCCTGCATAGATATCCACGCTTCCCCCCAACACCGCCTGCCAATGTTCTGTGCCCTTGAGGGTACCTGCAGGGTACTATCCCCTGTGACACTGTGGGAGGTACACTCATGCCCATGCTGGGCCCTCATCATTTGCTGTCTGGCTGCTCTACTGTTTCAGCATTCCTATGAGCCACCTAGGCATCACCCTGGTCCGCACTGTGGCCCAGCTGCAGCACAGCATGTGCCGTCTGCAACCCTCTGTGTCCCCTTTCCCAGAATCTGTCCAGTTTCCCATTCCAACATGCCCGCCCTGCTGTTGTGGAACATGTGCATGCCACATGGATCCTGTCCAATGGAGAGGGAAACCCTGCACAGCACAATTTCACTGTGGGATCATTCACCTTGTATGGTGACAGAGCTTGGACCCTTCCGCAATTCATATCTTTTTTTTGGTGCTTTCTTGGGAGTATTTTTTGGTGTTTCCCATTAATGTCACTATTACCCAGCTTGGTTATGTTTTTTCTATATTTTGTTGGGGTAATTTTCAATGTTTATTTGCACTTCTATTCCGTGCACATGTATCACACTTATCACTGTTTTGAAGGTTTCCCTGGTTTTGCTGTACATTGCTGACAGAAATGGTTTCTCTTCCCTTTAAATCATCTCTAACGCCAGGGTTTCACTGGCGTTAGTTTTGAGCCTCGGATTTCACAGCGTTAGTGTGCAGGGAGCCTCTCCCGTCCCACTCTCCACCCATTGACCCCTTCTCTCCGCCCCTGGGGAGCCTTCCTCCGCCCTCCGGGAGACTCCCCGCCTTCAGTGCTCGTTTGCGCCGCAGCGCATGTTATCGCGCGATAAGGTACCTGTGCGCCTTGTAAAGCACCATTATCACGCGATAAGGTATCTTATCGCACAATAATGTTACAGAGCGCACATTAAGACAGTTTAGTAAACATACCCCTAAGGATTCCCCCGAGAAGACACCCAACTGGAGGCTCTCCCCTGTGCTCACTGCCCCCACATACATTGCCCCCTGTGATAACCATGGGACCTTTGAAAATCTCATCCCCCGAGGTCTCCTCTGAGGATTCATCTGTAGTGTAAAAAGCCACATGCTTCATACAATTGTACCTAGAATTAGCATACATCCACAGATAAACCCAATTACTCTGCTCATCCATTTCATCTCTCCAAAATGTTTTACGTTTCTTACTCTTAATTTGATCATGAAAGCAGTCATCATCCCCTCAAATTCTTTTAAATGTTCCCTATGTATATTCTCCTGCTCCCGGGGTCCTCGTAACTTAGACTCCTCATCTAAGTTAATTCTTGTATTACCCCATTGGTGGTCTCAATCAAAATTAACATCTAGTCAAACGAACATCTGCTAAGAATCAAATTCCACTTCTGAACATAACTTCTCATTATCCTGATAATGACCCGGGGCCTTGTAATTACACAACCCCCTTAGGATCCACTTCTCCCTACAATATTTTTAAGTGTTTCTACATGTAACTCAACTCAAATAAATTGTTTCTTACTGTTCTTAATAACTTGCCAATCAATCACCGCAGCAGCAGCATTGTGCACACCAAACAATCTGACTCCTGATAACAGCCACTATACATCAGAATCAGTGTAACTCGATGAGGTATCATCAGTCTTCTCCATGGGTAAAGAAAACGCTCACCACACATAAATCAAAGCAACATACACAAATTGTGGTATTGAATACACAATATTCTCACTTTCAGAACAATTTTCAAATACTTTTATTCAGCAAATATTGTGATAGAGCTGAAGCTAGTGAAGCTATGAACTTAGAAAAAAATACTGTTTTTCATAAAGCAACTGACTTGCAGAGGGTGCAATTACCTAGCAGGACAGCTAGAGGGGGCAGGCACGAGCCTGCAGATGCTGAGATGACACACCCAGGTACTGATGAAGCAGAAGCTAATCAGGTGCACCTGAGGAGAGGGTCAGGAAACTCAAGGGAAAAATGGCTTTATAAGCAGGGCTCTGCAGGAAGGAAGCAGAGAGAGCTCTGGCTAGAGAGAGACCCCCGGCAAGGGGGAAAGCCACGCCTAAAGAAAGAGCCCTGCCTAGAGAGAGAGCCATGCCTAGAGAGAGGCCTACGCATAGAGAGAATCGCTGAGAAAGGATCTGGTAAAGAACCCAAGGATACTGGGAGGAAAGGACCTGATAGAGGAACCTCCTTTACTGCAAGGCAGAGGAGCTTTGAATCCTTACGTAGCAGAGCTAAGCTCCAGGGAGGATTAGCCCAGCCCAGAGAACTCCAAGAAACAGTCTTCAGAGAAGACAGTATCAGAAGGAGAGTACCTGGTAGAGAGAATACCAGTGGCACAGACTGCAAGGAGCCAAGGTACAGTGATACTTTATTTCTCACCTACAGCTCACAGCGCACCGTACCGCAGTAACTGAAACCATGAAACGTTACCACGCTGACACCTTAAAGAGATCCCTCAACAAACCTCGTGACCTGTTTGCCCTTGTTAAGCGACTTACAACAGAACCTGCATCAGAACAAGCAAATGGAATCCATCCTCAAATATATGCAGATTATCTACAAACCAAACTATGTCAGATAAACAACAACTCTGCGTCCAATACTATCCTTCAGCCTTACAACCAAACATCACTCACTACCTTCATGACCCCATCCAAACAATGCATCGAAAACACCATAGCAGCTATCAACACGACTACAGCACAATCTGATCCATGCCCAGCATTCTGGATCAAAGAACTACGAACTGACCTCAGTCCCATCATATCCAGACTCATGCAACAATCGTTCACAACAGGTGATTTCCCACGCACCCTCAAACACATCAATAAGACCTCTACTAAAAAACAACAAACTCGACCAACAGAAACCGGAATCCTACAGACCTATAGCAAGCATACCGATGCTAGCAAAAATAATGGAAAAGGAAGTTCAGAGACAAATACAAGACCACATTGACTCCAATGCACCACTGGATCCATGCCAACACGGATTCAGAGAAGCACACGGGGTTGAGACCCTTCTTACCACACTCTTCAGCAGCATAATATCAGGCATCGACAATACCCGCCAAGGCTTTGTCCTTGTCTTCCTTGACATCGCGGCGGCGTTTGATTCCGTGAACCATGAACGCCTCCTAGAACGCCTCAAAGAAAAAGGAATCTCCGGTAAAGCGCTCGAGTGGTGCAGGTCCTACCTCTCTGACAGATGGCAGCAGGTTCGATCCAAAGACACATCATCAGAACCATTCCACCAAAGCCAAGGTGTCCCACAAGGATCCTCCCTCTCTGCCTTGCTGTTCAATATATACATGCAACCTCTCTGCAACCTGATCCGGTCCTTCAACGTGAACTGCATGATATACGCAGATGACGTGCTATTATACATGCCTTTTGCAACAGAAAACCCAGACCTCTCACCAATAACATGCTGCATAAATGAAATATCCAACTGGCTACAATCCCAAAACCTCCGGATTCAACACAAGAAGACAGAGGTCATGTTCATTACAAGAAATCGTAACTTCACTGCGCCTACAGTACTAAAGGTGAAGGAAGCTGACCTCCAGATCAAATCCGCGATCAGATACCTTGGCGTCACACTAGACCAGAACCTAAATATGCAGGCGCATATAAGTAACACTGTAAGGGCAGTATACCATAAAATCAGATCCCTTAGATACCTACGATCTCTGCTGCAGCCTGATGATTTCAGGACCATCTTTCAAGCACTAATAATTCCGCATTTCGATTATGCGAATGCAATACTACAAGGACTCCCCCAAACCACTCTGAACCCACTGCAAATGGCAATGAACACCGCAGCAAGAGTACTACATGGAGCATCCAGGAAAGACCATGTCACACCCATTATGAAACAACTCCACTGGCTCCCGATTCAAGGTAGGATTACATTCAAGACCTTGCTACTCACCTTCAAAGCCACCAATGGTCTCTCGTCAACATCACTAACAGAGATAGTCCAGAGGACACCCCACAATAGGGACAGAAGGTCAGTAGCACAAAACACCTTGATAGTCCCAAGATCAATGACTCAATGCACCAAGTCAACATCCAGCAGGGCATTCAAACTTTATGCACCAATGATCTGGAACAGCCTCCCTCACAACATCCGAACAATCCCAGACATATTCCAATTCAGGAAGGCTGTGAAACACTACCTCTTCCTCCTACATTACCCGGAAACCAATGAAAGCTCAGCACCAATTACCGAAAACTCACAAAGCTCCTCTGTCTGAAACCATACGAACACATGACCAGCCTGTAAATTGTATATATTGTTATTGTATATAGTTACCCTGTTAGCCAAGTTGATTCTCCTGTTCATATGTAAACACAAAGTACTATTGGAAATATGTATGTTCGTTGTTTATTGTAAACCGCACTGATGCTGAATAGCGCGGTATAGAAGAGACTTTAAATAAATAAATAAATAAATAAAGAAGCCAGGTCCTAGAAAGACTTATAACTCAGATAGCAATACTGAGAGGAAAGAAAGCTGGCAGAAGTTTTGGAAACCACTACAAAGAAGCAGAGGAACAAGACATACCACTTGTTTGCAAAACCCAGAACTGCCAGGCTGGAAACTAGGGAAGAGAACTTCTGAACTGCAAACTATTTCAGCCAGGGAAAGCTCAGGTATAGAAGAAAGCACGGCTGAGCTGGAACCAATGCAGATTGAGCTTGGGGAACCAGAGCCGTTGATGCATGAAGAACAAATGGACTGTTCGATGTGTATTGCTGAAAGCCTAGAGTCTCTCCCAGAGCTGTAATTACCAGAACATGCTTTAACAATATCTTTTGTCTGTGTTGAGCTAAAGAAGAGCTTGTTTATTTGTTTTACTACAGTGTTGAAAACCCTTTGCATTTTTACAAGGAACTGTGAAGCTCTCATAACAGTTTTCTTGCTCTGTAATTACTTTGGCATAAACCTGAAAATAAGGTAAATTCTACTTTTTGGTTTCTTAGTGAACCTTAGTGCTAAAGGGGAATAAAAACCTTTTGTTTGACCCTACACAAGGCGTATACAACTCATTTCTTTAAGAAGAAGGACTACAAGGACCATGATCCCTCTGGTCCAAAAAGGTTCCCTACTTCTACAAAATAATTAAAATGTCCCACGTGTCCCTTCAGCAAGCTACCAGCAGGGGGCGTGGTGACAATATGTATGAACATTATGTAGTTTTATCATTAAATATTTTAAAGACCTAATATTCATTATATATCCAGAAAAAATATCCACAAATAACACTCATTCACATGAATATGACACCAATAAACCAAGGATCCAAATCTTCTAAAACAAATAACATCATATGCATATATGATGTGACCCTGATAACAATTAAGTATCAGGACACGTTTCAATAAATCCTTGATTGTCTTCAAGTCAAAATCATCAGCACATGAGCAGCAATCAGCACAACACCAGAAGAGGATGTGCATCTAGAGAGTGCATGCACATGTGTCTCTTTCTCTTGAGACAATATCACCAAATGTATTAATTTTGCACATACTATGAGAGCTATGAACCTCATTTCTCTGTCAGGGTATCTGCAGTATTCTCTGTATGTTGTTAGGTCTTTTTGGTGGGGCTTGTGTCAAATAAATAGAGTTTCCTTTCAAAAATTTAGGATGGAAAAGTCCGCTGGTAAAAATATACCTATGTGCATGCTAAGCAGAGGGACATTTTCAATCTGGTGAATTTACCCAAACAACTAGTTACCTGGACAAACTCCTTTGAAGAGTACCCAATTGATATTCAAATCTTTCTATATTTATATTTTAAGAACTTAAAGGAATATTTTAGAAAGGACATCTGGCTGCAAAATGGGACATCTAAATCAAAAATATCCGCTATAAAGTGAGAAGGGCAGCTGAGAAGATGGTCACATGTAAGAGCCTTGTAAAGCTGGCCTTTATCCATTCTGAAAGATATGTGTCTGCTGCATAATAAGACAAACTGGGGATGCATAGAGTTATGGGCTAGCCAAATGCAAGAAGTCTCTGCATTTTAGAAACGTGAACATGTTATATATATACGTCCACAGAGTAGGAGACATAAATGTACACACTGCTCTATCATAGAATATGACAGAGGATCTCTCCCCCTTGCACATCCCAGCCTGCCATTTTGCATATGGAGATGTGTTGCAGCTTGGGAGCCTGGAGAAATGCTTTATCTACATACTGGTAAGTGTCTTTGAAGGAGTGCAAACTATTGAAGGAGTGAATGGGTATGTTCCTTTTCATCGTACAGTTCTTATGTTGCTGAAACGAGCATCTTTACTAATCCTGTTCATGCCCTGGAGCAAGTATAGCTATGGACATCCCCAATGGAGTTACTAGACATGCAGCATAGGTTGGAAATCATGTGTGCAGATGTATCTTTACTGGCCCACTCCTGTCAAGCCACCAAGCATGCCCACAACTAACTTGGACCTGATCACGCCAATACGTGTATCTTCAGGCTTTCTAAAATGGTTCCAGAGACGTCATTGTGATTTGTTCATCTGAATGGCCATTTACAGAAGTCCAAATCATGACTAGAGCTTCAAAAATGATTCTCATTGCCTGTAAATCTCACTCTTTGAAATGGTCCACCCTTGACAATGGAGGATGAAAATGGCTTGCACAGCTTCCCTGGCTTCCATCTCACTGCTTTAACCCAGAGGTTCTCAACCCAGACCTCGGCTCACACCTAGCTAGTCAGGTTTTCAGGATAACCATAATGAATATGCATGAGAGAGTTTTGCAAACAATGGAGATGGTGCATGCAAATATCTCTTGTGTATATTTATTTATTTATTTATTTAATCAGTTTTATATACCACCTTATCCTTCAATCAAAGTGGTCAACAAGACAACAGAGAGACTACATCGAGGGGGGGGGGAGACTACAAGATAGTACATTACAGTACATTACATTAAATTATACATAAACTACAGCAAAATTACATTTTATAATTCATTACAATTACATTAAACAAATAACTGCAATCTTTCAAAATGTTAAAATAATTTAAACATTATAGGAAAATTGAAATTCAAAGGGTTAAAACATTTTCTTCTATTGGAATTAGATTAGTTGCCATATGCTTCAATAAATAGGTACGTTTTAAGGGACTTTCAAAAATCTTTGATATCATACTCATTTCTTAAATCACTAGGAATAGAATTCCATAGTTGTGGTGCCATAAAGGAGAAAGCCCTATTAGATGTCATTTGTTTGGATCTATTAAACTTCAAGTTGGAATTAAGTCTGTTAGAAGACTGTGAGCGTCTGGGCCTTTATTTATTGTGGTTACTCTGAAAACCTGATTGACTAAGTGTGTCATAACGTCTGAATTGAGAATCCCTGCTCTAACCACTAGGCCATACTGTATGAAGAATGTGCTCATGCGATCTGAATGCTTACTCATCTGATTCTGTTGGCACATCCAGAACTAGGCCCCACAGAATTTCCCCAGCTACTTCTGAAGAGATGAAGTATGTGTTAGGAGGAGACAGGGAAGGAGTGGATATAACTCAATGGTAAGGCGATTGAGAAAAGAAGTAAATGGGTTCCATGTTAGTGACCCAGAAATGAGTGTACCAAGGGAATGGGTTTAGAGAGAGAAAAGGAGCGGACCCAAGATTTCGCAAGCAGTCTTTAAATTCCAATGGTATATTCTCAAGATTATATTTTGCTACATTCATGAGTGGCTTGCTCTTTTTCAACTTTAGCTTGAGTTTGTATACTAGTAGTTGGTGATCTGTACCATACTCACCTCTAGATAAGGAAAGTATCTGAATTCAAAGAAGCATGGGACAAACCCAGAGGATCTCTAAAGGAAAAAAGGGGACTGTTGTAATGGTTGTTATGGAAGGACAGACTAGAAAGGCCACGTGGTCTTTTTCTGTCGTCATAATTCTATGTTTCTAACCATTTCCTGATCCCCAATACTACACTGCCTCCAGTCCCATGACTTTTTAATTTCGCCAAGAGTCTCTCATGAGGGATCTTGTCAAAGGTTTTCTGAAAATCCAGATTCACTATATCATCCGGCTCATCTTTCATCTACCCATTTATTCACATCTTCAAAAAATGTAACAGATTAGTAAGACAAGACTTTCCTTGGCTAAATCCATGTTGGCTTTCTCCCATTAAACTATGACTATCTATATGTTCAGTGATTTTATTCTTTATAATGCTTTCTACCATTTTACCCAGCACTGACGTCAGGCTCACTGGTCTGTAGTTTCTGATTACCCCTGGAACCCTTTTTAAAAATTGGCGGTATATTGGCCATTCTCCAGTCTTCCAATACTACAAGTCATTTTAATGATAGTTCACAGGTTAATAGTAGGTCTGCAATCTCATATTTCAATTATTTCAACACCCTTGGATTTATACCATCTGGTCCCGGTGATTTGCTACTCTTCAGTTTATCAAATAGTTGTTTATCGATATTTCTTTCACTTCTTGCTATATATCACCTTTATATACCATTTCAGGCATGGGTAACTTCCCTATAGCTTAGAAACATAGAAAAATGACAACAGAAAAAGAACACATGGCCTATCTAGTCTGTCCTTCCATATCAGCTACTACAACAGTACCTTTTTTTTCTGTATTTTCCCATGCTTTTTTGAAATCAGATACCATCCTCATCTCTACCACCTCCATTGGGAGACTATTCCACCGATCCTATGTGACTTATTGCTCTCTTTAACATACAGTGCAACCCCTCCACCAATTTAATCTACCCTATATACTCAATATATTTTGTACCCAGGTAGCACAGTGTCCATTGGTTATCCTCCTACCACCAGGTCTCTGAGATGCCAATCATATCTAACTTTTCATTTAGTGCTATATGTTCTAGCTCTTTCATCCTATTTTTTAGACTTCTAGCATTTGCATATAGGCATTTTAGAGGTTGTATTTTATTCATATTAATCTGATTATCAGTTGATAGGGGTAATTTGGTATCTTTCAGCTCTGTATTTTAGGGCATCTGAGTTACTTTTATCTTTATTGGAACCTCTCTGTTGGGATGCCCTAACTTCTCTCTTTGCTAGATCCTTCAACAGCACTCCAATCCTCCCAAACAACTGAATATATATAAAATATGATTCTAGCACCACTGTAAATAGCCCACCCTGTATATAGCTCAAACAAATCAAGCACCCAACACATCCCTCACACAACTAAGTTTTATCCTCACTGCATGTACAACACACACACTTTACCTGATTGCTTGCTGTGATACCACCTTGATTATTAAGATAAGGCGGTTTAGAAATACTGTTAAATAAATAAATAAATAAATAAATACTTCCTTTCGAACCATGGACACCTGGGTGACTGTCATCTTTTTCCTATTATCTAGTTTAAAAGCTGCTCTATCTTCTTTCTAAGGTTAATGTCAGCAACCTGGTCCCATCCCAGTTAAGGTGGAGCCCATCCTTTTGGTAAAGCCCCCCCTTCCCCAGAATATTTCCCAGTTCCTAACAAATCTAAAACCCTCTTCTTTGCACCATTGTTTTATCCACTTATTGACACTCCGGAGCTCTGTCTGCCTTTTGGGTTCTGAGTGTGGAATGGGAAGCATTTCAGAGAATGCTACCCTGTAAGTTCTGGATTTCAACTTCCTACCTAAAAGCCTAAATTTGGTCTCCAGAATCTCTCTTCCACACTTTCCTATGTCATTGGTGCCAACATGTACCAAGTGTGAGAGCCAGTGGGAAAGGGTTAACACAGAACTTCTAAAATGTTGTCCAAAATGCTGGCATTTGCAGTTGATGTGCTTCGTGAGTTGCTAGATGTATTAGGTGACATCAGGTGGAAGAAATGTGAGAAAAAACACACTTATCTACGGGGCACACACAAGCATAAATATGCCAGCTTAGCATGGGGACTAGTGTAAAATTGTCAGAAGATACTGAGAACTAACAAGATATATTCCCTGTATTTCTTGAAAATAAGGGATGGGAAGACAAACCAGGTGAAGAACTGAATAAGTGGGAAAAAGGTCAGATAACAAGGAATAAATCTGACAAAGGTCCAAGCAAATGGTTACAAACCTGGCTATGCAAAGGGTCAATAGGTCAACAGGAATGGGAGTGCAGATATGACAGGACAAAGGAAGGAATGGAAGAGAAAATCCAGATGCCTGGAGTTAAAAACAAAGAGGCTAATTTGAAAAGGAAAAACTATATAATGGGACAGAACTTTTAAGGACCGGGATTTGCACCCCTTCTCCTGAAGGTGGGATGGCCTGCAAGTTATGTCTGCTAACGAGTGAGTGTGTATGATTGTTTGTGTGTGTGATGTATGGATTTCCATAGTTTATCTTTGAGTGTAGCTAGGAACCATATATCCTTCTCTCTCACTGTGCTAGGATCTGTTGATGGACAGGAAATCTTTTAATTACTTTATAGCTGTAACACTGGGGTCACCAACCTCCAGAGGGCCGCGGGCCGCACAGCCGACTACCGGGAGCCTCGCGGGCCGCACCCCCCTTCTCCCCGCCCCCGCGAAAAAAAACAACAAACGCAAAATTATGAAAACAATGGCTGATCACCTTTATTGAATTTAATGAGATGGCTGATGATTCATGCTAGCAGACAAACGCTTAAAGTCCGGCTTCACAGATGACACACAGCGCACGATCCTTGTGCAGCGTGAAGAAGAGCTTGTTCCACTCAGGGTTGAAGCCGCGGTTCTCATCGCTGAGCTTGCGCTTCTTGTTCGTGGGGGAAGCCATGGGGAAAAAAGAGAACAGGAATTCTATCGATAGCTGCAAAAACAGAATCAAAGTTTAAGCCTTATTGCTGATTGGTCCTCTAATTTGCGCGCTGCTCTTGGGAAACCGGTCACGTGCCGTTGAACCCGCCGAGCATGCCATGGGCCGCAGATACAATGGTGGGAATCCTTGGCGGGCCGCACGTAATGTTAACCGGGGTAGAGCCTCGCGGGCCGCACGAAGGGACCTCGTGGGCCGCATGCGGCCCGCGGGCCGCAGGTTGGTGACCCCTGCTGTAACAGAAAGAGCAGAAAAAAGTGTTTTACTTGTAAGGGGAGGGTGAGGGAAATACTCCAAATTAATTTGTATTTAGTTAGTTTAGTTATGCTCTCTGCATGCTTGCTTCTGTGATATAAGAAATAAATAATAAAGGATTTTTTGTAAGGAAAATCTGTGAGAATATTGTGCCAGGTACGAGTATATTTTGCACAAGGTTTGGTCTATTGGGAGCGGTAGTAAACCCTCCCTGTGTGCATGCCAGTTTGTTCCCCTCTTGCATGGAGAAGGTGGTCTGGTGATCCTTCTGGCCAATGGAATCAGCCTCCCCTTGGCCCGTACATAAAACAGTAGACTCCTCCCCAACACTATCTAAAACCTTGTCTAGGTGGCACGTGAAGTCCTCTCCTTTGCACCAGTCAGGCATGTTACCAGGCGATCCTCTTGTCTACCAGCCACCCAGCTATCTGCAGGCCTAATGATCAAATCACCAACTATAACAGCTGTTCTAACCCTACCCCTATGGGCACATGGCCCTGGAGAAACCTCCTCATTGCAGGAAGATTTTACAGCTCCTAGTTAACAGGTCCTAGCCACAGGATCACTTCCTGCTACACCATAGTAATGCTCTCTTTTCTCGGACCTCTCTCCTCCATGGCAACTGAGAAGCTGCCAGACTGGAGATGGGACTTTAACATTACGTCCCTGTTGGTCTCGTCTATGTATCCTTCTGTGTTCCTTATGTCCTCCAAGTCTGCTATTCTAGCCTCCGGTGATCAGACTCATACCCTGAAGGCAAAGAGTTCCTTCCACTTAGTGTACACGTAAGACCCCTTACTGGGAGAAAATTGTACATGTGACACTCAATGCAAAAAAATGTATGTCCCCAATCTCGTTGCTGGACTGCTGTCTGCATCTTAGCTTTAAGGTTTTGTTTAGCTATTTAAGTTGTTTACTTAAAGTTACTAGGGGTGGTTATACTGATTCAACTATACCAATTAAGCTTAAGGGACTTTGTTCACTTCAAGATTAATTAATTTCAGGGCCTTAATTAGTTTATTCCAGGTGAGGATAACCAACTGAATCTGAAAGTAAATTTGACCAGCTATCCTCCTTTAATAGATTTAAGAGCCTATAAAGCCACAATTTATGTCTGGGGTGGGTGAGAGGGAATTAACACTTAGGGGCTTGTTTACAAAGCCGCGGTAGCGGTTTGCGATCGTAATCGGAGCCGCGGCCCCATTGATTTCAATGGGGCCGCGGCTGCGATCGCGATCGCGAACCACTACCGCGGCTTTGTAAACAAGCCCCTTAGTAAAGGCTGGCTTGCTTTTACCAAGCCCTGACTGAGTGAACAAATACAGTGGATTATAAAATACACAGATTTATTAGTTTCAACCCCAAAATTTCCTTTTCCCCCAAGATTTTGAGAATTTCTCAGAAGTAAATATTTAACTAGTGCAGATTTCATTACAGCAGTAGCAGTTTCTTTTGGTAGTCCTTCAAGACTGAGAATAACAGAGCTCTGGTTGATTTATTTATGTCTGTGCTTCTAAGGTAATCTGTTAACAGCCCTTGGTTTGATAGAGAAGGTCTTTCAAATTGTCCCTTTGATCTGTTACTTGACTTTAACACCTATTTAAAACAAATTCCCAGATCTCTTGCCTCCTAACTGGACGGCCTCTTTGTAAAGGTCTCTAGAAACAATTTATTTCTTTCAACTCAAAGAATATTTAACGTATTCTTCCTTCTATGCTAAGCTATATTCTAATTTGATTTAAACTAAAAGCTCTCTGCTGATATTAGGCCTTGAATGAGTTCTAAATGTAAACTAAAAGCTATCTGCTGATACTAGGCCCTGAATGAGTTTTAAATTTAAATTAAAAGTTCTCTGCTGATACTAGGTTCTGACTGAGTTAATAAATACAGTGGATTCTAAAATACACAGATTTATCAGCTTTAAATCAAAGAATTCCTTTTCCCCAAGATTTAGAGAATTTCCCAGAAGTAAATACTTAGAAGTGCAGATTTCTCTCCAGCAGTAGCAGTTCTTTTTGGTAATCCTTCAAGTTTCTTACCCAATCATCCGCTTTAAGGTCATTCCCAGGGCACTCAATTTATTTATAAGCCAGCAATGCAGAAAGGTGTCAACAGCCTTGCTGAAATTTAAATATACCACATCTAGTGCTCTGCCACAATCCAATACTCTGGTCACCCAGTCAAAGACATCAATCAGATTCATTTGACAAGATCTACCTCTAGCACAGGTACACTAAAAACAATTTTTTTTAAACTGCCTCTAATGTTTCGATTGATTTTTACGTTTTTTGGTGCGCTGAATCCAAATCTGGTAACCAATTTGCTCCATCACGTACAGTTTTTTTGCTACATTGGGTTAGCAGTTTGAGGTGAACGTTTCAGATTGAGTGCGATCGAGATAAAAGTTTCTTGGATGAATTCTTTATACTAATTGTTTAGTAGTTATTCAAATAAGAATAAAGAAAATTGTAACAAGGCAGCACATAAGAATAGAGTAATGTCAACAAAACACACTGTGATGGTAGCAAAATTGTCTGCACTTAAAACAGCCACATACATGTGCACAAACATTGAGCATATAAGAGTGAGGTTAGACACAAAGCAAAGCAAAGAAATGTGCAAAAAATGTTGTACAGGTATGTATGTAAGAATAGAAAACGCAAACCGCACCATTGCAATACATGAAGACAAACACCCGATGGTGTGAAAATAAAATTCTAATAAATGAGATCCGACACTGTGGTAATAACTAGCAAATTTTTATTTCAAAGTTTAGTAAAAACACGATATTTGTCAACACAGTTTAGATTTTAAAGTCATTCTTGGGTCAATCAATCTCCTGGTGGGCCCGTTTCTTCTTCCCCCGAATGCTTCTCTTGGTGCGCTGCTTGGCGTATTTTTCATCTGGGGTTTCCCGCAGCAGCAACCAGCAGAAATCAGCCATCATAGTGGTGTTCCATCTTCCTTGGTACCTTCTCTCTGCGTCCTTGATGTCCTGGTGAAACCTTTCACCTTGTTCTTCACTGTACGCCCCCAAGTTTTCGGGAAAGTAGTTCACATGGGAGTGCAAGAAATGGACTTTCAGGCTCATGTTACAGCCTTGTTCTTTGAAGGCATTGAGCATCCTGGCAACAATATACTTATAGTTCTCATCCCGCCTGTTCCCCAAGAATTTGAGAACAACATCCTTGAAGGAATCCCAGGCTTCTTTTTCCTTCTCAGACATCGTTTCAGCGAATGCTCCATCTGAAATGAGTTTCCTTATATCAGGGCCAACAAACACTCCTTCCTTTAGCTTTGCTTCAGAAAGTCGGGGGAACTTTGAGCAAAGGTACCGAAAGCACTCACCATCTTTTGGAAGGGACTTGATGAATTGCTTAATGAGACCCAACTTAATGTGGAGAGGTGGTAATAGAAT
Organism: Ichthyophis bannanicus; assembly: GCA_033557465.1. Taxonomy (NCBI): domain Eukaryota; kingdom Metazoa; phylum Chordata; class Amphibia; order Gymnophiona; family Ichthyophiidae; genus Ichthyophis; species Ichthyophis bannanicus. The sequence goes on along the minus strand of CM066033.1, from coordinate 1,038,065,197 downwards.
TTTATCACGAGGTACCAAGCTCTCATGAAGAACATTTTTCTCACCGGGTCTCAAATACTCCCGAATTGGCCAGTCTTTTTTCCCCCAGTGTAGGTCGCGGGCCCGGCTATCCCACAAGCAAAGGAAGCAGGGATATTTGGTGAAACCGGATTGCTGCCCTAATAGCATGGATAGAATTTTAAAGTCTCCACAAATCATCCACTTATGCTCATCATAACGAATCTTCTGAAGAATCAGGGCCAAATTCTCGTATTTTTCTTGGAGAATAACAGAGTGAGTAATAGGAACTGAAGCGAATGTGTTGCCATTATGAAGAAGAGCACCTTTTATGCTGTCTTTTGACGAATCAATGAACAGCCGCCATTCAGCAGGATCATACTTGAGTTTAAACTTTTCCATCACTCCGTATATATCGTTGCAAAATACCAAATCTTCCTCTTTGCTGAAATACTTCAAAAATTGTGTCTCGCGGTTGCGGTACCAATAAAAAGTTGTTCCTGGTGACAATAGATTTTTCTGTTTAAGCCGAGAACCTAGCAGTTGGGCAGCATCTTTTGGGAGTCCTAAATCCTGGACTAAATCATTCAATTCAGCTTGAGAGAAAAGTTCAGGTTTCGGATCTGGTTCAGTTTCAAACTCGGAAGTACTGGACTCATCGGGAAAAGCCATCTGATGAGTCTCATCATGATCAGAACCGTCCACACAAATATGATCCAAAGATTTTGGTGGTTCAGGCACAGGTACTTCGTTGCTATGAGGCATAGGTCTAATTGCTGAGGGAAGGTTGTGGTAACTTATTACGTTCTTATTTTTTAAGTTGTATCCCTTCACAATGCAAGAGCAAAAATAGCAGTCACTGCTGTGGTCTCTTTGTTCACGCCACATCATAGGTATTCCAAAACGAAATGCTTGTTTTTTACCTTTCATCCATAAGCGTAGATCTTCCTTACATGTCTTGCACACTTTGTGAGGAGCCCACGGTTTGTCTTGATCGCCTAACTTCAAACCAAAATAGGCGAAATATACTTTTTTAATAAATGCAGAAATGTTCCTCTCCCGCTTTTTCACGGTATATTCCCCACAAATAAAACAAAAACTGTCCGGAGAGTTGACGCAACCTCTGGCTCTGTGAGCCATCACAAATACACAGCACTGCAAACTACAACTGTAGTGAACCACTTCGGAATAAAGCTGGATTACGACTGAGCAAACAAAAGGTAATAATGAACTTGCAAGAAACTGAAATTTGACAGGAACGTTCATGTTACAACCACCGTGTTTGAGCGAGCGAACGAGGTGAGGCGAACAGGAAAGAACATGCGCCAGCGCGAGTACTGGATTTAGCCCCCCGCCTCCCAATTGTCCTGTTAATGTATAAAATGAATACAAAACACTCTAAAATATCATGAGGGAGTGTTTCTAGTTAGTTAACCATTACAACCTCTATTTTGGGCCAAGAAAATAAACTGCAGTCGGCTAAAAAGAAATTATGTGAACATTCCTTATATGGGTAAGAAATCTAATTTTGCAAGAAAACGTGACGTGATGGAACATTTTGGCTATTTTTCCTGGATTCAGCACCCCAAAATCTATAGGAATCAGTTGCAAAACTGGAGGCAGTTTTTTGGTAGTGTACCTGTGTAGTAGTTAAGATGAGAAGATCACATTATAAACATAACGTTTTACAGGCTTGTCACCTTCTGCTCATCCATCCATTTCTTACATTTCTTCCCCTCTTCACCCTCTTCTCCTTAGACTGTCAAATGCTTTTGTAATTCACTTATATATTATGATCATAGCACTGGCGTGGAGAAGTAGCCTACTTGTTACAGTGGTTGGCTGAGAACTAGGGTGGGGGGCAGGTTTAAATTCTGCTGCTACTCCCTGTTACATAGGACAAGTCATTTAACCCTCCATTCAGGGCTGGCCTGTCCATTGTGTGAGAATGTTGTTTGCACAGGGCCCCATGCTTCAGGGGGCCCTACACAAACTTCATTCCGCAGGGTTTGCAGGGCCAGCTTCAGAGGGAGCTGGGGTTGGCAGAGGCCCTGGCTCTCCTCTGCACAGCGCTGGAGTGAAAAGCAGCATGCTCCTTCACTTGTGCTGTATTCACGTGAAGCCCGCTGAGTGCCGGGAAACAAGAAATGACTTTTAACCTTTCCTGGCACTCAGCAGGCTTCACAAGAACATAGCGCGATTGAAGGAGCATGCTGCTGTTCACTCCAGCGCTGTGCAGAGGCAAGCCAGGGCCTCTGGCATCCTCGGCTCCCTTGTAAGCTGCTCAGACTGGTGCGGGGCTCTTTGGTGTGGGGGTGGGGGCTAGGATAGGACTGGAAATGGCTGATGGTGATACTAGGACTGGAAATGGCTGATGGGGGGGGGGGCTAGGAATGGAAATGGGTTGATGGGGGACTGGGATAGGACTGTAAATGGGCTGATGAGGTGCAGGGATAGGACTGCAAATTACTTATGGGGAGACTAGGATTGGAAATCTGTCTGATGAGGGAGCTTAGACTGGAAATGGGCTGATGGGGTGCTAGGATAGAACTGGGAATGGCTTAAGGGAGGGGGAGACTCGGAATGGAAATGGGCTGATGGGGGGCAGGATAGAACTGGAAATGGACTGATGGGGATTTGGGATAGGACTGGAAATGGTTGATGGGGGGCTAGGAATGGAAATGGGCTGATGGGGGCTAGGATAGGACTGGAAATCGCTGATGGGGAAGTTTGGATGGAAATGGGCTGATGGGGAGCTTGGAATGGAAATGGGCTGAAGGGGGCTGGGATAGGACTGGAAATCGCAGATGGGGAAGTTTGGATGGAAATGGGCTGATGGGGGGAGCTTGGAATGGAAATGGGCTAATGGGGGCTAGGAATGGAAAAGGGCTGATGGGGGAGCTTGGACTGTAAATGGACTGATGTGGGGGGATGGGAGAATGGTACTAGAAGGGAGCAGATGATGGGTGGTGCTAGAACTAGAAGGGAGCTGATGTTGGGGGAGGACTAAAAGGGGATGGGGCTGGGGGAGTGAGGATCGAGAGAGGAAAAGATATTTTGTGTGGGAGGGAAGAAAAATCTATGATTGGCTGAGTATTGGGAGAATAAGTGGGGAATGGGGATGGAATGGTGAAATTTGAGTGGATGAAAAAGAAATAAAGAAAGAAATGGAGGAAAGAGCAAAAGGGGAAGATCAATATGTTAAAGCAGATGTAGAGAAAAAATGGGGAAAAAAACTAGAAGAGCGAAGAAAGGACAAATGGCAGCAGACAATGGAGAGTTAGTCAAAGATACGAAGAAATCAGAAGAAAGTAACTGGAGCAATTGCAACTGAAAATATAATGCACAAACAACAAAAGGTAGAAAAATACTTTTTTATTTTGAATTTATTAACTGGAATATGTCAGGTCTAGGAAATGTGCATTGCTAATTTTTTATTTATTTATTTATTTATTTATTTATTTAACATTTATATACCGCATCTTCCAAAGTTCAGTTGCGGTGTACAATTAACAACAATTAACAAAGCGCAGTTTGTTTTACATAGAACGTCATAACTTTTACATAGAACATCATAAATTAAACAAACACAGTTTAATAAACAAACAGTATATTTAAGCTAGAACCGTGAGTATCAAGTTAACTAACGTATTGTGGTGTCGAACAGCGTAAAAAAGAACATAACATATGCAACTATATACATGTGGAGGTATTTGGGCATAAGAGCTTGGATCGTCATTTCGTTTAAGCTATAAGTGTTGTCCGGATAGAGTTAGGTTTGTACTTGATGTGAACAGGTGGCTATTTAGCCTTTGTCTAATATGGGTTCTAGGGTTTCCATTGTATTATAGTGTTTAGTGAATAGATATGTTTTCAATTTTTTGCGGAATTCCACGATCTCTGTTAGTGATCGTAGATCCTCTGGTAGCGAATTCCAAATGGTTGGAGCTATGTGAGAAAAGGCTCTATTATTTGTTAATTTATGTGCTTTTATGAAGTCTTTTGGAATCTTTAGTTTATTTGATTGTCCTTTTCTGTGGGTAGGCTTAGAAAGTTCTTTGCATATTAGACTACATAGAGTAGTCGGGGCCATGTCATGTAAGGCTTTGAATGATGTTATTATTATTTTGTAAATTATCCTGCTTTGAATAGGTAACCAGTGAAGGGATGCTAGAATTGGTGTTATGTGTTGGAGTGAGTTTATTTTTAGTATAATTCTAGCTGTTGCATTTTGAGCTAGTGGAATCCTTTTAATGTTTTGTTTTGAAATGCCCATTAGTATTAGGTTGGCGAAATCAAAGTGATGGGTTATGGTAGCCTGTATTATATTAATAAAATCCTCTATAAATACTAGCGGGCGTAGTTGTTTGAGTATTTTGAGTTTAAAATAGATTTTCTTTATAGTATGTCTTTGTCTTTGTGTTTAGTACAAGAGGAAATTGATTTATAGTTTTATTTCTCCAGTGTTGCTGTACATTCCAAGTTTGGCTTTTGGGATTCCTAGTTTAATTATTATCTTCCTGTTTCTAAATTGTGATCCCTTGTTCTTTGCCATGCAGGGAGACCCGGAGGGGGAATAGGGCCAGGACGGCCTACGGGGCTGTCTCAGAATTGGGCCCTTAGGGATTTTCACCCTCTATTGCATGATCAGATGTTTAAGACAATGACACATTTGCTAGTTACATCACAGCTGGATTCTTGTAATACCCTGTATAGAGACCTCCCTGCCCGGAACACCAGGGGACTTCACGCACACCAAGATCATTCTTCATCAGCCTCATTGTCTCTCATTTGAAGCAAAGGCAAAATTGAAAATGTTGGCACTAATGCAACATGCATTTAGAGTTAAATTCAGGGTCTAGGGTGGTTAACGGAGTTACTTACCTATAACTGGGGTTCTCCGTGGACAGCAGGATAAGTCAGCCACAGTAGGTAATGTCATCCAACGGCGCCGAGACGGAAGCACTCTCTAGAGCTCAGAAGGGCTTCACCCTCCTGAGCATGACCACCAGGTACCACCCCCGGGTCCGCCCCTAGCCAGCCACTGAGGTACTAGCTGAGCTTAACTACTAGGGCGTGACACGGTGGATACTGGCCCCTATAGGGGAGGAGGGAGGGATTGTGTGGCTGACTTGTCCTGCTGTCCATGGAGAACCCCAGTTACAGGTAAGTAACTCCATTTTCTCCTAGGACAAGCAGGATAGTCAACCACAGTAGGTGCCTCCCGAGCTACCAGAGCTGCAGTAGGGGGGCCTGGTCAGCGGAGAGCTACTGGCTCCGAGGAGCAAGAATTCAAGGTACGCCAAGGTGGGACAACTTTGAATTTATTACGGGGCGGGAGGTCCTGGTATGGTGCAGACTAGCAAAGATGTGAGTTAATAGTGCAAAACAGTGCCTCAAAAACACAGTGCAAAACACGTCAAGATAGTGTACAACAGTGCAAAACATTGCAGAACAGTGCAACAAACCATGAATATGATATAGACAATGTGTCACCGTGCAAGGTGCGGCAGGCATAAGTTGCGACCGTGCAAGGTGCCATGGGGAACGGCGGTGATGCTACGATCAAAGTTCTGTTACCGTCTCTTGAGCAATGTCCCCTCTGCCTCCAAGGGCACTGAGGTAAATGACTAAGTCAGGTGGGGTTGCTCGCTGAGGCGAGGACTGCTCGGGCGAAGGCGAGGTCAGCTCCGGTGGCGAGGTCGAGGCAGTAGTGCCTTTGGAAGGTGTGGAGGAATGACCAGGTGGCCGCTTTACAGATGTCCGCCACTGGAACGGACCGTAGGTTGTCGATGGAGGCAGCCATCACTCGTAGTTGATGAGCATGGATCGAGGTTGCTGCCCCTGCCCCCGCCCGCTCCAGGCAGAAGGTGATGCAGGAGGAGATCCAGCTGGACAACGTCCATTTGGAGACTGGTCAGCCTGGCTTGTTTTGGTCATAGGAGACAAAGAGTTGCGTCCCTCGTCGATGGGGCGCGGTCCTGAGGAGGTATATGCAGAGAGTGGGACTCCGGGTGGAAGCTAGGAAGTTCAATGGTCTGGTTGATGTGAAAGGCAGATGCCACTTTGGGTACACACTTAGGGTGGGTCTGGAGGGAGGCTTTGTCTGCGGTCAGTTGAGTGTAGGGAGGATGGGACACTAGGGCCTGCAGTTCGCTGATCCTCCTTGCTGACGTGATGGCGATAAGGAACAGAGTCTTCCAGGAGACGTGCTTCATAGCCTCTGAGTGCATGGGCTCAAAAGGTGGCTGTGCCAGTTGGTTGAGGACAGCGTTGAGGTCCCACAGGGGCACTGGGGCTTTGACCGGTGGGTGCAGGTTGTGGAGGCCTCTCATGAAGCATTTGATGATAGGTTGAGCTGCAATGGAGGTGTCACCGCACTGGTCGTGGAAGGCCACGGTTGCGGCAAGATGTACCTTGATGGATTGTGGTTGAAGGCCCTGCTGAGAGAGACCTGTGAGGTATTGCAGCACTTGAGGTATCGGGCAGGAGAAGGGATTGAACTGTTGCGCCGAGCACCATACAGTGAAGCGTCGCCATTTTAGACCGTAGGACTTTCTGGTTGAAGGGCGTCTGGCTGCGAGAACCACTTGCGTGACCTCAGGGGGAAGGTGGAAGGGAGATAGCATCACCCACTCAGCCTCCACGCTGTCAAGGACCGGGTCTGCAGGTTGGGATGGAGGGTTTTGCCGTTGTCCTGGGAGATCAGGTTGGGCACCAGGGGAAGGCGTACCGGGGCTTCCTGTGGCAGGCGACAGAGGTACGGGAACCACACCTGGCGTGGCCAGTGAAGCACGATGAGGATGGCTCGTTTTGTCCGAGACAATCTGCTGTAGGGTCAGCAATATCAGGGGGAGGGGGGAAAGGCATAAATGAGTGACCATTCCCCCCAGTACACGTCAAAGGCATCCGACGCGATGCTGAGTGGGAGGGTTGTTTCGAGCAGAAGGTGCTGCACTTCATGTTCTCCGGTGCTGCAAAGAGGTTGATTTGTGGCATCCCCCATTGTTGGAAGAGGGTTTGGGCCACTTGGTGGTTGAGGGACCACTCGTGAGGGTTGAGCTGGCGGCTGCGCCGGTCTGCTAGTGTGTTTTGGAGTCCCGACAGGTATGATGCTCGGATGAGGCAGCGTTTGGATAGTGCGAAGATCCATATCTGGAGGGCTTCTCTGCAGAGTGGGTGGGAGCCTGTTCCTCCCTGCTTGTTGATGTAGAACATGGCCACTTGGCTGTCTGTCTGGATGAGCACTGCTTTCCCATAGAGATTCTGAAAGGCTCGGAGGGCATGTTGTATCGCCCTGAGCTCCAGGAGGTTGATGTGTACCATTTGTTCTCTTGCCATCCAGGCTCCCTGGGTGTGGAAGTGGAGGAAGGGTGCCCTCCAGCCCGTTGGGGAGGCATCGGTGGTGACGGTTAGCTGATGAACAGGCTGCCTCAGGGGGAGACCACGCGTAAGGTTCCTTTTGCTCATCCACCAGTGGAGGGAGGCTGTTACTGAGGTATTTAGAGGAACTCATGAGCTCAAGGGCTGTGAATGCTGGCTTCATTGTGACCACAGGTGCCACTGAAGGTGGCGCATATGAAGCTTTGCTGTTGTAATCACTTGGGTTGAAGCGGCCATGTGGCCCAGCAGGCGGAGCAGTGTTCGGGCGGTTGTTTGTCCATTCGTTGAGACGCTCTGTGTCAGGCTGATGATGGCATCCCTCCGGGGACGGGGAAGGAATGCTTTGAAGGCAGTGGTGTCTATTATTGCCCAATGAATTTGATTCGCTGGGAGGGCTGCAGGTGTGATTTCTGGTGGTTCACTAGGAAGCCCAGAGATGATAGCAGGGAGATGGTTTGGTGAGTGGCTGAGGTGGCCTCCCGTGAGGAGGGAGCAGAGATCAGCCAGTCGTCGAGGTACGGGAACATGCATATGCCCTGTTTCCAGAGGTGAGCGGCTGCCACGGCCACACATTTTGTAAACACCCGTAGTGCGGGTGAAAGTCTGAAGGGAAGGACCTTGTATTGGAAATGTCTCCCCATGACTTGGAAGCACAGGTACTTGCGGTGGTCTCTGTGAATGGGGACATGTGTATATGCGTCCATCTGATCGAGAGATGTCAGCCATTCTCCCCGTTGAATGAGTGGAAGGATTGACCCAAGGGAGTGCATTCGGAATTTTTCCTTGACAATGAACTTGTTGAGTCTGCGGAGGTCAAGGATGGGACGTAGGCCTCCCGTTTTCTTGGGGACCATGAAGTATCTGGAGTAGAATGTGGAATGCAGCTCTTCCTTCGACACAGGCTCTATGGCCTTGGATGCAAGGAGGGATGATATTTCCTCCTCTAGGAGGGCAAGCGAGTTGATGTCCATCCTGTCACGGGGATGTTTGCATTGCGACGGTGTTGAAAGAAATCTTATACGGTACCCCTCCATGATGATCTGCAGGACCCAGTTGTCTGTTGAGATTGACTCCCAGGCCAGTAGGAATGCGGTGAGCTGATCCCCCGCGGGGGGCCTGGCCTCCGTGTGTTTGTCAAAAGGTCTTGTTGGTCTTTGCTGGGCCAGTCTGAGGGGCCTTTTGTTGCCTCCTTTCCCTTTGGCAGGGCTTTCCATGGTAGGAGGTCTGGTGAGACTGTGGCTTGTACTGCGGCTGCTGCCACTTCTGATACGTGTTGTATTGTCTTTTGGAGGAAGAGTAAGGCTTCCGGTGGTAAGGGGCCTTGTGGTTGCTCCGTTCTAGGCCCTGGTCTGCGAGTGTTTGTAGTGTGGTACAGTGGTCCTTCATGGTGGTCACGGAATCATTCACCTTGTTGCCAAAAAGCGAATCGCCGATGCAGGGGGCATCTGCTATCCGGTCATGGGTGTCGTCTTGCAGGCCGGAGGCTCTGAGCCAGGCCAGGCGACGAGCCGATATGGCTGTTCCAGTGGTGTGCGCGGCTGCGTCGAAGGCATCAAAGGCAGCCCGGACTTGGTGCTTTATGCACTCCTGGAGGTCTGACAGGGGAGTGTTGGGTGAAGCTTGCGCATCTTGCGTCAATGTGGATTTTAGTTGAGCTAGGAGAACGTCCTGGTAAAGTGCCTGCTGGAGCTGGTGTATGGACACCCATGCACATAGCATGGCACCCTGGAATACCTTTTTTCCAACCTCGTCAAGGAGCTTAAGGTCTCTGCCCGGAGGGTTGTTGGAATACATGTGCGTAGATCTTGAGTGCTTGAGGGCCGAATCCACAACTATGGAGTGATGAGGAAGTTGCATCTTGTCGAACCCTGGCAGGGGTTGCACTTGGTACTTTAGGTCCAGCTTCCGTGATGTAGGCAGCCCTGAGGTGGGGTTCTGCCAGAGCTTGAGGAAGTTCTCATGCAGGAGGGGGTGCATGGGTATAGTTGCAGCAGTCCTGGGGGCCTCTAAAAATTTTAGGGCCGCTTGGGTCTCAGGTCGCTTGTCAGAAGTAGGACAGGGGGCTGTTAGAGCCAAAGCCGTTGAGAGCTTGCAGAGGAATTTTGGGTAAGTCAGGTCCTCCGGGTTGTTGGGTGGGGGGTCCATTGTAGACGGTTCCAGGTCTGGATTCGGGGCTGGTGGGTTTTCCACAGATGCAGTGGACTTGAGAGTTGTGGCTTCATCCCTCTCACAAGCGGTACCCGCTGGTTTTGGAACAGACTGGAGGGTCCGAGCAGGCTTGATATGGGGGGATGGGGGAAGGTGCCCCTTGAGACTGGAGCCACTGGTTGAAGAACCCAGAAAGCATGCTGTTAAGTTGTGCAGTCATGTCGGGTAGTCCTTGGTAGGGAAGAGCTGTGGTGGTAAGGTCATGCTGCCCCCCAAGTTGCCTGGAGGGGTTGGCAAGGGTGAATTCTGGTGTTCCTGGGTCCGTAGGGGGCTGCTGGGGAGGATCCGTGTCCACATCGGAGTCTGGGAGCAGGGCATACCTGTTGGAGGAGGTGCTGCTGGATGAGGAGTACTGACGCCGGTGTCTCTGTTTCTTTCGGTGCCTTCTGTGGTGTGGGCTGCTGCTGTAGCTGTGGCCTCTGTGGCACAAATTCTCAGTTTGCTTGGCCTTTTCCCAATTTTTTACTTTTTTCAAATAATTTTGCACATTCATTTTGATAAAGAAAAATTTAAACTCATGCCTAAATGTTTTTATCCATGTGCTAATGCATGTTAGATTGATTTTATGTACATTACATTTTTGATGGCATGCTAAAAGTCTGAATGTGCACTGACAAATGCCTTTCCCTAGATTATTTTTTCCTTTAGGAAAGAACTCCAGCATTTCACATTCTAACCTAGGCGTGCCTCATAAAATACCTTCATAGTGCTGAGCTAAAAATATGTTTAGCCACAACAATGCTATTCATGTAATGAAGGGTTGCAGGGAGGGCAGAATGAGGGTGGCATCCAGATATTATGGGGGTCATTCTGATCCTCATTTAGTGGGTCTGGACGTCTGATCCAGATGTTCAGACCCGCTAAACATCCAGATTGCACTGGTGGCCACATAGCTCCCTGCATATATAGCTGACTTGTGTGGTGAGCTCTGTTCGTGGGTGGGAGGGAGTGGGCTGGGGCAAGAGCGAGGGAGGGCAGTGGGAATGTGGCCTGAGATGTACAGAGCCAACTCCGAGGTTGGCACAGTACATCCGGGGTTGGCCATGTAGATGAGGGACTGCGGAGTCAGACAATGTCAAAGAGGTGAGGGGGTGCAGGGGGTTCCCGCAGGCTGACCCTGACCATGGAAGGTATGATCAGAGGTCGAACTGCGGGGAAAGAAATGTATTTCCTGCAGCCGGGGATCCCGGTCCTGAATGGCATTTATATTAAAATAACGACTGCTGGTACTGAAAATTAACAACTGTGTTTACAAAAAATGGTTTTAGAACACAACTGTAGCATCATGTTTTGCAATTGTTCTATTGACTAGATGTTATTATTCCTATGAGTAACCACAATAAGAACTGAAACACTATGCTCAGAGATTTTGTATTTGCATTCATTGCTCTTATAAAGCACTTTTTTGCTGTTGTGTGGGTGTAAAATGATATGGCAGATTTTGTGGTACAGTGCTCTGCTAGCATGTATTTTCAGTGTAAGGATCTGTAGCAGCCCAGCTTCTTCTGTTTTCCCAGTAGGAAGTGTACTGGTGTTCTAGGGAAGTGTTTCCCAAACATTATTCCATGACACAGTAATATGTCTTTAGATCTGATCAGGTGTGTCATGGAAAAAAGTCACTACTGCATGATGTTAATGGGGCACTTAAAATGCAGGGGATCCTTTCTGATCACATCTAGTCATATATGCCTCTCACTTTCCTAAAAACAGCATGACCTCTGGGGTGGGAGGATTAAGAGGCAGCAGATTGCCAGGCTCTGCTTTGTGCCCACACACACTGTGCACACCAACATTTCATCTTTACAATCCCCAGCCTTACTATTTGAATTCTTCCAGCCTCTGGTGGGGCTTTCAGTGCTTTTCAACTTATGTTATTGGCCATAGAAGTCCTTCCCATGTGCCCATTCCCTGTTCTGAAGAGATTAATGGGCTATTAGATGTGCCTTGGACTTGAAAAGGTTGTAAACCACTAAATGCCAGATCTGCTGATTCCTCTGGATCCATCACATCCAAGTAATTCCACTTTTTTAAAGTGTTACCTTTTCGTAGGTTGGCATGCTACTGTTAGAAGCCTGAACGTTAGTGCTGTTATGGTGTAGCAGTTCTGCTATATAGATTCTTTATGATTTTTTAGGGGAGGTCTACTAAGCTGGGCTAATGGTTAACCTAGGCTATCTGCAGCTAGGTCCCATTGAATAATATGAGACCTAGGGGTATGTTTACTAAACTGCGTTAGTGTGATTCGCGTTAGGAGCCGCGTTAGTGGAAGAAATGCCAAAAAAGGACATGGGCGGTACATTGTTAGTGATAACGCGCGTTATAACGCGCCGCGCAGCAACGATCGTTACAGGGCGCGTTAAGCGTTAGAAGGCGCGCAGACACCCAAATACAAAAACAGAGCTGTAGCATAATGGTTACCACACAGACCGATGGTACAAGGGTCATGGGTTCGATTCCCCAGTGTGCCTAATGTATAAGGCTGGCTGAGATGTCATGTGTAACCCTTTGAAAGCCTACTATAATATTTTAATCCACAGTCTGCAGCCGGGTTAATGTTTGCATATGTCAGGAAAATTGTACCCGTCTCATTCAATATGTTCCAATAGTGCCGTTCCCTCTGCCATGGTCATGTATTATATACCATTTGATAGGAATATTTAGGCAGAAGTTTGGATCCCGAAAGTTGTGGGCTTGGCCTGGGAAGGGTTAAGTATTGGGCTGTGAGGAAGTTTAGTTGTACTGTAATAGTGCTGCCAACAAACACACCCTCACAGTGGCGTAACCTAAGGTGCCACATAAGGCACCCTAGAAGGCACTCCATAGGGCACATTATAAAGTGCGCTGTCTGCCAAGGCACGCTATAATGTCCCCTATAGGACAGCATATAAGGCACCTTATAAGACGCTTTATAGGGCGCCGTATAAGGCGCCCTATAGGGCGCCTTATGAGCCACCCTAAGGTGACAGTACCCTGAGGGTAGTTCTGCTGGCAGCACTAATATACAATAAAAATAGACAATGCCTAAGACAACCCAATCGATGAACCCCCACTGAGGGTTGTGAACCCATGACCTCTGGCTCCATGGGCAGTGAAGTAACCAGTGGGCTAGAGCTGCTAATAAACACCTGGCTGGCTACAGGAGGACTGCACAGCACCACACCCACATTCTGCTGTGGCTACCAGGGAGATTACATACCACCACCCAACGCACCCTCTGGGGCTCAGGGTGGGGGAACAGGATCTCCCGCCCACAGATCCACTTTCTACCCCTCTGCAATGGTGGCAGTAGATGGGACCATCACCCCAGTCCTGCTAGGAATCAAACACCGTACAGGGCAGGCAATGCAGAGTAGTACACATCCATAACGCAATAGCAGACAGACGGCAGGTCTGGAAATGCTCAGCTGCCCCCCACCATTATCTGACATTCTCCAGCAGCAAGCCTCCAGCCGCTGCACGGTGCTCCAGCAAGACATATACTAGCTGCAGACAGTCCGCCAGCTAGTCCATAGTGCATGGTCCTGGAGAAGATGCATGTACCCAGAACAGGGATATCAGCATACACACCAAGCAGATAAGTCAGTGATTGGGCCCCAAAAGGAAACCCATAAATATCACATACAAAAATTACTATGTAACACTATGGGGGAACCTAGCCATGCCATGGTCACTGCTCAGTCAGGGTGAGAGTGACCTCCCAGCAGGACATGCTATGGCTACCCTGTCCGTGCAGGTGGTACCAGGTACTACAATGTCCGGCCATTGCCCTATGCCGTGTGCAGATGCATCCAGGTCCGGCCACCCTATCCAGGCTATTCCCACAGTACGTTGCTCCTCATTATGCACATTGGCAGGCCAATACTGGTAACGGTGCTAGCAGTGTGGGCTGTGGAGGGTGTTGACAGCCACCACACACTGGATAGTCAGACACACACTCCCCACACCTATGCCAGCATTGTGCAACTATAGAGGTGTTGGGCAGTCCAGGCCACCACACCAGTCCTGGGCACAGTGCAGGCATGGCTATGGTATGCAATACTGTAGGAGTCACTCCCCAGATTGGTAAACACTGTCAGACACAAGACCTGTAGCACACTCCACAGACATCAGAAAGGTTGCTAGGATGAAGCTCACTCAGAAATTGTACTTAACCTGGGAATTGCTATCTGCCAGTAATCATAGCAACCTTTTGATAGATGTGTACCATATTCCCCGGTTTAAGGTGGCATTACTAAGGTATGCAAGTGCTAGTATTGGGAGATGCACGCAGAGCCCAAAGTCCTGCCTCTCCAGGAGGCTTTGGATAATGGGACCTGTGGGTGCGGGTGTGTCTGCCCCTGTTGGCTGCTGCTTTACGGCAGAGGTTCCCAACTCCAGTCCTGCGGTGCCAAACACTGTTCGGGTTTTCATGCTGTCCCTCATGAATATGCATGAGATACATCTGCATACCATGGGGGTGGCACATAGAAATGCAGCACAGACATCTTTCTCAGAGGCAGCATGGATTCAGAATGGTGTTTGGCCCTCCAGGACTGCATTTGGGAGACTCTGCTCTAGGTAATGTGCATGTTTATGGTGTCTGTGCTCTGTAGAGTAGAATGTAGGTGTTTTGGGCATGTTTACATCATCTGCAATAAAGGTGCTGTCTGTATTAGCAAGTTGTAGTAGTGGGTAAAATATGGGGACTGGGTTGGTAGGAACCACAGCTGGGACTTGAACCTATGACCCTCTGCTTCTGAATACAGTGGTTTTGTGCACTGCACCACCTTGTTGTTGTAGAGTTAGTACATTCCTTGGTGATACCATGACTGTTCGTCAGACAGGGCCCATCTGTTGCAGTACACGGTACCCACCTACACAGGGCTAGGCCACGGTCTGCTCTGGGGAGCTGCCACTGCCCCCTCCACCACCAGTATCCCTCAGACACCATGCTGACATGCCCTTCTGCTGGTAGTGCTGGTGGTGCGCAGTCTCAGGCCATCCAGTGTGCAGGTAGGCGGTTGCCTATGGTGTGGGTTCTGGGGTAGGGGTGCCTGCATAGACGTCGACGCTTCCCCCAGCCCTGCCTGCCAATGTTCCGTGCCCTTGGGGTTGGCTGTTGGGTACTATCCCCTGTGACACTGTGGGAAACACACTCGTGCCCATGTTGGTCTTCAGCAGTTGCTGTCTGGCTGCTCTGCTGTTTCAGCATTCGTATGGGCCACCTAGGCATCACCCTAGTCCGCACTGTGGCCCAGCTCCACCACAGCATGTGCCGCCTGTGGCCCACTGTATCCCCTTTTACGGCATCTGTCCAGTTGCCGTTCCGACATGCCCGCCCTGATGTTGCGGGACATGTGCATGCCATAGGAACCCTGTCCGATGGTGGGGAAAACCCTGAGCAGTGCTATTTCACTGTGGGCTCATTCACCTTGTATGGGGACGGAGTATAGACCCTTCCACGATTTATATCTTTTCTATGGAGCTTACTCGGGGGGGGGAGGGGTTGATGTTTCTTATTGATACCACTATTGGCCAGCTTGGTTATGTTTATTTCCAGTTTGTTGGGGTCATTTTCAGTGTTTATGTGCCCTTTTGTTCTGTGCACATGTATCACACTTATCACGTTTTTTGGGTTTCCCTGCCTCTGCTGTACATTGCTGACAGTGAAATGGTTTCCCTCCCCTGCAAATGTGCATCTATCGGCAGGTTTTCATTCGCGTTCGGATTGTGCCCTCGATTTCAGCGCGTTAGTGTGAATGGGGCCTCTCCCCGCCCACTTTCCGCCCATTGACCCCTTTTCTCCGCCCTCTCTCCACCTTCCGCGATGTTTTACCGCGCGGCGGGCGTTTACGATCGTTAACTGCGGTTAACGAGCGTTGTATAACGTTACCGGTTGTAAACTAATTATTACATGCGTTATATAATGTTAACGAGCATTAACGTTATACAACGGGCGTTATTCACGATTACTGAAGTTTAGTAAACATACCCCCTAGTTGCAGAACGCCTGGGTTAACCATCAGTCCAGTTTAGTAGACATACCCTTTAATTTAGGCCTAGTGAATAAACAAAACAAAGAGCTTTTACTAGGGATGCACATACATTAAGTGGATTCAGTTTCTTTTGGAATCAAGAAAAATAAATGCACCTAAAATTGATTGCATGCACAATCTGACTGCATACATAAAAGAGTTCTTATGCACATTTTTTTATGAAAACAAATGTGTGAAACAGACCAGAAAATCATGAAACATTTGTAAAAATCTGAAAAGGTTCAGATCCCTGGATTTTACTGCTTCATTTTCCTTCCAATAGCTATATTTAAGGTGCTGGTTTTGGTCTTCAAGGCTTTTAATCAAGAAGTGCCATTGCATTGCATCTATTCTAAGAATACATTGTCTGTTGCTTGATGTACCATCTTATAAAACCATTCATTTTAACATTTTACGTGAGTGTATATTTTCAGTCGCAGGACCAAAGTTGTGAAATTCCCTCCCACCTGAAGTAAGAATATTATCTGGCACGGAAAGTCTTCAGAAGCAATTGAGGGAAGTTTTATTTAGTCAGGCATGCTCATAGGATGGAAGAGTTGTGAAGTAAACTCGCGTTAAGAGCTGCACTGCTGCTGAGCAAATGACAATTGCCCTGGTGGTAGTGGTAATGCGCTCTCCATGCCCACATTTAATCCATTCCCCTCTCTGTCCCTGATCGCCTATTAACGTACATTTTTCATGCAGTGGCAGACATGCTCATGCATTTATATTCCCAACTGCCAGTTATTGTGTGTTAAAATGTATGTTAACTGGCGTAGGCTTCAGTAAAAGGGGCCTTTAGTTTCAATGTCGCTAAATATGCCCATTACAGGAGCATATATCAATTTTCCTGATAACACTGTTCTACAGCCAAAATGCTTCTGAAATAAATTCAGTCACACTTTACTAAGTCTGGGTCACTGAGAATGAAAATGATGCTTAAAATTGTTTATTGACTCTAGTTTTCAATTTACACTAGTGAGTCAGTACATACGACCTTGACTTCAGAAGTGCTAAGGATATGCAAATTATAATGGGAAAGGATCTCAATTTAATAAATTACTAAAATACATGCTCATCTTTGACTGGATTTGGATAAATCTATGTTTTTGTTTGGACAGTACTTGCTTTTCAGGCAAAACAATTAATGAATGATGCAAAAATTGTTAAATAACGATAAATAAATAAATAAATACATTATATGAATTGTATCATGCTATTCCTAGAAGTCATAGATGATGCAGTCCTAATAGCTTAATTGCATCACTCTGCAGAACAACTTGCACAACATTTTTTAAATGAACATGACATGTTAGTAGAAATTTGGCAGTAGACCAGTCTTCTCAGAGAGATGCCTCGGAACTGTTTGAAGTATGCAGATCACTTGTGCTATGTTTGTGGTGAAGCAACTTTTACATCACAAAAATGTAGTATAACAGCTTTGATTAAGAAAGTCTACCTCCTTTACTATGGCTGCAAAATTGGAGATCAGGACAAGAGCTGGGTCCTACACATATGCTGCAACATGTATGCAACAAATCTTCACCAGTGGTTGAATAGAAAAAGGAAATCCATGCCTTTTGCAGTGCTAACGATATGGAGAGAGCCAATAGATCATATCAGCAATTGTTACTTCTGCATGGTGCCTCCTGTTGGGAAAGGTTTTTCGAAGAAGAAAAAGTGAACTGTGCAGTATCCAATACATTCTATCAGCTATATGCCCAGTACTCCATGGAAAAGGACTGCCAGTTTCTGATGCTCCAGAATCATTCTTACTTAAGTCAGACAAAAAAGAGGAAGAGAATAAAACTTCTTGTTCCAAATCATCTATGTCACGTGGCCCAGATTTTCTCTCATCCTCCTCCTCTGAACCATACCTCATAACACAAAGTGAACTGAATGACCTTGTCAGGGATTTGGAACTACCTAAGAGTAATGCTCTCCTGTCAGTTATTGTTAGGGCTTCCATGTTCCATGAATGTCAAAAAGATCTTGTTAGTCTTCTTGGAAGGTGATCCTGTAGTCTGCAACAACATTGATGGTCTGGTGGCAGCGCTCAACACCATTCCTCATCCAGATGAGTGAAAACTGTTCATCAATGCATCAAAGAGGAATCTTAAAGCTATTTTGCTGCATAATGGCAATATTTTTCCATCGATTCCAGTTGGTCACACAGTCCATATGAAGGAAACCTAGACAATATAAAACAGCTGTAGTGACGCATAAACTATGATGACCATCAGTGACAGCTTTGAGTGATTTGAAAGTTGTTACTCTGTTGCTCGGTCTGCAGACTGAATACAAAAAGTATTGCTGTTTTCTCTGTGAATGGGATAGTCATGCAAAAGATTCTCACTACATCAACAGAGATTGGCCACTCTGACAGTCATTGGAGCCTGGAAAGAAAAGTGTGCAGCATCCAACACTTGTTCAGTCAAGGAAGATTTTGTTACCACCCTTACACATGTTGCTGGGTCAAATGAAAAACTTTGTCAAGGCTATGGAGAAAACAACACCGGCTTTAAAATATCTCAGTGGGAAATTTCCAAGACTAAGTGAAGCTAAGATAAAGGAAGGTGTCATTGTTGGTCCTCAGATTCATGAACTTCTTCAAGATGATGTATTTAACCATGCACTACGTGGCAAAGAAAGGATAGCATGGAAAGCTTTTCAGTTAGTGGCAACACATTTTCTTGGAAACAACAAGGCAGAAAACTACAGGGACTTGATGAAAACACTTCTCAATGTATACAAAAGTCTTGGTTGCAATATGTCACTAAAGAGATGTTTTTTGCACTCTCATCTTGATTTTTTTCCACCAAACTGTGGAGCAGTGAGCAATGAGCTTGGCAAGCAATTTCATCAGGACAGCAATGGAGAAAAGATATCAATGCAAATGGAATCCATCAATGCTTGCAGATTATATTGTTGTACAGTGACAAGAGATACTCCATTTATAGAATACAAGAGACAAGCCAAGAAATGCTGAGTAGACATTGAATAAGGTCTGAAATTAATACTAATGCATACATAGTTCTTTTCTTGCTTTCTGTTTCAAACTAACTTTTTAAATAAATTGTATTTAAATAACTCTTTGATTTTTAAACTTTTAAACAAAGACAACAGGTGAAATATATCAAGGTCATATATATGGCAACCATAAACACATGAAAAAGCCTAGGCTTATAATAATTTGTAATTAAAACTCTACTACCAACATGCTATATATATGCATAAAATGGAAAAGCCTAGATACCTTGGAATCAGTAGCCAATTAGCGGTTTTGTCATTTTTTTTTTTTAATTCAGTGCATCAAAATCCATAAGAATTGGCAGATTTTGTCTCTGAATCAGACAACTTTTAAACATTGTAGACCAGTGATACTGTATATGTAGCTGCAGAAATGGGCAAACTGGCCATACTATCATAAATCATTTTCTTATTACCCCTCACTATACCAAGTTCTTCATCCCATTTCACTATATATATGGGTTTAGGCTTCAATGGAGACAGTAACATTGGGCATAATTTGCACAACAATCCCTACTTCTCCAAGCAGAATTAATACAGTTCGTTAAATTGTGTAGCTGTTTTAATCAAATGTCTACTAATTTCGGGCATGCTTACTAAAATGCGCTATGACAGCATACTTTAAGTCCCAAAGGTTAGTGTGGAAGGTGAAGTAAACCCATGCTAATTATTGGGGGCATGCCCAGCATGTTCCCCTACAGTAACCATGGGAAGACACATCTCAATGGACTAAACTGCCAGCATACTTAGCACAGGTGCAGTTAGTGCTATCCATTGAGGAGATGGTATATGGGCTCATACTAAGGCAGCATTCACAGTTAGTGTTTGCCAATAATAGCTCTACTAACTGTGATGTGCCATCAACGTCCACACTCCGCCCATGATCCACCCAGTCACCACCCAGTTCATGCACTAAGCAGTTAGCATGAATTTTTTGTCACACGACAGTTAGAGTAGTGCGATTAACTCATAGTAAGCCCTGTGCTGCTAGAACAATGCCCCATAATGATACACTTACATGTAATAATATCTATCCCCTTCATCCAATCCAAATTGATCCTTCTTCTCCAAGAACCCTTTAATCTTTCCCTCTTAGTCAGCAAGTAGGCATCTTATGTCTTTCTCCTCCCACCTCTTAAACACCTCACGTATCATTCCTGGAAGGAATTATGCATGGTTTCTTATAGGTACAAACTTGGTAACCTTTATGGCCCCACACCCTATGTTTCTGTGCCCGCTCTGCTTAAATCCTGTACCCACACTGACATCCTGTTTTTTAAGTCCATGCTAACTTCTTTCCAGTCTGTCATAGTACTCTCCAAGCAAGAACACTATTTCCATCTGACAAACTGCTTGCCTCTGACCCTCACTGTCTCTTTGCAATGCTCAACTCTCTCCTCAAAGTGCCAATACCTTTGACCCCTCCTTTGCATCTGCCCAAACTTCGGCTGACTACTCCTATTATATGGTTCACAAGATTAGTCTTGAGTTTTCCACTGGGTCACTTTTGTTTCCCATTTCCTGTTTTCACTCTCAAATCCTTCCTTCTACCTCTGTGACCCTTTCTTCCTTTTTTCATGTTACTGAGGAAGCTGAATATTTTTCTCCTCCTCCAGACTCACTACCTGTTACTCTAATCCCATTCCCACCCTTCGACTTTCTTTCTTTCCCCCACTACCATCCCTTCCATCTGTCATATCCTTAACCTATCATCCTCTACTGCATCTGTCCCTGCTGCCTTCACAAACATGCTGTGGTTACACACTGCTCCTCAAAAAACGTCCACTGGTCGCTAACAGCCTTTCCAATTACTGATCCATTTCCCTTTTCCTCTTTGCATCCAAACTACTAAAATATGTGGTTTACCACTGCTGTCTTGACTTTCCTTTCAAGCCATTTTTGGTCCACTGCAATCTGACTTTTGTCTTCTACAGAAGTGACCCTTGTCAGTCTCCAGTGACTTGTTTCTGGCCAAATACAAGGGCCTCAACTCAATCTTCATCCTCCTTGACCTATCTGCTACTTTTGACACTGTTGATCACCATCTTTTCTTTGCTACACTGTTCTCACTTAGGGGGCTCTCTTCTGTCCTGTTTTTCTTCTTATCTCTCATCACACTTGCATATACTGTAGGTTCTGGTGGATCCTCCTCCACTACTCTCATGTTTTCAGTGAGTGTACCTCAGGGCTCTCTTGGTGCACCGATCTCCTCCCATGGTTTTCAGTACCATCTTTATGCTGATGGCTCTCAGATTTAGCTCCTTACTCTGGAAATCTCTCCTGGAATCCAGGCCCAAATATCAGTCTGCTTGCCTGATGTTGCTACTTGGATGTCCCACTACCTTCTGAAACTAAATATGGACAAGACAGAGCTTCTGATCGTTCCACCTAAACCCTTCTCCTGCCTTCATCCTTTCTCTGTCATCTCCCTGTTTTCTTGGCTCACAATCTTGGGGTCATCATTGATTCTTTTCTCTCATTCTCTGTCCTTATTCAACCGATAGTTCTTTATCACATCATCAAAATGCATCCCCTCCTCTTTGAACACACTACCAAGACCCTTACCCACTTTCTTGTCATCTCTTGTCTAGACTATTGCAACCTGTTTCTCGCTGGTCTCCCTTTGAATCACTCTCTTCCTGCCAATCCGTTCGAAACTCAGCTGCATGGCTAATCTGTTACCATTGTCACTATGCTTATATAACCCCTCTTCTCAAATCACTTTACTGCTTTCTGCAAACAGTTCAAACTTCTCCTACTGAGCAAAACGTTCATGCATTCTGCAGCTTCTCGTTATATGTCCTCTTATCTATCCCTACAACCACCCTCATTAACTCTGCTCATGAGGAAAATCATTCATATCTGTGCCCATATCTTCTACTGCCAACTGTAGACTCTGTTTGTTCCACCTTGCTACGCCATATACTTAGAACAGACTACCTGAGTCAGTTCATCAAGCTCCATCTCTGGTCCTTTTCAAATCCATGCTAAAAAGCCACCTCTTTGAAAGTGGTTTTGGATCCTGACCCCATTATTCACCTGTTTAACACCCATGTGTGTTTTAATCATTTCCCTCTTGAACTATGCTAATCCCCTGTTTGTTCTGTTTGCCTGCCTTGAATAGATTGTAAACTTGGTTGAGCAGGAAGTGCCTCTTACCGGTTTGTGTATAGTGCTGTGTATGCCTTCTAGTCAGGGCCGGCTCAAGGGGTTGTAGCACCCTGAGCTAACTTTTGCTTTTGCACCCCCCTCCCCCCCTTGGGTCTGATCTTGAACAAACAGGGGTAAATTTTCAGCCCACTGGCTTGTTAAATGCCACCCTCCCTTTTAACTTAATTGGTGTATTCTGTGTTATTATCCATATAGACTGCATGCTGAATATACAGAGAATGATGGTATATTATCTTTTTAGGATGGGCCTGATATTCTGCAGACCTAAACTAAACATATAACTTACCTGAATGGTGGCTGAATATTGCCACTATTTAGATAATCTTCTGGCCTATCCTTGTTCCTTCCCTAACATGCCCCACAAGTATACAGATAATATTTCGCCGCTTTGCAATTTAAAAACCTGATATTATCTGCATATTATTTGAAAATACACAGTTAGGCTAATTAAGCATTTGCCAGTGAAGGCCTAATTGCCTTTGAATATCAGTTTGATAGGGCATGATTATTCATTCATATGGAACACTCCCAGACTCACGAATAAAACTCTTCCAACAACAGATGCAAAGCAGAAGTAGGGTGTTTCACTTTACATCTCACTTGAGAAAAAAAACCCTTTCCAAGACACTAAAAATATTCATCAAATTCACCTATTGACCTTGCCTTCAGGCATTCACATATTGGTCCCTACATATTAGAAAGAAGGAAAAAAGACCTCAGTACCAAAGTTATGCACTTAGACCAAAGTAATGCACCTAGAAAAGAACAACCCAAACTACAATGATAGAGTAGATTAGTGGAGGGCTTGTGCTCTATGTTAGAGAGGGCATTGAGTCACATAGGATTAAAGTTTTTCAGGAAACAAAGTACACTGTAGAATCTCTATGGATAGAAATTCCATATAAAAAGGGGAAGACAATGGCAGTGGGGGTTGACTACAAACCGCCTGGCCAGAAAGAACAAATGGATGACGAAATGCTCAAAGAAATCAGGGAAGCTAACAAAAGTTACAACACAGTAATAATGGGTGATTTCAATTACCCTGGTATTAAATGGGTCAATGTCACAGCAGGATATGCTAGGGAGATAAAGTTTCTAGATGAAATATATGACTTCTTTCTGGAGCAGCTGGATCATGAACTGACAAGAGAATAAACAATTATGGACCTGGTCCTTAGTGGAACACAGGATCTGGTGCAAGAGATAAGGGTGTTGGGGCCACTTGGCAATAGTGATCATAGCATGATCACGTTTGATTTAATGAATGGAAGAAAGACGGCAAGGAAACCACAAAGCTACCATTTAACTTTCAAAAGGGGAACTACGATAAAATGAGGAAAATAGTTAAGAAAAAAAAATAAATGGAGCAGCTGTAAAGGTTAAAGATTAACATCAAGCATGGGTGTTGTTTAAAAGTACTCTCTTGGAAGCCCAGAACAGTTACATTCCATGCTTTATGAAAAGTGGAAAGAAGAGGTCAGAGAGCCTGTTGTTGCCAAAAATGCATCTTTCAGGAAATAGAAAAAGGAGCTAAATAATGAAAACAGGAAACAATATAAGCATCAGCAGGTTAGATGCAAGGCATTAATAAGGCAAGCAAAGAGAAAATTTTAAAAAAGCTTGCCATGGAAGCAAAAACACATAATAAAAACTTTTTCAAGTACATTCATAGCAAAAAGCCTGTGAGAAAGTCAATTGGACCACTGGATGATAGGAGGTAAAAGGGGCGCTAAGTAAGAACAGAGCCATAGTGGAGAGACTGAATGAATTCTTTTCTTCGGTCTTTATTGAGAAAGAAATAAGCAAGTCACCCATGCCTGAAATGGTATATAAAGGTCAGATATCAGAAGAATTTAAAGAAATATTGATAAACCTGGAAAATGTATTACAGCAATTTGATAAACTGAAGAGTAGCAAATCATCTGGACCAGATGGTATACATCCAAGGGTGTTCAAAGAACTGAAATATGAGATTGCAGACCTACTATTAGTAATCTG
Source organism: Ichthyophis bannanicus (assembly GCA_033557465.1). Taxonomy (NCBI): domain Eukaryota; kingdom Metazoa; phylum Chordata; class Amphibia; order Gymnophiona; family Ichthyophiidae; genus Ichthyophis; species Ichthyophis bannanicus. Next base: position 1,038,041,396 of record CM066033.1, on the reverse strand, counting down.
TGAACTATCATGAGATCATCTGCAGTACCTGAAGATTGGAGAGTGGATAATGTAACTCCAATTTTTAAAAAGGGTTCCAGTGGTGATCTTGTAAACTACAGACCGATGAACCTGACGTCAGTACCAGCCAAAATGATAGAAACCGTTATAAAGAATAAAATTGCTGATCATGTAGATAATCATGGTTTAATGAGAGAAAGACAACATGGATTTAACCATGGAAAATCTTGTCTTACTATCTGCTATGGGTTTTTTTGAAGGTGTGAATAAACAGGTAGAAAAAGGTGAACCAGTTGATATAATGTATATAGATTTTCAGAAAGCCTTTGACAAGGTCCCTCATGAGAAACTCTTGGCGAAATTAAAAAGTCATGGGATTGGAGGCAGTGCACTATTGTGGACCAGAAACTGGTTAAAAGATACAAAGCACTATTGCTACTACTACTACTGCACATTTGTATAGCACTACAAGTTGTACGCAGCGCTGCACAGACATATGTAAAAGATGGTCCCTGCTCATCAGAGTTTACAATCTAATAGAAACAGACAGCACAGTAGCTGTAGACATGGGATACAGCTAGGGGGAATGGTAAGGAAACACAAAAGACATTAGGTGAGTCAAGATCCAAAAGTGGCAGTGAAGAGGTGAGTTTTCAGACTGGATTTGAAAAGGGTCAGAAAAGGCGCCTGACATGCAGATTCAGGTAGTTTATTCCAGGCATAAGGGGCAGCAAAGTGAAAGGAGTGAAGTCTGAAAATAGCAATAGAAGAGAAAGGCACAGATAGAAGTGATTTGCCAGAAGAGTGGAGTTCCCAAAGAGGGGTGTAGGAAGAGATAAGAGAGGAAATGTAGTGAGGAGCTGAAGAGTGAATGCACTTATAGGTCATCAGGAGAAGTTTGAACTGGATGTGGAAATATATAGGAAGCCAGTGAAGAGCCTTGAGAAGAGGGGTAATATAAGCATGATGAGGCTGGTGGAAGATTAGCCACACAGCAGAGTGCTGAACAGACTGAAGGGGACAGAGATGACTCAGAGGGAGACCAGCAAGGAGCAGGTTACAATAGTCAAGACGGGAAGTGACTAAGGAGTGGATAAGTGTCTTAGTAGTGTGTTCAGAAAGGAATGGGTGAATTTTGTTGATGTTGTAGAGAAAGAAATGGCAGGTTTTAGCTATCAGTTGTATGCATGTGGAGAAGGAAGGACAGGAGTCAAAGACAACCCCAAGGTTGCGAGCTGAGGAGACAAGTAGGAGTAGAGAGTTATCCACAGAGACAGAACAAGGAGGAAGGGGAAAGGGGGGCTTGGGGGAAAAATAAGAAGCCAGTTGTCGGTTAGAGCAAAGAGATGGAGAGCATTAGGGATAAAGAGATCATGAGTAAAGCCAAGTTTATTTGAGATGGAGTGTGTGTTCCACAAGGCACATGAGAAAGGCAGAGAAAAGGGGAAAAGGAGAGGGATATGAATAAGATTTGAGCTGTTGCGTGAAGATATTTTCAGGGAGTGTGACAGAAGTCTAGGGGGGCCAGGGTTAGGGTTGATATCATTGGAAGAGAGAAGGAGGAGGAGTAGAAGAAGAGTGTGGGGCAGAAAGGAGACAGCACGGCAGTAATGAGGCTGAGGTTGTTTCAGAAAGAGGAGGTAGCTGAATGAGAGGGGGAAAGTGGTGAAGCTCAAGAACTGATGATAGGGTAGACGACAAGATGGTGGGGGAAGTGAGGATGGGAAAGGGGAGAAAAGGGGAAAGGCTTTAAGAGGTTGATAGGAGGGGAGAGAATTAGTGAGTATGAGTAATAGGAAGAGAAAATGATGAGGAGGCATAAAAGAGATGGAGAGGAGCACAGAAGTCAAAGGAAGTAAAGGGATAGGTGGTAGAGCTTGCAAGGGTACACTTGTGAGGGATTGAGATATTGAGCAAAGGACAGCTAAGAGACTATAAGCCATGGGGAGGGTGGGTCATGGGGAGGGAGGGTGGGATAATAAGGAAGAGGAGAGAGAGACACACACACAGCTGAAGACAAAGCTGAAAAAGTGGGGCAGGGAAAGTGCCAAATGCAAGAAAGTGAAAACAGCCAGAGTCCACAGAATGTGCCCTGGTAAAAAACTGAGGACTGAAAATACCAGCTAGAGAAGAATAGGGAGAAGGAGAGAAAAAAGCACACCAAAATGTGTAGTCAGATAGTCAGGAAACAGAGGCAGTAAAGTGGTGAGAAGGAAGCCACAGCACTACAGAGGGCAGGACACACACTGACAAAACAGAAATATAGACAAAACAATAAATAAACAAACAATAAGCTAGATACCGAACAGGCACAGGAAAATACCTGAGCAGAGCATACAAAGTTAGTTGAAGCTTGCAATGAGGGTGTTCACAGAACCAGGAACCAACAGCAGAGAGTAGGAATAAATGGCCAATTTTCTTAGTGGAGAAAGATAAATAGTGGAGTACCGCAGAGATCTGGGCTGGGCCCACTGCTTTTTAACAGTTTCATATAGACCTGGAAATGGGAATAACGAGTGAGGTCATCAAATTTTCAGATGGCACAAAATTGTTCAAAGTAGTTAAAACATAAGAGGATTGTGAAAAATTGCAAGAGGATTTGGATAAGTTGGAAGACTGGGCGTCTAAATGGCAGATTAAATTTAAGTGCAAAGTTATGCACCTAGGAAAGAACAACCCCAACTATGATTACACGTGCAAGGTACCACCTTAGAAACCACAACCCAAGAAAAAGATTTAGGTGTCATCGTGGATAATACGTTAAAACCCTCCGCCCAGTGTGCAGCGGCAACCAAGAAAGTATATAGAATGCTAGGAATCATAAGGAAAGGAATGGAGAATAAAACCAAGGATATTATAATGCCTCTGTATCGTTCCATAGTGCCACTGCACCTTGAATATTGTGTGCAATTCCGGTTGCCGTATCTTAAAAAAGATATAGCGGAATTAGAAATGGTACAGAGATGAGCCACCAAAATGGTAAAGGGGATGGAAGGATAGCCCTATGAGGAGAGGCTTAAAAGGTTAGAGCTCTTCAACTTGGAAAAGAGATGGCTGAAGGGGGATATGATAGAGGTCTATAAATTAATGATTGGAGTGGAACGGGTAAACACAGATCGGTTGTTTACGCCATCAAAAAGTAGAAAGACTAGATGACATGCAATAAAGCTACAATGTAACCCATTTAAGACTAGTAAGTGAAAATATTGTTTTACTTAATGTTCCCATCATCTCTCAAACAGACGTCCATATAGCCACTTCTGAAGAAAACCAGACTAGATCCGCTTAAGGCTGAATCATATCGCCCAATCTCGAGCATACCCCTGCTAGCCAAAATAATTGAGAAGGTTGTCCAAAGACAGATCCAGCAACACATAGACATAGCAGCTCCTCTAGATCCCTGCCAGCATGGGTTTAGGGAATCTCACAGAGTTGAGACACTGCTTGCCACCCTAATCAACACATTAAACAGAGGAATAGACAATATCGAGAATGGCTTTGCACTCATTTTCCTGGACATTGCTGCTGCATTCGATTCCGTCAATCACGACCAACTCCTTAATACGCCTCCAAGAGAAGGGAATCCTGGGCTTGGCTTAGGAGTGGTGTAGCTCCTACCTAGCGGACCGATGGCAACATGTCCGGGTGGGAGTCAACACATCTGAACCATTCCAGCAATTGCAAGGAGTACCACAAGGCTCCTCTCTATCTGCGCTACTATTTAACATATATATGCAGCCTATATGTGGAATCATCCGCTCCTACAATATCTCCAGCCTGATCTATGCAGATGATGTCCTGCTGTTTGCACCATTTAAAGTCAAGCATCCCGACTTCACTGCTCTAGTCGAATACTTCAATGCAATCACCGACTGGCTGCAAGGCCAGAACCTGTGCAATAACTTCAAAAAAACGGAGGTCCTGTTCATCTCAAGGAACAAACACTTCTCCCCTCCAACTGCCTTGAAGGTAAGAGATGCAGAGCTCCCAACCAAGACTTCCATATGTTACCTGGGTGCTACTTTGGACCAACAACTGGACTTCAGGGAGCACATAAAAAACACAACCTGGACCATATACAATAAAATCAGAACACTAAGGCACCTAAGACCCATGTTACCCACTGATGATTTCCGAACCGTATTCCAGGCGCTGGCAACTCCACACTTTGACTATGCAAATGTCATTCTACATGGACTCCCCAAGAATACCCTCAACCCACTACAACTTGAGATGAACGCAGCTGCACACATTCTCTGTGGACTATCCAGAAGAGACCACATCACTCCCACCCTCAAGGAACTTCACTGGCTACCGATAATCTGTAGGATCACATACAAGGCTCTACTCCTCACCTTTAAGATCATCAATAAATTATCTCCCTCGTCACTCACGGACCTCCTCACCCCCACTCCCAACAACAGGTCAAGAAGGACAATAGCAGACAATATGCTGATTATCCCCAAGGAATCCATAAAATGTACTCAGACAACTAGGAATAGAGCATTTGCCTTCTACTCCCCAAAGTGCTGGAATAACCTCCCACCAAACATAAGATCGATCAGAGACCTCACACAATTCAGGAAAGCAATCAAGCATCACCTATTCCTCCTATACTTCTCGCAACCAAACAACCCCTCCCCTCTTAACACACCCCATTCCTTTCAAGCAGCGCTCGACACCACACAAACAAATTAAGACAAACTAATAGCCGAAAAACCAGTGGTATGCGCAACAATACCAAGCTGAGATGTATATAATAGTTCAATGATGAATACCATGTTTTAGGTCTAATATGTAAATAGTTTACCCAGTTAATGATCCAAGTTAACTACCCTGTTAAAATGTAAGCACAAGACAGTTTTGACTGAATTGAGCGATAAAATGTTAATTGTAAACCACACCGATAATAAAGAGCGCAGTATATAAAAGCTGTTAAATAAATAAATGAATGTGTAATCAAACTCTGGAATTCATTACCAGAGGGTGAAGTAAAAGCCATTACTTTAGCTGAGTTTAAAAAAGGTTTGGACCAGTTTCTGGAGGAAACATCCATAAACCATTATTAAAAAGGACCTGGGAAATCAACTGCTTACTCTAGGACAAGCATTGTGGAAGCTCTATGCCTTTCTGGGAACCTGCCAGGCACTTGCAACTTGGATTGGCTACTGTTGGAAACAGGATACTGGGCTTGATGGACCTTGATCTGACCCAGTATGGCTTTTCTTATGTTCTTATTTTCTTATGTTCTTACAGTTACACGATGCAAGGTTCCACATTAGAAACCAACACCCAGGAAAAGGATTTAGGTGTCATCATGGATAATATGTTGAAACCTTTTGCCCAGTATGCAGCAGCACTCAAGAAAGCAAATAGAATTCTAGGAATCATAAGGAAAGTAATGGAGAATAAAACCAAGGATATTATACAGTAATGCCTCTGTATCGCTCCTTGATGTGACTGCACCTTGAATATTGTGTGCAATTCTGATCACCATATCTTAAAAAGGATATAGCAGAATTAGAAAAAGCACAGAGAAGAGACATCAAAATGGTAAAGGAGATGGAAGGATATCCCTAAAAAACCCCACAGAGACCCTACAGCGAACACAGAACAGCCCAGCTCCATCAAGAGAAAACATAAATAGTCAAAAACCACTAAATCTGCAGAAAGCGGAGCCAGAACACCATGTGGCATACCAACCTAACGGCAACCATTGCCCTCCTACTCCTAGGCCTATCCTTACTAGGCAAACAGGCACATGTCGCCTCTATATCTCACCCTAGCCAAATCCCCATCTTCCAAACCACCAGGCCGAGGCCATCAAAACCATGGCTCGACCATCCTGACCACCACTACTGAAGATTCAGATACCTTACCCCAGTCACAATAGATCCTCCCACCCACTCCCACGCATGCACCAACCTCTCTATTAAATGTGCCTTGATCAATGCACGTTCTGCCAGCAACAAAATACAGATCCTGTACGATCTCATCACCAACAGTGGCACCGACCTTATGTGCATCACCAAGACCTGGTTCTCTGATGGTGACAACATCCTCCTTAACCAGCTTGACACCACCACTCACAACATTCACAATTGCCCATGTAACAGCAGCAGAGGAGGAGGCATATGCATCCTCTCCAGCAAAACAATGAATTTCGAAAACATCAGCTCTGCCTCCACATCCTCCATGGACATCCTCACCATAATGAACAAACATTTCACCATCTGCCTCGCATACAGGACACTGAACAACAAGGTTGAAGATTTAGACACCCTGCTCAATACAGTCTGCTCCCACACATCCCACACATCCCACTGGAAACACTTTATCCTCTTGGGTGACCTAAATCTGCCATCAGCCTCCAACAACCAAACCACTGCTTTCCTACAGGCTATGAAAGATTTGCAGTACTCTCAACTCGTCTCTACATAGACTCATACCAAAGGTGGAATCTTGGACCTGGTATTCCTTCCTGACACCTTGCAAACCTCTCCCAAGTACACTCCTCCAGTTACAACCCCCTACCCCTGGTCAGAGCATCACCTTGTCATGCTCACTCTCCCCCAACAACATGTTACACGTGCGCCCCAAGCTCCAACCCCCACAGCAAGACAGTTTGCAGCATTCAATGACCACTCCTTTCTGGAAAACACCCTCCCGCTTCTGAAGAACATATCAACGGAAACTGAAGCCAACAGCACAACACAACACAACACAGCAATCCGCACCTGGCACTCAACCATTTCCAGTGCCCCCACCATACCTCTCCAGACCACCTTCTCGAAACACTGACAACATGCATTGTTGTACTCCACCAAGCTAAGAGTGCAAAAGTGAACACTCCACCACATCAAACGCCAATGTAGGAAATCCAAGGCCCCTGAACAACATACCACATACATGGAAAAACTCAAGGCCTACTGTGCCTGCACACTTGAGGCCAACCGAGAATACTACAAGAACACCCTCCAATGAGCCCTCAACAAACCCAGAGAACTCTTTGATCTGGTCAGATCACTCTCAAGAGATACCACCCAACACTGCCAAGGCTGCACAATCAACCCCCAGGTCATGGCCAACTACCTGCAGACCAAGCACAGTTCATTCTCCCAGCCATCCCCCCCCTGCAATCACCATCCCACCTGCAAGCCGGTTAGAAGGAATCACACAGCCCTGGACCACCTTCAGAGACGTACCCGCAGAAGAGCTGAACTGCATCATTTCACACATAAACACAACAACTTCACCGCTGGACCCATGCCCAGTATCCTGGATAAAGATCACCAGAACTCACTTCCTCCCACTCATCCTTCCACCATAGTACAATCATCCCTATTTCAGGTCTACCTCCCCCCCCCCACTCAAACAAGCCTCTATTCGCCCCCTCATAAAGAAGCCCCACCTGGATCCGAACTCTCCTGCATTATACCGTCCTATAGCCAGCATACCCTTTCTGGTGAAGATCATAGAAAAGGCAGTCCAGGGGGCGGAGCCTGATGTCCAGCGGGTAAGACGCTTCGCGCTGAAGCTCCCGAGAGGCCTACTCAGAATCCTGACTTAATACCTACATAAACTTAATATTTTGCTCCGAACTTACCGGGGTACCTCGGGGGGGATGGCGGCCCATAAACCAGCGCGCTTGGACTTCGGGTCTCCTTCTTCTTCACACGGAAAACGCTCCAAAACAGAGGTGTCTTCCCCACAGAAGATGGTTCCACTTCGGGAAAACCCCGAAATGCACCAGGAGATCTTAGAGGAAATACGCGGCGTGAAGGAACTGGTGCAGTCCAACGGAGAAGCGCTTCGAGCCATGCGAGAAGACTTCGGTGTGCTCCAGGACCGACTTGAAAGTCTTTCATTACGGCAGGACAACATGGCGGGGGTCCTCGACTCGCACGCGGTGCGCTTGGTCAAACTGGACAAGGCTGAGCGCCAGATACAGAATCTTCAAAAAGAGTTAGAAGATAGCAATAATCGAGCCCGTCGCAACAATGTGAGGCTCATTGGAATACCAGAGGGGGCGGAAGCAGGAGATATAAGAGAATTCCTGCTCAAAACTCTTCCCTCCTTGCTGAAGATCACTTTTCATAGAGATCTGGAAATTGATCAAGCACATCGTGTTCCTACCCATATGGCGCTCAATCGAACGACCCCCCGGCCTATTATCTTTCGATTACTACGATATCAACAAGTGGAACAAATTCTAAACGCTGCCCGGGCGAATCATCATCTGGAGTTTGAAAGTCATAGAGTCTCCTTCTTCCCTGATTTGGCAAAGCCCACAGTTGACCGTCGGAAGAGGCTCCTTGCTTTTCGCCCTCGACTTCAACAGCTACAGGCTCGCTTCGGCCTATTGTATCCAGCGAAGCTCCGAGTGACTCTCCACAACCAAACTAGGACATTCGAAGATCCTGATCTACTATCAACATTTTTAGACTCCAAAGAAGCAGAGCAGATGCGCTAATCCAACAACTTGGACTTATTATCTGCCGGCTCTGACCGCCATTTTGAAGGGCCCGACGCGGTGGTCATAGCCAAGCACAGAGACTGCCTGGACTTTTCTTTCTTTCTCTATATGACTCTCTTGGTCTCCTATCCCTCCATGATGTGTGCCTCGGTTGGATTCGGAGCACGCACAGTTATACAGGTTATATGTTTTCAATTTCGGCCTTCTCTGGGGTTTCTCCCCGCAGACACATGGTCGCCAGTAATTTCTGGGGTTTTGCTTCTTCTCTACCGCACCGCGGTTTTTCTTTTTTAATGTGGGGCGCTTCATTGTATTACATTAGCTTATTTTCTATCATATTATGTGTACAGCCAGATACAGTTAATTTGAGGGACATTGTGAAATTATGTGCGTTATCATGCTCAGAATTTTTAACCTTTCTGAATGGCCTTATGTAAGATCTTATCACTCAACGTAAAAGGCATCAATAGCCCAATCAAAAGAAAAATCCTTAGCTATCTTAACCATGAGCATGCTGATTTAGTGTTTCTTCAGGAAACGCATCTAAACTCCGCTGAAACACTGAAACTCAATGCTAAGCCTTACACGGTGGCTGCCTATTCTCCCGCCGTTTCCAAACGGTGTGGGGTAGCCATTCTGGTTAAGAAGTCTTTGCAAGCTACTGTAATGGATACTAGCTCTGATAAGGAGGGTAGATGGGCCCGTGCACACCTTAAGGTTGGAGATAGTGAATTCACGTGTATTTGTATTTATGCCCCGAATGTGGATAACCCTGCTTACTATGCAAGTATTGCGCAGTTGGCACAGGCCTCTGCCAATACTCCCTTAATACTTGGTGGCGATTTCAATCAAGTACTAGACCCTTTGATAGATAGACAACCGCCTAGAACGAGTAGTCCACCCAAGAGTCTTGCTACCCTTACAGCTCTGATGCAAGATCTTGCGCTAGTAGATATATGGAGGCTGCTTCACCCCTCCGACTTAGAGTTCACCTTTTTCTCTGCCCCCCATCACTCACAATCTAGAATAGATTTCTTTCTCATTTCCAAAGCACTGATTTCCCAAGTGGACACGGCTAGGACTCATCCTCTCCATATTTCAGATCATGCTGCCATATCTTTTTCATTACATGTCACTACGCGAGATGATCCTCCCCGAGCTTGGTTTTTTGATAGATCCCTACTAGATAAAAAAGATTTTCAAGTTGACATAAAGGCCGCTATCCAAGATTATTTTCATTTTAATTCACCCCATGACACAGCGAGCTGGGCTTGGTGGGAGGGTTTATTAAGGCATCTATCCGTGCAACTATAACCAGCTATCAAATTCGACAGGGGAAACAAAGAAAGCAATACTTACTGATTCTAGAGCAACAGATACAAGCTGGGGAGCGTCTCCTCACGTCCCGTACTGACCCATGTATCTTACTCCGTTTACAACGCCTTCGTTTTCAATACAATCAGCTTTTGTATACTGCTGCTGCTAAAAATATTGAATCACAACAAGGGATGTATTACCGGGAAAATAACCGTGCTGGCAAATTGTTAGCAAATGCCCTGAAAGGTCAAAAAGAAGCCAAGCGTGTCACTGCTCTCCGTAATCCGTCGGGGGGGGGGGCTTGGTCACTAACGATACAGAAATCTTAGGACTCTTTCGTGATTTTTATACTCGGCTTTATCAATCTGAATGTGATTTTGAGCCAGAAGTATTTGAACGATTACTCTCAGGGGTACAACGACCGACCCTATCTGACGAAGATAGAGAGGCCATGGACAAACCATTCACTTTATCAGAAATTCATTCTGCTATTAAGAGATGTGCCACAGGTCGAGCTGCAGGCCCGGACGGTCTCCCTGCTGAGTTCTACAAAACCTTTAACGCTGACTTAGCTCCAGTTTTGAAACTCTATTTTTCTGCTCTGGCCGAGGAGGGTTCTCCTTCTGGGTCCTTTTCAATGGCAAATGTAGTAGTTTTTGAGAAAGAGGGGAGAGATCCGCAACTAACAGCTAATTATCGTCCAATTTCCCTCCTAAACGCGGACTATAAAATATTTGCCACCATTCTCTCCACCCGGCTCTCTGATAGGATGTCTATTTTAATACACCCAGATCAATGCGGTTTCATTCCCGGTAGATCAACTGCTGACAATGCTCGGACTCTATGTCATGTACTGACTACCGCAGTTAATCTTGATCGACCATTGGTCGGCCTCTCACTTGATGCTGAGAAGGCCTTTGATCGCTTAGAATGGCCCTTCCTGTTTGCAACTCTCCGCTGGTACGGATTCGGAGAAGGTTTTCTCCGTTGTATCCGCACCATGTATGCACAGCCTACAGCCAGTATCTGTGCTAATGCTTTAAAGTCTCAGCCATTTCCCCTTCAACGCGGTACTCGCCAGGGATGCCCACTGTCTCCACTTCTTTTCGATCTTGCACTCGAACCCTTAGCTTTACTAATCCGGCAATCGGAGGAGATTCATGGAGTCCCCTTCTCTCATAGGGAAATCAAAATTTCAGCATATGCTGATGACCTTATGCTCTTTGTCTCTCTAGACTCAGTGCCGGCCGTCCTAGAGCAAATTGGTAAATATTCACAACTTTCGGGTTATAAGATAAATTGGACCAAGTCGGTAGCCTTTCCACTAAATCCTCTGATTCATCAGGCAGATATGCAATCCTTTCCCTTTTTATGGCAACCTCGCATGGTTAAATACCTTGGGGTTCACTACTGCTCTCCTTTGGAAGACGCTATCTCCTTTAATGCCAAAGACTTAACCTCTAAAGTCCGGGCGCTTACTCACCGTTGGACTCCTTTAACACTTACCTGGTGGGGTCGCCTAGAAACCATAAAAATGATGATTGTTCCTAAAGTGAATTACATTTTAGAAATGTTGCCCTGTCTCCTACCTCGACGTACATATAAAGATTTAGAGGGCCTTCTGACTAGATACTTATGGCAAAATAAGACACCTCGGATAGCGAAGCATAAATTGCAAGCAGATAAGGAAAATGGGGGTGTCAGATTCCCTGATTTTCTGAAATATCACCACTCTTTTCTTCTCAAACAAGGCGCTCGTTGGCTGGAAGATCTAGCACCGAGTAGACCTGTGTGGCTAGACATAGAGGAGGACCTTTGCAAACCGATTCCTCTTACTTATCTCCCTGGTATGACTCTCCCATCAGACTCCCACTTTCCACCAATGCTTTTAGACACTTTAGGTGCCTTTAATACTCTTATGCAATCTCTAGACTCCCGATTCTGTCCGTTAGACAGACTCCCGCTTTGGTACAATACTAGATTTCAAATACAAAATAAACCGATGGCGTGGAGCCCCTGGTACACTAGGGGCATTTGGATCCCTAACCAGTTGTTCCATGATGGTCGCTGGAAAACTTTTAACGAATTGCAAATTGAATTTGGTCTCCCAGCGAAACACTACTTTCAGTTGGTGCAACTACAGCATTGTCTTCGGAGTGCTAAGGTGCTCCCGCCATCGGAATCCCATGCCCAGGGATTGTCGGAGACTATCCGATCTATCGGGAGTTCACCGGGTGTAGCATCTAAATTTTACAAAACCTTATGTAATGCTGTAAATAGAGGTACCCCTATAGCACAGAAAGCATGGGAGCGGGAACTGCATGTAACTTTGACCCCGGAGCAATGGAGCCTCGTCTGGAGTAGAGTGACACGGGTCTCCCGATCCGCCTCACTCACTCAGACACTCTTCTTTCTAGCCCACCGGTGTTTCTATACTCCTGACAGATTAGCCAAATGGAACACCTCCCAGGGAAATAGATGCTGGACATGCCATGCGGCCATTGGTTCACTAACTCATGTTATGTATGAATGTCCCGCACTACAGTATTACTGGCGTCGGGTCTGGGGTCGTATCCAATCTATTTTGCACTTTCAAGAGCCCCTTTCTTGGAGGATAGTGGGACTCCGCTCAGCTGCGGGGATCCCCTCTCTTCCAAAATCGGCTTACTTCCTTTTAGACTTTATGCTGGGCATTGCTATTTCCCTAATCACGAAATACTGGAAAAATAGTTCCCATCTGAGCCCCAATGAATGGTGGAATCATGTCTGTCTCTATAGTAAATATGAACAAATACCTCGTATGTTTGCTTCTTCTGTTCAGACCCCCCATCATCTGTCTAAATGGAAGATGCTCAATGACTATGTTCACAATGCTAAATGCTCTCATCTGACTGTTTAAATTTGTATAAATCTCTGTCATGTGATCATTCTGTATTGAAGATACTCATTATTTTCGTTTTGATGTAAGATCACTGTTGTTTGGCAGCGCTCACATGCTGATACTATCGGTTCAGAGAAGAAGCAAGGGGGTGGGGGGTAATAGGGTTTGCTTTTCCTTATTGTATACCTGTTTTGTCTCCTTTGGTGTGTTGTTTCTTTTGTTTGTTGCAAAATGAAAATAAAAGTTTAAAAAAAAAAAGAAAAGGCAGTCCAAACCCAGCTCCAAGAACACACTGACCACACACACCTCTTGACCAACACCAGCATGGATTTTGCCCCCACCACAGAGCTGAAACACTACTGACATCGCTGCTATCAGCACTCATCGCAGGAATGGAGTCCAAGTCTAGCGGGCTCATACTTCTTTTCCTGGAAATCTCCACAGCATTTGACATGGTATCTCATCAAATGCTGCTAGACCAGTTCCACGAGATCAGCGTCCAGGGCAAACCCCTCCAATGGTTCAGCTCCTAATTCTCTCAATGCACCTAACAGGTCAGGCTGGACACGAGCAATTCATCCCCTTACAGCCTGCCGCAAGGAGTACCACAGTGATCGGTGCTCTCATCTCTACTGTTCAATATCTACATCCAGCCCCTATGAACAACCATCTAAAAGTTCAATGTCAGCTACCGGATCTACGCTGATGACATAATGATATACGACACACATGCACCAGACTACTACAATATCTCAGCCTGTTTCAAGGAAATAGTCAAGTGGCTACAGCATCACAACTTAACAGTTAACTTCAGCAAGACGGAAATCCTACACATCACCAGAGACCCCATCTTCACACCACCTCCAACCATCAGAATCGACAACATGGACCTCCAGGTCAAAACCCAAATCAAATACCTCGGAGTCACCCTAGACCAGCAGCTTAACCTCCAGGCACAGATCCGAAACACAATTAAGGCAGTCTATTACAAGCTCAAGATGAAGCACAATCTACGCTCCCTACTCTCCTCCGACAGTCTGCCAGGCTACCATCACCCCACTGTTTGACTATTGCAATGCTATATATCAAGAGCTGCTGAAGCATTCTTTCATACCACTGCAACTAGCCTAGAACACCGCAGCTCACATAATTCTCAGAGCACCCAAGCACTCCCACATTACCCCTCTACTTAAATCCCTCCACTGGCTACCCATCACCTCCAGAATCACATTCAAAGTCCTCACCCTCATACACAGAGTCCAGAATGGCCTCACAGCCCAGCACCTGCAAGCATCCATTAGCCCCCCTCCCCCCACAACCAACAGACCACGCAGGCATAGCACACGGAACCTCCTCAGCCTGTCACCACTAATCCGCAAGTGCACCCAACATACCCAGCCACGAGCTTTCTCGCTGTACGCCCCCCATTCTCTGGAATGCACTCCCTTCCTCCCTGCAAAGCACTCATAGTACCTTCAACAAGCTTCTGAAAACTTACCTGTTTCCTGAACACTATGGCCCCTGAGCTGCCACCAGATCGCCACCCACTGTCACTACTTGATATAACCCACTGCCTCTATGTTAAACCGTGTAATACTACACCTACTTATGTAACCCATTGTACCTCGTTGCAACCCCTCCCCCACTTACTTCTCACTGACTGTTCACTGATTTGACTGGTAGAAAAAACGTATACCAAAAAACAAGTTAAATATATAAATACATAAATTCCTATGAGGAGAGGCTAAAAAGGTTAGGGCTCTTCATCTTGGAAAAGAGATGGCTGAGGGGAGATATGATAGAGGTCTATAAATTAATGAATGGAGTAGAATGGGTAAACATAGATCAGTTGTTTACTCCATCAAAAAGTAGAAAGCCTAGGGGACATGCAATGAAGCTACAATGTAACTCATTTAAGACTAAGAAGAAAAAATACTTTTTTCACTCAAAGTGTAATCACACTCTGGAAATCGTTACCAATTCGTTACTGGAGGATGTAGTAAAAGCTGCTAACATAGCTGGATTTAAAAAAGGTTTGGACAAGTTCCTGGAGGAAAAGTCTATAAACCAATAAATATAAACATAAATATAAATATAAATATAAACACAGGTACACTAAAAAAAAATTTTTTTAAACTGCCTCTAATGTTTCGATTGATTTTTACGTTTTTTGGTGCGCTGAATCCAAATCTGGTAACCAATTTGCTCCATCACGTACAGATTTTTTGCTACATTGGGTTAGCAGATTGAGGTGAACGTTTCAGATTGAGTGCGATCGAGATAAAAGTTTCTTGGATGAATTCTTTATACTAATTGTTTAGCAGTTATTCAAATAAGAATAAAGAAAATTGTAACAAGGCAGCACATAAGAATAGAGTAATGTCAACAAAACACACTGTGATGGTAGCACAATTGTCTGCACTTAAAACAGCCACATACATGTGCACAAACATTGAGCATATAAGAGCGAGGTTAGACACAAAGCAAAGCAAAGAAATGTGCAAAAAATGTACAGGTATGTATGTAAGAATAGAAAACGCAAACCGCACCATTGCAATACATGAAGACAAACACCCGATGGTGTGAAAATAAAATTCTAATAAATGAGATCCGACACTGTGGTAATAACTAGCAAATTTTTATTTCAAAGAAATAGTAAAAACACGATATTTGTCAACACGGTTTAGATTTTAAAGTCATTCTTGGGTCAATCAATCTCCTGGTGGGCCCGTTTCTTCTTCCCCCGAATGCTTCTCTTGGTGCGCTGCTTGGCGTATTTTTCATCTGGGGTTTCCCGCAGCAGCAACCAGCAGAAATCAGCCATCATAGTGGGGTTCCATCTTCCTTGGTACCTTCACTCTGCGTCCTTGATGTCCTGGTGAAACCTTTCACCTTGTTCTTCACTGTACGCCCCCAAGGTTTCAGGAAAGTAGTTCACATGGGAGTGCAAGAAATGGACTTTCAGGCTCATGTTACAGCCTTGTTCTTTGAAGGCATTGAGCATCCTGGCAACAATATCCTTATAGTTCTCATCCCGCCTGTTCCCCAAGAATTTGAGAACAACATCCTTGAAGGAATCCCAGGCTTCTTTTTCCTTCTCAGACATCGTTTCAGCGAATGCTCCATCTGAAATGAGTTTCCTTATATCAGGGCCAACAAACACTCCTTCCTTTAGCTTTGCTTCAGAAAGTCGGGGGAACTTTGAGCAAAGGTACCGAAAGCACTCACCATCTTTTGGAAGGGACTTGATGAATTGCTTAATGAGACCCAACTTAATGTGGAGAGGTGGTAATAGAATTTTATCACGAGGTACCAAGCTCTCATGAAGAACATTTTTCTCACCGGGTCTCAAATACTCCCGAATTGGCCAGTCTTTTTTCCCCCAGTGTAGGTCGCGGGCCCGGCTATCCCACAAGCAAAGGAAGCAGGGATATTTGGTGTGAAACCGGATTGCTGCCCTAATAGCATGGATAGAATTTTAAAGTCTCCACAAATCATCCACTTATGCTCATCATAACGAATCTTCTGAAGAATCAGGGCCAAATTCTCGTATTTTTCTTGGAGAATAACAGAGTGAGCAATAGGAACTGAAGTGAATGTGTTGCCATTATGAAGAAGAACACCTTTTATGCTGTCTTTTGACGAATCAATGAACAGGAACCACCACCCAGGAAAAAGATTTAGGCGTCATTGTGGATACCATGTTAAAACCCTCGGCCCAGTGTGCAGCGGCGGCCAAGAGAGCAACTAGAATGCTAGGTATGATAAGGAAAGGAATGGAAAATAAAACAAAAGATATTATAATGCCTCTATATCGTTCCATGGTGAGACCGCACCTTGAATATTGTGTGCAATTCTGGTTGCCGTATCTTAAAAAGGATATAGCGATTTTAGAAAAGGTTCAGAGAAGAGCCACCAAAATGGTAAAGGGGATGGAAGGATACTCCTATGAAGAAAGGCTAAAAGGTTAGGGCTCTTTAAACTGGAAAAGAGACGGCTGAGGGGAGATATGATAGAAGTCTATAAATTAATGAATGGAATGGAACGGGTAAACGTAGATCGATTGTTTACGTTATCAGAATATAGAAAGACTAGGGGACATGCAATGAAGCTACAGGGTAAACTATTTAAGACCAATAAAAGAAAATATTTTTTCACTCAACGTGTAATCAAACTCTGGAATTTGTTACCGGAGGATGTAATAAAGGCTGTTAGTGTAGCTAGGTTTAAAAAAGGTTTGGACAAGTTCCTGGAGGAAAGGTCAATAAACCATTATTAAGAAGTGACCGAAGATATCAATGCTTGACCCAGCACAAGCATTGTGGAACTTGTGTCTCTTGGGGAAACTGCTAGGTACATATGACCTAGTTTGGCCACTGTTGGAAACAGAATACTGGGCTTGATGGACCTAGGTCTGACCCAGTATGGCATATCTTATGTTCTTATGTAACAGCCGCCATTCAGCAGGATCATACTTATTTATTTATTTATTTTATTTATTTAGACAGTTTTGTATACCGCCTTATCCTTCAATCAAAGCGGTCACAACACAATTGGGGGATACATTTAACACGCAGGGATATGAGACACATACACTAATACTTACTATACTTGAGTTTAAACTTTTCCATCACTCCGTATATATCGTTGCAAAATACCAAATCTTCCTCTTTGCTGAAATACTTCAAAAATTGTGTCTCGCGGTTGCGGTACCAATAAAAAGTTGTTCCTGGTGACAATAGATTTTTCTGTTTAAGCCGAGAACCTAGCAGTTGGGCAGCATCTTTTGGGAGTCCTAAATCCCGGACTAAATCATTCAATTCAGCTTGAGAGAAAAGTTCAGGTTTCGGATCTGGTTCAGTTTCAAACTCGGAAGTACTGGACTCATCGGGAAAAGCCATCTGATGAGTCTCATCATGATCAGAACCGTCCACACAAATATGATCCAAAGATTTTGGTGGTTCAGGCACAGGTACTTCGTTGCTATGAGGCATAGGCCTAATTGCTGAGGGAAGGTTGGGGTAACTTATTGCGTTCTTATTTTTAAGTTGTATCCCTTCACAATGCAAGAGCAAAAATAGCAGTCACTGCTGTGGTCTCTTTGTTCACGCCACATCATAGGTATTCCGAAACGAAATGCTTGTTTTTTACCTTTCATCCATAAGCGTAGATCTTCCTCACATGTCTTGCACACTTTGTGAGGAGCCCACGGTTTGTCTTGATCGCCTAACTTCAAACCGAAATAGGCGAAATATACTTTTTTAATAAATGCAGAAATGTTCCTCTGCCGCTTTTTCACGGTATATTCCCCACAAATAAAACAAAAACTGTCCGGAGAGTTGACGCAACCTCTGGCTCTGTGAGCCATCACAAATACACAGCACTGCAAACTACAACTGTAGTGAACCACTTCGGAAAAAAGCTGGATTACGACTGAGCAAACAAAAGGTAATAATGAACTTGCAAGAAACTGAAATTTGACAGGAACGTTCATGTCGCAACCACCATGTTTGAGCGAGCGAACGAGGCGAGGCGAACAGGAAAGAACATGTGCCAGCGCGAGTACTGGATTTAGCCCCCCGCCTCCCAATTGGCCTGTTAATGTATAAAATGAATACAAAACACTCTAAACAGGGGCGGCCCAAGGGGGGTGCGGGGCCATGTGCGGAGACTCAGTGCGGGGCCTCATTTGCATAAGTTAAGATGTTCTATGTAAAAAGTTATAATTGTTCTATGTAAAACAAGCTCTGCATTGTTAATTGTTGTTAATTGTACACCGCAACTGATCGCTGGAAGATGCGGTATATAAATAAGTGTTAAATAAATAAATAAATAAATAAGTGGCCTTATTTGCATAAATATTTGCATAATGTTACCATACACTAACTTTTAGTAAACATGTCTCTTAATGAGTGTATGGATAAAGAAAGACTAAAAGATTTCTACATTACTATAATCCAGTGCCAACCGCCAGGCACATTAGGAACCACTACAAACGCTGCCCATTTAGAACCCATAGCAAACCCACCGTATCCTGACAGCATTACCAGGACTCACAAAGCACCATACCCTACCTATCAAAAGGCAACTCTGCAAATATTAAACCAATACATTTCAGAGAATACTGGGGAAAGAGAACAAGTGGCAATGTCAAATAGGAATTACATAAACAGAATACCTCAGCTCAGTTACACATGCAGAACATAGACCATCACCAAACAAGGAATCACAATTTAGAAACAGGAAGGCAATAATTAAACTGGGAACCCCAAAAGCCAAACTTGGAAGTACAACAACACTGTAGAAATAAAACTATAAATTAATTTCCTCTTGTACCAAACAAAGCACAGACGTTAATGATGCACATTTCCTAGAGGTTTCATATTCCAGTTAATAAATTCAAAATAAAGAGATATTTCTACCTTTTGTGCATTTTTTTTCAGTTGCAATTGTTCCAGCCACTTTCTTCTGGTTTCTTCATGTTTTCTGCTAACTGTCCATCGTCTGCTGTCCATTTGTTCTTTCTTCTCTCTTCTAGTTTTTTTTTCCATTCTCTCTCTCTCTACATCTGCTTTAACATACTAATCTTTCTCCTTTTGCTCTTTCCTCATTCCTATTTCATCCACACAAATTTTACCCCTCCATCCTCAATCCCCACTTATTCTCCCAATACCAGGCCAATTGTAGATTTTTCATCCCTCCCACACAAAATATTTGTCCCCTCTCCATTTTACTCTCCCAGCCCCATCCCATTCTAATCCTCCCCCAACATCAGCTCCCTTCTAGTTCCAGTCTCACCCAGCATCCATTCCCTTCTAGTCCCTGCATCAGCCCATTTCCAGTCCTAGCCCACCATCAACCCATTTCCAGTCCTAGCTCCCCCATCCATTTTCAGTCTGAGTCCCTTCATCAGCTCATTTCCAATCCTAGCCCCCCATCAGCCCATTTCTAGTCATTTCCTAGCCCCATCATCAGCCCATGTCAAATCATAGCTCCCCTCCACTCAGTCCAATTCCAGTCCAAGCCCCCCCCCATGAGCCTACTTTCAGTTCTAGCCCCTCCATGAGTCCATTTCAATTCAAGCCCCCACCACAGCCCATTTCCAATCTTAGCTCCCCCCAACAGCCCATTTCCAGTCCTATCCTAGCTGCTCCATCAGCCCATTTTCAGTCCTAGCTCCCTTCCCTCACAGCCCATTTCCATTCCAAGCTCCCTCCCCATCAGCTATTTGCAGTTCAAGCCTCCCCTTCCACTCAGCCCATTTCCAGTCATAGCAATCACCCAACCCATTACCAGTCCTAGCCCCCCATCAACCCACTTCCAGTCCTAACCCCCCATCACCCAATTTTCAGTTTAAGCCCCCCTATATCCCATTTACAGTCCTAACCCCCCCATCAGCCCACTTCCAGTCTTAACCCCATCAGCCCATTGCCAGTCCTAAACCCCCCCCCATCAGCCCACAGCCCATTACCAGTCCTAACCACATCAGCCCACCTCAAGTCCTAATCCCTCCCCATCAGCCCATTAGCAGTCCTAACCCACCCCCCCAGCCCATTAGCAGTCCTAACAACCCACCCCCACCAGTCCTAACAACCCACCCCCCAGCCCATTAGCAGTCCTAACAACCCCCCCAGCCCATTAGCAGTCCTAACACCCACCCCACCCCACCAGTCCTAACAACCCCCCCCAGCCCATTAGCAGTCCTAACAACCCCCCCCAGCCCAGCCCATTAGCAGTCCTAACAACCCCCAGCCCAGCCCATTAGCAGTCCTAACAACCCCCCCCCCCCCCAGCCCATTAGCAGTCCTAACAAACCCCCCCAGCCCAGCCCAGCCCATTAGCAGTCCTAACAACCCCCAGCCCAGCCCATTAGCAGTCCTAACAACCCCCCCCCCAGCCCAGCCCAGCCCAGCCCATTAGCAGTCCTAACAACCCCCCCCAGCCCAGCCCAGCCCAGCCCATTAGCAGTCCTAACAACCCCCCCCAGCCCAGCCCAGCCCCGCCCAGGCATTTAGCAGTCCTAACCTCCCCCCCCAGCCCAGCCCAGCCCAGCCCATTAGCAGTACTAACAACCCCCCCCAGCCCAGCCCAGCCCAGCCCATTAGCAGTCCTAACACCCCCCCCCCAGCCAAGCCAAAATTTAAAAAAAAGAAAACCTGTCTGCTGCGCCGCGGTCGGGGCCGCCGCGGCAGAATCGAGCGTGACGCGGGGCCCCCCTGTGCACGGCAGAGCCTGCCCTCCCCTGTAGCAGCTCTCTCTTTGGAGCTGAAGTCAGACGCGCCGGCTTGCAGAGCAGAGCGCGAGGGAAGAGTTTCTCCCTCGCTGCTCTGTTAAGCCCGCGGGGGCTGATGGGAACTTCCCATCAGCCCCCGCAGGCTTAACAGAGCAGCGAGGGAGAAACTCCTCCCTCGCGCTCTGCAAGCCGGCGCGTCTGACTTCAGCTCCAAAGAGAGAGCTGCTACAGGGGAGGGCAGGCTCTGCCGTGCACAGGGGGGCCCCGCGGCACGCTCGATTCTGCCGCGGCGGCCCCGACCGCGGCAGCAGACAGGTGGGGTTTTTTTTTCCAATTTTACTTTTCAAAAGAATGTTTTTTGCGCGGGGCCCCCTGAAACGCGGGGCCCTGTGCAAAAAACATTCTCGCTCAATGGACGGGCCGGCCCTGACTCTAAAATATCATGAGGGAGTGTTTCTAGTTAGTTAACCATTACAACCTCTATTTTGGGCCAAGAAAATAAACTGCAGTCGGCTAAAAAGAAATAATGTGAACATTCCTTATATGGGTAAGAAATCTAATTTTGCAAGAAAACGTGATGTGATGGAACATTTTGGCTATTTTTCCTAGATTCAGCACCCCAAAATCTATAGGAATCAGTTGCAAAACTGGAGGAAGTTTTTTGGTAGTGTACCTGTGTTATTAAAGAGGACCTGAGAAATCCACTGCTTATCCTGGGACAGGCATGGTGGATCCTATGCACCTTTTTGGGAACTGCCAGGTATTTGTGACCTGGATTGGCCACTGCTGGAAATAGGATACTGGGCTTGATGGACCTTGGTCTGACCCAGTATGGCATTTCTCATAGTCTTATGTTCTTTTAAATTGATAGAGTGATTAATAATTCTTACTTGTGTACATACATAAAGTATCAAAGTAAAAACAATGCTTAAGAGGAAAGCATTTCAGTGAAAATAAGATCTAGAAAAAAAAAGGATTTTGATTTGAGGTTGGATGGGTAAGCTCTGGAGTAGCATAAAGAAGCAGTTCTTTACAGAGTGTAGTCTATGCATGATACAGCTTCCCAGTGGAGGGGGTGTGGACAGAACAGGGGCATAGGTCATTAGTTCATTAGTGCACCCCATGACAAAAATGAGAATTCCAGCTTCTGACAGTCACACACAAAGCTGCCAGAGCTTCACAATTGCTTCTCATCTATCAAGTGGCAAAGTAAACAATGGTTCCAGGTGCTGCTTTTCATCAGGCTTTTATTTTTCTGTTTTAGGCTTAAGGGAGGGGATTAGGTCTTTTGACTCTGTTTATGTCTGCACCTCTGCCCAGGAGCATAGAACAGGGAAATTTCCTCAGAAGCGCGGCATTTTTTCAATTTATTGAAGCTTAGAAAAACAAGTTAAATTTTGGCCTAACGTAGAAAAGTAAAAGCTGCTAAGGCAAGGACTAATTTATTTTTCTTTCCTCTATTAGCTGTTTTCATTAGAGAGGGAATTGTCTAACAACTTGTGGCATGTCTTCTTTTAAGTTTCTTCTTAGGCTTTAATACTCCTGTAACCATTTATTTGCCATGAGACCTTAAATGCACCCTGGCTTTCCTCCTTACTTGCACTGATTGCTGCTATTTTTTTTCTTAGTGTTGCAAGATGATTTCAAATTTTCCAGCCCAATGTTTATACAAAAATAGCCCGGAACAATGACATCCCCCCTTCCCCCCACCCTCCCTTTCCCTGTTTAGCTGGTCTGGCTGTCCATCATATGTAAACATGCTGCATGGCCCCACCCCCACAACTCTGATTGGTTGAAGTCTGCCATTTAATCACTCCAATCCTCCCACATCTCAATTGTTATCTCTGGATCTACTGTTGAGCGGCCTGACCAATGAGAGGCAGCCAAGGGCTCTTATTCTCTATGAGTTGGACGTTTTCCTCTTTGTTTATTTATTTATAGTCTCTTTTATACCGCGCTATTCAGCATCAGCGCGGTTTACAATAAACAATGAACACACACATTTCCAATAGTACTTTGTGTTTACATATGAACAGGAAATTCAACTTGGCTAACAGGGGAACTATATACAATAACAATATGTACATGTTCATGCTTTTTTTTTTTTTTGCTCCATTTTCTATAGTTTTCTCACCCAAAAGGTGGTAGAGGGCAATAGCCCAAAAACCCCTATTAGATGTGCCCACCGCTTCATGCAGGTCACCTCTCTCCATGCCTTTGTTTAGGGGTGTACCCATCGCTCCATGCAGGTCACCTCTACTTGCTAAGATATCAGAGACAGTTAAGTTTATTTTGATTTTATCCTGTTTCTATAAAAGGGATCTACTGTGTTAGTCCCATGCCATTTTGAATTGCACCCACCACTTCCATCAGGAAGGCATTCCAAGCATCCACCATCCTTTCAGTGAAAAAGTATTTCCTGACATTGCCTTTCAGTTTACCCTCTTGCAGCTTCATGTTATGCCCTGTAGTATTACAACTTCCCAGTCTTTGGAAAAGGTTTGTTTGGTCATTAATACTCCTTAAGTATATAAAGGTCTGCATCATATCTCCCCTGTCCCTCCTCTCCTCTAGAGCATACATGTTTAGGTCTTGGAGCCTCTTTTCATGTCTTCTGGCGCAGGCTCCAAATCATTTTGGTTGCCTTCCTCTGAACCGTTTCTAGTCTTTTTATATCCTTTGTGAGATATGGTCTCCAAAACTGAACACAGTATTCCAAGTGAGGCCTCACCAGTGATTTGTACAGTATCATTAGCACCTCCTCCTTTCTGCTGGTAATTCCTCTCTGTATGCAAACCCAGCATCCTTTTGACTTTGGCCACTGCCTTGTCACATTGTTTCGCCACTTTGAGATCCTCAGAAACAATCATTCCGAGGTCCTACTCCTGGCCAGTGCACACCAACCTATTGCCCCCTATCTCATACAATTCCCTTGGATTTCTGTATGCAAATCTCTCTCATAAATATTCATTAAGTATATCCTGAATGCCTTATCTGTTGGAGGCTGTCAAGGACTAGTGAATACTATTGAGCTACAGACAAAGATTAAAAATAATATTTATTTAGTTTATGTGACTTTGAAGACCTTTTCTTGTACTTTATAATTGATGCTGGATATATTGCAATAGTTTACTTTAGAGTTGCCAGCAATCTCCAGATTTTCAGATTAAGTCAATCTAGTCCTAGTTTTACCCTGTATTTATGTTTACGTTTATTAATGCTAAATATACTACTTCTCATGTAAACAAAGTGATTTACAATAAAATAACAGAAGTCAATAGAACATGACGAGTTCATGAATAGGATAGGTTAGGATAGGATAGGAGAAAAGAGAAGAGAGGAAGGGGAGAGTAGTAGGCAGAGAAAGAGAGAAAGAGGGAGGTAGCTCTCCGATTTCCCTGGCACTCCAGGGAGGCTAGAGAGAATAGATGGATTTTTAGGTCCTTCTTAAAGGATCACTGAGCAAAGAGAGAGATGGAGGGCATTCTAAAGGGAAGTTGACTTTGCAAAGAGTGCTGCTTGTTAGGCAGATTTAAGCCTAGCATGGGAGATAGGGGGTCGGGGGGGGGGGGGGAGGTGGCGTTCCATCAAATCCTGCAGATGCATGGTAGGGAGAGGAGTTCCATGGCATACAAGACGACACAGGATAGGAATATGTCTTTGCTGATATAAGGAAACCAAGAATTGGATTGCCAAGAGACGGGCAAAGACAGACACAATGACATGAGACATAAAATCAGCCTGTAAAATGTCCACATCATGCAAATGAAAGTTGTAATCAGTGACCTCAAGGATCTCCTAGTCAATGGACAGTTCTACTGTGTGAGGGTCTTCTAGTCCAGTAGGTAGTTCAAGGCTTCAGTGAAGTTAATGTCATGGCCTCAAAATACATCCAGCTCCTGGATTTCAGTAGAAACAGCATCTGAATCTAAATAAAACAGGGCTACCCCACCAAAAGTGACAATGGAGTGCTTGGGAACATCAATTAAGCAAAAGTTGTAGGATAGAGGTACTTTATTAATGACATCATGTTTATTCTTGGTAACCAGAAGTTCTTTCAGAGGGACATTGACTAACTATAAATTATTTAGAACAGCAACCCTTATTTCAGAGAAATTATTGTACTTAGTCATGGTAACTTTACATTTCTCTTTCACATTTGCAGCAGTCAGACCACAAAGAGCTTCAGTAGTGTCCAGAAAAGGTTTACCTGGGCACAACCAATGAATGTCCTTGTTGCGTTGGCACATGCCTAAATTAGGTACAAGATACTCTTGTGGTTCATCATGGTGATAAGCTAAGTACTCAGGAGTGTCAACACGCAGGTAAACATTTTCAGACCAGGTGCCAACATTAATTACTTGTTTCACCTTATCAGGCACAATAAAAGGCAAATTCAACAGAAAAGCAATTTCCATATTCTGTACATCTACATATAGTGGAATAGCATTTTCTAGGTGGAAAGCAATCTGAACTTAAAGTGGCTCAATGCTAGTTCTAGTTACCTTATCAAAGGCTTCAGCAATAAGGTCTGCGAGTACCAGGTATGTAGGAATTTGTCCTTTGCATCAAGTTACTGATGCTATTATCTAGCTCTCTAAACAAATCATAGGTAAGTTGACATACTGGTTGCATGAAAGTATGCACCTCATCAACTATACTTTTGAACACAGCTAATTCTGCTGTATTCTGATTAATCAATTCAGATTGACGGTTAACCACAGTGACAGTATTACGTAGGCTCTTGCCATTAGCAATTAATTGACCTTGTTGTGAATGGATCTAGGTTTCGATATTTTTCATACCAGCCTTTAATTCTTGAATATTGCTCTGGAATTTACTTACAGATACTGCATTCACTACAGACACTGTGGACACAAACAAAGAGCCTAGGGCCATAAATAATGCCCCCACAGCAAATCCTAGAAATCTTTTATCTCTAGTGTGTTCTTGCTGTATAGGTTGGATCATAACTTTCTCCAACTGGCTTAAAATATTCTGTACATAAGCAGGGGCATAGTCCATGTGTGCTGTTAACCACAGTTGTGTGTTAGGTGTGCGTGGGTCAAACATGTTGAAGTGTTTCTGTAAAACTGTTGTGGGTCCAGTGACACAAAGACTTTCTGTGTGACAATCTGGGACTGTGTGATCAGAAATCTAGATGCATCCTGCAGCAGGACACCAGAAGGCGGGCCGGGCTCAATCAATTTGACAATTTTGGATCTTGCTGTCAGCAAAATCAGGAAGAGGACCTTCGTGGTTCGGTTCTCCATCTGTAAAACAAAACAAACAGGCTATCCTGTTTTGAGGTTAATATCATTCTCTCCATTGGTAGATTCTTCTGGAAGAAGCTACCTAGGATGACATGGTCATAACTGATTGATGCAGACCCATTGAAGGGAGCCTTCCCCCTCAATGTCCTTTTTTATATGGATTTGATAAGTAACAGGGGAAGCTTTATCCACAATAGGATATGGACCATTCCAGCTAGGAAGAAATGTTTTTTCTTTGACCCTATTCTTCCCAAAATTGTAATAGAATACCCTGTTGCCAATCTGGTATTCTTTGGAGGTAGTCCTCAGATCATAGTAGACTTTTCTACCTCTGGTAGCACTTTCCAAATTCTTTTAGGCAAAGGCAAAGGCACTTTGCAAGTGTTGTCTTAAGTGGGTAACATACTCATGGGCAGTTGTAGCATCCTTGATCCTGTGCAGAAGATGGAAGGGCAGTACCATGTCCCTTCCTGCATCATTTCAAAAGGAGTTATGCCAATAGATTGAGGATGGATGGCTCTGATAACCATCAGGACCAAAGATAACTTAATGTCCCAATCCTTCCCAGCGGAGGAAACATACTTCTTCAGGATGCTGACGATGGTTTTGTTTGCTCTCTCCACCTGACTGGAAGACTGTGGCCAATAAGCAATGTGGACTTTGGCCTTTACTCCTAACAAATTGCACAGGTGCTTGATAACTTGTCCCGTAAAATGGGAACCTTGATCAGATTCTACTAGCATGGATAGAACCCACCTGCTGAAAACATGATTCAACAACAGGGTGGCTGTCTTCTCAGCAGTGTAGTTGGGTGCTGTAATGCACTCAATCCACTTGAGGGTCTATTCTGTCCTGTGAATAGCGGGGATGGACGTCCCATTGGGATCTCCATCCCCGCTATTCACCCCCTGCTGGCCCTGTCAAAAGTCTCCTCGTATGAACAAGGAGTTTGTACGGGGAGGCTTAGATGGAGTGAGAGGGGGCATTGTGGAGGCGGAGTTAGGGTGGGCAGTGGGTAGTCCGTGACCCTGGGCATACAGGGCCAATTCTGAAGTCGGCCCTGTACGTCTGGAGTCGGCAGACTGGACGGGGGACTTATTCTACCTCGGAGGTGGAATAAGTCCCCCTGGACGTCAGGGGATGGCAGACCTGGGCAGCACAAGTAAGGTGAAAGGGTGCAGGGGGTTCTCCGCAGCCCATCCCTGGCGATGCATGGCCAGATCGGTGGTCGGGCTGTGGGGAAAGGAAAGAGTAGTCAGCAGCCGGGGATCGTGGCTCCTGAATGGAGTCACGGTACCATGGCAATGGGATGCCATGGCACTGCGGCTCCATTTAGGAGCCTGATTGAGTTAGCCAGGAATGGCTCTGTATGTGCAGGCCAATCGGAATCGGCTTCCAGCTTGCACGTACAGACCCTAGACTAAATTCTGATCCTGCGGGGCATATCTAGCCCCTGCGGGATTGGAATTGGGTCTACCTCTGTGCGTACATGTTGGAATGTGGCTCTTGGTGAATAAGCAAATAATGGTCAGCATGTATTTGTTGCCTTGAGAGGTTCAGATCACTAGGCTGATCCAATCAATTTGGAAGTCAGACCAAGGTATGGTCAGACCTTTGTTTCTCAAAGATGCCCTATGAAAAGGAGCAGCAGGTTGAAATCTGCAACAAGTTAGACAAATTCATGGGTAGTTGAAGCACATGCTAGGTTTACATCATTGATCCTGTACAGAAGATGGAGGGGTACTTCCATGGCTTGATCTGCAGGGTTTAATGCTGGCACAGCAGAAAAAGTTATATCTTGTTTGATTCAGAACAATTCAGCACAGTTTCTGAGCAGGCAAGGAATTTATCTTGTAACAGGAAGCCATGCTGTTTGGTTCAGACATAAGTTTCTGAACAGGCACCAGCCCTACATACCCAAACATGCAAAAATATTACTGTGGGGGTGTATCCCTTACTCAGAACTGATCCCAACCATGTTTTGCAGGTAGGGATGACATTGCCTATGAGGGAACAGCTCTGAAGTGTTTCTGGTTGCATAGGATGGAGACCAAGGGACAGCAGTGGTGTTATAACATTATCCCTTGACCCCACAATGGGGCATATGACAACACATCTGAGTCTCTGTATATGAACAGGTGAAGGGGGACATTATATTTATGGTATAGGTAGCACTTTTTCATGGTGATTTTACCTATGGTATGAAGGCTCTTGTCGGAGCTCATTTATTTGAGTAGAAGGAGGTGTGGCTTCGAGAGGTTTTTGAGGCCTCATGGATTGGTTTCCAACAAAAATGTAATCATACATATGCTAGCTCGTATATTTACACTAGTACTTGATCAGGCTTTTCACCAACAGGTTGTTTCAGCTCTGTGTCTTATGGTCCTGGATGAGTTTTGCAACCAGAATTGACATAGTAGAGGCCGCAGGACAGGGTAGCTCTGTCATGTCTCAGTCATGTGCAGGTAGGTGTACTTACTCTCAGTAGCTGCTGTCTGACACCAGCCACTGTAACTCAACAAGGATAGTGCAGTAGGAACATAGCAATTAGCAGGGTCCAGGTAGGCATCACATGATCATTGGTTAGTCTGCATCACAACATCAGGAGCCCATCCCACCTACCTGGACACCCATGTGCCCCCCCTATGCTGTGTGCTCACCCCATCCCATTATCCATTCCCTAGGCACCCCAGAGGTACAACATATCATAGAGAGGCATGCACACATATGTTACCTGGGGCCAGTGTCCAGGCTCCAACAGGCAGGGTCCATGCTCTCACCTGTGTTACACCACACCCATGCCAAGGTACGTGCATGACAACATGCCCACCCACATGTCAGTTTGCTGACAGGATCTGCACATCTCACCAGACTGTACCAGCATCCTGGCTTACAGCACACTCCATACCCATACCTCCCCTGCCCTAACTACATGGTGTCACCCAGCCTTGCCACTGTGGGACAGACGGCCTAGCCACTACTTTGGCCTGTGCCCTCGAGATACCATGTGTGTACACCCAGGCCCCACATTGACCCAGCACCCAACACAGCCCCCAGCCTGTATTGTGCAACCCACAATCCCTCAAATCAATGTGCCAGACACCCATCTAAGTTGCAGGAGGCAATGATGACACTGTGAGGTACAAAAACAGGCCATTATTACTATGACACATTACATATTAGCACATAGTGATGGACAACACTGACCCAGAGGCACAACGCCCAGCTCCTACACCCCCTTCCCATTCCCATCCCTCCCCCCCCCCCATTAGCGCTGGCAACATCACCCATCCACAATTGTCCCCCACATGCCATCCCCACCCTTCCATAGATCCATCTAGGGCCCCAAGGGGCCCTAATCATGGCTCTGCAGAGCCTGGGATATAGCCTGTAGCTCTGTGCAGATGCCCCCCTGCAGAATCCACCACTGCCTCTCTCAGGAACCTCACCTCATCCACTAGACCACCCATGATTGCCGCCAGCTCTGAGGGGGGGGGGGGCCATGAGGTGCCCAGGGCAGGGTGTTCCGAGGGCAATATTGTCATCTGCTGGTGCAGGGGACCCTGGGTGTCAACAAAGCCTCCAAGCCCACCTGCCATCACCCACGATAGTGTCTGATGGTGCAGGGGGGACAGTGTAGATCTCCTCCCATACAGGAGGCCCTGTTGACACTTGTGCTCCTCCTGGCCCTCCTCCTTAATGGCTATAGCTGGCCAGCCTGGCCCCCTTGTTCCTAGTAGGACATGTGGCCCAGCATCTACAGAGATACCTCCTTTTCTATTATCCTCTTCCAACTCTGTCATGTGCACATCACCCGGAATCTCCTCTGGTGCTCTCCCCAACTCTTCCTCTTCCTCGGCCTCCTCCTCTTATCATCAGTATCTTCCTCCTCTCTCTCTTTGTCTGCCTCCTCCTCCTCTTCCTCCGCCTCCTCCTCCTTTTCGGTGTCCTCCTCCTCCTCCTCGGTGTCCTGTCCCTCCTCCTCCTCGGTGTCCTCCTTCTCTTCTTTGGTGTCATCCTCCTAATCCACATCCTTTTTCTTCCTCCTCTTCTGTTTCCTCCCTCTCCAAATCATCCTCCGCTTCCACCTCTGGGGCCTCCTCAAGGGCCTCTTCCTCAACTTTCCTGTCAGAGGTGCTGGCTGTGGGGGCTGCATCAGGTGTGGTAGCAGTATTGGTGCTGGGCCTGCAACAAGAGCTGAAGCTTGCATGATGCTGCTGCAGCTGGTGGGTATGTCGGCCTGCTCTAGGGAAGCTGCCTGGTTGATTCCCTCAGCCTCTTCTCCTTGGCTCCTCTGGCTGTAAATAGAAGGACAGTAGGCCGTAGCATGGTGCAACATAAGGCTTGCAGGAGATTGACAGAGCAGACAGACTGACACACACACAATGGCAACAGTGCATGCAAACTCCATGTGGCAGCAACATATTGCCTCATGTGCTCCTCTCTGTGCTGCACACATGTCCACAACACCTGCTGCCATATGGGTGGAACCTTCCCAAACATGATCAGGATTGATTAGGTGGCTAGATATGTTTTTCTAATACCATTCCACTGTTTGGGACTGGCACCATGCCTTTTGGGAGCATAGGGATGTGTACTACTGGAGGCTGATGAGAGCCAATGCACCATACAGATGTACCCTTTGGTGTGTTATCCCCTACTGATCCCCTCCTGTTAACATTAAGGTGTGTCTAGACCCCAGACCAGCTAGGTGCATTATCTCTGCTACCACCTGCCATCCCCTGTCTAACCCCACAGCACCTCTGTACTGTAACTTGAGATGAGCATTGGGCATGGTCTCCAGCAACCTTTCCAACATATATGCTGCAGTCTTATAGTCTACATGTGGAGACAGCATATCAGACATATGGCAGCATATCAGACAAATGTTGTGCCACAGCACTGCTGTGGTGGTTGGTGTGACATCACCCAAGTGCTCTGGGTGTCTCTCAGTCCATGCACATGCATATTTGTGGTATATGTCTTGCACATATGCTATGTCTCACATTGAACACCTATACCACATCCTGTTCCATTGCAGTATAGGCCCAAAGCCCCCCCCCCCTTCCCACTGGTTGGGTAGCCTCACCATGTGCCACCTTGCTCTGTAGTGCTATAATTGACCTATGGAATCTGTTTTCATTTCCCAGCAAGGTACCCAGTCAACAGCCGACTAGCTTTATTGGTGCTCTCCATTGACCTCTTTCTACAGTTACCCCATTCTGCCAGTGTTCTTGATAGCTGCTGTTGCACTTTAACTGTCCAATGCACTTTTGTACTGCTACAGCAAAGAGCACCATATCAGTAAGTGGGTGATATTAAAGCTTGCTATTGTGCCTCGTTCTTTTGCTCATCAGAATGTACCCTCTTCACCATTCCCTGTGGCATTCAAATGGGTAGAAGCAAGATTACCATAGTTCACAGACATCCCACCAGTCCCTGATGGCATGCTTTCCAGTGGTAGTGTACTGCGCGCACTCAGTATGGCATCACTCACTATGTGGACCTATGTACATAGAGATATCTGCGCTATGAACCTGCAAATATGTTTCCTAGGTGGGAGTTAGGAGGTCTGCATTTACACTGAGGTGGTCATGATATATGTGGCTCATGGTGTATATGGCATTTGGTGGACACATGAGGAACACAAAAGACCTATCATGCTAGGCTAGCAACATATCAGATGTTATCCACAAGCTGAGACTGTACATGTCATCATTTGCTGTCTTTCATGGGGGATATGTACCATGCCATGTGGCTGGCTTGCTTGCGGCTGCTGCCATCTTCTCCCCAAGGCATTGGATGTGGTCAGGCCTTTGCCACCGCATTGTCCTGAATCAACACTTCACTGGTTTGAGGGCCCGGTGCACACCAAAGTCACTTTGGGAGAGAGGTATGTGATCAGATCTGTTTGCTTTGGTGCCCACATTGACCATCCACTGCTATTACTTTCACAGCTGTTCCCAGGGCAGCTGTACACCCTTACAGCAGTAGTATGTGTGTCCATTCATGGTGGGAAATTCACCATGTGTCACTACTTTGACCTCTGTGTACCCTCTGCCAGGGTTTCCTAAAGCCCTTGTGTAAAACCAGTGTGATGGAACTGCTCTCTGATCAGACCATCTACAGGTTTTGAACTCTACATCAAGAACTTGTGACAGATGCACAGCTATTGGTCCCTTGCAGGGCATATGTTGCTGATCTGTATGGATCTCTATAGTGTATGGCACTACCTGTGGGGCTTCATGGACACTACTTGGTTGCACTCACAATCATCTCCACATCACCTATGTCTCTTTCCAGTCCTCTGGGCATCAGCACATTGTAGCTGCCAGCTTGACCCTGCATATGCTTCCCCACATACCTGTTTTTCATCTCTGGACTCCATAGGGCCATTTCCGTTCTGCAAATGCCCTCTTACTGACCATTCCAAAAATCATCTATGCCCCTACTCCATGCTCTGTGCCTCCACTTTCACTAACTCATTTCTTTCTCATTTTTCCCATCTCGCACCCCACTCTGTCCCATCCCTTCTCATCCATGCCTGTTTACACCATCCCCCTCACTCTACTGCCCAGCTCTTCCTCCCCTCTCTTCCATTTTCCCTAACTGCCTTGTCCTCCCTATCTGGTTCTCACCCATTCTGTACCTCCCTCTTGTGACCCCACTCTCACCATTTGTCTATGACCATGTGACAGCATTCTTGGATCATGAGGCCCTGGTTAGTGTTTAGTGATATCTGTTGGGTTACATTTGTGTGACTGTTGAACAGAGCCATCTTGTCAAGCTGTACATCACATTCTAGCTCTGGAACTTGTGGTGATATGTAGGAAACATTGACTTAGGTGATGGCATACTTTATCTTTTATCTTTATCTTTATTTCAATGCTTGATATACCACCCAAGCAAAACATCAGGGTGGTGTACAATTCAAATATTGGCTGCAAACAGAAAAAGGAAAAGAACACCATTGGTAGAAAGGAAAGAAGAAAGAGAACAGATAGAGAGTTATAAATTGAAAGATAAAGGGGCAGGCACATTAGTTGCATCCAGAAAAGAGGAGAAGGGAAACTAAGCAAGTGGGAGAAAAGGGTACTCAGGGATGGGGAAAGGGAAGGTCAAAGGCAAGATGGAATAGGGGAGTCTTGAGCATGGCTTTAAACCTGGGAAAAGACAGTTCGGTATGGAGTGTGAATGGTAATGAATTCCAAAGTGTGGGGCCCAGGAAGAAAAATGCAGAGTGGTGGGTGAACTCAAGGTATGCATGTGCGGGGCAGAGAAGGGAAAATCGGTTCCCATGAGCGGACCAAAGTAAACGTGAGGAAGTCTGAAGATGGATAAGGTCTGCTAGATACTGAGGGGTGCCAGTGTAAATAATCTTGTGAACAGTAATGAGAATTTTGTAAATGAACCTGGATTTTAGAGGGAGCCAGTGTAGGTGACTAAGCAAAAGGGTAACATGATCAGATGGGGAAGAGTGAATGAGAAGGCGCGATGCAGTATTTTGGATGATCTGTAACTGGTGAAGTTGATATTGGGGAAGACCTGTGAGGATGATGTTACAGTAGTCGAGTTTGGACATAATTAGTGGCAATATAAGAGTGACAAGAAATGAAGGGAAAAGAAAAGGCCAGACAGCACAAATTTGGTGCAGAGAAATTAAAAAACAACAACAACAATGAATGAGTGAGGAAATATGCTGGTGAAAAGTAAGAGAGGAATCCAGAGTGACCTCAAGATGCTGGAGATTTGTTACAAGTGTTATCGAGGTAGCAGACAACATGGGGGCTAATGAAGGACAGGGGACACCAAACGTAAATCAGAGAACTGCAGATTTGGATGGGTTAATGTTTAGAAAATTGCTATTTAGCCAGGAGGAAACGTGAGAGAGACAGGCATCGAGTGGGGTGATGTTAGGAGAGAGGAAACTGGTGTGATACAGAAGGATAATATCATCAGCATAGTAATAACCAGAGACCCTAGATTGCTGGATAATGAGGACAAGTGGAGCAAGGAAGACGTTAAAGAGAAGGGAGGCCAACACTGAACCCTGGGGAAAACCACGGGGAAGGGGGGTTACAGGGGAGGTAGTGGAACCGGTCTGGACAGAAAAAGTGCAAGAAGAGAGAAAGGAATGGAACCAGTGGTGAACAATTCTGTGGATCCCGAGATCATGAAGATGGGTGAGGAGTGTGGGATGATCAACCAAGTCAAAGGCAAAGGATAGAACCAAAGATACCGCAAGAGAGAGATTATCTTTTTCATGTGACCGATGGAGCTCATTCAGGAAGGAAAGAAGGATGGTTTCAGTACTATCCAGTCAATAACAGGTGGTGGTTTGTTTGGAAAGGATACTTTATTCAATACTAGCCAAACCCTGAGTGCCCGACACAGGCCGTGTTTCATTTTCTACTTCCTCAGGGGATTCAGGTATGCCGTAAAAGTATTCGCATGCACTGTGTCACAGAGCAGACCCAGCAGAGCCCATGGAGATAGATGGAGAAGCAGTGGATCAGGCTGACACTGACGTTTTTAGAAAGCACATGTCAGGAAGTTGCTATGAGCAACAAAAACAAATGTGGTCACGAGCCAGAGAGACACACCCAGCCAGCAGGAAAGCTAGGAGGTTATCACCTGATGCAAGTCAGCTGGGGGGAGGTGCTGCTCGGAGGTACGTAGATAAGCACAGCTCACAAACAGTTAGGGAGCATCGTGGAGAGAGTCGTGGAGAGGGTGGTGGAAAGAGTTGTGGAGAGAGCTGGAGAAGGGGCCAGAGAGAGAGCTGCGGAGAAAGCCTGCATGATAATCACTACGGAAGCCTGAATGGAAGTTTGAATGATTACCATGAGTGCTTGAGAGAGAAGCCAAGACAGCTGGACTCAGAGTGTGAAAGTGATGATAACGGCAAGTGTGGAAAGAGCTACAGAGGAGGTAGCAAAGCCAGGAGAGGAAGCCTCAGATATCAGAGGAGCCCAGAGAGTGTTGGAAACAGCCAAGGTTGGAACGGAGCTGGGAGGAGAAAGGTAAAAGCAGAAGAGTTTTATTTTCATCCTGAAAGGGGAAGCACAGGGCTTGGCTATAAGAGGCAGTTCCCAGAAACGCTAAAGCCTTATGAAGCCAGCTTAAGAGAAACAGATAAGTTTTATTACCCTTATACCAGGCATGAGAAGGTTAAATGCTTTTTATCTGAAGAGGCTAGTATCTCTGGAAATGATTTAAGGAGCAGAGTCTCTGCAAAACTGCCGTTTCAAACTCCAGCCATACACAGGATCCTGAGCCAGTCAGAGCAGAGAGGCAAGCCTATTTACCTTAATAGAGGTGCAAGGGAATATTGCAATTCACCTAACAACCACCAGCAGGGGAGAGGCTCTTACCGAAGGCAGTTCAGTGAATGTGGTAATAGCATTCAGCACACTCTCACAGAGAGAGAAAGAGAGTCACGTCAGAACAGAGAGAGACGGTTTGAAGAGGTCCCAAATGCTGAAAGGAAAGAGATATTAAATGCTTGTGATGAAGCAATGCAATGTGAGCCATCAGAAGCTGAGACAAGCACTGATTATATGGATTGCACGATTTCAATAGCAGACAGCATTTCCTCATTGAGATAAAGGGAAGTAAGAGCTGTGGAAGCCTAACATTGTAAAGAAGGGCTTGTATGTGCTTATGAAAGACTATTTTGATGTACATTTGCTTTATTGGTTAAGAAGCTGAAGAGAAGCTATTTTTGTTCCATTTTTCCTTTATTATATGCCCAGGAAGGGTTGTGTTTTCCTTTTGTTTATACCACGATAAAAAGTCCTTTTGGAAGGGGAAATAAATCATTTGTTAACCTTACCATCGTTCCATAACTGATTTTTAACTGGCTACTCACAACTACAACTACCAGAGGGCCAAGCAAGGCCTACGCAGCTAATTGAGCCAGTTACACTGAAGCCCCAGCGCAGTGCCCTGCCCAACCAACAGGTACACAGCACGAAGGGGTGACATAATGGCGTAGTTGGCAGGATTTTTTTTTTTGCTACGTGGTTTTTCCTGAGAGAAAAAGGAGGAAACATAAAGGAAGAAGGACATCTCTGGAGGAACGGCTACCACAAGGAGTGCTGTCTAAGGAGGATTTCGCTGGCAGGTCGGCCAGAAAAGCAAAGACCTTTCTCACATGCTGAAGTCTGCCAGGAACCTAAGGTAACGGTAACCTGGGTGGACAGGTAAAAAGGATACCAGTGAGAAAGGGGGCGCTATACTTAGACAGGGATTTTACAAAAGAAATACCGCACTTGGTGGGCCTTTCTTTTCTTTTCACAGGTGGTGCAACTCCAGGAGGAAGATGGATCCGCGTGACGTTCAGATATGGATGCAAGCACAGTGGGACAAACAAGCAGAGCTTGTGCAACGTCTCCAGGAACAATATGTGGATGCTACGAGGGAACAGCAGCGGCCTTTGTTAGAAGCAATAGAAGCTCTCTTAAAGAAGCCCCAGGAAACCGGAGCGGCGAGTTCATCCATGGTGCCGCAAGTAGAACTGAACAGTTGCCATACTTTTTCTATGGGACAACTAACACAACATGACGATTTGGATGACTATATTGAGTCATTTGAAAGGATAGCAGAGACCCTTAAGTGGCCTACAGAGCAATGGGCCATGCGCTTTGCCATGACTTTGACTGGCGAGGCTCTGTCAGCATTTAAGGGAATGCCTGCTACCCTTGCTACCAATTATTCAGAAATTAAAAAGGCTGTAAAAGATAGATTAGGCCTTACACCCAGACATTATAAACATCTGTTCAGGGAGGCAAAGATACAGCATAGGGAGACTCCCAGAGCCTTATATTAGCGGTTAAAGAGTCTAGCTTATAAATGGCTAAACCCAGAAGGAAGGTCATTAAACTCCATTATGGATGATATAATACTGAAGCAATTTATGCAGTCTGTATCCCCTGAACTGAAAACCTTCCTCACCTTACAGGATTGCCGTAATACGGAAGAGGCAGCCAATATGGCAGATGTATTTTACGAGGCTAAAATGGCTGATACCTCTGGCATTGGCATGTTAAAAATGGCTGGCCTTGGAAATCCTGATAAGATGAGAAGAGGTGAAAAGGTTAAAATACATAAAAGGAATGTTTATGATGATAATGTTGATGATCTATCTGTTAATAAGAAGTGTTACAGATGCGGGAAGCCGGGTCATTACCAGAAAAATTGTAGGGTAAAAACGGTCCTGGTAACAGGGGCTGAGAGACAAGTCCCAGAGGGATTCCTCCAAATGGTCCAGGTGGAGGGAATAGAGGCCCTAGCGTTACTTGATTCAGGGGCCGATCAGAGTATGGTTTCTCAAAAACTTTGGGAAACCATCGAGAACCAGCGGTCGTCGCCTCCGAATAAAGCAGAGGGCCAGGTGCGCATACGGTGCGTACATGGAGAGGCTTCCCACTATCCCTTGCATGAGGTAGGAATAAAGGGTTTCGGAATCACACGTCAAATATTAGTAGCTGTGGTCCCCAAACTACCCTACGCAGTTGTCCTCGGGAGGGATTGGGCACCCTTCTGCCAAGAAATGGAGAGAGGTCTTCAGAGTGTGCTAGCCCCTACACCCGCACGGTGCCAGCCGGCAGAGGTAGAAACAGGTGCAGAGGCCTTAGCAGCTAGTATTCCCAGTCCTTTATTCGGGAAAACTCTTAAGACAGGTTCCCAAAGGCAGCCACCTACCAAGGCGATATTGCCCGGAAAGCAGAAGTTTGTACTTCAATTCTGTAGGACCAATGATCAGGCTAAGGGCCCAGAAAGAGCCACCGCGGCAGCAGCGGGATATGATCTCTTTAGTGTAGAAGACACCCTGGTTTTAAAAGGGGGAAAAACACTGGTAGACACAGGTATCCCGATAAAAATCCCGGACGGATGTTATGGACGTATAGCGCCAAGATCCGGGTTAGCGGTAAAATATTCTTTGGATATTGGTGCAGGGGTTATTGACCCCGATTATCGGGGCCCCATAAAAGTCCTGTTATTCAACTTCGGAAATAAGGACTTTAAGATACGAGCAGGTGACCGAATTGCACAATTAATCTGCGAGCGCGTAGGGTTCCCCTCGGTGGAAGAAGTACCCTCATTACCACCGACGAAACGGGGGCGGGGGGATTTGGCTCTACAGGGGAAAGAGAAGTTAAAAACTTAACAGCCTTAGGTGAGGAAAGAAGTGAAGAAGATCTGGGCCCTCAGATCGAAGATTGGGAAAAACAGCCTACCCCTAGGATAGGTACCGAACTGTTGCCCCAACAACAAAAAGAGTTAATACAAATGTTAGGGAAATTCTCTGATGTACTGACAACTCGACCGGGCGAAACCCACCTCGTGGCTCACGAAATTATTACAGTAACCGGACGCGTAATTCGGCAACGGCCATATAGGATGCTGGAGACCCGAAAACAGGAGGTAATCAAACAGGTAAAAGAAATGCTGGCCACCGGCATAATAGAAGAATCGCGAAGCCCGTGGTCCAGTCCTATTGCCAACCCAATGGAACCCTACGGTTCTGCATTGACTTCCGTCAAGTCAATGAGATTTCACAATTTGATGCTTATCCCATGCCCCGTATAGATGATCTTCTAGATCGCTTAGGGCAAGCAAAATACTTGACCACCCTAGACCTCAGTAAAGGATATTGGCAAATCCCCTTAACAAGGGATTCAAAGCCCAAGACAGCGTTCAGTACGCCAATTGGGTTATTCCAATTCCGACGGATGCCATTTGGCTTACACGGGGCAGCCGCCACGTGCCAGCGTTTGGTGGACCACGTTTTAAGGCCTCACCATGAATACGCCCTTGCTTATATGGATGACGTGGTAATATATAGTACAACTTGGGCGCAACATCTTGCTAGGGTGGAAGCGGTGCTGAGAGCACTATGGAGGGCTGGTCTCACCCTCAATCCAGAGAAATGTTTATTCGCCACGGAAGAGGCCAAATATTTAGGCCATATGATAGGGAAGGGTCTGGTAAAGCCATTAGCGAGTAAAATAGAAAGTGTCAGGGATTTCCCCAGACCCACAACAAAAAAACAGGTCCGAAGCTTTCTAGGGTTACTCGGCTATTATCGTCGATTCATACCCCGCTTTGCAGAAGAAAGTATTCTCTTTACCGCAATGTTGAAAAAGAATGCGCCTAACCGGGTACAGTGGACCTCTGAGGGGGAGACAGCGTTTGTGGCCTTAAAAGAGAAACTCTGTAGTTCCCCAGTGCTACGAGACATAGATTTCAACTTGCCATTCATAGTTCAAACGGATGCATCGGACACGGGGTTAGGGGCGGTGATGTCCCAAGTCTTTGAAGGAGCCGAGCATCCGGTAGCCTACCTTAGTAGGCAGCTCTCCAAGGCAGAAAGAAATTATGCCACGATTGAGCGAGAATACATAGCTATAAAATGGGCCATTGAAGCTCTCCGTTTTTATCTCACCGGACGGAAGTTTTTGCTGATAACCGATCATGCCCCATTAAAATGGCTCAATCAAATGAGAAATAATAATGTGCGGTTGACAAGGTGGCACCTAGCGCTACAATCTTTTAATTTTATGGTTCAACATAGAGCAGGGAAAATGCACGGGAATGCGGATGCACTATCTCGAATTACGTGCTGTCCACCTGAGATTGCAGCAGCCCGTAATATTTTAAGGGGGGGAATCTGTCACAGAGCAGACCCAGCAGAGCCCATGGAGATAGATGGAGAAGCAGTGGATCAGGCTGACACTGACGTTTTTAGAAAGCACATGTCAGGAAGTTGCTATGAGCAACAAAAACAAATGTGGTCATGAGCCAGAGAGACACACCCAGCCAGCAGGAAAGCTAGGAGGTTATCACCTGATGCAAGTCAGCTGGGGGGAGGTGCTGCTCGGAGGTACATAGATAAGCACAGCTCACAAACAGTTAGGGAGCATCGTGGAGAGAGTCGTGGAGAGGGTGGTGGAAAGAGTTGTGGAGAGAGCTGGAGAAGGGGCCAGAGAGAGAGCTGTGGAGAAAGCCTGCATGATAATCACTACGGAAGCCTGATTGGAAGTTTGAATGATTACCATGAGTGCTTGAGAGAGAAGCCAAGACAGCTGGACTCAGAGTGTGAAAGTGAGGATAACGGCAAGTGTGGAAAGAGCTACAGCGGAGGTAGCAAAGCCAGGAGAGGAAGCCTCAGATATCAGAGGAGCCCAGAGAGTGTTGGAAACAGCCCAGGTTGGAATGGAGCAGGGAGGAGAAAGGTAAAAGCAGAAGAGTTTTATTTTCATCCTGAAAGGGGAAGCACAGGGCTTGGCTATAAGAGGCAGTTCCCAGAAACGCTAAAGCCTTATGAAGCCAGCTTAAGAGAAACAGATAAGTTTTATTACCCTTATACCAGGCATGAGAAGCTTAAATGCTTTTTATCTGAAGAGGCTAGTATCTCTGGAAATGATTTAAGGAGCAGAGTCTCTGCAAAACTGCCGTTTCAAACTCCAGCCATACACAGGATCCTGTGCCAGTCAGAGCAGAGAGGTAAGCCTATTTACCTTAATAGAGGTGCAAGGGAATATTGCAATTCACCTAACAACCACCAGCAGGGGAGAGGCTCTTACCGAAGGCAGTTCAGTGAATGTGGTAATAGCATTCAGCACACCCTCACAGAGAGAGAAAGAGAGTCACATCAGAACAGAGAGAGACGGTTTGAAGAGGTCCCAAATGCTGAAAGGAAAGAGATATTAAATGCTTGTGATGAAGCAATGCAATGTGAGCCATCAGAAGCTGAGACAAGCACTGATTATATGGATTGCACGATTTCAATAGCAGACAGCATTTCCTCATTGAGATAAAGGGAAGTAAGAGCTGTGGAAGCCTAACGTTGTAAAGAAGGGCTTGTATGTGCTTATGAAAGACTGTTTTGATGTACATTTGC
Source organism: Ichthyophis bannanicus (assembly GCA_033557465.1). Taxonomy (NCBI): domain Eukaryota; kingdom Metazoa; phylum Chordata; class Amphibia; order Gymnophiona; family Ichthyophiidae; genus Ichthyophis; species Ichthyophis bannanicus. Next base: position 1,038,000,308 of record CM066033.1, on the reverse strand, counting down.
TTTATTGGTTAAGAAGCTGAAGAGAAGCTATTTTTGTTCCATTTTTCCTTTATTATATGCCCAGGAAGGGTTGTGTTTTCCTTTTGTTTATACCACGATAAAAAGTCCTTTTGGAAGGGGAAATAAATCCTTTGTTAACCTTACCATCGTTCCATAACTGATTTTTAACTGGCTACTCACAACTACAACAACCAGAGGGCCAAGCAAGGCCTACGCAGCTAATTGAGCCAGTTACACTGAAGCCCCAGCGCAGTGCCCTGCCCAACCAACAGGTACACAGCACGAAGGGGTGACAACTGTTTACAAATAATTCTTTTTGCGAGCCAACTGAAGACCTTTTTGCCACACATTTGTAGTATACTCCTGTCACGAAATGCTGCCATCCATCATCAAAAGTGCTTCTACATTTGTGAGAAAACTAGTTTTTCCAGGATTTTAGACAGAAAGCGGAGGTTGGACACCAGACAGCAATGAGCAAGGGTGGAGGGGTCAAGAGATGGTATCTTTAAGATAGGTTGGATGAGCGCATGTTTCCAAGTGGTGAGAAAAATACCTGAGGAGAGACTTGAATTAAGTATGTGCAGGATGTATGGCAACAGGGTGAGAGAGGGATCCAAAAGCCAAGAAGAGGGAATGGAATCAAGCAGGCAGGTTTTTTTATGCAAGGAGGTAATGAACTTAGTGAGTTCAATGGCCGTGACAGGCCAAAAAGAGTGTGTGGAAAAGCTGGGGAGGGAGAGGAGGAAGATAGGGAAAGTGGCAAGGGGGGAGCATAGGGAGAGGGGAAGGGGTACATGAGGAAAAGATGGCACGTAAAGACTGTATTTTCTCGGAGAAGAAGGCAGCCAACAGGGCCAGGTCTGGGGCATGGGAGCTTCTAGTCGCTGAGAGGGAACAGAGAACCTGATAAAGTTGTTGGGAGGAGATGGACGAAGTAGTGATTAACTCAGAGTAGTATGATTGCTTGGCATCATGAATCATGGAGTCATATTGATGCCGACAGATGTGGAATGAGTCAAGTGAGTTTGGGGTGGGATGCTTTCACCAGGCCCACTCAGCACGACGGAGATGGGTGCGCTGAAGGTACAATCTGGGATGGTTTCAGGGATGATGGGTAGATGAGTAGGAGGAGGGAATGGAGCAAAGAGGGGCTATATGATCTAAAGTAGCGGACAATATAGAAGTCCGGGAGTCTACCTGGCCATTCATCAGGAAGGAGAGAAAGTTGGAAGGGAGGAGGGTGTCAGAGGGGGAAACTGCTGAAGAGTGTATGGAGTGATATGACACTTATATCTGGTAAGCGAGGAGGGAGAAGCACTGGTTATAGGTGGCACAGAAGGGAAAGGAAAGGTGAAGAATAGGCAGAAGTGATCTGACCTGGGAAGAGGGAGGGTTGAAATGACAAAAGGAATAAACGGAGAGATGACCAGTATAAGAATGAGATCTAATGTATGACCTGCAGCGTGGGTGGGGCAAAAGACATGCTGATGCAGGGACCAGTTCTCCAACAGTTAGTAGGGCTTTATCCCTGGGCCTAGATGGTGAATTGGGATGTGCATTGAAATCTCCTGGGATCCCCACATGGGGTGGATATGAGAGATTTTAGAGAGCAAGAGTAAAAGTGCTCGGGAATGCCAGGTGTAGCTTCCAGTCCTGTGTAGGCAGAGGGAGCATATCCTACAACTGTGCAGGCAACCAACCAACTTTTGGCACATGATTTCTCTGATGTTTACTTCTGTATTCTCTGAATGTGCATAGCCAGCAGCATTATGGTCTTATTGTGGATGGGCAGTTGTACCAGGCCACAAGACAATAGGTACAATAACACAAGGGACGCCCCCATAGCAAACATATATTTTTCTCACATTTGATTCCCCTACTCTTGGTTTTGCTTTTGTACAACAGTTCCCCTGGCATTTTCTCGAACCTGTGTTCCATGCATTGCAGAATGTCCCAGGGGAAGCTATTACATCCTCTTGTGTGATGTCTGCAGCTGCATACTGGTCTAGGATGGGACCCTCAGGCAGCATGGGATGGCAGGGTAGTAGATTTTGAACTATGTATCCTGGCAGAGCCTATGCCAGGTGCTTATTTCTGACCGACTATTCTGTCCAACCCCCTCTCTTCTCCCTGGAGCTTGACCTCCCATTGACTACTCACCTCCACAGGCAGAGCTGGATCCCCCTCCAAATGGCCATGGACAGATGAAGGTTGGCCCTGTGGTGACTCCTGGGGTATAGCACCCCCTCCCACCTCAGCACCATTCTGGCCAGGGCCTCAACCTCTGCAGGGCTGAGGTTGACTGTTCACCTTCCCAGCATGCTTCTGCTGTGTATCTGCCCAGCCAGAGGGGACATATACAGTATGCATTTGCACATGCAATATCATAACCAGTTTTGGGGTCTATGATGGGGACTGCTGGTACATCCAACTATCCACTGGAGGCACATTTTCTAGAGTACACGGTTATTGAGCCACTACCTGGGTATCATGGGATATTGTCCTTGCCCACCTTTCCATCACTCCATGCTTATGGGCCTCCCTCTGCGCCCTGTGCTTCCTATCCATTCATATTGCATGTCCCTCCACATTTCACTGGTATCTCAAATATCAGCACTTGATTCCCTTCCGACTACCTGGATGTGGCTGCTGGAAGACAATCTGCCCATTTTCCATCTTTGTCCGCATGTCCGGCAGCTAACTCGCAATTAGTGTCATTTTATGTGTAGGTTTCTTTAGCTGGTTATTGGCTCCTTATGCACCTCTTGGAATATCAGGCCCTATGCACATAAGTATGTACTTTGCCCATACTCTTCCCAAACTGCACCCATTTGAATGCCCACAATGAAAGTACACTCCATCAGCATAATGTGCATACTTATGGAATAGTGATGACTAAAGCATGCACATAAAGGCCCATCGATATACATAAGCCATTGAAAATACATGATTTACGCATGTAGATGGCATATAACGTTTTGTGACACTTTATAAAATTATTTCCTAGGTACCTAAAGACAACGCAAAGGCAACAATGCAGTGGACCAGCAAGAAAAAATTGAATGTCTGCGAGTGACTCAATCAAAAACCTATACATGAATTGATAGAAAATCTGCGGTGAGACTTAAGATCGCAATTCACAAATGATCCACAGCCAGCTCGCAAGAGCTTGAGCTATTCTGCCAAGAAGAATGGCCAAAAATGCACCAACCTGCAATGCAAAGTTGGTAACTACACCTGATGAGTGCTGGGGGCATGGTTTAAGATGGCCATGCAGTGCTTGTGCTCCAAATTACCTCAATGCCTAAATGCAAGAGGAAGGCTAAGAAGCAACCCTTGGAGCCTGAACCTCTCATTATAGGTCCTATGGATCGGTTTCTAGGAGCATCTGGAGCTGCAACAACTGGGTTGAGTTTGGTTATGGCGGTGGCAGGTATGGAGGGCTTGTCGCTGCTTTCCGACACTGAACTATCCTTCTCCTCAGAAGCACAGATGCCACCTCCATGCTCGTGGGATTCCCTCCCAACTCCCAGCAGCTCAGAGTTCTGACCATTGGAAGTTGGCGCGTGTGTGGGCTCTGTTCGAGGGTAGCTTCTGGAGTTTTCTGGAAGCATCCTGGAAGAGTTGCAGGAGGATGATATGCTTCTGCCAAGTGGGTCAGCCATTGTTGTGAAGGCACCTGGTTCTCATCTGGTTGAGGTAATGTCCATGTCGGCTCCTGTCTCTCTCTCTCCAGACCTGAGAAGTTCACATTGGAAAAACATCTCTAAGCAAACAACTGAGTTCTCTGGCAAGGTATAGCAGAATATAGAGAAGATTTCTGCTACTGTAAGTTCCATGGAGTTTTTAACTTCTTTTACTCAAGAACACTCTCAGAAGATTTCTGATTTTCTGATGCTAATTTTGCATTAGTAAAAGATAATATGGTGCTAAAACTTAAAATTGGAGAATGCTATTCGGGAGTTTAACTTGCGAGTTTTAAACTTTCCTCGGATTGCCAGGGTATCGGCGCTGAAAATGTTGTAGAGATTCTTTTGGTACCTAAGGAGTTACTTCCACTTATAACTAAGGCTTATTAGTTATAAGTTGTAATCTGAATAGGAATCCCCCCTATTTCTCTTCAAGAACTCCAGACCAGTAACTGTGCTATCCTGTCAGTCTCTATGTTCATCCCAAAATCATCAATGTTGAACCCCCGGTGATGGGCCTCCCCCCACTATTGATCCCCCCCCCCCCTGTTATATGTCCCACCGCTTTGACCCGGTGAAAAGCGGGATATAAATACAGTTAAATAAATAAATAAATAAATTATTTGCCAATGGCTAAAAAAGAATCCTCTAGTCAAATTGCTGGCTCAAATATGGACATTTTTAATGTTACTGAACTCTTGGAAACCTCTGATATCGAATCCTATGTGCCAGCTGCCCTACTTGTTTACTGTGCCTTGGTGATGGCCTGGGATTTGATTCTTATATTCTATTTAAAAAAGAAGACTGTGCCTTTCTGTGGTTTCACTATTACTATTTTCCCTGATTTAGTGAGAGAGATGCAGAAGTGACATAAATAGTTTATATTGTTAAAACTGGGTGTTTTGCAATTAAGTGCTAATTTCTACTTAAAATGTCCATGCAAATATTTACTACTATATCAGTCAGTTGCTATATTTTTTCCAACTGGGTAACCTAGCTGCTTTCAATAGTTCCAGGGTACCTATGCCATCTGGGACCGCTCCTTTTGTAAAGGCGACTTAGCCGTGATAAGTGAAAATAGCTGCCCAGGCCAGTACTTGTTTCCTTTCTACTCCCCCCTTGTAATGTAAACTTGTAGGACATTCTCTATAGTTTTCATTGTATTCATTTCCTATTGTATGATTATCTTTTCATGATTTTTTTTCTTTTTATGTCCAAGATTTAATCTTGATTGTATATAATGAAACCTAATAAAAAAAAATTGGTAACCACCTATCCTAAATGACTCATGTGTGTTATTTGTGCAAAAATGGATTCCACCAAGTTCTGATTATGAAGACTTATACTACTAAGAAGTTTGGTTTCTTATCATTAATTACTTTATAATATTTGCAGACTTGTATTTTTTTTTTTTTTTTTTGCAGTATAGATCAGAAAAACAGAAACACTACAATTTTTTCCAAAAAACATTTTGTTTAAAAGAGGTGTCAAACACTGTGGGAAGCCCTGCTTGAAGTAGAGACATTGCTGGTTTGCTTGTTCTAGGGTTTCAAATTCACAAGCAGGCAAAAGCCAGAACATGTGTGTCAGGCCAATGTGAGAGGAGTACTTTGAGGAAAGAAGAAACAAGTCCTTTTAAGATAAGTGCTTTTACTGATTGTTGCAGTATATTTTGATTTAAAGGTTTGGAGTAGTGCCTGAAAAAAGACTGTATTCATGCTACTGGGTACAAAGAATTGAAATATTTGCAGAGCTTTGATGCAATTTATGAAAATGTGTGGTACAGAGGATTGAAGCATTATATGATCCACCTGTATGCTGTTTTGATGCCTCTTTTAATGGAAAAAAAATTGGTCCTTTTGGTGGTCGGGCAGCAGGAAACAGCATATCTCATGTGGCGGATTGGGGCTCCTGCATGGTGTCCCAGTGCCATGGTGACCGAGCAGTACTGCGGTTCCACGAAGGGGCATTGGGGGGTTGTATGGGGAGGGAGCCAGATGTGCAGTGGATGTAATCTGGACATGGCCTGCCCATCCAGGCCCTTTGCAACAGATTCTGATCCCATGGGAATGTCTTGCGGGTGCAGAATCGGGTGAAAATCCAGCCCGTCCAGATTTTGGATGTCTGGACGGGACAGACATGCCCCATTCTGCATCGGGCTCCATGTATATAAGTTATGTTGTTCTGCAATTCCTTCTTGCCAATTTCACCTACCCTGTATCATTGTTGCTGTGTAAATTGTTTGAAATTACAATGTAAACCGCTTTGATTAAAGGATAAGATGGTATAGAAAAACTGTTAAATAAAAATAATAATAATAAATACTTTTTTCCTGTCTCTCTGTCTTAATGAATCATGTTTGTTTCATACAGCTTCATATACATGCCAGTTGTAGACAATTTCAGTCACTGTATTTTAAAATTCATTACTTGCTGATCTTCCATAACAGTGTTTCTCAAGCCAGTTCTGGAATACCATCCTACTTAGCTTAGTTTCAAGATAGCCACAGTATTACACTTCATGAAATGCAGTATTAAATGCAAGGAAATTCCGTGTACAAGAAGTCTTAAATTGTGGGTGGGAGTAAAGTAGAAATGGAAAATATCAGATGTGAAGGAGGTCACTGCAGATATGCTGTAATAGTAAAACCATAAAAGAAGAAGCTCATCTAATCTAATACATGCTTATATACCGCTTTGCTCCCAGACCCAGTCGTTCAGTGCGGTCAACAACAACAACAACAACAAAAAATGTCTGATCTCTTTTACAAACCCAGATATGAGCTCTGTGAATAGAGTGAATCCTTTGAAAACTGGTTAAATGATGAATATTTATGTAAGCTGCATGAATGGTCAATAGCTAAGGGCAAAGCCTTGATAACCAGCTCGACTGCACACAAGTTACAAACATATTAATTCAACCTTCCTTTTTCATGTACTGAATAAAGATTTGAAAAAAAACAGGACAAATATATTCGGAGGACATTCCCTGGGCATTTTTTCATTCTCCTACTGTGCATTACCTTTAAATGATATGCTTTCCAATCAGTGGCAGAGTAACAGACTACCACTAACAGAAGAGTGATATCGATGTGCCACAGGAGTTATAACACTCATTGATTGAAATAGAAGATGGAACTACAACAATCATCCACACTTTTAATTGTATTTATTGTTTTTTCCATATTATTCCCATTATAGTTTACATTAGTTTGCTGCACAAATGAATATCTTCTTAAACATTTCCAGATCGTACTAACATAACAAGTAAGCAGAAACCAATATTCTTCAGGGGAAAATAAGCTTCAGGTTGGCATGACATGATATTGCATTTCAGATTTATTTTGGAACAAATGATGAAATTTTTGTCTACATATATGAGTTGTGTATGCTGCAGGTAAATTTACTTTAAAATATATTGATCGCCTTTTTAACCTAAGGCTTCACAAGGTGATGCTCAGTGCAATCATAAAAACAATGAGACTGATTTTCAAACAATTTGTCAGGCTAACTTTGAGGATTAGCTGGACTAATCTTTCGAGATGAAATTCCTTACACCCCCACCCCTTCTCTCAGTAAGTAAATTTTGTGTGGATACATCATTGTAAGTGCAAAACTGAGCCACATAAAAAGAGATGGGGGTTCCAGGTATTAACAGGATATCAATGCTTGACCCAGTACAAGCATTGTGGAACTTGTGTCTTTTGGGGAAACTGCTAGGTACTTGTGATCTAGATTGGCCACTGTTGGAAACAGGATACTGGGCTTGATGGACCTTGGTCTGACCCAGTATGGCATTTCTTATGTTCTTAACAGAAATGCAATAACTCTGTATATGTGTAGTGCTGATGCTCAATGCAGTCCAAATAATGTTATACATATAAATCTATCCGGGTAGAAGGGTGTCATATACTTGTTATGCATATATATTTATCTGGGTGTATTCACTAGAAATGTTATCCAGATACATTCTGCTGATAACTTTATCCAGATAATTGTAGAACATAAGAACATAAGAAATGTCATACTAGGTCAGATCAAGGTCTATCAAGCCCAATATCTTATTTCCAACAGTGGCCAATCCAGGTCACAAGTACCTGGCAGGTTCCCATAAGGCACACAGGTTCTAAAATGCTTCTCCTAGGGCAAACAGTGGATTTCCCGTGTCCTCTTCAATAATGGTTTATGGACCTTTCCTCCAGGAATTTGTCCAAACCTTTTTTAAACCCAGCTACACTAACAGCTTTTATAACATCCTCCGGTAACGAATTCCACAGTTTGATTACACGTAGAGTGAAAAAATATTTTCTCTTCGCTTTTGATTAATGTTAGACCAGCCTTCTACCCTGACCATATTTATGAGTATAGTTTTATTTATTCAGCACTAAAAATCATTTCTGAGTCCATAACGTTTTATTGCATCTCTGGAACAACTAGAACCCCCTCTCTACCTCGATAGGTTTTCAACTAACTTGTTCACAGCATATCAGCCTCAATAAAAATAAAAAGGCCATATGATGAAGCAAAATAAAATAAAGCACATATTGTACAGATGCAACTGTACATAAAAAGTGGAAATCATATCTTGTTTTTTAAATGCATAACTGGTTTAATTACAAGTATCCATTCATAGTGGAGCCATTCTGCCCGGTCAGCAGACATTCTATAGAGGATCTAATTCCACTATAGTCTTCATTTACACAGTTTCTTCTCACCTCTTCTAGGTTTTCCATTTGTTTAGAGAAGTAGGAATTCTACTGCCTCAATAAACACTCATGTCTCCAAATATAGCCTTTACAACTCTATTTATATCTTCAAACGTGTTCTTATTTCTTCTGCATCCTCTCCCCCCCCAACATAACCACTTCCCTTTATAGTCAAAGACCTGTCTGCACATTTTAAAATCAGAAAGAAAGAAGGGAGAAACTCTACCATAGCATACACAGGTCAGCAAATTTTTTTTTTTTTCAAGAGCTGTTTTGGTTATTCCACGTAATCTTTATGTTTTTTGGTGCACTGAATCCAAATATTACTTCCATTTTGTCATAGGACATCACGTTTCCTGACAATTTAGGTAACTATATTAAATAAGGCAATACCTCAAAATAAATGGAAATAGACTTATAAAATTAAAGTTTTATTACAATATTTTCATGAACATCCTTTTTTGAACTGAAATGAGCTCACCTACACACACTAAACTCGATTCTTCTTCCTTGTGAGGCTCCTCTTGGTGCATTTACGCTTGTGAGTAGCATCTGGAATGTCTCTCTGAAGCATCCAACAGTAGTCTGCCATCATTGTAATGCTCCATTTTCCCTGGTATCTCCTTTCCATCTCTTTAACGTCTTGGTGGAATCGTTCACCTTGTTCCTCACTCACAGCTCCCAAATCTTCAGGAAAGTAGTCAAGGTGGGACTGGAGGAAATGAACTTTCAAACTCATCAGGCAACCTAAAGCTTGAAATGCTTTCAGCATTCGTTCGACGATCTTTTTGTACGGAGGATCTTTGTTATTGCCTAAAAATTTCTGTACGACTTCTTTAAATGCAAGCCACCCTTCTTTTTGAGGATCCGTCATGGTATTGACAAACTCTTGATCAACTATAAGCCTTCTAATGTCTGGTCCGACGAACACACCTTCCTTCAATTTTGCCTCTGACAGGCCTGGAAACTTGGTGACCAAGTATTTGAAGCATTCTCCATCTCTTGGAAGTGATTTTACGAATTGCTTCATCAATTCCAATTTTATGTGGAGAGGTGGTAGAAGAACTTTATGGGAAGGTACCAAAGTTTCTCAGAGGACATTTTTTTCACCGACTGTTAGCACCCTCGGCTGTCAACTCTTCTTGGTCCAGTGATTTTTGTCGGTCCCGACTGTCCCATAGACACAGAAAGCAAGGATATTTGGTATACCCAGCTTGTTGCCCGAGCAGCATGCACAAGACCTTCAAGTCCCCACACACTTTCCAACCCTGGTCTTCATATTTAAGTTTACGAAGAACCAATTCCAAGTTCTCGTAGGTTTCCTTCAAGTGTACGGAATGACCTACAGGTATGGAAGCGTAAAAACCTATCTCCAGGAACAAGCAGGAATAAGTCCTCACATATGGGTACGTCGGAACCGACGGAGCCCGCGCGAGAAATCTCCCCAGCTTCCCAGAAAGGAAGCTTTTGGGGCCTCCCACTGCACATGCGCGCTGCCTTCCCGCCTTCCTGACCAGCTCTCCTCAGTTTCTCTTTTTCCGCGGAGCCAGCTGGTCGTGTTCCTGTCACCGCTGAAGAAATTCTTATTTTAGTTTGTTTCTTTAGACCGCGTACCTGCCTTCCCCATTCTGAAACCGGTACCGCCAGTTTCTCTTTTCTTTAAAAAAAAAAACAAAAAACTTTTCTTTTAGCACAACTTGGTGACTTTGGTTAGGCCTCAGGCCTACACAAATTCTCCTCATGGAGAAACCAGCCCCTGGTTTCAAAAAGTGTACCAAGTGTAGTGCTGTTATTTCTGTTACAGACACCCATGACTGGTGTCTTAAATGTTTGGGACCTGACCACTCCATTCCGGACTGCCCGTCCTGCTCCCAGATGTCTAAACGTGGTTTGCAGAACCGGGCCAACAAATTCCATGTACTGTTTGATTCAGATAATCCAGCATCACAGTCATCCAGGTCTTCCTCTCCGGATGGATCTCAGGTAACCAAACCTTCTCCGGGCAGGTCCTCAAAAGGCAAATCTCCTTCAAAGTATCGAGAGGCCCTCAATCTTGAGTCGCAGGACCCTGCCCCAGCCAAACAACCCCGGCGGGAAGCTCTGGCTTCCAAAGCTCCATCTATGGGGTTACAGGTTGACATCGATGGCATGGCCTCGACCGATCACCTGTTAGACTGCTCTGGGGTACCGGCCCATGCCGGTACCGACATCCAGGCAGCAGTGGCGTCTATGGACAATACTGTTCAGACCATGCAGCAGGCCATTTTGGCTTTTATTAAAGCTGCGACGCCCTCGGTACCGCATCCAGCGGTTCCGGGTCCGGTTCCGGTACCGTCCCCCATACCGGAACCGAGACCATCGTCTTCCAAACGCAGATCGGTTCCGCATACCGGATCCAGGTTTTCGCCCGATACTGATCCCATACCCGGTACACCTGATGTCGATACCGAGCGGTATGCGTATCGTGCGTTGGAAGCAAATAGAGGATACTCTGATTCTTCTGAGGATTTTGACTCCTCTGATGACTCTGATGAGCTGTCTCTTGTTCTTCCTGAAGAGCCTTCTTCCCCAAAGAGGAGAATGTCTCCACCAGAGGGTTTGTCCTTTCAAGACTTCATTATAGAAGTAGCTAAAGGACTTTCTATTACTACATCCTCTGAAAAAGAATCTAGATCAAAGAAATTGGATATTTTAGGATACCCTAAGGTTCCTAAAGAGGCAGTCACCCTGCCTATCCATGAAATCCTTCAAGAACACTTGATGGACTTATGGGAGGCTCCTCTAACGTTGTCTCCTCATTCCCGTAGGTTGGACACCATGTACCGGGTCCCTCCTTCTCCTGGTTTTCAAAAAACTCAGCTGCCTCACCATTCCATTGTGGTGAAGTCTGCGCTGAAAAAGATTAAGAGTACCAAAAGGCACTCTTCTACCCCTCCAGGGCGAGAATGTAAGACCCTAGACTCTTTTGGTAGGAAAATCTTCCAGGCTAGTATGCTTATCGCCAGGATTAATTCATACAGTCTGTATATGGGCATGTTTCTAAGGGAACTTGCCCTAAAGGTACGGCATTTTGCCCCCTTTATCCCTGAGGATAGAAAGGAGGAGTTCATTTCTCTGGTGAAACAGCTTCTAGATGTTTCTAAGTTCTCCAACAGAGCATCCTTTGATTCCTTTGAGGGTGCCGGTAGAGCTTCGGGCATTGCTATTGCAGCCCGACGACTTGCTTGGCTCCAGGCCTCTGACCTAGAACCCTGGGTCCTGGATGGCTTACGGAATCTGCCCTGTACAGGTGAGAACTTATTTGGTAAAGACTGGCAAAGTAAAGCTACTCAAATGGACGCAGAAAATGCTACCTTAGATAGACTTTCTAAGTCTACCTCTACTCCTGCCAAGAAAAAGTCTTTCAAGAGGCCTTACTACAAGAAGGCCAGATTTTCCACAAATACTGGCCAACAATCTTCTCAGCCTTGCTTTGCTGCTAAGCATCAGCAACCTAAACAGGCAAGGTCAAAGCCTGCAGCGTCTGCCACTCCTCAGCAGGCTCAACCCCCTCAGGGGTTTTGACTTGCCCCTAGAGAACTTAACCTTTCTGGCTCTAGAACAACCAGAGCCCCTCACCATTCCCGGAAGGTTAGCTCACTTTGCTCCCAGATGGGAGCAAATTACATCAGAGCACTGGACCTTCTCTATCATCAGAGAGGGCTACAAACTTCATTTTTCCAACCTTCCTCCACATACCATGGTGAGGCACTTCAATTCTCCCCCATCTCTCCTGGCCCTGTTGGGTCAGGAAGTCTCTCCCTCCTTGCCCAAAGGGCAATAGAAGAGGTTCCTCTTCTTCAACAAGGGACAGGTTTCTACTCCCCTTATTTTCTCATACCAAAGAAGACAGGGGGATTCAGACCTATCCTAGATCTGAGAGAATTGAACACATTTCTATACAAGGAGAAATTCAAAATGCTTTCTCTGGGCATTCTCCTTCCATACCTTCAGAGTAAGGATTGGCTTTGTTCTCTAGATCTCAAGGATGCGTACACACATATACTCATCCACCCATCCCACAGAAAATATCTACGATTTCTGTTCCAGGGAAAACATTTCCAGTACAGAGTACTTCCCTTCGGTCTAGCCTCTGCTCCAAGAGTGTTCACCAAATGCATGGCAGTTGTAGCCGCATTTCTAAGAGGTCTGGGAATTTTTGTATTCCCATATCTGGATGACTGGCTCATCCGAGCTCCATCTCAGTCAGAGGCCCAGATTTCCCTGGACCGCACGAGACACATTCTGCAGTATCTGGGACTGGTGGTAAACCTTCCCAAGTCTCAACTCATCCCTACTCAGTCTCTGGAATTCATAGGGGCCCAGTTGGACACCACCACTGCAAGGGCCTACCTTCCTCAGGTCCGGAGCCAACGTCTGGTGTGCTTGGCCTCCCAAGCTCAGTCCAGCACTCACTTGACAGCCAGGGAAATGCTGCGACTTCTGGGCCACATGGCCTCCACGGTACACGTGGTGCCCTACGCTCGTCTTCATATGAGAGCAGCTCAATGGACCTTGGCCACCCAGTGGACTCAAGCATCAGGAGCGCTCTCCGACCAAATACTCACCTCAAAACCTTTTCAGCTCCCGACACCTTCCTCAGCTCTCCCCAGTCGGGGGATCGAGCCTCCAGCAGCGGGAACACCAACGGAGCCTTCTCTGCCCATCGGGGCACGTGACCTGCAACTTTAAAGTTCGCGCCGGCAGGCGCGCGGTCCTTTTCAGCTCCCGACACCTTCCTCAACTCTCCCCAGTCGGGGGATCGAGCCTCCAGCAGCGGGAACACCAACGGAGCCTTCTCTGCCCATCGGGGCACGTGACCTGCAACTTTAAAGTTCGCGCCGGCAGGCGCGCGGTCCTTTTCAGCTCCCGACACCTTCCTCAACTCTCCCCAGTCGGGGGATCGAGCCTCCAGCAGCGGGAACACCAACGGAGCCTTCTCTGCCCATCAGGGCACGTGACCTGCAACTTTAAAGTTCGCGCCGGAGGCGCGCGGTCCTTTTCAGCTCCCGACACCTTCCTTAACTCTCCCCAGTCGGGGGATCGAGCCTCCAGCAGCGGGAACACCAACGGAGCCTTCTCTGCCCATCGGGGCACGTGACCTGCAACTTTAAAGTTCGCGCCGGCAGGCGTGCACGCGCCTGGCAGGCCCGCGCCTGAGGGCCTCGCCAGAGGGCCCTTTGGCGTGGTCCACTAAAGGACTAGAGACGCTCACCAACTACCAACAAAGATCAGCATAAGCATAAAGCTAGAGCTCCCTCAAGGTTGAGCTCGCTCCTATCCTCCTCCGGACACCCAGCTGATACAGCAAGTATATCACAACTATTTGATCATCCTTGTTTTTGGCTTACCAACATACCTAGTCATATTGTTGAACGTACCCAACATTCATAATAACAAGTACCTTATTTTATGGCTGCCTGTTATTAATCATTGCCCCCACCCACCCTTAACTACAGACTCCAACAGCTAAAAATGTGCATATACTATTGTTAGTAGCTTTAACTTTTCCACCATCAATCCTTTAGGTACTATTGCTAATAGCCTACCTAATTCAGCTATATCTGTTAGAATCTAGTTCTGTCCACTTAGCCGGCTAGCCTAAAACTATCCTTACCTTACTAAAGTGAGCTACCTGCAGCTAGCAAACTAACATAGCTGACGCTGTTGCCAATACTCAATGATCTTTAGTCACTGTTGTCTGTAATAAATGCCCTACAATTACTGTTGCCAGTATTCAACTAACTTGAAAACTGTAATTACATAGCAATTACTGTTGCCAATAGAAAAGGATATACTGTTGCCAGTAGAAAAGGATATACTGTTGCCAGTAGAAAAAGATATACTGTTGATATACTGTTGCCAAAATGTCTTGCTCAAATACCTTCTGGCTAAAACTAATATGCAGCTGTTTAATAACTTTGACACTTATCACACTGACAAACAGTCAAAACAACAATATTTACAAACCAATCCCAATAATTCAGAGAAGCATCCGCCCAGATCCCCCTTCATCTCAAATGCATATTGGCATCAATATAAAAATAAATCACCACAGACTAATACATATAAAACCTACTACATTCGCCCATCTACACACTCAACCAACAACCATTCAAACTTTGTCCTGTATATTAATAAATGCAAGATCTATGAAAAATAAACTACCTATCTTCACTGACTTACTAAATGATCAAAAGCCAGACATCCTATGTGTTACTGAAACTTGGCTAACCGACTCTGATGTTGTTTACCTGAACCAACTCAACACGAACAACTATGACATATCTCATACACACAGAAACTCTAAAAAAGGAGGTGGTGTCCTTATAATGACAAAAAAAGAACTAAAGGCTAAACCACATCCATCTGATCTCCCAAATAACATTGACACCCTCATCTTAAAAATAGATCATTTCAAAATTTGCTTATTATACAGGCCACCGGATCAAAAATCTGAAAACTTAGATGCCCTAATAGAACTCCTCAGCTCATCCACAGTCTCCAACCCTATAATATCACTAGGAGATTTTAACCTCCCATCCCTGCCACCTTCACACTCAGCTCTTTTCTTGGAATCAATAGCAGATATGGGTTTCCTCCTCCAAATAATCAATACAAAGACTCATAAGAAAGGTGGAACCCTTGATCTAGTCTTTCTACCAGAAGCTTTCCAAAAACATTTCAACCAGTCATCGCTTGAGTGTATACCAGTTCCTTGGTCAGACCACCACCTGATCAAATTCACCTTAGCCTACACTGGAAGAAACAACAAAAATAACCTACAAATTACCCCTCCACCTAGATTCACAAAATTTAACGCTGATGAATTTATCAATCTAACTATTCCCTATCTCACCCTTGTACCAACTGACCTAGATGAAGCTGTCGCAACTTGGCACAAAACAATTAACAATGCAGCTGCTTATAAACAATCCATTAAGAAGAAAAGCTACTCTAGAATAGGAGATGCCCCCTGGTTCAACAGCACCTTAAGACGTATGAAGAGAGAATTGAGAAATATTGAATCTAAATGGCGCAAAACCAAATCCATCCCTTATTACGATGTGTATCACAGCCACCTTAAAATGTACAAAGAAGCTTCAGACGGCGCAAAGAAAAATTACCACTCAACCATACTAAACAAATCCATTAATAGACCAAGAGAACTTTTTAGTATCGTCCAAAACTTAACTAATAACTCATATGGGACCAGCAACGATACTATCGATATCTCTGCCCAGACTCTAGCAAACCACTATATGAATAAAGCAAAATCATTTGCATTCACACCAAATCCTCTATCCCTTTCCCACCAACATCAATTAGAAAAATGGTCCGACTTCCACCCTATAACCAAAGACACTATTAAGACTACTATTTCAAACCTGAACACTACGACCTCTCAACTTGATCCATGTCCGGTAAACTGGATCAAGCATACCCTCACTACACTATCCCCCTTTATCCTTCCCATAGTCAACCTGTCGCTGCGCCAAGGATACTTACCACCTTCCCTCAAACATGCACAAATCCGACCAATAATTAAAAATAACACCCTTGACAAAACATCACCCAACTCCTACAGACCTATCTCTAGCATTCCATTTATGGCTAAACTGATTGAAAAGGTCGTCCAAACTCAAACACAAGATCATATAGAAACCTCAGCCCCCCTTGATGACCAACAATATGGCTTTCGCCCCTACCATGGTGTAGACACTCTATTAACAGTACTCCTCGATACATTAATACGAGGTATTGATAACCCTAAACAAGCTTTCATTCTCCTCTTTCTAGACATCTCTGCAGCATTTGACAGTGTACACCATGCTCTAATGCTTAACAGACTAAAACAAATAGGAACCCACTCAACTGTACAAAATTGGTTCACCTCATATCTAACTGATCGAACCCAAACCGTCCGAACTAACACAGAAACATCTAAAACATACAAACAGGAAATTGGTCTCCCACAAGGCTCCGCCCTCTCTGCCCTCCTATTTAATATATATATTCAACCAGTCTGTGACATTTTCAAGAAATTTAAAGTCCACTATCACATATACGCAGACGACATGATGATGTACATACCATTCACAATCCCAACACTCCCACTACAACTGTTAACAGAATGCTTCTCTGAATTAACAATCTGGCTAAAGGAACACAATCTCCATATCAATCATTCTAAAACGGATATATTAATAGTAACTAAAAATCAATCCTACATACCTCCAACACACATCACTCTCCAAAATCACAACATTACTATAAAAAATGAAGTGAAATACCTAGGTGTCACCCTTGACTCACACCTTAGTATGGACACACATATTAGAAACATCACTAAGAAAATCTACTTTAAACTCAAAATTTTAAAACAATTACGTCCTCTTGTACTTCTACATGATTTTCTGAGCATTGTCCAGGCCATCATCACACCACACTTTGATTTCGCAAATCTCACCCTACTAGGAACAACAAAACAAAACATTAAAAGACTCCAACTTGCCCAAAATGCAGCAGCAAGAATTGTAATGAAGGTTCCACCATTTGAACACATTACCCCTATACTAGCAAACCTTCACTGGCTCCCAATTCAATCCAGAATAAATCACAAATTGATTATCACTACATTTAAGACACTAAATACAATGGCCCCAGTCCCCTTAACAAAACTTATCACTAAAGACACATCCCAAACTACGCTACGGAGAGGCCACACGAATAAATTAGGATCCCGAAAGATTTCACAACTACTAAAAAAACTACTAATAAAAAAGCGTTTTCACATGCAGCTCCCACCCTATGGAACTCCCTCCCCGAAGAAATAAGGGCATTAAATGATGCAAAGGAACTCCGCAAGAAATTAAAAACATATCTATTCATCTCCCATTTTGGCACACTTGAAAATACCTTACCTCTAACAGGTAATGGTTAATAGCGACCTAGGGTACACCAACTCCAATTCTCCTATCTAACTACAATTAAAGTCGATTAAATAACTACTTGTAAATCTTGTAAATAGATATATGTAATAGTTCAAAATATGTAAATAGTTCGATTGTTATTTAACAAATTATTTACCATATTTAGTCCATTCATGTTTAATGTATTTAGCAAAATTGTACCTAGTTAATTAATGTTCCATGTAAAACAGACTTGTAAATCTGTTCATTCCTTGTTCACTGTAAACCGCACCTGATCTGTGGAAGGTAGCGGTATATAAGCAACTGTTAAATAAAAAATAAATAAATAAATAAAACGTCTGTTTTGGTCCCTCCAATGGTGGATATCCACCAAGAATCTGTCATTGGGGACCCCCTTCCAACCTTTGTTGCCCCAAGCAACCCTCACAACAGATGCCTCCCAAACAGGGTGGGGAGCCCATCTTCAACACCTCTCCACTCAGGGTACTTGGTCTCCACAGGAGACCACCCTTCACATCAACCTCCTGGAACTGCGAGCAATCTTCCTTGCCCTCAAAGTCTTCCATACCCTCCTTGTCAACCTGACCGTCCTAGTTCATACAGACAATCAGGTGGCCATGTTCTACGTAAACAAACAAGGAGGGACAGGCTCTCTGTTGCTTTGCAACGAAGCTCTCAGATTATGGGCCTTCGCCAGAGAGCATCAAATTCATCTTCTGGCAGTGTATCTTCCAGGGGTTCAAAACTCTCGGGCAGACAGACTCAGTCGAGTTCTGCTTCCACACGAATGGTCCCTACATCTGGACCAGATACGCAAAATCTTTCAGGAATGGGGAACCCCGGACATAGACCTCTTTGCAAGTCCGTGGAATGCCAAACTTCCCCGGTTCTGTTCCAGGACTCCGTGTCAGGGAGCTCAGGCCAGCGACGCCTTTCTCCTGCATTGGGGTCAGGAATTCCTATATGCCTTTCCACCCATTCCTTTGATTCCCAAGACTCTGTTCAAACTCCAAAGGGATCACGGGTCGATGATCCTCATAGCTCCACGCTGGCCACGCCAAGTGTGGTTCCCTCTACTTCTGCATCTCTCCCAGGTACCCTCCCTGGACCTGGGAACTGCGCCAGACCTTCTATCTCAGGAGGAGGGGACTTTGTGGCACCCAAACCCCAAGTCCCTACACCTCAGAGCTTGGTTACTGAAGGCCTAAGCCTTCATGACTTCAATCTTTCTCAACCAGTGAAAGATATCCTTCATGCCTCTAGGAAACCCTCCACGAGGCGTTCCTATGCTTTCAAATGGAAACGCTTTTCCATTTGGTGTGCTCAACAGGGTCTTGACCCTCTAGCACTTCCTTTGAATTCTCTACTAGACTATCTCCTGCATCTTTCCAATGCAGGCCTTAAGACGAATTCAGTGAGAGTCCATTTGAGCGCTATTGCAGCATCCTTAAAACCTCTAAATGGACAACCTGTCTCCTCTCATCCTCTTATTGCAAGGTTCATGAGAGGCCTGACTCTAACTAAGCCTCCCATCCGACCTCCTCCGGTAGCATGGGATTTGAACCTAGTTCTAGGTCAGCTTATGAAGCCACCTTTTGAACTGTTGGTTTCTACCTCCTTGAAATTTCTTTCCTGGAAGGTCCTTTTCCTTATTGCAGTCACTTCGGCTCGCCGCATCAGTGAACTACAGGCCTTAGTGGCTCATCCACCTTATACTAGGTTTCATCATGATAAGGTGGTCCTTAGGACGAATCCCCACTTTATGCCCAAAGTGGTCTCGCCTTTTCATCTTAATCAAGAGGTATATCTACCTGTCTTTTTCACGGCTCCTCATGCATCCAGTGCAGAGAGGAACCTTCATACTCTAGATTGTAAAAGAGCTCTTGCCTTTTACCTCCACAGGACTCAGCCACATCGAAAGTCTTCCCAACTTTTTGTGGCTTTTGATCCTTCTCATTTGGGACTTCCAGTCTCCAAACGTACACTTTCCAATTGGATTGCTCAGTGTATTTCCTTTGCTTACCAGAGTAAAAACATTTCTCTGGAAGGCCATGTCACAGCTCACAATGTGAGAGCCATGGCCACTTCTATGGCTCATCTTCACTCTGTATCCATAGATCAGATCTGTCGAGCCGCCACCTGGGCCTCGGTTCATACCTTCACAGCCCATTACTGTTTGGACAAGGACTCCCGCCGGGATGCCTTGTTTGGTCAGGCTGTCCTCAAACACCTGTTCCATACTTGAACAACTCCTGCCCACCTTCCCAGGATGGATGCCTGAGATCCATACGAAGATGGCGAACCCTTGGAAGGGGATCTCCCAGGCATCTTATCTAGGGAGTCCCCATATGTGAGGACTTATTCCTGCTTGTTCCTGGAGATAGCACAGTTACTTACCTGTAACAGGTGATCTCTGGGAACAGCAGGAATTAGTCCTCACAACCCACCCACCTCCCCTAGGAGTTGTATCTTCTATCTATCTTCCTTTCCTCTCTCTATTGTCTCAGCTATAAACTCGAACTGAGGAGAGCTGGTCAGGAAGGCGGGAAGGCAGCGCGCATGTGCAATGGGAGGCCCCAAAAGCTTCCTTTCTGGGAAGCTGGGGAGCTTTCCCGCGCGGGCTCCATCGGTTCCGACGTACCCATATGTGAGGACTAATTCCTGCTGTTCCCAGAGATCACCTGTTACAGGTAAGTAACTGTGCTTTGTGGAGTAAAACTGATTTGAGACTTCTTTTTGAAGAATCTATAAAAAGACGCCATTGCTCTGAATCATATTGGATTTTAATTAACCCATCAGACCTTCGACATCGATGCAATAAACCAACTTGTCTTCCTGGGCGAAGTAAGGAACGAACAATGTCTGAACCATGAAGATGATACTCCTGGCAACAATAAATTCCTGCTTTTCAGCCTTGATCTGAGTAACTCAGCGGCATCTTTGGGAAGATTCAAGTCTCTTACCAAATCATTCATCTCCTCCTGAGAAAACAATTTTGGTCTTGTATCATCTTCAAAGTCAGAACTTGATTCGTCATCTGGTTCAGGTATGACTTCACCTTCATCATAGCTAGGTATCTCTTCCAAGGTAGCAGGGGGCTTGGGTACTGGTATATCGGTGCCATGGGGGATGGGACGAATTGCCGAGTGAAGATTGGGGGATGAAATGGAATGCTTCCATTTGGAATTAAACCCTTTCACATCGCATGAACAAAAGTAACAGTCGTCACTATGGTTCTTTTGCTCTCACCATACCATAGGAATCCCATAACGGAAAGATTTTTTCTTACCCTTGAACCAGTTTTGGAGGTCCTCAACACACCGTTTGCACACTTTATGAGGCACCCAGACTTGATCTCCAATTTTTAGTCCAAAGTATGCAAAGTATACTTTTTTCACAAAGTCTGTAATATTCTGCTGTTGCTTCAACACTGTATATTCACCACAGATGAAACAGAAACTGTCTGGAGAATTAATACACTTTCGCGGAGCCATAACATAACGGTTGAAAAATGACGAGCTAACACGAATTGCGATGAAAAAATGTGAACAGCCTAGAACCAAGAACCTGATGATGATTCATGCACAAGTGTGGCATGCAGGAGAGAGCAGCTCTGTGTCTGTACACGAGACGTCACAGTGCTGGCCACGCCCCCCTGCACTGACCCAAGCTGCTGCTATCTGTCCTGTGTCTCCCTCCCACTGGATTCTTCAGGAAAGATTAACCCCTTCTACCATTAGAAGCACGGACTTAAAACTTGCTTAGCTTATGTATATATTGCTGACCATCAGATTTACAGTGCTATATATTTTTTTTTTTACATAACTCGGACAACTCCTTTAAGGGTTTTTTGGCATTTTATATCTTAAATGCACTTATGTGAATTAATTAATAGTAATTTGAATTAATTAATAGTAATTTGAAAAAATTTGATAAATTTGAAGACAATTTTGCATGTTGTGGCAAATCATGACATCTAGGAGTTTTTTCAATATTTTATTTGTTTTCAGCACACCAAAATACATGGAAATTAGATGAAAATAATAATCAAAGAGCTTTTTAGTCGCAGACCTGTGTTATATTTCCTTCTACCCGTCCCTTCTCTTCTGGGTTTGAAAATAATAGTCAATCCCTTCTCTACCTTAAATATTTGTTCCATTTAACTGCCTCTCTTCCCCCCACCTCTTTGCTCTTTGTCATCCTTGCCATTAAGAATATCAAGTAACTTTATTTGTTCTTAAGGATAGGATGATCCATTCTGGACTTTATCTCATTGCCTACATGGATTTTTTTTCAATCATGCTACATATTTGTGTATATAGTAGGATAAATCCCTGGAGACTGGGGAAGTACTGTGGGATTTGAGAAGGGCTAATGTGGTCCCTCTTCACAAAAGCAGCAACAGAGAAGAGGTGGCAAACTACAGGCTGGTAAGCTTTTCCTCGATAGTGGGAAAAGTAATGGAGAAACTGTTAAAAGAAAGAATAGTGTTTTTTTTCTGGAAACCAACAGTTTGCAAGATCTGAGGCAACATAGCTTTACCATAAGAACAAAGGGCACAATATTGAAAGGCATTGACACAGTTTACAGACTTGTAAACCATGTAAATGCCGCTGAATGGATTATTCAACAGCACTAACATGGTTAGTGTCGCTGAACATCCCTAACTAACATTGCTATACACCCTGATGCTAACCGCTTAGCATCGCGGTGTGTCATGGGTGTTCTGGGGCATGTCATGGGCTGCGACATTTACTAACTGAGTAGCGGCAATATTGCACCGCTACCCGATTAGCAACCTGTGGGTAAAACAAAGCACTGCAAAAACTGGTCTAGTTTTACTCACAGAAGCTACCGAGGTAGGAGTGCAATATCGCCGCTACCCAATTAGCTTCTGCGGCATCAGAGGATGGGTGATCACCCTGGATATTCAATACTGGGGTGCATATAACCCTGGCATTGAATATCCAAGGTTAGAGGTTGGTTGCAATGGGTATGCACCATAATGATGCATAGTCATCTCAATACAATATCAGGCACATAAGAAATGCCATACTGGATCAGACCAAGGGTCCATCAAACCTAGTATCTTGTTTTCAACAGTGGCCAATCCAGGTCACAAATACCTGTCAGGTTTCCAAAAAGGTACACAGATTCCATGTTGCTTATCCCGGAGTAAGCAGTGGATTTCCTTGGTTCTCTTTAATAATAGTTTATGGACTTTTCCTCCAGGAACTTGTTCAAACCTTTTTTAAACTCAGCTACACTGATAGCTTTTACTACATCATCTGTTAATGAATTTTAGAGTTTGATTATGCTTTGAGTGAAAAAATATTTTCTTCAATTTGACTTAAATGGGCTACATTGTAGCTTCAATACATGTTCCCTAGTCTTTCTACTTTGTAAAGGAGTAAACAAATGATCTATGTTTACCCATTCTACTCCAGTCATTATTTTATAGACCTCTATCATATCTCCCCTCAGTCATCTATTTTTCAAGTTGAAGACTCCTAACCTTCCTATTTTCAGATCATTTATTTATTTATAACATTATATTAATTCTAACAACAAAGTAGACACACAATTAGCTGGTAACAGTAAGGTAAGGGTACAAATCCACTTATCCCAACAGATACATCACAGCACCTCCTTCTCAATAGCAAAAGTAAGTATATTTGAGCAACTGAGAAAATATGAGTTAGAGCTGTGAGCAGAGGGTTAACACCACACTTAACTGTGGCCTCTTCTACACACTATCATATGGATATATACAGAAACCTCCAGTAGAGATGTGACCCAGCCATAAGCAAAGCAACTACCAGCTAAACCAAAGACAAACATCCGCTAATCCTCCACCTCCCTCAACATCCCTCTCCAGGTTGCCAACCCCCTCCTTCTGCCATCTGTGGTTCCTCTGCTGTATTGACAGCTCACCCCCCCCCCCCCCCACCAAATCAGGGTATCCCTCTGTGTGCCTACTATCATCTCTCCCTCAGAAGGCTAAGATTAATACACGGTGGGCTAATAACAGGGGTTCTTCCTCCCCTCCCCCAGGGACCCATTTTAAGGCCCTATATACTTCAAATAAGTCTCCCAGATTCACTGAAAATCTAACTTATTGTCCCTAATGAGAAAGGAAAGATTTTCTATGGTGTAGATATTTGAGACTTTCTGCAGCCATTCTGATTTATCTGGCAGTCCAGGAGCTCTCCAATGGCGAGTGACTACACAGCAGGCAGCAAGCAAGAGGCACTTTGTTAGAAGCCAAGAACCCTTGGTGTTCTCCCCAAGAGTTTTGTCCCCCAGCACTATTATTTTGTAATGCAGAGGGATTTGAGTACCCATAATATCTTTAATCGCTCTTTGTATTTCCTGCCAAAAGGACTGAATATCTTCACAGTTCCACCACATATGATCAAAATCCCCATACTGGCCACAGCCCCACCAGCACAGAGGAGATGCTTGGGGTTGCCATCTATATACCCTCATAGGGGGCAGGTACCAATACATCCGAATTTTAAACTGTACCGCCACTAAATTTAGAGATATCAATACCTTATGCTTATTTGCATGGATGTGCTCCCAGAACTCATCCTCTTTCTGCCCCAGTATCCCCTCACAAAATCTCCTGTGTGTGGGTCTGGACTGTTTTGTGAGCTCTTGTAGGGGCTTATGAAGCTTGGAGATCAGGTGGTCCCACTGCTTACCCTGGAACAATATATGTTCGATACAGAGCTGGGCTCTCATCAAGGGTTTTACTGATGACAAATTTTGGGCAAAGTGGCACAACTTTCCTCCAGGTGGGCCTTAGACATGAAAGACTTCCCCTCGAACAGGTTGGAAATGTTTAGGGATCATACATTCGAGTTCCTCCCTCTCAGCTTCAGCCCCATCTCCCTTAGAAAAGGTTGGCAAGGAAGTGAAAGAAATATAGAGAGAAGAGACCCCAGTCACCTTATAGATCACCCGCCAGCAGTGACATAAGGCAGCTAAAAAGAGGTGGGAATCCAGGCCAGCTGGGGATTCTACAGGAGATAGGAAAACACATGTCCCCAAAGGAAAGGGTTTTATCCATTGCGCTTCAAGGGTCATCCACACTGGGACTTATTTGCCATATGCCAGTCAGAGATTGCTCTCATGCAGGCACTCCAATAGTAGATTAAGGGGTCTGGCAGGCCTACTCCCCTACTCTCCCTCAGTAAAGACAGTTTATCCAGGGCAATGTGTGGGGTTTTCCCTTGCCAAATATACTGGGCAAAGGATCGTGGGAACTTCTTAAAGAAAGATTGGGGGTAACCTAATGGGTAACTGGGTAAATACGAAGGTAAGCCTAGGCAGCAACAGCATCTTGATCACCTTAATATGTCCCAACCAAGAGATGGCATGCTTTTTCCATTTCTGCAAATTGGCCTTCAGGGAGGTGAGTAATGCAACATATAGTTGATATAATGCTGCAAGGCCCTTGGAGATAATAAGTCCTAGGTACCAGAACCTCTCCACCAATTGAAATTCTGTGGGAGACACACCATACCCTCCATTCTAGGGCATGGCGAACCACAAAGTAACAGTGCAGATTTCTGAAAATTAATGGTATATCCAGATAGCCTTCCAAAGGCCTGAATCACCTGCAATAGGAGGGGCAACATCATGTTGGGCCTTTCACATAAATAAGCATTTCATCTGTATACAAGGAAACACTATGTTGCTGTCCTCCCAGGGGAATACCCCATTCAAGCATCCTCTCCCAGAGGATGCAGGTGAAAGGTTCTTTGGCCAGAGCAAACAACATAGGGGACATGGGGCCCCTCTGCTGCATTCCACATCCCAGGGCAAAGCGAGGAGACAAATGCTCGTTGACTAAAACTGTAGCTACTGGTTCACTATAAATAATTTGAATCCAAATGCAGCAGGCTGATCTGAAACCAAAGTTCTGTAAATGGCAAAAAGATACGACCATTTAATTTTTTCAAAGGCTTTTTCCGTATCCAAAGACAAGATTGCATGTTACACCACCTGAAGTATATTCAGCACCCGGCACACATTTTCCACCCCGTATCTACCTTTGATAAAGCCAATTTGATCAGGATGCACTAACTGGTGCATGACCCTCTCAATCCAAAAGCTCAGAATCTTGGTTAGTATTTTATAATCTATATTCTGGAGCGATATAGGCCGACAACTATTGCAGAGGTTAGGGTCTTTCCCTTCTTTGGGGATTACAGTAATGGTGGCTTCCAAAAAGGAGCACGAGAGCTGATGCTGTGTCAAGATGTCATTAAAAACCTCCACTAAGACCGGTGTAAACTGATCTCATAGGTGCTTATAGAGTTCTGCAGTTGGAGGTTATCGCTCAATCCACCTCATTGTCACTAAATGGCCTGTCTAATAGCTGTACCATAGATTCCTGCAGGTGCGGCAGGTTGCGCTGTCGAAGGCACTCCACTATTTGGGGGGCAGGCTCAGAGAGCTGGGAAGAGTATAAAAGTGGCAAAGATAAAAAGTGGCAAAACATTCTGCTTTTTTCTGTGATAGTGATGTAGCTGCTCCCTGTTCATCTTTGATCTGCTGGATGCGTTGTTTGATCCTGATTTTTTTCAGCTACCACAAGGGCAGCCTACTAGCCTTATTTGGGTTCTCATAGAAATGTTGTTTTGTCATTTTATTTATTTATTTATTTAACAGTATTTCTAAACCGCCTTATCTTAATAATCAAGGTGGTATCACAGCAAGCAATCAGGTAAAGTGTGTGTGTTGTACATGCAGTGAGGATAAAACTTAGTTGTGTGAGGGATGTGTTGGGTGCTTGATTTGTTTGAGCTATATACAGGATGGGCTATTTACAGTGGTGCTAGAATCATATTTTATATATATTCAGTTGTTTGGGAGGATTGGAGTGCTGTTATCCATTCTCTTAGGTTATGTGATGTGACCATAGTGCTCTATGAACAGCATGGTTTTCAGTTGTTTTCGGAAGTCTTTGAGGTCTGGAGTTGCCCTTAGATCGTCCGGTAGATTGTTCCATATTGTTGGAGCAGCCATGGAGAGAGCTCTGTCTGTTGTGTCCTTGCGTGTGTGCTTGTACTCATTTGGGGTGCTGACTCGGTTGCGTGTTTGACTTCTTCTGGGACGTGCGCTGGTTTCCGGTTGTATGAGCAGGTGGAGGCTGTTGGCTGATGTGTGTTCTTTTATCTTAAATAGGTTTATGATAGTCTTGTATCTGATGCGAGCAATGATTGGGAGCCAGTGTAAGTCCTTTAGTGTAGGTGTGATGTGCTCCTGCCTTGCGGCTCCGGATATGATTCGAGCTGCAGTGTTTTGTGCCAGCTGTAGTGGTTTGAGAGCTTGTTTTGGTAGTCCGAGGTATATCGGATTGCAGAAGTCCAGTATTGGGGTTATCAGTGCTTGACAGACTGTACGGAAGTGTTCTGGAGCGAGGAGTGGTTTCAGTCTCCTGATGATTCGCATCCTGTAATATGCTTTTTGGATTGTTTTGTCTATGTGTGGTTTGAGGTTGAGTTTACTGTCCAGAGTAACCCCAAGGTATCTCACCTCCGATCTTATCGGTATCGTGGTGCTTTGTATCTTTATGTTTGGTGGGTGTGTGAAGCTTTGGTTTCGAGTGATGATTAAAGCTTCAGTCTTGTTGTAGTTTATAGCTAGATTGTTGTTTTGGCACCACTTCGCCATTTGGGTAAGGCAGTCTGCTATTTTAGAGAAGTCCGGGTTTTCGATTGATATCGGGGAGTATACCATTATATCGTCTGCGTATATTGTGTATTGGATGTTGTTCTCTTTCATAATGTTGCATATTGGTTGGATGTAGATGTTAAAAAGGAGTGCTGAGAGTGCGGATCCTTGTGGTACTCCTTGTTGGACGTTTATGGGCCGGGAGGTGTCCTGTCCCACCTTGACCTGTAGCTGTCTTTCTGTTAGGTACGAGTGGAACCATTTTATAGTGGTACCGTGTATACCAGTGTTCTTCAGTCTCTCCAGGAGTATATTGTGATCAACTGTGTCGAACGCTGAGGAGATGTCGATGAAGATCATTATAATTCCATTCCTGATGTCGTCAATTATTCTTATGATGCTGTCGAAGAGGTAGATCAGGAGAGTTTCGACTCCATGGTTGGGACGAAATCCGTGTTGGTTGTCGTCAAGAGTTCCGTGTTCGTCAATGTGTTCCTGAAGTTGTAGTTGAACTGTCTTTTCGATTATTTTTGCGAGGAAGGGTATGCTGGAGATTGGTCGGTATGCTGCTGGGTCCTTTTTGTCGAGAGAAGTTTTCTTTGTGATTGGTCTTACTGAGGCAAGCTTTAATTGCTGTGGCATGAGTCCTTGAGTGAGTGAGTTGTGTACCATTTGCATTGCCTGTACAGATTTTCTACCTCTAAGGCATTCAACTCACTGAGCATCCGTAAGATCCTATTCAGCACCCCTGTGTCCCTCCCTTCTTTGTGAGTTTTCTCCAGAACCACTTGTTCCTTACAGAGGGAATCATATCTCCTCAGCTTTTGTCGCCTAATGGCTGCCATGATGGAGGTTATGTTCCTCATAGCAACCTAAGAGTGATATCAAAGGCATGGTTGAACTGTAGAAATTCCTCCCATCTTTTAACAAGTTGTGCTACAAAAGAGGGATCCTTTAACAGTAGCCTATTTATAGATCAGCAACGCAGGCCCTTATCGAAATCCAACACTTGCAGTGTCAATGAGAGGGAGCCATGATCAGAAAGGGTGAATGTATGTATGCAACCGTCTTCTGCCCCACCCATCGCTGATCCAGAGACAAACCAAAAATCTATGCAGAGATTTCCATGTTTTGATCAAAGGCATGTTGAGGAGTGTGCTATGGATAGTTCCCAGGTTTACATGTATATAAAATATTTTGCAAAACATGAAGACATCAAGGGCATTTAAATGTCATTTACAGCTGCTATAAATTATATACCTATGTTGACCTCACTTGTCTTTTCGGACTGGTTGTAGTGTTAATGACTGGAGAAGATCTGATTGCAATTATTTGGCCTGATTGTCATCTGTGTCCACAAAGATGTGTCCTTGGCCACCCTTTTGTTCTCCAGCTCTGTGTCCTGTTTTTCTCATTAACACTTGTGGCATCCCCCTTTAAATCTCCTGTGTATCTCTTTATCCAGTCCCCCCTCCCCTCAAGCAGGAATTAATAGATTCCCAAGGCAACAAATTGGGAAGAGTTTTCCATGTAGCTCAAGACCACACATACTTTTAGCCAATCAGGAAACAGAAACTAACAGTACCAGACATACAAAACACAGTTAAGTATAGGCTGGCTATCAGGATCTACTAAGGAAACATAAGGGCTCTTCCCAAGAATCACTGGTTTGAGGTCAGCCCATGATAACTATTAACTAAGCTACTGTATGTAAAAAATAAAAAATAAAAAAACCTACAACAAAATGTGGGTTTTTTATTTGCCTGGAAACCTCCAGTAATCTTTCATCTATTATTCTAATTAATAAAATTACTCAGAAATAAAAACTTATAAAAACAAAATGAAAATACTGCAAATGGCACAGGAAATTAACAAATCAAATTTTGTTTTTGCCTGTACGCCTCTAAAAGTAGCTCCTCCTAGCTTACACATGGCAAAGAGCTTCAGCTTCTATGCCTGCCCATGGCACACCACATCAGGTCTCAAGCAGCGGGCATGCTGTGTCAGTGCCATGCTGATTATATGGCCAAGTTACTTTTTTCCTGCTCAGACTGTGCCTGCTCCAAAAATCAGTACTAACACATCTCAGAGACAACCTGGAACTCTGAGTCCACCGCTGCTCCTTTCCTGAGTCCTGTCAATATACTGCAGTATCAACTCTGCTGGTCAAACGGCCATCCTCTGTTCCTTCCCTCTAAGCAGTCATGCTGCTGCCTGCTAGAACTGGTGCAGCCCAGATGAGCCAATGGCCCTTCAATTGAAAAATGGAAAGACTGCGTTATCACCATCACAGAGGAAGGAGGAGAAAGGACCTTTTAAGTCCAATTACCTTTATTTTGGCCTGGTTATTAATGAAAGACAGAAAGAGAGAAGGTTTAAACAGTGAGAAGGGAAAGAGAGAAGGGATGGGGCAATGGAGCACATAGGTGAGTGTGGGTGGGGATGGGTCTTGGACTAGCATTGGGGCATTCAGTGGCGGCACTCATAGATACTCATTGGCACTAACAGCGTAAGTGCCACTGAATATTCCAGTGACCACGATTAATGCGGTTAGCAGTTCTGCTAACCTCGTTAATAGAAACATAGAAACATGATGACAGAAAAAGACCACATGGCCTATCTAGTCTGTCCTTCCATAACAACTACAACAGTCTACTTTTTACCTTTAGAGATCCTCTGTGTTGGTCCCATGCTTTTTTGAATTCATTTACTGTCCTCATCTCTACCACCTCCACTGGGAGACTATTCCACGGATCCACTACTCTTTCCATAAAGAAATATTTCCGCATATCACTCCTGAATCTATCTCCCTTCACCCTCATCCCGTGTCTCCTCGTAGCAGAACTTACTTTCAATTGAAAGAGGCTCTCTCCCTGAACATTTATGCCACGGAGGTATTTAAACATCTCAATCATATCACCTCTATCCCGCCTTTCCTCTAAGGTGTACATATTAAGATCCTTAAGTCTGTCCTCATATGCTTTATAATGAAGCCCACTAATCATTTTAGTAGCCACCCTCTGCACCGACTCCATCCTGTTCACATCCTTTTGAAGGTGCGGTCTCCAGAATTGCACACTATACTCCAAATGAGGTCGCACCAAAGACTTGTACAGAGGCATTATCACCTCCTTTTTTCTGCTAGCCATTCCTCTCCGTATACACCCAAGCATCCTTCTAGCTTTTGCCGTCGCCTTTTCTACCTGTTTAGCTCCTTTAAGATCATCAGACACAACCACGCCTAGGTCCCGCTCTTCTTTAGTGGACAAAAGTACTTCACCTCCTATACTGTATTGCTCCCTTGGATTGCTGCAGCCCAAATGCATGACCTTACATTTTTTAACATTAAATCCCAGCTGCCAAATTCTAGACCATTCTTCAAGCTTAGCTAGATCCCTTTGATCACGTTGAATATCGCCCCCCCCCCCCATACTTATTGAATTCCCTACTGTAAATGCCGCTGCACACCACTTGGAAGTATACTTTTGTAGCCCCCCGATAGTGTATGAAATTGTCATGGCATGCTGCATGTTCCATAATTTTACCCAGCAGGAGAGACTGTCTGTTTCAGAAAGTCTTGAATTGGAAGAACCAAAGAGGAGGATGGAGAACCAGCATCAGAGGCAAAACCAGTCCATTTCCATCACAGGGCCTAATAGTAAGAACAGACCTCATACACAGGCATTTTCTGTGAGGCAGTGGACATTTCTTAAAGGTGTGGACAAGCTTATTTTTCCCTTTCCCCTTACCCTCTTCCCATTCCCACCCTTCCACCTTCTTGCCATAATGTCTGCTATAACATACAGGGCTGCTGGATGGAGTGACACTGGTCTTGGAAGCAGACGGTGACTCCTCATCCAGCATCTCTGCAAGTTGTGGAGCCCCATAAATTTGCAAAAATGTCATGGGACCTTCTCTGCTTCTGGAGCTAACGGCCCGAATGGCCATGTATTATGCTGCTAGATGGGTCTCTGATGTGGTAGCAAAAGCCATAGGGTGCAATATGTCAGAAGAGGTGAGTGGAAGTGACTGGGAGGGCACGGGCCTCACAGGTTTATATTTATGTTTATGCAATTTCTTGATATACCTCCCAGGCTGAAGGGCATCAGAGCGGTTTACAATCACTATAAGCAGGTACTGGATACAGTCCCTCATCCCCAAAGGGCTCATAATCTATGTGTACCTGAGGCAACGGAGGGTTGAGTGGCTTGCCCAAGGCCACAAGGAGTGCCTATAGGACTAGAAACCCCAGTCCCTCCGGCAGGTGTCATGGTGGAGAGACAGAAGATGTTTTTCTTCTGAGAATTTGCAGGGAAGACAAGCGGGCTGCCAGTTCTTTCCCAAGGTCACATTGCAGATCTCTGACCTCCTGCACAGTATTTAAAACTGGGCAGATTTTACATCATTCTGTCTTCTGTATATCTTAGAATGTAATAACATTGATGCTGTGCCAAGTCAGCTAGTAGAATGATTTATGCCACTAGATTAAAAAATGCATGAGAGATGTCAATCTAATTGCATATTTTTGCCAATTCTAAAGGATCTTAAGCAGCTTCCAAGGTAATTTCTGCTAGCAACAAAAAATAATGGCTTAGAATCTGTAATGACCTCAGTCAGCCAGCATATATCTGACCCTCTTCCTATTCTTCACCTCCAATCACAGGTCTGCAAAACTTTTTTTCGAGAGCTGTGTTGGTTACTCCACGTAATCCTTATGTTTTTTGGTGCGCTGAATCCGAAAATGACCTCCATTTTGTCATAGGACTTCACGTTTCCTGACAATTTAGGTAACTTTGTTAAATAAGGCACTACCTCAAAATAAATGGAAATAGACTTATAAAATTAAAGTTTTATTACAATATTTTCATGAAAATCCTTTTTTGAACTGAAATGAGCTCACCTACACACACTAAACTCGATTCTTCTTCCTTGTCAGTCTCCTCTTGGTGCATTTACACTTGTGAGTAGCATCTGGAATGTCTCTCTGAAGCATCCAACAGTAGTCTGCCATCATTGTAATGCTCCATTTTCCCTGGTATCTCCTTTCCATCTCTTTAATGTCTTGGTGGAATCGTTCACCTTGTTCCCCACTCACAGCTCCCAAATTTTCAGGAAAGTAGTCAAGGTGGGACTGGAGGAAATGCACTTTCAAACTCATCAGGCAACCTAAAGCTTGAAATGCTTTCAGCATTCGTCCGACAATCTTTTTGTAGGGAGGATCTTTGTTATTGCCTAAAGATTTCTGTACAATTCTTTAAATGCAATCCACCCTTCTTTTTGAGGATCCGTCATGGTATTGACAAACTCTTGATCAACCATAAGCCTTCTAATGTCTGGTCCGACGAACACACCTTCCTTCAATTTTGCCTCCGACAGGCCTGGAAACTTGGTGACTAAGTATTTGAAGCATTCTCCATCTCTTGGAAGTGATTTTATGAATTGCTTCATCAATCCCAATTTTATGTGGAGAGGTGGTAGAAGAACTTTATGGGAAGGTACCAAAGTTTCTCAGAGGACATTTTTTTCACCAACTGTTAGCACCTTCAGCTGCCAACTCTTCTTGGTCCAGTGATTTTGTTGGTCTCGACTGTCCCATAGACACGAAAACAAGGATATTTGGTATACCCAGCTTGTTGCCCGAGCAGCATGCACAAGACCTTCAAGTCCCCACACACTTGCCAACCATGGTCTTCATATTTAAGTTTACAAAGAACCAATTCCAAGTTCTTGTAGGTTTCCTTCAAGTGTACGGAATGACCTACAGGTATGGAAGCGTAAAATCCATTGTGGAGTAAAACTGCTTTGAGACTTCTTTTTGAAGAATCTATAAAAAGACGCCATTGCTCTGAATCATATTGGATTTTAAATTGACCCACCAGACCTTCGACATCGATGCAATAAACCAACTTGCCTTCCTGGGCGAAGTAAGGAACGAACTCCTTTTCACGATGTCTGAACCATGAAGATGACACTCCTGGCAACAATAAATTCCTGCTTTTCAGCCTTGATCTGAGTAACTCAGCGGCATTTTTCTGAAGATTCAAGTCTCTTACCAAATCATTCATCTCCTCCTGAGAAAACAATTTTGGCCTTGTATCATCTTCAAAGTCAGAACTTGATTCGTCATCTGGTTCAGGTAGGACTTCACCTTCATCGGAGCTAGGTATCTCTTCCAAGGTAGCAGGGGGCTTGGGTACTGGTATATCTGTGCCATGGGTGATGGGACGAATTGCCGAGTGAAGATTGGGGTATGAAATGGAATGCTTCCATTTGGAATTAAACCCTTTCACATCACATGAACAAAAGTAACAGTCGTCACTATGGTTCTTTTGCTCTCGCCATACCATAGCAATCCCATAACGGAAAGATTTTTTCTTACCCTTGGACCAGTTTCGGAGGTCCTCAACACACTGTTTCCACACTTTATGAGGCGCCCAGACTTTATCTTGATCTCCAATTTTTCGTCCAAAGCATGCAAAGTATACTTTTTTCACAAAGTCTGTAATATTCTGCTGTTGCTTCAACACAGTATATTCACTACAGATGAAACAGAAACTGTCTGGCAAATTAATACACTTTCATGGAGCCATAACATAACAGTTGAAGAATGACGAGCTAACACGAATTGCGATGAAAAAGTGTGAACAGCCTAGAACCAAGAACCTGATGATGATTCGTGCACAAGTGTGGCATGCAGGAGACAGCAGCTCTGTGTCTGTACACGAGAAGTCACAGTGCTGGCCACACCCCCCTGCACTGACCAGAGCTGCTGCTATCTGCCCTGTGTCTCCCTCCCACTGGATTCTTCAGGAAAGATTAACCCCCTTCTACCATTAGAAGCACGGACTTAAAACTTGCTTAGCTTATGTATATATTGCTGACCATCAGCTTTACAGTGCTATATTTTTTTTTGCATAACTCGGCAACCCCTTTAAGGGTTTTTTTGGCATTTTATATCTTAAATGCACTTATGTGAATTAATTAATGGTAATTTGAAAAAAATTGATAAATTTGAAGACAATTTTGCATGCTGTGGCAAATCATGATGTCTAGGAGTTTTTTCAATATTTTATTTGTTTTCAACACACCAAAATACATGGAAATTAGATGAAAATAATCAAACAGCTTTTTAGTCGCAGACCTGTATTATGTAATGGAGTTGTGGATGCCAAAAGGAGGTAATTTTATAAAGTCCTTTTCAAATATATACATCCACATATGCAAGTAAAAGACCTTCTATAAAATACTGACAGGCTTAAAGGTATGAAATAATAGGACCCCCCCACATTTTTTTTCCTCTGCCATTAATAGTGTAAATTATCACACAGTGACATGTGCTATTGATCAATAGCATGGACTATTGAGCTATAGTATGCACCATTAAAGATATTGCTTACAAAAAGAAAAAAAAATCAATCTAAGTAAAAGAAATCCTGCAAACAACACAGGAAACTAAACAAAATGAAAATTTTTGGCCCACACACCCTTAATGCATAATAGTACCTTGTCAGTAATCAAAAACAGGTACGTCAAATTTCTGTACCTCAAATGATTAAAATGATGTATTTGTATTGAATTTAAGTTGTGAAATCCTTGACCATTCCATGAATTTTCTTATATAAATCCAGTGTTTTTATAATTCACTTGAAGTGTCTATCCTGCTGCAGAGTTTTGTTTTACCTGAATGCATTTTGCCTTGAACTGCTACTGGAAAGGCTTGAACTAAATACAAAGAAATACAAAAAATAAATTTACTAAAAGACACATTTTCCCCATAAAACCCACAGAAATGTTGAGATGGCTTGCTGAAACAAACAGACAGGAGAAGCAGCCCAAGAACCCTCACAGGCTAAAACAGATAAACTATCTTTACAACCAAGCTGACAAAAGAATGGGAGGGGGAGGTAGAAAAATGCCTTGGCTAGAGTTGATAATGGATAGTTACAACAAAACAAATTGTGCTATGGTGCTGGAAGATGAGACCCCCAGGTCAGAGGGCACTCAACTAGCTACTGGGGAAGAGCTGAAGACTTTTCAGATTAAAGCCAGCATTTATGATGTGGTTGGATCAAAGCTCTCGGGAAGTCTGACTGCTGATGTAGCTGCGCATGAAATGAGAGTCAGAAGCTGTAAAGATGTCTTACACATTGGAACATGGAACGTACAAAGCATGAACCAAGGGAAGTTGGAGGTGGTCAAGAATGAAATGGAACGTGTACAACTTGATCTGTTGGGTGTCAGCGAACTGAAATGGACTGGCATGGGGCACTTTGCATCAGATGATCACATGGTCTACTATGCTGGAAATGAAAGACAAAGAAGAAATGGTGTTGCATTTATAATAAAGAAGAAACTTGCAAGAACTGTAATGAAATACAATGCAGTCAGCGAACTCTTAATCTTTATTCGTCTACGAGGATTGCCTATCAACACAACTATAATTCAAGTATATGCCCCAACAACAGCTGCTGAAGAGAATGAAATTGAAGAGTTCTATGAACAAGTACAAGCTGAAATTGACAGAACATGCAAACAGGATATCCTGATAGTCATGGGTGACTGGAACGCAAAGGTTGGCAACAAAGAAGAAGGCAAAGTAGTTGGAAAATATGGACTTGGCAACAGAAATGAAGCTGGAGAAAGACTGATAGAATTCTGCAAGACCAATGATCTATTCATCTCAAACACCTTCTTCCAGCAACACAAGCGGCGACTGTACACATGGACTTCACCGAATGGATTATATAAAAATCAAATTGACTACATATGTGGAAGTCAACGATGGAAAAGCTCTGTAACATCAAAAAAGACAAAACCTGGAGCTGACTGTGGTACAGATCATCAACTACTAGTATGCAAACTCAAGCTAAAGTTGAAAAAGAGCAAACCACTCATGAATGCAGCAAAATATGACCTTGAGAATATACCACTGGAATTTAAAGACTGCCTGCAAAATCGATTTGCTGCTTTAGATACAAATGACAGAGCTCCGGAAGAGTTATGGAATGACATCAAGAAGGTTGTGTTGGAAGAAAGGGAGAAGTCTTTACAAAAGGTGAAAAAGCAAAAATGGCCAAAATGGATGACGGAAGAAACTCTGAAAATTGCCCAGAAATGCAGAGAAGCTAAAGCCAGAGGAGAAAGAAAGACAATCACAGAACTCAACAGAGATTTCCAACGTGCAGCAAGACAGGACAAGGAAAAGTACTACAATGACACTTGCAAGGAAATAGAAGCTGAAACTATTAGAGGAAGAACAAGATCGGCTTTCCTAAAGCTACGAGAGTTAAAGAAAAAGTTCCAGCCTCGAATTGGAATGTTACAAGATGCTCAAGGTTCTATGTTGAATGATGCTGAGAAGATCAAGAAAAGGTGGAAGGAATAATCAGAGTTTTTATATGATAAAGATCAAGTGGACCAACAGCCATTTCAACCTGTACCTTATGATCGGGAACCATTGGTGATGAAAGAAGAAGTTGAAGCAGCATTGAAAGCCTTATCAAAGAACAAAGCACCAGGCATTGATAGCATTCCCATAGACGTATTGCAGCAATCTGATGCAGCTGTTACTGTACTCACAAGGCTCTGCCAAGAAATATGGAAGACAACATCATGGCCAACTGACTGGAAAAGATCTGTGTTTATACCAATACTAAAGAAAGGTGATCCAACTGACTGGAAATTATCGCACAATCTCTATGATCCCACATGCCAGCAAGATTCTACTGAAGATTATTCAAAAGAGACTACAACCATACCTGGAACAAGAACTACCTGAAGTTCAAGCAGGGTTCAGGAAAGGGCGAGGAACGAGAGACATCATTGCGGATGTGGGATGGATCCTTGAAAAGACTAAAGAATACCAAAAGGATATCTATTTGTGCTTTATCGACTATAGCAAGGCTTTTGACTGTGTAAACCATGAGAAACTCTGGGCCACATTAAGAAGCATGGGTATACCAGAACACCTGACCGAAGATATCAATGCTTGACCCAGTACAAGCATTGTGGAACTTGGGTCTCTTGGGGAAACTGCTAGGTACATATGACCTAGATTGGCCACTGTTGGAAAAAGAATACTGGGCTTGATGGACCTTGGTCTGACCCAGTATGGCATATCTTATGTTCTTATGTTCTTATGTTCTCTTGCGCAATCTGTACATTGATCAAGAAGCAAAAGTTTGAACGGAACAAGGAGAAACAGAATGGTTTAAAATAAGCAAAGGTGTAAGACAACGCTGCATACTTTCCCCCTACCTGTTTAATTTATATGCAGAACAAATCATCAGAGAAGCAGGATTGTATGAAGACAACAGAGGTGTGAAGATTTGTGGAAGACTCATCAACAACCTTTGCTATGCTGATGATACCACATTACTGGCTGAAAGTGAAGATGATCTGAAACATTTGCTTCTCACAATCAAAGAACATAGTCTCAAAATGGGCCTGCACCTTAATGTAAAGAAGACAAAGATCATGACAACTGGCATAATCAACAGGTTCATCATTGAAGGAGAAGAAATTGAAATTGTGAACAACTTTAACCTACTTGGATCAACTATCAATAAAGAAGCAACAAGCAGTCAAGAAATCAGACGACGCATTGCTCTTGGCAGAATGGCTATGAAAGACCTAGATAAGATTCTCAAGAGCAGAGATGTCTCTCTCCATACAAAGATTTGACTTGTTCAAGCCATGGTATTTTCAATAACATCATATGGATGTGAAAGCTGGACAGTGAAAAAGATAGACAGGAAGAAAATTGATGCCTTTGAATTATGGTGCTGGCGGCGAATACTGTGTATACCATGGACTGCCCGAAGAACAAACCAGTCGGTACTAGAGGAGATCAAACCTAAGCTTTCTTTAGAAGCTCAGATGACAAGACTTCGACTTTCAAACTTTGGACACATCATGCGAAGAGAGAAATCATTAGAGAAAGACATTATGCTTGGCAAGATAGAAGGTCAACGCAAAAGAGGAAGGCCAGCAATGAGATGGATCGATACAATAACAGCAGCTACGGGTACCAGTCTGTCAACAATGAGCCGCCTGACTGAAGACTGAACACAGTTTAGGATAGCTATCCAGAGGGTCGCCATGAGTCGACTCCAACTCGACGGCACTTAACAACAACAACAGAGTTGTCTTCTCATGCACACACACAAAGAAGTAGGGCCTCATACAGCTTAGCCACAAACGCCCTAGATTGCAGGGAGAGATAAGGTAGCCACCCCTCAACTGACCATTCAGGGACTCTTAGCAGTTAGGTACTCTCCAGATATGCTACCTAGATAATTCTGTAGGAAGAAGAAGCAAGGGAGCCCAGAGAATTCTTCCAAATTGCTATCCTGCTCTAACCCACGTGACAAACTGCTATGCTAAGACTGTATAAAAATCCAGCTTGAATCCTGTGTGAGTGCTGGACTCCTTGATAGTTTACTGTGAGCCAGCCTGTGCTATAGCAGTGAATAAAAAGGTATCTGCCTGGAAATTGTGTTTGTCTCTCTTGCCTTGCTTGCTCTTGTTCTCTCCTTACCAGGTATCATCTGGACTGGACCGGGACCCCGCTAGATGCTCATCCCATGACAATGTCATTTACAAAATACTAAATGTGCTCTACTGATAACTCCTCTTTCCTAGGAGTGAACTTCTTTTACTAATACCCTCAGTTGCTTATCACAAAATCAGTTTCTAACTTTGTTTATTACCTTCGGATCCATCCTTAAGCATCTCAGTTTATTTATAATGCTTTTGTGGGAAACAATGCCAGTAGTTTCAGGGCGTACACATTTTGAAATCAGCTTGATACAGAGCCTTGGCGGCTCGAAACATGCATGTCGCTGTCTGAAGCTATGCTGCCCTTTTGGTTCATTATCAGTTAAATGATTTACACTACTGTGTTTTTGGTTTTTGGGTTTTGATAAAACAAACAAAAGGCTTCTGCCGACACTGAGCGGGGGTTTTTCTCCTCTCCCCAGCTCTGGTCTGCGGATCCCGACATTAAAAATTGTATATTCTATTAGGATTTTTAGCCTTTTTTGGGGTTTTGATTGCTGGTTCTCTGGCTTTTTCTGTTTTGACTTTTGTTATTAGTAGCTTAGCAAGGCATACCTAACAGGGGCTCTGCATTTCAAGCCAAGCTGAAAAACAGGCTGGTACTTTGGTAGGTCTCTCTTTTTTTTTTGCTTCAACAGGCACCTAAGTTCCACCAACTGAATAATGACTGGGAAAAATCATATTGCCAAAGTTGTTGCCCCCATTACAGCTTTTGCCTTTGTCCAGACAGAGCTCTCAATACTAGTTGAAGGAGCTGAGGAACATTCAAGACAGTGAGAAATACATTGATGAGATGCTTCTTGTAACATCCAAGCTCTCCAGCAGAGGAGAAAATGGGAGCCTACAGAATGACAAAGTTTGGACACAAGTCACCAAGGCCTGCAGAATTACCAATCCAACTCCTCCAGCCATTGAATTGAAGAGCCATTATGCAGTCCTGGAAGTGGAAGTGCTAAAAGCATTCCTGCTGGGGAAGAACCAGAGCTCAAGCACCCCAAAGTTGCAGAATCAGTGACCACAAGAAAGAAAAGGGTAGTGGTGGTTGGTGACTCTCTTTTGAGGAGTACTGAGGCATCCAGACTTGATGTCCAGAGAGGTATGCTGTCTCCCAGGTGCCTAAATACCGAGATGTTGTGGAGAGTTTGCCGAGACTCATCAAGCCCACTGACTATTACCCGATGTTGCTCATGCATGTTGGCACAAATGATACTGCCAGGTATCCCTCTGAGCATATCAAAAGTGACTTCATGGCCTGGGACAAAGTGTGAACCAGATAGGGGCGCAGGTTGTGTCCTCTTCAATTCTCCCCATTGAGGTAAAGGCCAAGGCAGAGAAGCTTGCATCCTGAAGATGAATGCATGGTTGCATGGATGGTGTCATCAAAAGAGCTTTGGTTTCCTGGACCATGGGATGCTGTTCCAAGGGTTGCAGAGCAGAGATGGCATCCATCTGTCTAAGAGGATTGTGGTTGTATTGTTGCCCTACACGTTATCCAAATGATGTGAATTAGCCAGCCAAATGTCCTTCAAAGATACATCAGCCGGTGGGGTGGAAGCCTCACCAACTTGAGAAAAACTCAAAACCAAAGGCAAAGGGGGAGATAATTCACCCATATTTAAAAAGGACTCTGGAAGCACTTCCTCATCGGGAACCTTTTTAAGTGAACTAAAGACATTTGGCTGGCTACTTCTCGCATTGAGTCGGTGTTGAGTACATCTTTACAAAAAATTTCTGAATTTTCTAAAATGACTGTACAGAAAATGTCTGATCAGGATAAGCGATTGAATGTGGTGGGTCAACGATTAACAGCATTGGAATCTAACGGTGCAACTCGCCAAAGTTTGATGTCTACCTTTGTGCAGGATTTTACTGTTTTGCATCGTCAGGATGAGATGTTGGAGAATTCTTTACGATCTAGAAATCTCCGTTTGTTGAATTTCCCACGTACCCATTATTTATCCCCGATGGTATTATTTCAGAAATATTTGAAGGAGAATCTGTTAATTGCTGATATTAGCTCAGTTTTGGTATCTAAAATATATTATGTTTTTCCTCGTAGCTTAACTCAACCATCTGGTGAAGAGGTAGTTGCGGTTTCTATGCAAGCTTCCTCTACTCTTGATGTTTCAGCCTTTATAGAGTCAGATTCGGATGATATTTCCTCTCGGGCCACATTGTTGGTCACTTTACTCTCTGAGATAGATAAAGATAGAATTATGAAAGCATATTTCAAGAAGAAATCAGAGAAATTTTGTGGGCAGACAGTCCAGATGCTTCCAGACGTGTCCAGGGCCACGCAGGTACAACGTAAATCCTTTTAGATTTGCGTTCGCGGGTGTTGGCCCTGGGAGCGGTTTTCCATCTTAAATTTCCCTGTAAATGTGTTATATTATATCAGGGTATAAAATATGTTTTTTTTGAAACTGTTCAGCTGTTAAATTTCCTAGATAGTAAGGGAGTATAAGTATTGTTCCAGGGATCGATGGTGGTTTGTATTATATTTTTTTTGTTCTTTTGTTTTATGTTAAACTTTTTGTTCTAATTTGAAACGCACCCCCCTTGATGTGGTTGCTCACTGTATTTCCTTGCTGTTTGTAGGGTGTATGGGAACTGTGTTATTTGTTTCTTGTAGTGTATATAAAATTTTTATAAATAAAAAATTAAAAAAAAAAAATGATGTGAATGATTGAGCACTAAACACCCCATACTGAAATCCACTGTAGTGGTAATGGGGTAGATTCCAGTTTGGGTTTAGTGGAGATGGATGTCCGGTTCAAACATCCATCCCTGCTAAATGCCGGGGTGCCACTGCAGCCGACAGTGCTCCCCACACATACAGGCAAGATGTGTGGGGAACTTTGTTTGTGGGTGGGCTAAAGGTGGAGTGAGGGTGAGCAGTGGGTGGGAACCTGACCCCGGATGTACAGGGCCGATTCCGAGGTTGGCCCTGTTCGTCCAGGGTCAACCATGTACATGGGGGACTTATTCCACAGTCACCTTGGATTGTGGGACTGTCAGCAGCCAGGGCCAGCTAGCAGGGTAAGGGGATTCAGGGGGTACCCTGCAGCCCATCCCTGGCCACAGAAGGCCCGATTGTGGGTCAGGTAGTGGGGAATGAAGAATATAGGAGTTTACCAGGGATCGCGGCTCCTGCATGGAGCCACGGTGCCATGGCAACATGAGCTAGCCGGGTAAGTGTCAGGATGTCTAGGGTACCTGAATTGGGGCATGTCCTGGACATCCCAGCCTTATGTCTCAATTCTGCTCCCACGAGGCCTTCCAGCCCCCATGGGAGCAGAATCGGGTGCATCCCCAGGCCGTCCAGCTGTCTGTATGTACGGATGGCCCGGGGGCACACATCACTGAATTGGCCTCCACATGTATACATATGGCAGTGAAGGAATGGAGAAGGATTTTGTGAAGGCTTGATACTGACCTTCTTCCTGCTGCATGTTGGCTGGATCTTCTCTAGCAATCTGCACAATGCACGTGAAAATATCTGGCTTGCTCTTCATATCCTCAGTCTGCACAGAGAGAGAGAGAGAGAGAGAGAGAGAGAGAGAGAGAGAGAGAGAGAGGGGTAGGTGAATTAAAGAGTCCCCATTGACTCATAGGTAACCTGGAGGTTCGCCTGGGTAATGAAGGTACCCACATAAACGTTTATCAAAAGTAGAGGCAGTGGTTGGACATATGTAGAAAGTTAAATGCCAAATACCACAATAACCATGACATCAAGGATATGGAACGGCAGGTGCTCAGTACCATCATGTTGCCACTGTGGAGAGAATGGGGAGCTTAGACACATCTAGGTTATCCCAGGAGTATATGCTGGTTATTTACCATATTCGACATCTTGCATGCCTCTCCACTTATGCTGTCTGCCTACACTACCCCCTACATAATGTAACTGCTTGCTCACCATTACCCATTTCCAAGCTGCCTGTCAGACTTTTGTCAGATTTAGTTTGGACATTGAGGAGGGTCTGCATTGGGGGTGAGAGTGGACATGGTCACACTCCGGTATGATAATATAGGACTATAGGTGTCCCCATCCCAATCACCTCTGCCAATACAACACTACACCTCTCTCTATCTACAACACCTGCAGTGTCCATGCTGTGCTCCCATGACCCCACCACATGTATTTGCAGTCTGACCTGTGAGTTGGTACCCTAGGGCTAGTCTCCTCTGTTTCTCAAATCTATTGTAGCACTAAACATGAATGCCATTTGGGAACAGGCGTGCCACAACAGCCAGGGGAGCCTGTGGGGAAGATGTACCCGCAAGCAGGCAGGGACACATCGGGCTATCCTTCGGCCAGATTCTGGTTACCGCGGGAACATTTTGTTCCCACAGCCCAGAATTGAGTCCTAACTAGCCCATATTCCTCAGGGATGTCTGGATGGCCCAGATGTCCCCCTTCCTGAATCAGGATCCACATCTCCCAGAGCTCCTGCTGCTACCATCATCACCACTACTAGCACGCCACCAACTGTAACATCAGCACCACCATTAGATCTAGTCATGCCCACACCTCTGCCATTTCAGTGCCACCTCCAATAATTATTTTAGGACCTGTTCCCCATGAAAGGTGGACTTCTATTTGCTTCCCCCTTCCATGACACCATAGAGCAAGTTGGTTTAGACAAAGAGGACAGCAGCACCTCCCATAAGTAAGACATGGATTTCCCAGGTCCTCTTTAATAATGGTTTATGGATATTTCCTCCAGGAACTCGTCCAAACCTCTTTTAAGTCCAGCTACTCTAACAGCCTTTATTATATTTTCTGGGAATGAATTCCAGAGTTAGATTACGCATTGAGTGAAAAAACATTTTTGCAGATTATTCTTAAATGTGCTAAAATGTAACTTCATTGCCTGTCCCCTAGTCTTTCTACTTTTTGAAGGAGTAAACAACCAATCTATGTTTATCTGTTCCTCTCCATACATTATCTTATAGATCTCTATCATATCTCCCCTCAGCCTCTCTTCTCCAAGCTGAGGACCCCTAACCTTTAAGTCTTTCCTTGTAGGGATATCCATCTATTATTTATTTATTTGGCTAAACTTTTACCGTTTTTCATGGGGCATCCCCTTTATCGTTTGTCGCTCTTCTCTGAACCTTTTCTTAAGATATGGAAACAGAATTGCACACAATATTTAAGGTATGGTCACACCATGGAGTGATACAGCAGCATTATAATATCCTTCATTTTATTCTCCATTCTTTTCTTTAAGAATCCTAGTATTCTATTTCCTTTCTTGGCCATGGCTGCGCACTGGGCAGAGGGTTTCAACATATTATCCATGATGATGCCCAGATACTTTTTCTGGGTGGTAATTCCTTATGTGGAACCTTGCATTGTGTAACCATAGTGTGGGTTGCTCTTCCCTAAATGCATAATTTTGTACTTCTCCACTTTAAATTTCATCTACCATTTGGACACCCAGTCTCCCAATTTATCAAGATCCTCTTGCAATTTTTAATAATCTTCTTGTGTTTTAATACCTTTGAATAATTAGGTGTCATCTGCAAATTTGATCACCTCACTAGTTATTCCCATTTTCAGGCCTTTTATAAATATGTTAAAAAGCAGTGGACCCAACAATGAATGTTCAGGGGGAGAGCCTCTTTCAATTGAAAGCAAGTTCTGCTACGAGGGGACATGGGATGAGGGTGAAGGGGGATAGATTCAGGAGTGATATGCGGAAATATTTCTTTACGGAAAGAGTGGTGGATCCGTGGAATAGTCTCCCAGTGGAGGTGGTAGAGATGAGGATAGTAACTGAATTCAAAAAAGCATGGGACAAACACAGAGGATCTCTAAAGGAAAAAAGGTGACTGTTGTAGTTCTTATGGAAGGACAGAATAGAAAGGCCATGTGGTCTTTTTCTGTCATCATATTTCTAT
Source organism: Ichthyophis bannanicus (assembly GCA_033557465.1). Taxonomy (NCBI): domain Eukaryota; kingdom Metazoa; phylum Chordata; class Amphibia; order Gymnophiona; family Ichthyophiidae; genus Ichthyophis; species Ichthyophis bannanicus. The sequence continues at coordinate 1,037,955,786 of CM066033.1, read as the reverse complement.
GTTTCTATAGATCCCTGGGGTACTCCTCTATTCACCTTTCTCCATTGAGAAAATTGGCCATTTAGCCCTACTTTTTATTTCTGTCTTTTAACCAGTTCTTAATCCACAATAGGCAATTGTCTCCTATCCTATAACATTTTAATTTCCACATGGGGAACTTTATCAAAGGCTTTCTGAAAATCCAGATACATTATATCAACTGGTTCACCTTTATCTGCTGTTTACTTACACCTTCAAAAAATGTAAGAGATTAGAAAGACAAGACTTTCCTCGGCTAAATCCATGTTGGCTTTTTGCCATTAAACCTTGACTATCTACATGTTCAGCTATTTTTTTTTATAATGGTTTCTACCATTTTGCCTAGTGCTGATGTCAGGCTCACCAGTCTGTAGTTTTCTAAGATCACTCCTGGAACCCTTTTTGAAAATTGGCATTTCATTGGCCACTCTCCAATCTTTGGGCACTACAGATGATTTTAATGATAGTTCACAGATTACTAATAGTAGTTTTGAAATTTCATATTTCCATTCTTTCAGCACCCTGGGATGTATGCCATCTGGTCCAGGTGATTTGATGCTCTTTATTTTATCAATTAACTGTATTGCATCTTCCCGATTTATCAAGATTTGTTTTAATTCTTCTGCTACATGATGTTTCAGTATCATTTCTGGCATTGGTAAATTTCCTGCTTTGGTAAAGACAAGCAAAATGTTACTCAGTCTCTCTGCTATAGCCTTGTACTCTCTCAGTGCACCTTTTAACCCCCATCATCTAATGGTCCAACTAACCCCCTCACAGGTGTTTTGCTGTGAATGTATTTGAAAAAGGTTTTATAATGTGTTTTTGCTTCCATGGTAAGCTTCTTTTCAAATTTTCATTTTGCTTATCAATGCCTTGCATTTAACTTACCAATTCTTATGCTGGTTCCTGTTCTCATCTTTTAACTCTATTGTACATTTTCTGAACGATTTTCTCTCAGATATAACAGCCTCTCTGACCTCACCTTTAAGCAATGCTAGCTGTTGTTTGGCCTTCCTTCCATCATTTTTAAAGTGTGGAATGCATCTGGTCTAGGCTTTCAAGACTGTATTTTTAAATAATACCCAGGCCTGATGTAAACGCCATTGCCCATGTTCCCTATAAAATAGTTATCTCCTGTTCAATGTAATTTCAGTTTGTTCAATGTAAACTGCCTTGATATCATGAAAGGCGGTATATAAGAAATGTTAAATACAAATAAAATAAAAAACCTTTGTAGTTGCTTCCTTTAGCTTTATCTTAGCCATTTTCCTCATTTTATCACAGTCTCCTTTTTGAAAGTTAAATACTAGTGCAGTGAATTTCCTTGTTATTTATGAAATGAAATGTTATCGTTATGATCGCTAATACCAAGTGGCCCCAAAGCAGTTACGTCATGGGATAGAAGGCAATATGCCATTGTGGAATGGGAACTGGTTAAAAAAGTAGAAAAAAGAGAGTAGGGCTGAATTGCCAATGTTCTCAATGGAGAAAAGTAAAGAGTGAAATCCTAAGGTTCGCTGCCTTTTACCATATTCATAAATGGCCTGGAAATGGGAATAATGAGTGAGGTAATCAAATTTGCAGATGACACAAAATTATTCAAAGTTGTTAAAAGACAAGAAGATTGTTAGAAATTGCAAAAGGACCTTGATAAACTGTAAGACTGGGCATCCAAATGGCAGATGAAATTTAATGTGGACAAGTGCAAAGTTATGCATTTAGGGAAGAACAATTCAAACTACAGCTACATGATGCAAGGTTCCACATTAGGGGGTATGTTTACTAAAATGCGGTAAACATGAATACCGCGCGTTATACGACGTTAACGAGCGTAAGTGCAGTATAGCATGCGTAATCACGCGCCAACGACCGTTAACGTCATACTACGTGCATTAACTGTTGCTAACGATCGGTAATCCCCGCGGCGCGGTAAAACAACACAGAAGGAGGAGAGAGGGCGGAGAGAAGGGGTCAATGGGCGGAGCGTGGGCATGGAGAGGCTCCCCTCACACTAACGCGCTGAAATTCACAGCACAATTCCAACGCGAATGAAAACCTGCCGTTAAAGGGGAGAGAAACCATTTAGCTGTCAGCAATGTACAGCACAGGCAGGGAAACCCACAAAAAGTGATAAGTGTAAAACATGTGCACAGAACATACGAGCACAGAAACACTGAGAATGACCCAAACAAACGGATAAAAACAAGAACCAAGTTGGGCAACAGTGGTATCAATGCGACCCCCCCCCCCCGAGTAAGTCTTATAGCACAGAGAGAAAATGTGGAAGGGACTAAACACCGTCCCCATACAAGGGGAATGGACCCACAGTGAAACAACGCTGTTCACGTTGTCCTCAACCACCAGACAGGGTGCCTATGGCAGGCACATGTCCCGCAACAGCATGGCGTGCATGTTGGAATGGCAACTGGACAGATGCTGGAGAAGGGGATACCGAGGGCCACTGGCAGCACATGTCAAGGCACCACCAGGGAATGCACCATCTATGTGAGAACATGGTGGTGCAGTGCACAAAAGCACTGTATCCTAAAGCAGAAGGTCACAGGTTCAAGTCCCAGCTGTGGATCCTGCCAACCCACACTGCATATTTTACACACCATTGCAAAGTCCTAATACAGACTGAACCTTATTTGCAGATGACCGAAACATGCCCATAACACCGACATCCCACCCCACAGAGCACAAACACCATAAACCTACCCAATACCTATAGCAGAGCCCCCCAAATGCAGCCCTGGATTGCCAAACACCCATTCCGTTTCCCCACTGCCTCTGAGAAAGATGCCTGTGGTGCATGTCTATGCGCCACACCCATGGTCTGCAAATGTATCTCATGCCCTGCCATGAGGGACAGCATGAAAACCTGAACAGGGTATGGCACACCAGGACTGGAGTTGGGAAACCCTGGCGTAAAGCAGCAGCCAACAGGGGCATCCACACCCGCATCCACAGGCCCAACAGCCAAAGCCACCTTGGGAGTCAGGACATTGGGCTCTGCGTGCATCTCCCAATACTAGCACCTGCATACCATAGTAATGCCACCATACACCTCGGAATATGGTACACACCCTACAAAAGGTTGCTATGACCACTGGCAGATAGCAATTCATAGCCCAAGTACAGGTTTACCCCCAGTGAGCTGCAGCATAGCAACCTCTCTGATGTCTGTGGAGTGTGCTACAGGTTCTTTGTCTTTCAGTGTTTACCAACCTGTGCAGTGACACCTACAGTTGTGCGTACCCAAACCATTTGTGCACTGTGCCCCGGACCACTGTTGTGGGCATTGCTGCCCAACACCCCCAGAGCTATACAATGCTGGCATAGGTGTGGGGAGTGTGTGCCCCACTATCAAGTGTGCTGTGTCGGCAAACACCCCCCACAGCCCTCAGTGCTAGCACTGTTGCCAGTATAGGCTGGACAATGTGCATAATGAGGAGCAAGGTACCCTGGGAATAGGACGTAGAGGGTGGCCAACCTGGCTGCATCAGCACAAGGCATAGGGCAATGGCGCAGACACTGTAGTGTCTGGCCACCACCTGCACAAATAGGGTGGCCATAGCATGTCCAGCTGGGAGGTCACACTCACCCTGAATGAGCAGTGACCACTGCAGGGCTAGGTTCCCCTATAGTGCACTATGGCAGTTTTCACCTGTGATATCTATGAATCCCCGTGTGGGGCCCAATCACTAACCTATCTGCTTGGTGTGTATGCTGACACCCCTGTTCTGGGTGCCTGCATCCCATTCAGGACCATGTACGCTGGACTAGCTGCTGGATTGTCTGCAGCTAGTATGTGTCATGCTGGAACACCTCGCAGTGTGCAGCGGCTGGAGGTGTGCTGCTGGAGAGTGTCATAAAATGTTGTGGGGCATCTGGGCATTCCCAAGCCTGTCATCTGTCAACTATTGCCCAATGGATGTGTAGCGCTCGGTCTGTTCCCCAACAGGACTGGGGATGATGGGCCCCCCTACAGCTACCACTGCAGTGAGGTGAACCTGTTCTGCACCATGAGCCCCGGAGGGGGGGTTGTGTGGTGTCACCTAAGTCCCCCCCTCCCCGTTTCCCCCCCCCCCGTTTCCCCCCCCCCATGTTCCCCCCTCCGTTCCCCCCCTCCGTTCCCCCCCTCCCGCCGGTACTCTTGCCACCAACACCAGATATGCATTACTGCAGGTGCACATGAGCGAGACATGCAGTAGGTCACCGATGTAACCACGGTGCGTCTAACGGAACTACAGAGACCACACTGATGGGGACCTGGGGTGTGTCAGTCATCAAAGGTGCTGTGGACCTGTTGCTGGCCACCCCACCTCAAACTCAGGGTGGTCACAGTAACCGCACAAGGTGACTGTCTGTGGATACACTGTAGCAGTGCCACACATGGTCTGTTCCCCCTACTATGGCGAGCTGCTGTGGGGTTGCACATGGTCAGGACCACCATCAGCCTGAGGAGATGGGGGGGGGGCAACCCACAACATAGGACCATCTAAACACAGCTGATTTGCATGTGCAGTGCATCATGGGCATGACTGCTCCAATCCAACCCTGTGAACCCCTGCAGATGGACTGTGTGGTGCAATGAGGTACCTCTGTCAAATACACACAAGCACCCCATAGCCTCCCATAACACCCAGACGTGGAGACAATCAGGGACTCTGTCTGTGCCGTTCTGACCACACACCCTCCACAATCCCTTTAAACAGAAGGGGCATTACAAATGTGTGATACATCTCCACCTGGAGAACATATCTGGCCAAAGGAATGTGAATGGCCCCTGATGTGAGGTGTGTGCAGCAGAAGGTGGTATGAAACATGATGCTGATGCTGCAAAATTTAGCAGACATATGAGGAAGCGGGATTTGTAACGTGCAGATCATGCCCACAGGCTCCCATAGGTAATAGTCCACCACAATCAGAGATAGTATCAAACCTATCCATGTTCTCCACTCCATCCAGAAAACATGTTGAAGACACCATCGCTGCGCTTAACACGACTACTGCACAAACTGACCCTTGCCCAGCCCACTGGATAAAGGAACTACGCCAAGATCTCAGCCCCATCATCACTAAAATGATGAACTTATCCTTTACAACCGGCTCCTTCCCACCAGCCCTCAAGAGAACATCCATAAGACCCCTCTTGAAAAACCACAAACTCGACCCACAAAAGGTTGAATCTTATAGACCCATAGCTAGCATTCCCCTACTAGCGAAAATAATTGAAAAGGAAGCTCAAAGACAGTTACAGGACCACATTGACACCGTCTCCCCTCTGGACCACTGCCAACATGGTTTCAGAGAGTTCCATGGTGTTGAAACCCTCCTCACCACTCTCTGCAACAACATCATCACAGGCATTGATAACATCCGCCAAGGCTTTGCTCTCATCTTCTTAGACATTGCTGCGGCTTTTGACTCTGTACATCACGATCTGTTAATAGGGCGACTAAAAGAAAAGGCATCAATAACACTGCCCTAGAGTGGTGCAAGTCATACCTTGATCAGAGATGGCAGTACGTTACCTCAGGGACCACAACATCCACACCATACCACCAAAAGCAAGGCGTACCACAAGGATCATCCCTATCCTCACTCTTTTTCAATATATACATACAACCGGTTTGCAACATCATCAGGTCCTTCAAGGTTGAATGCTTGATATACGCAGATGACATCCTCCTATATATGCCTTTCTCCACAGTTCATATGGACCTTTCCCCGCTTGCTAAATGTTTTGATGCAGTATCCGAATGGCTTCAATCCCAGAACCTCCAAATTCAACATAAAAAGACCGAGGTTCTCTTCATCACCAGGGACCCACTTTTCACCCCCCCACCCCATATAAAGGTGAAAGAAGCTGAGCTCCAATCAAAACCGTCCATTCGCTACCTTGGAGTCACTTTTGACCAACGCATGGATCTGAAGCTACACATAACCAACGTAGTCAGAGCAATCTACCTCAAGATCCGGACTCTTCGACATCTTCGCCCCCTGCTTGATCCTGATGACTTCAGAACTATATTTCAAGCCTTAACCTTACCACACCTTGACTATGCCAATGCCATTCTCCAAGGCCTCCCACACTCCACATTAAACCCTCTGCAACTCGCCATGAATACCGCTGCTAGAGTCCTCTACGGAGCATCAAGAAGGGACCATATAACACCCATCCTAGAGCAACTCCACTGGCTCCCCATACATGGCAGAATATTATTCAAAACATTACTCCTAACTTTCAAGGCCACCAAAAGCATCACCTCCTCCTCCCTAATAGACTTCATTCAGGCCGTCCCACCCAACAGATCCAGAAGAACGATATCAACAAATACTCTAATCATCCCTAAAGCAGCGACAAAATGCCTATCAGTGACATCTAACAGGGCCTTCAGATTCTATGCCCCTAAGTTCTGGAACGCGCTACCCCCAGAGATTCGTGCTATCAATGATCTATCCCTTTTCAGGAAGGCACTCAAATCCCACCTCTTCCCCCAATATTACTTGACAACTAACCAATCTTAATCACTACCCAAACTAAGAACAAATCCTGTAATGTATACCTGTAAATACTCTTGTAAATACTCTTGTAAATAGTTGCAGTAATGACGTTCCATGTTTTATTCCAAGTTCTCTGACCTTGTTCTCTGTAAAACCTAACAGTTTGTTGTTATGGTATGTTGTTATATTGTGAACCGCGCTGATTCTGAATAGAGCGGTATATAAGAGCCTGTAATAAATAAATAAAAATAAATAAATAGTAGTACCAATGCCAGGTGCAATATTCTCTCAGGGATATGTAAATGTACAGTGCCCAGAACAGAACCAACGCACGTAGTACCGCACGCACACGCCGTAAACACCGCATGTATTCACGCCCGCAGCAACGCACATAGTTACGCCCGCAGCAATGCACGTATCCAAGCGCCGTGACACACTCATGTAGCTCTGCACGTGGCTACGCCCCCAGCAACGCACGTGGATATGCCCCCAACAACGCACGTGGCTACGCAGCACTGATACAGTCAGAGCAAATGGCAGCCATGTCCAGGAAGCCAGCTTTCAGCCAGGGAGACTTATATCTCCTCACAGAGTTGTTCTGCCTCCGCCAGCAGCGGCTATTTCCAGGCTCATCCAGGAGGCAGAACCTAGGAAGGGTCAGGAGGGCCTGGGAGCATCTGTCCCACAGATACAACAGGAGCTCTGACTACCCACGTGAGGTAAGTGCATGGGGACAGGCACCCCAAATGATGAGGTTCAACAAAACAACCAGTAACCAAAGCACAAAGAAACTATGCATTGCCAGGGAATAGCAGGTGCTGCCATGTCCGGCTGGTAGCAAAGTCTGCCACACACCCGATAAAAAGACCCCCCCAGCCCAAAGGGGGTAGCTGCAACCATGGCAGGGGTGCACCACAGACCACATTGGTATGGTATGGGGCGCCTTTGCAGGCCAGGGATGTCCCCTATCCACAGGAAACCCCAGTCCCTCCTCTGAGGCCAAGAGGCAAAGAGGGGTCTGCAACATGCCCCTGTCAACTAACACAGGTCCAAAATACATCCGCCGATGCTGCAGGCCCCAAATGAGGGCTCCCCTCCCCATCCCTGTCCAATGTCAGCTGGTTCTTTGTGTGATCACAAAACACAAACCACAGCCCCAGAATGCTGCAGGCCCCACAACAGGGCTCCCTGCACCATCCTGGTGCCTTGGAAACAGGCCCTGTTTGTGATCACAAAACACAAACCACAGCCCAAGATGCTGCAGGCCCCAAAAGAGGGCTCCCTGCACCATCCTGGTGCTTTGGAAACAGGCCCTGTTTGTGATCACAAACCACAAACCACAGCCCAAGATGCTGCAGGCCCCAAAAGAGGGCTCCCTGCACCATCCTGGTGCTTTGGAAACAGGCCCTGTTTGTGATCACAAAACACAAACCACAGCCCAAGATGCTGCAGGCCCAAAAAGAGGGCTCCCTGCACCATCCTGGTGCTTTGGAAACAGGCCCTGTTTGTGATCACAAAACACAAACCACAGTACAGGATGCTGCAGGCCCCAAAAGAGGGCTCCCTGCACCATCCTGGTGCTTTGGAAACAGGCCCTGTTTGTGATCACAAAACACAAACCACAGCCCTAAGATGCTGCAGGGAGCACTGCAGGTGACACCCTCCCACCCCAACAGTGGCTGATTGGCACTGGCAGATGTGTGGAGGTGTCACACAGAGATGTGTTGTGTCATGTCCGCTGGGGTGCACACACAGGGCACATGGGGTCCAGACCTGAGAGGCGTGTGCGTGGGCCACACATGGGGCTGTCCCCTGGGAAAGCATGGGGCATGAGTGTGTCACCTAATAGGGGCAGGCTCCTGTTGTATGAAGAGAGAGTTAGCTGCTGTGGCAGGGGACCCCAATGTGTCTCTGCGGTAGCTAAGGTCAATGTTTGGTGTCACCCCTACAGGTGGAGGACCTGTGTAAAAAGGCGAGGGAGCTCAGGGCATGCTACCCGAGATTTGTGGCCAGGGTACAGCGCGAACGGATGGTGCAACAGAATGGTGAGTACTGTGACATGGCCCTGTAGGGCACTGAGTGGTGGAACCACAGGACCACTGTGACTGCGGAATATGATGTGTACCCAGGGGATGATATGTGTTACCTCTCCCACAGCTGATGCACGTGCTGCCATGGAGCCAGCGAGGCCGGAGGACCCGGATGTTGCTGCGGCCCGGGAGGAGGCCAATGACGACGTAGGCCTGCAGGGCGGTGAAATAGATGAGCCACATGAAGATGGCGATGGAGGGCACGTGGGTGAATCCCCACGCCCCAACGAGGGAGAGGAGGGGGACGTGGAGGATGAGGGGCATATGGGAGGGGATGGGGAGGAGGCGGATAACAGGGAGAGTGATGGGGTGGAGTTGGGGGACCGGGGAAATGAGGGGGGGGGAGAGGGAGGATGTGGGTGACAGAGAAAGGGAGGGGGAGGAGGGGGAGGATGGGGAAGGGGATGTGGAGAGGGTGGTGGAGGCAGGTGGGGGGAGGGGCTTTACAGTGTGGGTGGAGGGGGGGACAGGTCCCCAATGGTACGCTACGCCACAGAGCAATGGGGGCACCAGCCACCTGCCCCATGATCCTGGCTAAGCATGCCCTTTGGACGTGTGTCTGCCACACATTGCCACAGACAGGTCAGCCATGCATGCAGCCACACAGACACGGGGAGATGTGTGTCTGTGCGGCTGCATGTGCGGTCTGTGCCTGGCTGTGGCTGTGCGTGCCCAGGCACACGCTCGGAGGCAGTTCGCCCTAATCCAGGGGCAGGTGCTGGCGACCCTGTCCATGGTGGCTGACCGGCTGCGTGAGCTCAATGAGCGCCTTCCCGGAGCTGCACCTGGTCAGCCACCATTCGACAGGGGTTCCCGGGGTATGTAGTGTGGGGACACACATGGCACACCCACCCTGTGACGGACCGTGCCATTGCCTCTCCATCACCACGTCCACAGGGATGGGGGTGCCCAATGCTGTGTGGCTAGGAGGCCTAGTTGGACCATGCTGGTCTTTATCTGCCATCATATACTATGTAACAATGTTGGAAGTTGCTATGTGTGTCCCAGTTCAGAGAGGGCATCTGTTATAAATGTTATACGTTTAATATATGAACCTGGTGGTCAGATGTCCCTCATTGCTAGGTGACAGTGCTGTGCGAGTGATGGGTGTGTCAGTGTTCACTCTGAGAGGCGAGGGAGGACGTGGACCAGGTAAGGGCTGCGGTGAGAGCACCTCCACAGACATGTCACAGCTACGTTGCTGAGAGGGTGGGGCAACGAGCAGGGGGGAGAGTGGCGTGCATAAGTGACGTGTGACAGCAGATGTATACGAAGGTGCGGGGCGCGCAGCACAGGGGGACAATTGGACATATGGCGGGGGAGGGTGGACGGCCTGTGTAACCTATCCAGCATAACCCCATAGTGTTAGGCTGTGGAGGCAAAGGTAGGACGGATGAGGTGTATGCGTAGGGGTGGGGTTAGGGTGAGAACACAGAGGGTGCACCTCAGGAGGTGGTGAAGCTGGTGCCTGAGGGGGGGGGGAGTGAGCGGTGTTGCCAGCAGTGACCGTGTAGGCTCCGGCAAAGGTTGGCTAGATGGCAAGCACGTATACCAGCATGCAGGGTGGGAAAGGGGGATGGGACAGGGTTGCCCAATGATCCGCTGGGAGACGCGTGACCACCTTGGTGCATGGTGTGACGGGTGTAATGGCTGGCCCTAGGGGGTGCAAGAGCATACTGTCAGTGGAGTGCATTGGCCCATCGGTGGTGGCACCCACAGGGGTGTGGGGGTCTGGGGGTGGGCACAGCAGAGGGTGGGGACGGGGGATTGGCGGGATAATGCCCTGTGGAGTGGCACAGTGCGCCGTGGCTTTGGATGGGGTAGAGCGCAGTGTGGATGGTGCGACAGGTGACATTTAATGGATGTAGCTTATGGAGCCAAATGTGGTATTGGGATGTGCTTGATGGGAGGCATGGGAGTGTAGGTGTATATTGCGGCCACTGGTGCACAGAACATAAGAACATAAGAACATAAGATATGCCATACTGGGTCAGACCAAGGTCCATCAAGCCCAGTATTCTGTTTCCAACAGTGGCCAATCTAGGTCATATGTACCTAGCAGTTTCCCTAAGAGACACAAGTTCCACAATGCTTGTACTGGGTCAAGCATTGATATCTTCGGTCACTTCTTAATAATGGTTTATGGACCTTTCCTCCAGGAACTTGTCCAAACCTTTTTTAAACCCAGCTACACTAACAGCCTTTACTACATCCTCCGGTAACAAATTCCAGAGTTTGATTACACGTTGAGTGAAAAAATATTTTCTTTTATTAGTCTTAAATAGTTTACCCTGTAGCTTCATTGCATGTCCCCTAGTCTTTCTATATTCTGATAAGGTAAACAATCGATCTACGTTTACCCGTTCCACTCGGTTCATTAATTTATAGACTTCTATCATATCTCCTCTCAGCCGTCTCTTTTCCAGGTTAAAGAGCCCTAACCTTTTTAGCCTTTCTTCATAGGAGTATCCTTCCATCCCCTTTACCATTTTGGTGGCTCTTCTCTGTACCTTTTCTAAAATCGCTATATCCTTTTTAAGATACGGCGACCAGAACTGCACACAATATTCAAGGTGCGGTCTCACCATGGAACGATATAGAGGCATTATAATATCTTTTGTTTTATTTTCCATTCCTTTCCTTATCATACCTAGCATTCTATTTGCTCTCTTGGCCGCCGCTGCACACCTGATGGGTAGGCCATACCGGGGGGTCACTCTAAGGTGTGGGAAGCTGCAAGGGTGTGCTCAGGGGAACACAGTGGACATGTGTCACGGGAGACGCCAAGGTGGATGGCTGTGGGAGCCTGTGAACCGGAGTACGTGACATGTGCAGTGCACATACTGTTTGGGTTTAGCGTGATGGGAGCGGCCAATGTGGCTCTCCATGCAGGACATACAGTGCACCTAAACCAACACAGAGACTAATGGGGGGTGAGGGCTCAACAGGGTATTGGTCCACGGGGTCTGTGCACCCCCACGACACAATGCAAGCCACCACGGCATGGGAGTGGTGGTCCAGCATTGCAGGTTATGTGATTGGCTGCGTACCCATGGTGGACATGGCTGGGGGGTGGCAATGGCTGGTTACATCAGTGGCACTGTGTCGTGCCCTGGTCACGGGCCAGGGGGTGGGGTGGGGTTGTGAGAGTGTCGGTCCCCAAATGAAACAATGAACACATGTCTCCATCACTGGCCACCTGTGTAGCCCTTTATTTGGCCCTCCCTCTGCCACGCCTTGGGCGGCCCCGCCCAACCCTTGGTGTTTCTTGCACCCCTGCTGCTGGTGCTGCTGCTGCTGCAGGTGTTAGTGGTGGTGTTGGCGCTGGCTGCAGATGGATGGTGACTGCTCCGCCGCCTGACGCTATCCGCTCAAGGGTGTCAGCCATCCGCTCAGCCGCCGTGGCCATGCGGTCCACACCAGCCAGGACCCCAGACATGGTCCGCTGCAGGCGGCGTGCCATCCTCAGTTGGCGCCGCTGTGCCCAGGCCACCGACCGTAGTACATGCCGTATACCTGTGGGGAGAGGCCATAGTGCAATGTGAGACAGGGGGAAACCAACACCTGTACAGAGGCATATCAACCATAGCACATTAGGGCACTCACCCTCTGCATCTCTATGGGCTGCTGCAGAGTGCGCCTGCATCTCCCCAATGACATTTGCCACAGCAGCCAGTGCCTCATTCCGGGATCGCTCCGCCTCATCCGCAGGCACGTCCCCTGTGCCTGCAGTGGTGGGTGTTGTATCCCTGTCTGCAGATTGTGGGACCTGCATGTCCCCATCCCCCAGGGGTGCAGCCTGCCCCTCTGCTCCCACATGGGCCACCTCCACCACAGTGTCCACTAGGCTGGATGGTCCTGCGGCTGACTCGTCCTGTGCCTCCTCCTGTGCCTCCTCCTGTGCCTCGATGGCGCTGATGTCACCTGGTTGCCACAAGGTTACATAGGTCAGATGGGGGTCTGTCTGCCTCCCCACCCCGTCACATCCCCCCTCAGGCATCTGTGGGTTGGTGATCCGCGTGTGTCTGGTCCATGGCTCTAGTGGCAGCCCACTACGTTTGTGCACTCCCCATGCAAGTAGCCCCTGTGCCCTTCTTCCCCGGGCCCCCCACACCCCTGGGTGCTGCCGCACACCCCATGCATGGCCATCAACACCCTCATCCTGCCACCACCCAGCATGTCCTAAGCAGGTGCAGTGTGCCTTCCGGTTGGCCGTCTTCCTACCCGTGTGGCCCTACTGCCCCTGCCAGCCCTGCACCGTGAGCCATGCAACATGTCGGCACCTTCTGCTGCCACTGTGGGCCTGCCACCCCTGCACAGGCACCCATTCACTTACTTTTGCCGCCCACTGCCACCCATAGACAGGCCCCCCACTGTGGCTCGTGAATGGATGCTGCCTCCGTGTCTCAGTTGCCCCCCAATTCCCAACCAGCCACGTACTGCCCCCCCCCCTCTGTTGTGGCGCAAACCATGTGCCTGTGCTACCTCCCACAGTTGGACCGCACTCCCCCCTTACCTGCTTGTGGGTGTGCTGTGTCCAATGCAGGGGGAAGGCCATGCACATACATTGGGCCAAGTCTCTTGACAAGGCGACGTTCAAGGTCAGACAGGTTTGCCAATTGAGCTGGGCCCCCTCCAGTGCCTTGGGCCCCACGTTTCTACCTTACAAGCTCAGTCCGTATGCTCCTCTTTATATCGCAATAGCGTTTTCTCAAACTCTCAATGTCCCGATGGGGTCCCCCTGCTGCTGCCTGGACCTCGGCCCATGCCCTGGTGCGAGTGGCTATTGTAATGGTGGAGCTCTGGCGTCCGAACAACAGGTCATACTGGGACCCTGGGCTGCCTTGGTCTCCCAGCTCCACTTGCCTGTGCACTTGGTGTTTGATGAACCTCAGATGGCCCTGGCACCTCATCTTTGCCACATGTGTTTTGTGCTGGTGGGTGGGTGGGCTGGTCCACTGCATGTTCCTGCTCCTCTCCATACCTGTGCTCCATGCTGTCGTGTATGGTTGTGCTCGGGGGGTTGCCATACAGAGCCTATCATACATATAGGTTTTGCTTGGGTGTGGGTTGCGGGGCGTTGGCTACGCACCCGGCTACGCGCACAACCACGCGCGTCACGACGCGCATGGAATCACACAGAAAGTGACATCATATGTGTTCATGTAGGCAGCAGGCGCCATTTCAGGGATCCATCCTACACGTGCCTTCATAACAGTTTTGTAGTCTGTACTCCTGACCCACATATTCCAACGTTTGATGTATTGTATGTTTGTCTGTGCCTTAGCAGTAGCGCTGGACGCTGCAGCAATACGTGACACGTACGTTACATCATTCAGATGTTGCACGCTTCGTTACGCGCGTTACAACGCCTCTTGCGTTCCCTGCTCGTGGGAACGTTCGTTGTACGTCACTCCTACATTGGCATCTGGGTGTGGTGTCTAGTGTGATATGCAGTTTCTTTACATCCTGCTACATCTCAGGGACTCACGTAGATGATTGTCCAATGTCGATGATTGACCGCGGGTGCTTTATGGGAACGCGCGATCCAGCCGTTGCAAACAGGTATGTTTTATGTATGCTGTATTCTGGATCTTTCTATTCCACCAGGTGTGTACCGATCATGTGATGTCCATCCCCTTTTCGACTCCTATTTCTAACCCAGCTATCCTCCAACCTGTGTCTATCATGGCTCAGACTGCGCATGCAGGTGGTGCAGTGGTTGCATTGGTTGAACTGGCTAGGCTGCTTTTTCCAGAGGAGGGGGATGCTTTTCCTGGGGCTGCGAAGCGCGACTACTATTCTAAGCTTATTTCCTCAACTAACTCTTCTCGGCAACTTTATACTATTTTTCGTTCCTTAACAGCGTCCCATTCTGCTCTCCCCCCCTTCCCCCCCTTCCTCTACTGCCCCCGACCCTTCCTCCCTTGCTTCCTTCTTTCTTTCCAAAGTCCAGACTCTTCGCCAGGCCTTCCCTTCTTGTCCTTCCCCTCTTTCCCCCGTAGTGGGTTCTTTCCCACTTTCTCCTTTGCTATCTTTATCTCCTCTCTCCTCTGTACCTGTCCTATCTCATTCATGGTCCTCATTTGAGATGATTTCCCCAGCTGTTCTTCATACTACCTATCTTTCTATCAGGAAGACCACTTGTTCTGCTGATCCTATCCCTTCCCGTTGGTTGTTGGATTCCTCCCTATCTCTCTCACCTTATATTCTTTCTCTTTTTAATGCTAGTCTATCCTCTGGTCTTTTCCCGACACCTTGGAAACACGCTCATGTTCGTCCTATTCTAAAATCCCGCACTTCTGACCCTACCGCACTTTCTAACTGGCGCCCGGTTTCCAATCTTCCTTTTCTTTCTAAGTTTCTCGAGAAACTTGTCTTTCTTCAGCTATCTGCTCACCTCGAGGCTTCTCTTGTCCTTCACCCTCGGCAGTCTGGTTTTCGCCCCGGTCACAGTACAGAGTCCATTCTTCTTTCTCTTCTTAACGAGGTGCATGCTGCTCACGATCACGGTCTTTTCACTCTTGCTGTCTCTCTCGATCTTTCTGCAGCTTTTGATCTGGTAGACCCCTTCACCCTTCTCGCCCGTCTTCAAGACGCTGGCCTTTCTGGTACTGTTCTCCACTGGTTTCGCTCTTTTCTTTCCTGTCGCTCCTTTTCAGTGGTTGTCGGGTCTGCTTCCTCACCTTCCACTTCTCTTCCTTGTGGTGTACCTCAGGGATCTGTCCTTGCTCCCCTCCTTTTCAATGTTTTCCTGGCCCCTCTTGCACTTGTGATCCAGCAGTTTGGTATCTCCGCATACTATTATGCGGATGATATCATTCTGCTGCATCACACAGATTCACACCACACCCGATATCTCTCCTCTTAATCGCTGTCTTTCCGCCGTTGCTTCCTGGTTTACTTCTAATTTCCTGCAAGTCAATCCCACCAAGTCATTTGCTATTTGGTTTACCCTTGGACGTCCCTCCCCCACTTGTGTTCCTTCCTTTTCTTCCCAACCCATCCCTCTCGTTTCATCTTTTAAGTACCTTGGTGTTATTCTTGATTCTTCTCTTTCCTTTAAAGAACACATCTCTTCCATCGTTCAACGTTCTTTTCTGTCTCTCAAACAACTCCGTCCTGTGCGCCCTTTTCTCTCACCCTCTGCTTTTGCTACCCTTATTCTTTCTTTTATTATATCTCGCCTTGATTACTGTAATGTCGCTCTGGCTGGCTTACCACTTTCTCAACTTTCCCGCTTACAACGTGTTCAGAATGCAGCTGTCCGTCTATTGTCTTGTGCTTCCCGTTATGACCATGTCACCCCCTTACTTTTGCACCACCACTGGCTACCGGGTTTCCTATCGTGTTCAGTATAAGGTTCTCATATTTGTGCATAGGGTAACTCATACAGGTGTCCCACTTTACCTTGCAGACCTTCTTCATTTCCGCACTCCCCATCGCCTGCTACGTTCTATCCATGTCAACCGTCTGGCCCTTCCTTCACCCTCCCAAGCTCATCTCGAGTCCACACGTTCCTCGGCTTTCTACTTTCTGGGTCCCAGGCTTTGGAATTCACTCCCCCCCCCCTCCGTGCAGAGCAATCATACCAAGCTTTCAAGCAACAACTAAAAACCCATCTGTTTTGTCTAGCGTTTGATCTCCCACCCCCGTCCTTGTCTTCTTCTCTTTCCCCAAGTTGATGTCTTTTCCTCTTCTAATTCGCTGTGCCTCTTTTTTCTGCTTCTCTTCTATCCTTTTAATATTTTAATTTGGCGTTCTTTTTAACTTTTCTAACAGCCTGTATTGTAATTTTATATTTGTAACTTTATATTTTTAATTTTGTAAACCGCCTAGACGCCACTGGTATGGGGCGGTATAAAAAGTATTTTAATAAACATAAACATAAACATGGGTGCAATGCCACTGCAACTCAGGCCTGCAGCTGTGGGGGCTGCACAGGCGGGTGTGGGTGACCAACGGCGCCGTAGGCGTGCTGAAGCACAACCCCGCCTGCAACGCCTCTACAGGCCCAGGGCCTTGCTCCAGGACCTGAGAGAGGGCCAGGTAATCTCCCTCTACCGGCTGGACACAGGGGCCATTAGGGAGCTCTATCAGGAACTCAGACCTGACCTTGAGCCCCTGACTGCCCGGTCACATGCTATACCGGGTATGACCAAGCTCCTGGCTGCCCTACTTTTCTTTGCCTCTGGCTGTTTCCAATCCTCGGTGGCAGCAGTGGGTGGGATGAGAAGGCCAACCTTCTTCCGCTGTCTCCACCAGGTACTGCGTGCCAAGGTCAGCCGGGTTGGGAATTACATTGCAATTCCCAATGGGAGGCTACATTGGGCGGCCCTGGCACAGGCATTCCATAGGTTTGCTGGGATACCACACGTGATGGGTGCTATAGATTGCACACATGTTGCCCTTGTTCCGCCACGTGACAGGGAGGTTGTGTACCGCAACCGCAGACACTTCCATTCCCTCAATGTGCAGGTTGTTTGTGATGCAAGTATGCGTATCCTGAATGTGGTCCCGCAGATTCCAGGGTCTGCCCTTGACTCCTATATCCTGCAGAACTCGCCAGTGTTCGGCCAGTTTGAGGCTGGCCAATATGAGGACTACGTCCTGCTGGGTGGGTATTCACCGTGTATGGCATGCACCTACTGTAGGTGGTTGTCTAGACACCATTGTCACCATTGTCCACTGCATGCCTGACATTGCGGTGTTCTTTCCGGGTGCAGACTATTGGGGGTGGCACACTACATCATGCCCTGTCACTGGTGTTTTGGTCACAGACATATGTGCAATGCCACCCATCTCTCTGTCTACCATGTGTGTGTGGTTGCTCTCACATGTGTGTCCCAGCGTCCTGTTCCGTGCCCTTGCCCTTTTTTATCTGAGTTACTGTGTCCAGGGGCACCCGTGCTGCATATGATGTGTCCCCTCCATGCCTGTGAGCAACACCTGCAGCTTGCCCATGGCCTCCACATCTGGGCATGGGCATACTGCACTGGCAGTTGTACATATGTCTACCAGTGGGGTCAGTCACTTGGCCAGCCCATATGTTGCATGGTTGTACGTGTGCCATCCTGTTGGGGGGGGATGGTGACACAGACACATCCTCGTGGTGGTCATTCTGTATGCGCGACCTTCTCTCTCTAGCCATGCTTCAGCTATGACACATGTCTGCTGCATGTCTGGGCACCTTCTTTGTTGTCCACTGCCACCCCCACCTGTTGCCTCCCCCCCCTGGAATGTATCCCAGTGGCCTATGCTGTGTGTGCGCCTGATCAGGCCAGCCACCTACTTGCACACCTGTGCATCCCTGCACCCCCGGGTGTGTTTTGCCACTGTTGGACATCTTAGCTCACAGCTCCCACCATTGCTCTCTCGGCACAGTTTTTGCACATGTCCTGTGACACGGTAACATGGGTGTGCACCGCCCCTATCGGCATTTCATGGTCATTTGCCTCTGGCCTTGACAGCCTCTGATGCACTACCACTGTGTGCACTGCTTTTGCCTCATATCTGTGTGCATGGCCTCTCGGCTGTCCAGTTCTGTATTGCTACGTCTGTCATTCCATTGGTGCATCATCACACATGTAACTTTGCACCATTGTTTTCTGCAGGTGATGCAGGATATGGGTGTCGCCCCTGGCTGCTTACCCCTGTGCGTCTCCCTCGGCCAGGTGCAGAGATACAGTACAATGAGGCCCATGCCTCCAGTCGCTCAGTGATTGAGCGCACCTTTGGCGTTCTCAAAATCGCTTCAGGTGTCTGGATAGGACTGGCGGGGCCTTACAGTACGGACCCTTGACTGTGGCAAAGATCATCATAGCCTGTTGCATCCTCCACAACATTGCTCTCAGGTACAATGTTCCAGTCGATATTAATGAGGATCTCGGGGTGGATCCTGTGTGCCCTCCTGCACCGGGCCATGGTGACACACGTGCGTGGATGGCAGCCAGGCAACATCTGATCGAGGAGCTCTTTTCCTTTAAGTTATGGGTGTGCTGGGGACGTGTCTCTGGGTTTGCCATGTGTGAGCTGGTGTATGGATTGTGCAGCACTGCCATCTCATGTCTCCATATCTCTGTTATGTTCTTGGCTCCACAGGATGAGCTTCTATGTTCCGGGCCCACAGGGATTGGCTGACTATGCTGCCCGATGCTGTGCTGCATGTGGGGAGTGTGTGTTCATATATGCACCATTCCGGTTGACTCGGGTGAGTTGGCAGATAGTGAGGATTGCATTGCTGTAGTCACGGTTAGACACATATATGTTGTTTTCTCTCCACTGCTCCTATGGTGATGCACATGTCTTTGGCCCACTGCTCCATCACCCTTAGCTTCCATCTGTCACACATGTAGCCATTACCTGTTCACATCTTGGGAGTCTTCATGGTGTATCTTACACATATTGTCAGGCTGTGTGTGTACACGGGCACAGGGCATTGTATTGTTGGAGGGTATGTTGAACAGTCACTGCCATTGAGTCATTTGCAAGATTTGTGCCACTCATGCATGTACTGTGATGTGTGTCTCCACTTGTCATTGAGTGTTCGGAGTCCAAACATCTGAACCTTCTGGCATGCGTACCTTGTCACACAGTGTATGTTACTGTTTCTGCTTGACCTGTCTACATGACCGGTCATTCTGCGCTACCCTGCCTATCTGTGTTGTAGGGATGTGTCTGGCCACCTCTCCAGTTATGTTCCCTCATCCCTCTGTTACCTTCTGCTTGTGGGCTAATGTACATTGTGCACATGTGTCATATATTTTTCTCAGATGTGTCACAGTTTTGCTGGTGGTCCAATGTACATCAACATTGTGTTTCCGCAAAACACAATGCACCATGGACATGTTCCACTCACAGCTACCCATGCAGACGTGGTGATGTCTGCCGTCCATTGGTGTCTGCATCCGCTATTGGGGTTCTTTGTACTATTGCCTGACACGGACATTCCCAGTCAGGCCACTGGTCTACCTTCAGGTAGGCCTCACCTTCCATCCTCTGGGACATACACCACGTGCTGATGCTGCATTTGGCCTATTGCTATCAAAATGTCCTTCGTTGTTATCTCTGTGTGCCACCACTGCTGCACATGCTCTGGACCCCTGGGGTGTCTGCGTGTCATGTGCATTTACATGAACATATTGGGATGGTGTCCTGGTCTTCAGGGACATCTCCTGCAGTGGTCCATGTGCACTGTGCTCAGTGTTGTGGCCATGTCATGTGGTGCTATCTATGCATTCTGGGTGTTGCTCTTTTTATGTGTGTGTCTCCTTTCTGTCCTCCAGGTATCGTGGGTGGGTGTGCCATTCCCTTACCTGATATCTGCATCTTTTCACACAGGACACTGACAACAATGATGACACCTGTTCTCCACTGCATCTGGTGATCCCGTCATCCATATCTGCTTGGCCACAGCACCCATGTGAGCGTGTTCCTGGATGTTGCTTACACAGGGAGATGGTCCTCTGCACTTTGGACACAGGCCTTTTTTTCTGACTCATTGCTGGCCTATTGTTACTGTTACTATGGTGACTTGCCTGCCATTGCTGCCATGACCTGTCTGGGTGTTTCGTTTTTTGCAGTAGGGGGGTGGTGAGCTGTACATGGGTTGGTGGTTTTTGAACCGTCACTGTTGGCATGGCATGTTGCCTTGTCACTCTGCATGCTTTCACCAGGGTCTTTTGGTTCCTGGGGCTGGTGTCTGCTGTGCATACAGTGAGTGCATACACTGTGCGGACATGTCATGGTGAGACCCTCCACCTCACATATTACTGTCTGTTTGCAAAGCCTGCTGAGTTAGGGCTTTGGATTTTGGGTGGCACCAGCAGGGGGAGGTCAGGGTGTGTAGGCTCCACGGGCAGAAACAGGTGGGTGGCGTCGCAACGTGGGTTGGGTGTGTCCTTGCGACGTTGGCTGCCACACAGGCCCCATGTCGTTCTTCAGGTCATATGGTGCACCGGAATGCAGTATACGATGTCTGCTTGAGTCTGGTGATTGCCTGTTGGGGACAGATGTTTGCACCTTCGTTGTTTTGGATATTTTGGGGATTGGTCACCCCATTTCATTGCCACTCGTGTGCTTGACATTTTGGGTGACACCTGGCAGTTGTCTTTTCCTTCCTTGTTTGCTGCTTACTTGGCCATATGATGTGTGCAGCCCCATCACATCTCCGCCCACCCATCCATGGTTGAGCTGTTCATGTCCGTGTGGCATGTTTGCTGCCCCTGTGCCACATTGTCTGGACTAATTGTAGTTCTCCTCCTGGGGTGGTGCATGTGCTGGGCTACCTGTGTATTGGTGCTGATGATGTTGGTTGGCCTGGGCCTCATCCCTGATCTTGTTGGTCATTAACATGCTCCTCTTTCAGTCCATTGCCCTTTCCACAGCCCATCCACATGGCTCTCCATTGGCCTAACCCCTTCCACCCCTCATGTGACCATTTTCTTCTCACTTGTGGTGTCCCTCAGGGTTCGGTCCTTGCACCACTACTGTTCAATGTATTCCTGGCCCCATTAGCACTACTAATCCAGCAATCGGGTATTTCAGGGTACTACTATGCCGACGACATTTTCCTTTTGCACCATACCTCCTCTTCCCATCCTGACATCACCCCATTAAATAAGTGCCTATCCCTGGTCTCCACCTGGTTATCCTCAAACTATCTTGTTCTTAACGCCTCCAAGACTGCTGCTATCTGGTTTCCTCACACTTCTGCTTGTCCTTCACTTACTCCTTCCTTCTCTGGCTCTCCCATTTCCTTAGTGCCTAAGCTTCGTTATTTAGGTGTTCTGCTTGATAGCGCTCTCACATTTGCTGATCACATCTCCCAGGTTTCTCGATGTTCTTTCATTTGTCTCCGAACCATTCGTGCCATCCGTCCGTTCTTATCCCCTCAAGCTTTGATCACTCTCCTTCTCTCACTTGTTATTACCAGGCTAGATTTTTGCAACTCCATATTTGTTGGTATCCCCCATTATCAGCGTCAACGACTACAACTTCTACAGAACACAGCGGCCCAGATGATTACCCATGCTTCCCCCCGCGATCATATCACTCCTATTCTGCAACAGCTTCATTGGCTCCCAGTATTATTTCGGACAAAATTCAAGATCCTTACACTTGTTCATCGTGCCATTTATTCCCATAGACCTCAGTATTTAGCTGACCTGTTAACATTCCATACACCCACCCGGAGTCTCCGCTCTATTCATATCAACCGCTTACACCTCCCTTCCCCCTCACAAGCACATCTGCAGGTCACTAGACAGTCAGCCTTCTTCTATGTCGGCCCCTCCCTGTGGAACTCCCTGCCTACTGTCTTAAGATTGGAAGAGTCCTATCCCAAATTTCGTTCCCTCCTGAAGACCCACCTTTTCTTCTCCGCTTTCAACCTCCCTCCTAACCCTTGACTCTCCTTCCCCTTTATTTTGAGTCCCACCACCTCCTTTTCACTCTTTTATCTTTCCTGTCTATATTGATTGTATTTCCTTTCTCTCTTTCTTTTTTTTTTTTGAATTGTAAACTGCCCCGGTGTAATGGGGGGCGGTATATCAAATGTTTGATAAACAATAAACAATGTGTCACTCCCCTGATCAGTTGCATGTTGTTTACACTGCATTATATTTCCTGGTGTGTGTGTGTGTGTGTGGATCTGTTCATATGTGCCTTCCATCCCACCTATGGACTGTGTTGTTGGCTGTGGACCCCTCCTCCACATGTGTACTGCATCTTGGTTACGCTCTGTGGTTCCATCGCCTGACACGCAGCTGTGGTTTTGGATGTTGACATGCTGTGATCCTGTCTGCATCCATTTCTGTGTGCCTCAGGGTGTTGTTGTGGTCATTTTTTTTCTGCAGTGCTTTCCATCCTAGTGGTCATAGCTTTGCACTCTCTCTGTTCCCCTGTTTTTATGCCTTTCCAGCACTGGTACCTGTGGTCGCTGTAACACTCATCTCTTGGCTTCTACGTCCTGGCCGCTCATATTATCCTAATCACATTTGCTGTCCATCCTTTGGTCCATCTATCTGCATCATTGTGGTGTGAGATGTCCTGTATGTTGCTGTGGACTGTCGCCCCGTATCCTACCCTGCTACCCTTGTCTGCATTGCATCTCTTTTTGCTTGGCGGTCCCGTGCCTGTTCTGCGTTTTAGACTCACTCCTCTGGCCACCTCACCCTCCACTGGGGGACACATATTCTCCTCACCTGCCACACACTGTTTTTCCGGTACTCCAGGGTGCCAACACCCTTTGCTGTGGTGCTGTTGCCACCACCATGTTTGCCTGCGCTGCTGCCAGACACATGTGATGCCGTCAGGGATGAGGGTCCGGTAACTCCCTACTCGCCCTCCATCTGTTGCCTGTTCATTGTCTTTACTGTGGGTTCTATGTGGTGTTCGTACTACATCTGTCTCTGTTCCACGCAGGTCCTGCAGGCCCTCCAGACACACCTTACAGCCCCTACGGCACACTGACCTTGGCAAACATACCATTTTTGGAGCACCGTGCCATATGGTTCTATGGGCCAAGGTTCCATCAGCACTCTCCTATCCCTATGTACCTCATATTGCACTTAGCTTTGGACACCTGTCTTGACACCGTACTGGTACACCTTTTCAGGCTTCTTCTTGGGCACACTGTTGGGCTACTGTCTTTTGCTGCTCTATGGCAGTGGTGCACATATTCATTTCTCCCTTTCGGGCCAGGCGCTGTGGGGGTGCCTACCCCCTCCTATGGTCATCTCGGGACTGCTGCTTTGCATGTGCAGTGCACCATGGGTACTGTTGCATACACCCATATCCTTAGCACCCCAGCAGGCACTTTGGGTGGTGACATGGCGCCCCTCGGTGCACAGTCAGGGGGTTGTGGTTCTGGTGTTACGGACATCTGCATTTTCTTGCGCACACTATCCATAGTATGTTTGGTTTTTGCTTTTGCTTTTGCCAGTGACATTCAGTTTTGGAAAGGGGTCTGTGATGTTATTGGGCCTTATATATTTGGTAATGATCATGGCCTTGGTCTTGATTGTGTTTGCCATATGCCCTTGGTTGCTGAGACCTTGCTTTGTTTCCTTGTCAAGCATTCCTTGTATGTACATAGTGCAACTTCTGTGGTTCTGGTGTGGGTGTTTTGGTCATTTCACAGTTCTGCTCCAGTAGCTGGCCACCTCATTATTGGGACTGTGTTATTTGCACTAGCAATATGAGCGAATAGTTACTTCCATGCCTGGGGGGGGCCCTAGGTCATGGGTTTCAGCACACAGTGGATCATTTGGTGCCCCTTGGAGGGGCATTTTGTTATCTTGCTTTACATTGGTGCTGACAGCAGCAACACCCTCACACTGCAGACTCCTCACAGTGACTCATCAGGGACCCTATAACATGCCCTATGGGGTGCTTTGTGACACGCCCTATAGGGTGCTCTGGCGGACAGTGCACATTAACCTTTGCCCTCTGGTGTGGCTTTTAGGGTGCCCTATATGACACCTTCGGGTTATATCCCTGTGAGTGGGTGTTTGCCAGCAGAACTTGTTGGACGTACAAAACAAGCTACCTATGACATCACTGATTTAGTGTGGGGGTCATGACGCACACTCATCCACAGATATGTCCGCCTGGCAGGGACACATTCACTTGGTACAGGGCCCATAGTTGGGCCAAATGATGCATGTTGTGGTGGCGTTTGCTGCTGGCGTACAATGGCAGGGCAATTGGGTTGTTCCCTGCCTTGTTTCAAGCACAGTTTGACGTTGTCTTTCCTTTATTAAATGATTTGTGTATATATTTGACTTTGTACGTTTCACACACCCGGTTCTGGCTGCAGATTCACACTGTTTTCTACTTTTGGGGGCTGAGGCTCTCTTGATTAAAAGGCCACTCCCAATGAGGGGAGGTGGGCATTTTTTCCTACCTCTCAGGTTGTTTGTGTCCGACAAAAATATAGGGTTATCTATGGTTTAAACAGAGTGGTGACTAGTTATACATATAAGTAACTACTGTTTGTGGAGGGTACTGTTGTAAGCAGCTTTGGTCCTTGGGCACACAGGGGGAATCTGAACTCACAGACCTTGCACCACCTGACAGTGTCTTACCCATTGTGCTACGGATCTGGCTGCCTTAGAGGATACCTTTTCTAGCTTCTTATGGGGCACCCTGTTGGGATACTGTCTGTTGCTACTATGTGACAGTGACGCACACAGTCATTTCGCCCTACCATGCCAGGGGGCTATGTGGGTACGTACCCCTTCTTGTGTTCATCTCTGGACTGCTGGTCTGCATGTGCAGTGCACCATGGGTATGCTTGCATTGGTACAGATCCTAGCCAACACATCAGGCAGTTAGGGTGGTGTCCTGCTGCCCTTCAGTAGCCAGCCAGGGGGTTGCTAGCAGCTATGGGGCTGCAGCCCAGTGATTCGTTCATTGCCTGTGGGGCCAGTGGTCATGGGTTCAGACCCACAGTGGACTCCTTTTATAGGGCTGTCTGCAGCGTTGTATATTTTTAATACACATGACTGCCACCAGCGACAGCCCCTCAGCATAATATAACCTTACAGAGCCTCATAGGGCGCCCCATGTGGCACCTTATCTGGCGCCCTTTACGTTCCCTTATAGGATGTTCTATGGGGGACATTTTGATGTGCCTCAGCGGACAGTCCACTTTATAATGTAGCCTATAGTGTGCGTTATGGGGTGCCTTCTACGACACCTTCGGGTATGCCACTGTGTGGGGGTGTTTGCTGGCAACCCTACAAAAAAATACATATATATGCCCCCTCACTCACTATATAATGTACAGGGTGCTGCGTCAGCCAGCCTTATGCATCTGGCACCCTGGGGACTCGAACCCATTATGCCTGTATCAGCAGTCAGTGCAGTAACCATTGTGCTACAGCTCTGTATCAGTGATGTATGTCTGGGCGCCTTCTTATGCGTAATGCGCGGTGACGCGCCATGGCACCCTGTAACACTCGTTAGTTTTTGGAACGCGCGTTAGTGGTTACGATGTCCCGCCCATGTCCTTATTTGGGGTTTTTGTCACTACCGCGGCTCCTAACGCGAATTGCACTAACGCGGTTTAGTAAACATACCCCTAGGAATCACCACCCAGGAAAAGGATCTGGGCATCATCGTGGATAATACATTGGAACCCCACTGCCCAGTGTGCAGCCGAGGTGAAGAAAGAAAATTTAATGTTAGGAATTACAAGGAAAGGAATGGAGAATAAAACCAAGGATATTATAATGCCTCTGTATCACTCCATGATGCAACTGCACCTTGAATATTGTATGCAATTCTGGTTTCCATATCTTTAAAAGGATATAGCCGAATTAAATAAAGTACACAGAAGAGCAACAAAACTGATAAAGGGGGATGGAAGGATACCTCTACTAGGAAAGGCTTAAAAGGCTAGGGCTCTTCAGCTTTGAAGAGAGACTGCTGAGGGGAAGATATGATAGAGATCAATAAAATAATAAGTGGAGGGGAATGGGTAAACATAGATCAGTTGTTTATTCCTTCCAAAAGTAGAAAGACAAGAGAGCATGCAATGAAGCTACAATTTAGCACATTTAAGACTAATCAGAGAAAGTATTTTTTCACTCAATGAGTAATCAAACTCTGAAATTCATTGCTGGTGGATTTAGTAAAAGCTGTTAGCATAGCTGAGTTTAAAAGAGGTTTGGACACGTTCCTGGAGGAAAAGTTCATAAACCATTATTAAAGTGGACTGGGAAAATTCACTCATACACCTGGGATAAGCAGCTTGCACTCTCTTTACTTTTTGGGAACATGACAGTTACTTGTGACCTAGATTGGCCATTGTTGGAAAAAGGATACAGGGCTTGATGAACCCTTAGTTTGACCTAATATGAGATATCTTATGTTCTTATTTTTTATTGCCTATGCTGCATTGTCTCTGAGAAGGCTGCATAGTCAGCTGTGGGAAGGCCCTCAGGAACTCAGAGATACACCGTGATACTGCAGACTAACTGAGACCTGCAGTGGCTGCCAACACAGAGTGCAAATTGCCAGTTGCTAAGAAGGCAAGGAGTGTGGTGATCTTTAGGTGGATAGATATGGGATAGGTCCTGTGCATGGTTAAGCTGAGGAGAAGCTCCAGTTCCTTGCAGAGCTGGTCGATGGTGTCTTATCAAAGCCATACCTGGTGAGGCATTGCTCATCAGTCAGGTCCATGTACAGGGTTCTGAGACTATAAACCCTGTGATATGGGTGCTTCCTTGCTGCCCTCCTTCACTCCCTGTGAGCCTCATGCAGCACTGCCAGCACACAGTGTTCATTCCTCCCTGCCAGCTAACTCTCACCACCAGTACCCTTGCACACACCATAAGCACCCTTGTGCATCTCACCACCCTGTGATTTCCTTGCACATGTAATCACTCTCACTTGCACAGACACTCACCCATCCACAGAGATAAAGGCACAAACATACCCACGGGCACCAATAGACATATACACAGACACTTACACCCACACCCACACACGGGCTAACTTAACAGCACAACACTGGCTATGAGGCACCTAGACATAAATGGAAGTCTTACAGCACAGCACATACATAGTACTCAGAAATCCACACAGACACAAACTGTGGTCTAACAGCAGAATACAATCAGAAACACAGGGAGGCACACAGACAAACAACCCTATAGGACTTCTGGCAAAGCTCATAGGACACCTAGCCATAGTGATAACAGATACAGCGTGGAGTAGTTTAGGTACATGGGGGTTGGAGGCTTGGAACAGAAGGGATGGAGTCTGAGAAGGTTTGGGGAGTGGGCAGATAATGGATAGGCCAAGCACGGGGAGGGTTACTGACAGGACACATATGTGCACACAGATGACAGTCAAGTAAGGGGTTCAATAGCCAATCTCCTCAAGTCACCACACAGTTAGTCCAAGCAAACTGCAAAGTCCCCAGTTTTTTCCATCTTTATTACAGGTCTAATGTGCCACACGCAGGGGCAAAGAACTGCAGGCATCCAGGTGTTTCAGAAATATATTCTGGGCATGCACCTTTCAGATATGCCTTCGCCCCACACTGACATGCCCCAGGAATGCCCAGAACGTAAACATCCATGCATGGATATTACTCCAGTGCACACATCTATATTGCTGTCTTTCCAAAATGGTGATTTTCCCATGCCCATGACTTGCATCTGGTATTAATGACATGTCCAAAACATGTTTAGCCCTTCTAAAATGATCCCTTTTGGATTCAAATAGACACTGTGAAAAGCATCTTCTGATTTATATTAACTTTAATATAAAACTTGAATCAAAATAAACAAGATATAATATAAAAGGTTCCCTGCTTTAATCCTTCCCCCATAGATATGGCCAGCGAAGAAACCAAAAGCTAGACTTACTAAAGTAAATTATCGTGTTAGAAGGTGCTTCCACCATTAAAATGCATTATTACTAAACTGGTCACTCTGCAAAAAATGGGATCTGTGGCAAATAACATGTATTGATACATGTTAGCATGTCGCAACACGGTAGTGTCTTTTAGCAAATCTAGTCACAAATTTATATTGTGACAAAATCCAATCGAATATGATGTGAGTTTGCCTGGAGTGAAGACATAACAGGTTTGCTATTCACTGTGATATGCATTTTTTTTCCTAGCAGACACAATGCAACACTCAGTTTTATTTTTCGACAGGTTCATGTAATCCTTCTGTTTAGTAAAAGGAATGAGTTGACTCGGAGCAGCTGTGCTAAAAGACATACCATAGCTGCGGACTCCAAAGGGACCCAGATGCAGACAGATGTTCTCCATCATCATAGGCTGTAAGGTACTAACATTAGTCCTTCATCAATCACAAGCTCTAAGTAATAATTGTGCTTTGTCATCCTCTTTTCTGTCAGGCAGTGAAGCATATAATGGACTGAATTCCACAGCGGTAGCACTATGTGCTCCTTTTATTACCATGACAAGTAACTTCTTTCTTGAAATGATATCTACTTGCTTAGAATCAACTAGCTCTACTTGAAATATGAGCATTGTTGGTAAATGTCAGGAATTTTTGTCAAAAATGTACCCTTAGTCTTCAGTAGTTTCTTGTTCCACGAAGATATAAAAACATATCTATATCTATTGCTTATGAACACGGCAGGTAGGATGCCAGGTTGTCTAGGGCAGAAAAAAACATCTCTATCCCTACCCCATCCCACACCTATTCCTCCACTTCTAGCCCTCAATATGTATCATTAAAAACCTCCATTTACCTCCAAACCATAATTTCAAAATCATAATCTTCACTACAGGGCAATTATTTAGATATGAATGATTCAAATTACCTGCTTGAATATGCAGAAATGTGGTGTCAAATATTGTTAATGTCTGATTTTTATATTTCTATTTCTCAGTTTGGATTATCAAGGGGTCCTTTTACTAAAGTGCAGTAAGTTTATGCACTGACCATTCCTTAGGAACTGAAACTAACATGTGGTAGGTGTCCAACATGTTCCCGGAAGTTACCATACTGAAAGATTCCTTGCCTACTGAGGTGACATGCATTGCACCAATGTTAATTGCAACACTTGCAGTTGGCATGTGGTAAATACCGTGCACTAACTGCAATGTGTAGTCCAAGCCCACTCTCTACCTATAACCTACCCATTCCCTACCCTAAGGGCAGCAGAACATCGTTTTAGTTGTAAGAACCAA
The DNA here is from genome assembly GCA_033557465.1 of Ichthyophis bannanicus. NCBI lineage: Eukaryota > Metazoa > Chordata > Amphibia > Gymnophiona > Ichthyophiidae > Ichthyophis > Ichthyophis bannanicus. The sequence continues at coordinate 1,037,926,479 of CM066033.1, read as the reverse complement.
ACAAATGAATCTTCAACCCTGCCCCCTAGTTCTCTAGCTGCTGATGCTGTGTTGGGCAAAATATTGGTGGGGCCATGGCTCCAGGGCCCTCCCCATTCTACTGCCTATGCCCCACCCCATTGTGCAATGAGCAGTTAATGCAGGAACTAGGATGCAGTAAGTGTCATGCCAGCATGGTCACAGTTACCATGACACAACGCTAGCCACTTACCATGCGTTAAACAGCACATTAACTTTTATCTCACTTTAGTAAAAGAGCCCTAATTGTATATCAAGAGCTTTACATGGATATATTACTTTTTTAATTATTTATTTTTGGCTTCCTGGAAATTTTGCAATTTTTTTTAAATTGCTTTTCAACACAATGTTTGTTTGTTTGTTTGTTTGTTTGTTTTTTTCAGGTAAGGCTCATTGATGCTGCAAGTCCATGAAGGAATAATGCTGATTCATTTGTTGACAATGGATATAATTTTTCATTTGTGGAAATAAGTCTGGACATACAGCTAGAGAAAACATGCTGACATCAATGAGGCTATCCCATGGAAGATCAGGTGAAATAGTTTTCCATGACCGATAGCTACCTTATCTCTCAATTGTTTCTTTTCCAATTTTTGTAAGAATTACTTACAGACCTTTCATATACATTTTATTTATTGTTTTCTATTTTTAATTATTATGTTCTATTAACGTGATTATTTTCAATGTGTAGATTTGAACCTGATTTATTCATTATTTTATTATCTACTTTTAGGTATCCCATTTAGAAGTTTAAATATTTTTCTCAATCATTTTACACAGGTGTCTTTTCTTCTGTTTTTCTGACAGTCCTTTGATATAGCTGCTAGTTATAGCTATACTCGCAAGCATGGAGTGTGATGCTAGAACAATTTGTGGATACAATGTGGTGAAATTTGATTTTGTACACTGCTCCGACACTATTGCCTGGGAGGTATATCAAATGATTGAAATAAAGATAAAAATTATTTCTTTCTACAGGTAATATTAGCCAGCTTCCAATATTATGAACATCCATCTAAAGTGGGACTTTTTCAGAAATTTCTCTATTATATTGCAAGACATTTTCATTTTTTATTTTATGATTATTGATTTCATTTTATTGTTTCTCACTTCATTTTGTCTTTCATTATTTTATTTAGAATTGCTCTACCCCTTAAGCAAGCATAAGCTGAAGCATGGCCATGTCAGATATCTCTTGAACTATGGGATAATATGATTTCTGTGATTTATGATTTATGAGGGTACCTTTCAAAAAACTATATTTTATAATTTGTGATTTATAATTTCTGATATTGTAAGATCTGATTAAATTTGTTTTTTATTAAAATTCCTTTTGATTATGGGGGGTCATTATGTCCTGCGAATAGTGGGGATGGACGTCCCGTTTGGATGTCCATCCTTGTTATTTGCATCCTGCTGGCCCCAGCAAAAGCCTCCACATATGAACAGTGGGTTTGTATGAGGAGGCCTAGATGGGGATGGGAGAGAGTGTTCTAGAGGCAGATCGAGAGTGAGGCATGGGAAGGCCATGACCGGATGTACAGGGCCAATTCAGAGGTCGGCCCTGTATGTCCGAGGCCTCGGATCTAGATGGGGGACTTAGTCCATCCTGAAGGATCGATGAGATCGCTGAGTGAGGCTGCTGGTAGCAGGTGAGGGGGCGCAGGGGGTTCCCCGCAGCCCGATCCTGGCCATGGAAGGCCAGATTGGGGGTCGGGCTGTGGGGAAAGAGGTTCATTTTCCATGGCAGGGGATCACGGCTCCTGAATGGGGCCACAGTGCCATGGTGATGGGATGCCATGGCACTGTGGCTCCATTCTGGAGCTTGGCTAAGGTAGCTGAGCATGTGGTTGGCCATGCAGGCCAATCAGAATCAGGCCCGTCATGCACGTCCAGGCCATAGGCCCAATTCTGATCCCGCGGGCACATCTAGCCCCTGCAGGATCAGAATTAGGTCTACCTCTGTGTGTCCCGATTCTGATCGGCCATACAGGAGACTGGACGGCCTGAATGGAATTGGCCTATATATATTCAGCCCTTCTAAAATGATCCCTTTTGGTCACAGACAGATACTGTTTTAATGCCTCTTGTTGATTTGTGGTTGGCCTAACTCTTGTTTTCATATACATATGAAAACACCCTAAACACGCCCTTGCCCTCACCTTCCAGTGTGAGCTTCTCTCACCCAGTGAAGATGGTACAACCAAACAGGATGGTGAAAACATAGGTTGGGGATTTAGGAGTCACTGAATGAATGCACTTGTACTTCAGTAGGAGAAATTTGAAGTTGATGCAGAGACGGATAGGGAATCAATGAAATTATTTGACATGAGGGTTATGTGAGCATAGCAACACTGGTGGGAAATTAATCTTGCAGCTGAACTTTTAATAGATTGAAGGGGAGAGAGGATTCGGGGGGAGACCAATGAAGAGCAAGCCACAATAATCTAAATGGGAGGTGACTAGAGAATGGATAAGAGTCTTAATAATGCATTCAAAAGGAAGGGACAGATTTTGCTGATGTTATAGGAAGGAAACAACAGCTTTTAGCTATTTGTTGGATTGTGGGAAAAGAGACAGAATATGATTCCAAGGTTGCGAGTTGAGGAAACAGGGAAGATGACAGTGTTATCCAAGGAAAGAGAGAAAGGAAGAGGTGGGGAGGTGGGTTTAGGGGGAAAGATAAGGAGCTCCATCTTGTCCATATTCAGTTTCAGAAGACGGTGAGACATTCAGGAAACAATGTCAGACAAAGAGGCTCAGAAACAGGCTTGGATTCCTGGAGAGATTTCAGGTACAGAGAGTCATCAGTGTAAAGATGGTAGTGAAAAAAAAGGAGGAAGTCAGGGCAAAATACGCTCTTGGAAAAATGATGAAAACAAGCTGAGCACATGGAAACATGACGGCAGAAAAAGACCACATGGCCTATTTAGTCTGCCCTTCCATATAGACTACTACAATAGTCCCCTCTTCTTCCTTAGAGATCCTTGGAGAATCTGTAATACCAATATCTGACAGACGTTGAAGCAGTAGAGTGTGGTCAATAACATCAAAAGCTGCTGAGAGATTTAGGGAGATGATTACAGTGATTTTATAAGCATTTAAGCTGCTACTATATGTAGTGGGGATTGCTACCTGTTTGTTTTACCACTGATTCTGCTGAGCCCAGGAGATGCCAGGCATGCCGGTGAGTGGAGGAGGCGGGGTTTCCTGGTCATCTCTCCCTCTCCCCCAATAAGAACTCTCTACTCCAGGACTCATTGGGATTGCTACCTGTTTGTTTTACCACTGATTCTGCTGAGTCCAGGAGACGCCGGGAGTGCAGGTGAGTGGAGGAAGCAGGGTTTCCTGGTCTTCCCTCCCTCTCCCCTGTTAAAAACTCGCTACTCCAGGACCCATTGGGATTGCTACCTCTCTGTTTTACCGCTGATTCTGCTGAGCCCAGAAGACACCGGGAGTGCTGGTGAGTGGAGGAGGTGGAGTTTCCTGGTCGTCCCTCCCTCTCCCCGATAAAAACTCCCTACTCCTGGACCCATTGGGATTGTTACCTGTTTGTTTTACCGCTGATTCTGCTGAGCCCAGGAGACGCTGGGAGTGCTGGTGAGTGGAGGAGGTGGGGTTTCCTGGTCATCCCTCCCTCTCCCCCGATAAGAACTCAGTACTCCATGGTATGCGGCTGCATGCTTGAAGGGGCATGACCAAAGCCCTTCGGAGTCTGGAGGAGTCTTCATCTGTGTCTTATGGGGAAAAGGAAGAAGCGGTCTTTGCCGGTGGCTGTGGCTAAGACCGTGAAAACATTTGGCCCCATGGACCGTCATTTGCAAGTGTTATCTTCTACTCATTCTATGATGGATCCAAATATGTCTTCCGAGACTGTGAGTACAGATTTAGACAAATCCTTAACAAAGGGTTTAACCCTGCCCAGCTTACAAGGTGTTTCAGAGGCTGGAGCTCCTTCAGGTTTGGCGGACTTGGACGAGCCAGCCTCTTTTTTTTTTTTTTAAACTTTTATTTTCATTTTACAACAAGCAAAAGAAAACAACACACCAAAGGAAACAAATACAAGCATACAATAAGGAAAAAGCAACCCCAATTACCCCCCACCCCTATGCTTCTTCTCTAAGCTGATAAGTATCATCATATAAGCGCTTACAAACAACAGTAATTGTACATCAAAACAAACAGAAATAGTATCTGCGATACAGAATGATCATGTGACAGAGATTAACACAGATTTAAACAGTCAGATGAGAGCATTTAGCAGTTTGAACATAGTCGTTGAGCATCTTCCATTTAGACAAGTGGTGGGGGGTCTGAGCGGAAGAGGCTAACATACGAGGTATTTGCTCATATTTACTGTAGAGACAGACATGATTCCACCATTCATTGGGACTCAGATGGGAGCTATTTTTCCAGTATTTCGTAATTAGGGAAATAGCTATGCCCAGCATAAAGTCTAAAAGGAAGTAAGCCGATTTGGGAAGAGAGGGGATCCCCGCAGCTGAGCGGAGTCCCACTATCTTCCAAGAGAGGGGCTCCTGAAAGTGCAAAATAGATTGAATACGACCCCAGACCCGACTCCAGTAATACTGTAATGCGGGGCATTCATACATAACATGAGTTAGTGAACCAATGGCCGCCTGGCATGTCCAGCATCTATTGCTCTGGGTGGCGTTCCATTTGGCTAACCTGTCAGGAGTATAGAAACATCGGTGGGCTAGAAAGAAAAGTGTCTGAGTAAGTGAGGCGGATCGAGAGACCCGTGTCACCTTGCTCCAGACTAGGCTCCATTGCTCCGGGGTCAAAGTTACATGCATTTCCCGCTCCCAGGATTTCTGTGCTGTAGGAGTGCCTCTATTTACAGTATTACATAAAGTAACAATTTGCCAGCACGGTTATTTTCCCGATAGTACATCCCTTGTTGTGATTCAATATTTTTAGCAGCAGCGGTATATAAAAGCTGATTGTATTGAAAACGAAGGCGTTGTAAGCGAAGTAAAATACATGGGTCAGTACGGGACGTGATGAGACGCTCTCCAGCTTGTATCTGTTGTTCTAGAATCATTAAATGTTGCTTTCTTGTTTCCCCTGTCGAATTTGATAGCTAGTTATAGTTGCACGGATAGACGCCTTGAAACCCTCCCACCAAGCCCAGCTCGCAGTGTCATGGGGTGAATTAAAATGAAAGTAGTCTTGGATAGCGGCCTTTATGTCAACCTGAAAATCTTTTGGTCTAGTAGGGATCTATCAAAAAACCAAGCACGGGGATGTTCACCTTGCGTAGTGACATATAATGAGAAAGATATGGCAGCATGATCTGAAATATGGAGAGGATGAATCCTAGCCATGTCCACTTGGGATATCAGTGCTTTGGAGATAAGAAAAAAAAAATCTATTCTAGATTGTGAGTGATGGGGGGCTGAGAAAAAAGTGAACTCTAAGTCGGAGGGGTGAAGCAGCCTCCATATATCTACTAACGCAAGATCTTTCATCAGAGCTGTAAGGGTAGCAAGACTCTTGGGTGGACCACTCGTTCTAGGCGGCAGTCTATCTATCAAAGGATCAAGTACATGGTTGAAATCGCCGCCAAGTATTAATGGAGTATTGGCAGAGGCCTGTGCCAACTGCGCAATACTTGCATAGTAAGCAGGGTTATCCACATTCGGAGCATAAATACAAATACACGTGAATTCACTATCTCCAACCTTAAGGTGTGCACGGGCCCATCTACCCTCCTTATCAGAGCAAGTATCCATTACAGTAGCTTGCAAAGACTTCTTAACCAAGATGGCTACCCCACACCGTTTGGAAACGGCGGGAGAGTAGGCAGCCACCATGTAAGGCTTAGCATTAAGTTACAGTGTTTCAACGGAGTTTAAATGCGTTTCCTGAAGAAACACTAAATCAGCATGTTCATGATTAAGATAGCTAAGGATTTTCTTTCTTTTGATTGGACTATTGATGCCTTTTACGTTCAGTGATAAGATCTTACATAAGGCCATTCAGAAGGGTTAAAAATTCTGAGAAAGAACATGATAACGCACATAATTTCACAATGTCCCTCATATTAACTGTATATGGCTGTACACATGACATGATAGAAAATAAGCTAATGTAAAACAATGAAGCGCCCCATATAAAAAAATAAGCACCGAGGTGCATTAGAGAAGAAGCAGAACCCCAGAAATTACTGGCGACCAGATGTCTGCGGGGAGAAACCCCAGAGAAGGCCTAAATTGAAACATATAACCTGTATAGCTGTGCGTGCTCCGAATCCAACCGAGGTGCACATCATGGAGGGAAAGGAGACCAAGAAAGTTATATATAGAAAGAAAGAAAAGTCCAGGCAGTCTCTGTTCCAGGCTGTGATCACCGCGTCGGGCCATTCAAAATGGCGGGCAGATCCGGCGGATTACAGATCCAAGTTGTTGGATTAGCGCATCTGGTCTGCCTCTTTGGAATCTAAAAATGTTGCTAGTAGATCAGGATCTTCGAAGGTTCTAGTTTGGTTATGGAGAGTCACTCTGAGCTTCGCTGGATACAATAGGCCAAAGCGAGCCTGTAGCTGTTGAAGTCGAGGGCGAAAAGCAAGGAGTCTCTTCCGACGGTCAACTGTGGGCTTTGCCAAGTCAGGGAAGAAGGAGACTTTATGACTTTCAAACTCCAGATGATGATTCGCCCGGGCAGCATTTAGAATTTGCTCAACTTGCTGATATCTCAGTAATCGAAAGATGATAGGCCGGGGGGTCGTCCGATTGAGCGCCATGTTGGTAGGAACACGAGGTGCTCGGTCAATTTCTAGATCTCTGTGAAAAGTGATCTTCAGCAAGGAGGGAAGAGTTTTGACCAGGAATTCTCTTATATCTCCTGCTTCCGCCCCCTCCGGTACTCCAATGAGCCTTACATTGTTGCGACGGGCTCGATTATTGCTATCCTCTAACTCTTTTTGAAGATTCTGTATCTGACGCTCAGCCTTGTCCAGTTTCACCAAGCGCACCGCGTGCGAGTCGAGGACCCCCGCCATGTTGTCCTGCCGTAGTGAAAGACCTTCAAGCCGGTCCTGAAGCATACCGAAATTTTCTCGCATGGCTCGGAGCGCTTCTCCGTTGGACTGTACCAGTTCCTTCACACCGCGTATTTCCTCCAAGATCTCCTGTTGCATTTCGGGGTTTTCCCGAAGTGGAACCATCTTTTGTGGGGAAGACAACTCTGTTTTGGAGCGTTTTCCGTGTGTGAAGAAGAGGGAGACCCGAAGTCTAAGCGCGCTGGTTTGTGGGCCGCCATCCCCCCCGAGGTACCCTGGTGAGTTCGGAGCAAAATATTAAGTTTATGTAGGTATTAAGTCAGGATTCTGAGTAGGCCTCTCGGGAGCTTCAGCGCGAAGCGTCTAACCCGCTGGACATCAGGCTCCGCCGAGCCAGCCTCTTTATCTTTTCAACAGGACCCTTCTCGGTTGGACTCTTTGGATTTATGTATGCCTGTTCCGTTGTTGTTTCATCCTCCTGTGGAGACCTTGATGGTTCCAGATAATATATCGCTGCATGATATCTGGGTGGTGGTCACTCGAACTGAAGTTTTGGTTCGCTCAGCACTTTCACATATTTCACAGTTTTCTAATGATGTAGTCGCCAAGCTCACCAAGCAGGAGGCTAGTTTGCATAGATGTAAGTCAGTTGTGAGGAGTGGAGGAGTAGCCTAGTGGTTAGACCACTGGCTTGGTAACCAAGCAACCAGGGTTCAATTCCCACTAGCACTCCTTGTGGCCTTGGGCAAGTCACTTAACCCTCCATTGCCTCAGAAGAAAGGCCTGGCAATCTACTTCCAGTGACACTGCCAAGAAAACCCAGGAGCTTCTGGGTCACCAGGAGTCAGGACTGACTCAAAGGCACACATTGTATTTTGTTGTAAGTCAGTTGTGAATAAGTTAGAAGGTCAGGTTACTGTTGATCAAGCTGCAATTTCTTCAATGGTTCGTGAAAACTTACTAGTGCATCGTCAGTTAGAATCCTTGGAGAACATGTCAAGGGCAACAAATTTGCGTTTTCTTAATTTCCCTCATACTCCCTTGATACTGCTGCAAAAATACTTTAAAGAGATATTATTGATTTCAGATGTGGACTCTATTAAGTTGTCTAACGTTTATTATGTTTCATCCGGGGTGCGGTTCCAGGTTTCTTCTCAGGATGAGTGTCTTCAAGAGGCTCCTTTAGAGTCCTTAGATGTTTCTGCTTTTTTAGAAACCTCTGCAGGTGTTATTTCTCAACGGGCTACTTTAATTGCATCTTTTCTCCTACTCTCAGATAAAAATTTGATAATGAAGCTTTATTTTTCTAAGAAGAGTGCTGATTTTTGTGGCACCCCCCATACAAATTTTTCCTGATGTTTGTAGGGTTACCCAAAAGTGTAGGAAAGACTTTCTGATTTTGAAACCTAGGACCTTGGCCCTCGGTGCTATATTTTTCTTGAAATATCCCTGTAAATGTATGGAACCTGTTCAGTTGGAGGCTTTTCTGTCTGGGAAGGAGAATATAGGTTGAAGTTGGAATCATTGACTGATTGTAAATTTCCACTTGCTCGCTTATGTATAAGAGGTTTTATTTAATTTTCACTATTTTCCTGGGTCTCAGATGAAATTTTGGTTTTAGTTTTAGTTTTTCTTTTTTTTCCAGGTTGCTTTTCCCTTGACTTTGATAATTCCTTTGTCATGTTCTGAGTTTTTGTTTTCTTTACTTCTGTGTAATCCTGACAGAAGGAATTTTTCTGTACAAGAGTTATATATCTTGGATTGTCATTGAAAATTTGAAAATAAATAATTAAATAAAACAGAAACAAAAACAAAAAGCTGCTACGTAGTTCACAGTACAGCAGTAACAGCTATTTCTGTAGTATGATTATTATGGAACCCGGATTGCCCTGCATGAAGGACATTCGTTTTTGTAATAAAATCAGTAAGTTGGATGAGTACTGCTTTCTCAATAATTTTTGCCAGGAATGGAAGGCTGGAAATTGGACGGTAATTGGAAGATAAAGAGATGTCCAGGATGGACTTTTTCTAAATCTATAGTTTCCCGGATCACCACTGGAACCCTTATTTTTTAGACTTCTAGCATTTGCATACATGCACTTCAAAGTTTGTTGTTTGCTCATATTAACAGTCTGGCTATTTGATGACAGGGTAATTTGGAATCTTTCAACTCTATCTGACTTTTACTTAAAGACACCTGGGTTACTTTTACGTTTATTGGAACCTCTCCATCAGGATGCCCAAACTTCCCTGTTTTGCTAGTATCCTTCAAAGATACATCATTACAAACCATGGACTATTGGGTGACTGTTGGCTCTCCCCATTTTCTAGTTTAAAAACTGCTCTATCTCCTTTTTAAAGTTTAATGCTAAATTTGGAAAAGCCCTTCCCCTTCCCTGGAATGTTGCCCCAGTTCCTAACAAATCCCAAACCCTCTTCCTTGCACCATTTTTTCATCCATGCATTGAGATTCCAGAGCTCTGCCTGTTTCTTGGGCCCTGCACATGAAATGGGAAGCATTTCTGAGAACGCTATCGTGAAAGTTCTGGATTTCAATTTTCTATCTAAAAGCCTAAATTTGACTTCCAGAACCTCCCTACCACACTTTTCTATGTCATTGGTACCAATTTGTATCAAGACAGAGGCTCCTCCCCAGCAGTATCTAAAGCCTTATTTGAGTGGCACGTGAAGTCCGCTACCTGTGTACCAGGCAGGCAGGTAACCAGGCGATCCTCATGTCCATCAGCTACCCAGCTATCTACATGCCTAATGATGGAATTGCCATCCTAACCCTTCCCTTATGGGTGCATGGCCCTGGAGATACATCCTTAGTGCTAGAAGCTATCGCATCACTTGGAGGACGGGTCCTAGCAACAGGATCACTTCCTGCCACACCAAGGTGATATTCTCCTTACAAGTAACCTCTCTCCTCCATGTCAGCAGAGAGGCTGCCATACTGGAGAAGGGACATCTCTACTATATCCCTGGAGGGCTCATTTATATACCTCTCTGTCTGCCTCAGCTCTTCCAAGTCCTACTTCTCTAGCCTCCAGAGATCGACTCATTCCCTGAGAGCAAAGAGTTCTTTGAACCTAGAGCACACATAAGAGTTCTTTCCAACTCAGTGCACTCAGTACAAAAGCCTGGATAGCCCCGATCTTACTGCTGGACTGCTGTCTGCATCTTAGATTTAAAGATTTTATTTTAGCTCTTTAAAGTTTTTCAGTTGTTTAAAGTTGCTAAGGGAATAGGGAACTTTTTTTTTTTTTTTTTAAACTTTTATTTTCATTTTGCAACAAACAAAAGAAACAACACACCAAAAGAGACAAAACAAGTATACAATAAGGAAAAGTAAACCCATTTCCCCCCACCCCAATGCTTCTTCTCTACCCGATTATATCAGCATGTGAGCGCTTCCTATTAACAGTGATTATACATCAAACGATCAAAAGAGTATCTACAATACAGCATGATCATGGGACAGTGATATATACAAAGTTAGACAGTCAGATGAGAGCATTTAGCAAAATGTAAATAGTCATTGAGCATCTTCCATTGAGACCAATGAGAAGGAGTCTGAACGGAGGAAGCGAACAGACGAGGTATTTGTTCATATTTACTGTAAAGACAGGCATGATTCCACCATTCATTGGGGCTCAGATGGGAGCTAATTTTCCAGTATTACTTAATTAGGGAAATAGCAATGCCAAGCATAAAGTTCGAAAGGAGATAAGCCATTTTTGGGAGAGAGGGGATCCCCGCAACTGGGCGAAGTCCCACTATCCTCCAAGAAAGGGACTCCTGAGAGTGCGAGATAGACTAAATACGACCCCAGACCCGACGCCAGTAATACTGTAGTGCGGGATATTCATGCATAACATGAGGCAATGAACCAATGGCCGCAGGACGTGTCCAGCAACCATTGCCCTGAGTAGTGTTCCATTTGTCTAATCTGTGAGGAGTGTGAAAACACCGGTGGGCTAGAAAGAAGAGGGTCTGAGTGAGTGAGGCGGGTCGGGAACCCGTGTCCCTCCATTCCAGATAAGGCTCCATTGCTCCGAAGTCAAAGTCACCTGCGATTCTCTCTCCCTCCCATACTTTCTGCACTATAGAGGTATCTCTAGTGATAGCATTCCATAAGGTTTAGTAAAATTGGATGCTACACCCGGTGAACTACCGAGAGATCGGAAAGTCTCCAATCAACCTTATGTAGAGAATGCCGATGGCGGGAGTACGCTAGGGCTCCGAATGCGATGCTGAAGTTGCACAGACCAGAGTCGGGAGTCTAAAGATTGCATGAGAGTATTAAAGGCACCTAAAGTGTCTAAAAGCATTGGTGGATAGTGGGAGTCTGAGGGGAGAGTCATACCAGGGAGAAAGGTAAAGGAATCAGTTAGCAAAGGCCCGCTTCTATATCTAGCCACACAGGTCTACTCGGTATTGGATCTTCCAACCAACGAGCACCTTGTTTGAGAAGAAAAGAATGAGGGAACACTTGAGTAAAATCGCCACCAAGTATTAATGGAGCATTGGCAGAGGCCGAGGCCAACTGCGCAATACTTGCATAGTAAGCAGGGTTGTCCACATTCGGGGCATAATGCAAATATACGTGGATTCACTATCTCCAACCTCAAGGCGTACACGGGCCCATCTACCCTCCTTGTCAGCGCTAATATCAGGTACAGTAGCGTGCAAAGACTTCTTAACCAGAATGGCCATCCCGTACCATTTGGAAACGGTGGGAGAATAGGCAGCTACCATATGAAGCCTAGCATTGAGGTTCAGTGTTTCAGCAGAGTTTAAATGCGTTGCCTGAAGAAACACCAAATCAACATGCTCATGGCTAAGATAGCTAAGGATTTTCTTTCCTTTGAGTGGACCATTAATGCCTTTGACGATAAATAATAAGATTTTACATAAGGCCATTCAGAAGAGTTAAAGATTCTGAGCATGATAGCACACATAATTTCACTATGTCCCTCAAACTGACTGTATCTGGCTGTACACATGACATAGGAAAAATAAGCTAATATAATACAATGAAGCGCCCCACATTAACAAAGAAAACCGCAGTACGGTAGAGGAGAAGCAAAACCCCAAAATTACTGGCGACCATGTGTCTGCGGGGAGAAACCCCAGAGAAGGCCGAAATTGAAAAAACACATAACCTGTAGGACTGTGCGTGCTCCGAGTCCGACCGAGGCACACATCATGAAGGGATAGGAGACCAAAAAAACAAAAGTCATACAGAGAAAGAAAGAAAGTCCAGGCTATTTCTGTGCTTGGCTATGACCGCCGCATCGGGCCCTTCAAAATGGCGGATAGAGCCGGCAGAGAAGAGTCCAAGATTTGGGATTAGCGCATCTGCTCTGCTTCTTTGGAGTCCAAAAATGTTGATAGTAGATCAGGATCCTCGAACGTCCTGGTCTGGTTGTGGAGAGTCACTCGGAGCTTCGCTGGATACAACAGGCCAAAGCGAGCCTGTAGCTGTTGAAGTCGAGGGCGAAAAGCAAGGAGTTTCTTCCGACGGTCAACGGTAGGCTTTGCCAAATCAGGAAAGAAGGAGACCTTACGACCTTCAAATTCCAAATGATGATTCGCTCGGGCAGCATGTAAAATTTGTTCCACTTGTTGATATCGTAGCAAGCTAAAGATAATAGGCCGGGGGGTCGTGCGGTTGAGCGCCATGTGGGCAGGAACACGGTGTGCTCGATCGATTTCCAGTTCTCTGTGAAAAGTGATCTTCAGCAAGGAGGGAAGAGTTTTAAGCAAGAATTCTCTTATATCTCCTGCTTCCACCCCCTCCGGCATTCCGAGGAGCCTCACATTGTTGCGACGGGCTCGATTATTGCTATCTTCCAACTCCTTTTGAAGATTCTGTATCTGGCGCTCAGCCTTGTCCAGTTTGCCCAAGCGCACCTCGTGCGAGTCGAGGACCCCCGCCATATTGTCCTGCCGTAATGAAAGACCTTCAAGTCGGTCCTGAAGCACTCCAAAGTCCTCTCGCATGGCTCGAAGCGCTTCTCCATTGGACTGCACCAATTCCTTCACGCCGCGTATTTCTTCCAAAATCTCCAAGTGCATTGCGGGGTTTTCACGAAAGGGAACCATCTTCTGTGGGGAGGACGCCTCTGTTTTGGAGCGTTTTCCGTGAGAAGAAGAAGGAGACCCGAAGTCCAAACGCGCTGGTTTATGGGCCGCCATCCCCCCCGAGGTGCCCCGGTCAGCTCGGAGCGAAATAGTAAATTTGTATAGGTATTAAGTCAGGATTCTAAGTAGGCCTCTCGGGAGCTTCAACGCAAAGCGTCCTACCCGCTGGACATCAGGCTCCGCCCCCGGGAATAGGGAACTTTTAATGTTCATCTTAAGATGAATTGCAAGGACTTTATAAATCTACTCCTAAGGTCAAATAACTTGCAGATGAAAATAATCAGTAAAACCTGAAAGTGAGTAAGATCACCCCTTTCCCTTTAACTGGTTTGCAAATGCAACGTGTGCCTTCAAGTCAGTCCTGACTCCTGGCAACCCAGAAGCTCCTGGGTTTTCTTGGCAGTGTCAACGGAAGTAGATTGCCAGGCCTTTCTTCCGAGACAATGGAGGGTTAAGTGACTTGCCCAAGGTCACAAGGAGTGCTAGTGGGAATCAAACCCTGGTTGCTTGGTTACCAAGCCAGTGTTCTAACCACTAGGCTACTAACTGGTTTATGAGGCTATAAATTAAGAATTATGCTTGGGGTAAGTAGGAGGGATGACCTATTTATATCTGTGCTTCTAAAGCAATTTATTAATTTCCTGAGTTATTCACACTGTTCTTTGATAGAGGGAGCCTTTCAAGCTGCCCCTTTGATCTGTCATTTGGCTCCAAAACCTATTTAAAGCAATTTCACAGGTCTCTTGCCTCCTAACTGGAAGGCCTCTTTGTAAAAGGGTTTCTAAAACACAATTTATCTTTGTATGCTCAAAGAATACTTACTCTATTATTCTCTCTCTGTTAAGCTATACCCTGACTGGCTTTAATTTAACAGAAAACTGGCTTGTAATATTAAGCCCTAAGTGGCTTTAATTTAACTGAAAACTGGCTTGTTAAACCAAGCCCTAACTGATTTTAATTTAACTGAAGTTTGGTTTATAATACTAAGGCCTAACTGGCTTTAACTAAAGACTGGCATGTTATACTAAGCTGAAACTGGCTTTAATTTAACTGAAAACTGACTTTTAATACTGCACCATAATGGACTTAATAAAATACTGAATTTTAAAAATACACAGATTTTATCACTTTAACGCAAAGAATTCCCTTTTCCCCAAGATTTCGAGAATTTCCCAGCAGGTAAGTACTTTTACATTTGCAGATTTCTTCCCAGCAGTAACAACCCCCTTGGTAGGCCTTCAAGAAGTTAGCATGAATTTGAAATATAAGCACTCAGCTTTACACTTGCTGCAGGTCATGCATAACCCTTCTTTCTTTGGTGGTGTTTTCTGTATTTTTTAATAGAATTTACGTGTGCCAAGTCTTCCATAAAATATTAACGTAGTTTTAAACTCATGGATCTAAACAATCATTTTCTGACCTAGAAAACTTAGAGCAGGGGTTCCCAATGCCAGTCCTGGAGGGCCAAGCACCATTCAGGTTTTCAGGCGGTCCCTAATGAATATGCATGAGATACATTTGCATACAACCTGAATGGTGTTTGACCCTCCAGGACTGGAGTTGGGAACCTCTGACCTAGAGGTATGCACAAACTGTCATTTTTTGACTTTTATTTTATTTTCAGACATTTTTTGCTTCATTTCCCACATTTGTGTTAATAAAAATTTGTTACACGTTCAAACCTTTTAACGTGTTAATTGACTCTACATGCATCAGTGTGTAGGTTGAAGTGCATTAAATTTAGAGGGCATTAAATTTTTTAAGGCATGCTAATGAACTTTATGAATGCTAAGAGATGCCGCACTGCTATGACCTATGAATTCATATCATTTTCTAACTTTAAGCGTGTACGTTTCCCTTTGGAAATCTGCTTGCACTCATTGCCCTGGTATGTGGGTTAAACAACTTGAATGGATTTCAAAATGAAATCTTGTGTGCTTCAGCTCACTCATCCCAAACATGTAGTCAGCTCTGCTCTGTTTACCTATGGGAAAAGTACATATACTTATTTGTTTTAAGCTTGTGTCTTTTCAATAGTAGTTCATAGCAAGTTACATTTATGTAGAGTTGGTATCCCCTTGTCTCCAGAGGGCTTGCGATCTGAAGTTGTAGCTGAGATAACAGATGATTTAAACAAGATTACAAGGAAAATCAGTAGGATTTGAACCCTGGTTTTGCTGATGCACAGCTTGCTGTGCTCACTTTAAGGTTACTCCTCCAAGAGGTTAGCAGCTCATATGATTTGAGGCTGAGAAAAGGAGAGTGATACTATTCAAAGAGGGTTTTTTTGAGTATAGCATATCTTAGGATTCTGCCTTGCTTAGATATCAGAGATCTCTAGTTGCTCTACTAAAATATTGTGTGTAATCTTTTTGTCTCTTACAATTCCAAAACAGGGTGAGATCTTCTGCACTAATGAGATAATAGTGGGAGGAGACCTCATCTGGAAGGAAATATGAATTGGTATAAATACCCAGCCCAAAAGCAATTATCTGTCTTTGGCTCTATAGCCATTATACCATACAGAGTGAATAGGTATCTCTGGTTAGCCCAATCATTGAACCAACACAGTGGAAGTGATAGGGGACTGTTTAGGAGACCTTAAAAAGTTATCCAACAGGAGGAGCGACTTTGGATACTGAGACGAAAGGGGTGTCACTGTTCCTGACAAAAGAAGAGGAGGACACAACAGATGATCCTTGGAGCTGAGTCAAGGAGGTTCAGGTCAACAATTGTGCATTACCTGTGATCACATCTGAGTCCAGACTCCAGTTCCAAGAGGTATTCTTTGGGAAGAGGAGCACCACAATCCCCCATCTATGTGGTAGATTCCCAAAGAAGTAGTAGTACCTGTAATATTTTCTATACTCTGCCATTTATTTCAATATTGTTTTGACCATTAAAGATGTTCCGTAAAATTTTGGTCCAGAACAAAATCTGGCTTGAACTAAGCTATTAGAAATGATGGGATATGGAGTGAGTTAATCCTGGGAGGCAACTGCCTCTCAGTTAAAGAGATTGTGGCCTGAAATCCAGAAGTCTCAGAGAGTTAAACCTGAAATCTAGTGTTATCTCTCTGAAGTTATTCCCCCAGTTTGCCACACAGCAAAAAGATGGGCAGTAGGGGCTATGTAAAATTACCAGATGTCTCTGATTTTCGGGGATTGTCCATGGACTATAACCACCTTCTGTCCCCGATTTCAGTGGGGACACAGTAAATGTAGTTTGCTTCTCCTGCATACTCTTCTGGCATGAAAAGATTTTAAATTAACTTCTTTTCTGAAAAAAAACAAGGGGGAATTTTTTGAAATGAATGGAATATTTATATACATGTGTATAAAATAAACGTTAAGCAAATATGTGTATTTTTCCCAATAGAAAAACTACATAGAAAAAAGCTACACAATCTCTGTGCATACTTTTTCCAAGAACACTAATTTAAGGAAAAGCCTGGCATATCCTGTGAGGAGGCATTATTCACAGGGATCTCCGTGAAAAAAAATAGATGGCAATGTATTGTGGTATGGATATATTGTATTTTGATTTTGATTTATTTTTGGTTTTACCATGTTTCCTTCATTCAATTTTGGAGTTGAATGTAATTTCAAAACTCAATAAATATAAAATTAAAAAAAAAAATAGATATTTGACATCACTTTACCCTAGGGAGTATGTTTACTAAGCAGTCTTAAGGTGCGCCCGGCGATAGTGTGCAGGCTGCCATAAAAGGAGTGGGCATGTCGGTCTTAGGGGTATGTTTACTAAACTGCATTATTGTGATTCGTGTTAGAAGCCGAGGTAGAGACAGAAACCCCAAATAAGGACATGGGCGGTACATCATTGCTGAGAACGCGCCGAGAACGTGCGCTACAAGGTGCCATAAATGAACGAGCGCTACAGGGCACGTTACCATGCGTTAATTTTAAGAAGGCGCGCAGGCATACAAGCATAGCAACAGAGCTGTAGTACAATGGTTACAACACTGACTAATGGTACAGGGGTCATGGGTTCGATTCCCCAGTGGACCTAATGTATAAGGCTGGCTGAGGCAGCACCCTTTACATTTAAGTAGTGATTGTTGAGGCATTTGACATGTATTTTAATTTGTGCTGCCAGCAAACACACCCTCACAGTGGCATAACCTAAGGTGCTGCATAAGGCACCCCATGACGCACTCCATAGGGCACATTATAAAGCGTACTGTCCGCCAAGGCACCCTATAATGTCCCCTATAGGATATCTTATAAGGCTGTGAACAAAACCCTGGTTGGCTGCAGGACTGCACGTCACCACACAAACTGTCTGCTGTGGTTACCAGGATAGGGTTAACCCACCCGTACCCATGATGCACTGCACATGCAAATCAGCAGTCGAGAGATGGGCACAACATTGGGTATGCACCCCCACAGCACCTCGGCCAGGTAGGGGGAACAGACCATGTGTGGTACTGCCACAGAGTAGCCACAGACAGTCACATTGTGCAGGTACTGTGCCCACCCTGAGGTTGAGGTGGGGCGCCCAGCACCAGGTCCACAGCACCTTTCATGGCTGTAATATGCCATGCTGCAGGTCCCCATCAGTGTGTGATAGGTAGTTCCGTTAGACACACCTAGGATACATCTCTGCCCTGCTGTATGTCTCGGTCATGTCTAGTCCTCATGGGCGATGATGCACCCAGAATAGTGCATATCCTGTGTTGGTGCCATGGTTACCTGCTGTAGGTGAAGGAGAGGGGGGGTGTATGGACCCATGAGCAGATCATGTACCACCACACAACCCACCCTCTGGGGCTCAGGGTAGGAAACAGGATCACCCACCAATAGATCCGCAGTCTACCTCCCTGCAATGGTAGCAGTAGAGGGGACCATCAACCCCAGTCCTGCTGGGGAACAGACAGAGCAGTACACATCCGTAACGCAATAGCAGACAGACAGCAGGCCTGGAAATGCTCAGCTGCCCCCCACCATTATCTGACATTCTCCAGCAGCAAGCCTCCAGCCGCTGCACCATGCAAGGTGTTCCAGCAAGACACATACTAACTGCAGACAGTCCGCCAGCTAGTCCATAGTGCATGGTCCTGGAGGAGATGCATGTACCCATAACGGGGATGTCAGCATACACACCAAACAGATAAGTCAGTGATTGGGCCCCAAAAGGAAACCCATATATATCACATAAAAGAAATGCTATATAGCACTATGGGGGAACCTAGCCATGCCAGTGACCTCCCAGCAGGACATGCTATGGCCACCCTGTCCGTGCAGGTGGTACTGGGCACTACAATGTCCGAGCCATTGCCCTATGCCCTGTGCAGATGCAGCCAGGCCAGGCCACCCTATCCAGGCTATTTCCACAGTACCTTGCTCCTCATTATGCACATTGGCAGGCCAATACTGGCCACAGTGCTAGCAGTGTGGGCTGTGGAGGGTGTTGGCAGCCATCACACACTGGATAGACAGACACACACTCCACACATCTATGCCAGCATTGTGTAACTATAGAGGTGTTTGGCAGCCCTGGCCACCACACCAGTCCTGGGCACATTGCAGGCATGGCTATGGTACACAATACTGTTGGAGTCACTCTGTCAGACACGAGACCTGAGGCACACTCCACAGACATCAGAAAGGTTGCTATGATGCAGCTCAATCAGCCAATTGTGCTTAACGTAGGAATTGCTATCTGCCAGTTATCATAGCAACCTTTTGATAGCTGTGTACAGTTTTCCCATGTTTAGGGTGTCATTGCTAAGGTATGCAAGTGCTAGTATGGGGAGATGCACGCAGGGCCCAACATCCTGTCTCTTCAGGAGGCTTGGGATAATGGAGCCTGTGGGTGCGGGTGTGTCTGTCCCTGTTGGCCGCTGCTCTAGGGCAGAGGTTCCCAACTCCAGTTCTGGAGGGCCAAACACTGTTCGGGTTTTCATGCTGTTCCTAATGAATATGCATGAGATACATTTGCATACCATGGGGGTGGTGCAGAGAAATGCAGCCCAGCCATATTTATTAGAGGCAGCATGGAACCTGAATGGTGTTTGGCCCTCCAGGACTGCATTTGGGAGACTGCTCTAGATGATGTGCATGTTTACGGTGTCTGTGCTCTGTAGGGTAAAATGTAGGTGTTTTGGGCATGTCTACGTCATCTGCAATAAAGGTTCTGTCTGTATTAGCATGTTTTAGTAGTGGGTAAAATATGGGGGCTGGGTTGCCAGGAACCACAGCTGGGGCTTGAATCTGTGACCTTCTGCTCCTGAACACACTGCACCACTGTGTTGCCACAGAGACAGTGCATTCCCTGGGGATACCATGACTGTTTGTCAGACAGGGCCTGTCTGCTGCAGTGCATGGCACCCACCTACACAGGGCTAGGCCACGGTCTGCTCTGGGCAGCTGCCACTGCCCCCTCCACCACCAGTACCCCTCTGCCACCCTGCTGACATGCCCTTCTGCTGGTGGTGCTGGTGGAGCGCAGTCTCAGGCCATCCAGTGTGCGGGTAGGCGGCTGCCTATGGTGCGGGTTCTGGGGTAGGGGAGCCTGCATAGCAGTCCACGTTTCCCACCAGCACCGCCTGGCAATGTTATGTGCCCTTGGGGGTACCTGCTGGGTACTATCGCCTGTGACACTGTGGGAAGCACACTCGTGCCCATGCTGGGCCCTCATCAGTTGCTGTCTGGCTGCACTACTGTTTCAGCATTCCCATGGGCCACCTAGGCATCACCCTAGTCCACACTGTGGCCTAGCTGCACCACAGCATGTGCCGCCTGCAGCCCTTTGTGTCCCCTTTTCAAGCATCTGTCCAGTTGCCCGTTCCGACATTCATGCCCTGCTGTTGCGGAACATGCGCACGCCATAGGACACCTGCCCAATGGAGAGGGAAACCCTGCTCAGCGCACTTTCACTGTGGGCTCATTCACCTTGTATGGGGACGGAGCATAGACCCTTCCAATATTCATATCTTTTTTTTGGAGCTTTCTCGGGGGGAGGGGGGGTTGATGTTTCCCATTAATATCACTATTGCCCAGCTTGGTTATGTTTTTTTTCCATTTTGTTCAGGTCATTTTCATTGTTTATTTGCCCTTTTGTTCCGTGCACCTGTATCACACTTATCACTTTTTGTAGGTTTCCCTGGTTTTGCTGTACATTGCTGACGTAAATGGTTTCTTTTCCCTTTAAATCAGCTCTAACGCCAGGGTTTCACTGCGTTAGTTTTCAGCCTCGAATTTCACAGCGTTAGTGTGCAGGGAGCCTCTCCCCTCCCACTCTCCGCCCATTGACCCTCTCTCTCCGCCCCTGGGGAGCCTTCCTCCACCCTCTGGGAGCCTTTCTCCGCCATTAGCCCTCATTTGCGCCGCTGCATACGTTATCGTGCGCTAAGGTATCTCTGCGCCCGATAAAGCACCATTATTGCGCGATAAGGTACCTTATCGTGCAATAACGTCGCAGAGCGCACGTTAAGACGGTTTAGTAAACTTGCCCCTAGGGATATCAGATTTTTGGAGAGCAAATATGAGACACTTCGTCAAGACTGAGCTAGACATAGGGACAGGAGTCCTCTCTCCTCTGGCAACTTTTGAAATGACCAATCTAGGTAGTATTCAGTAATTTTAAAAGTTTAGAAAAGACAGCAGCAGCCCTTCTCCAGTTATAAGCATGAATACATACATGGGGGTCTGTTTGCGAAGCGGCGATAGCGGCTACCATGCAAAATGTATGTCATGGCCCCATTGAATAAAACGGAACCGAGGCACACATTCCACATGGTAGCTGCTATTGTCGCTTCGTAAACATAGCCCCTAGTTTTGATTAGCCAAATGTGTATGAATATATCTGATCTTCATCTTCACTCTGCCTTTATCAGCACCTCTTCACTCTTCATTTTTATCCTTGGAGAGTTTGGGCAATAATCAGACCTTCAGTTTTTCTGCATAAAAATCTATTTTATCCATGGAAATATTGCAGCTCGGATTATTGCTTTCATTGCATATGTGGAGGGTAATTTTTTAAGGAGCTGCCTATTTTAAGCGTGAAAGTAGATGTCTACTTAAACATTTAGGGGGATATTCAAAGGCATTTACATTCATGGCAGACCTGCAAACCATGTAAATGCCTCTGCAGGATATTCGGTGGCCTTGAAACTGATGTAAGTGTTTCCACCTATACTTTACAAGTATGTGTGTAAATTATAGTATTTTATAATCTATTTTTGGCACTGAAAGTTCCCTTAAGAAGCAAAAAAGCCAGAGGTTGGTAAGAAACTTCCCTCCATGGCTAGGCCTTCCCTCTGCCCAGGACAAAAAGGGGATGGGACACTTACTTGCAGCTAGCGAAGTCTCCAGTGAGGGAAAGCCAGCACTAGCAGCCCCTTGTAGGCAGGGACAATCCTCTGTGAAGAATCAATGGCAGGAAAATACCTATAGCTCGGGAAATTGGGGGGGGGGGGGGGGGGAGAAGTGGACTTGCAATTTGCCTGAGAGCATAAACAGTATGTGTTCCCTCCCAGAAGCCAATTACTGCCCAAGAGGGAGCTAGTTGTAACCCTGAAAAACGGGGGCAGAGTTAAAGATAGGAAGTTTCACTGGGACAAGGAGGTCCAAAACTTGCAGCCTAACCAAGAGTAATTTAAATGTCCTGAAGAGCCCCTTGCAGGCAGTCAGTCTCTCTCCGAAGGGTTCTTTGAAGAGATGGAAGTGGAAGCCTCAGAGTGGATGCCACTTTGCTGACCTGCAGCAGAGGAGGAAATGGAGATAGAATTAGCCAGTAGGCTGTGAACTATTTTTTCTGGTTTCTTTTTTCTTGTTTTTTTAAGGGTTGGTTCAGGTGGGAGGCTTGACCGAAGTTTAGTCACAGTGGTGTGGGCACCTCCCTCCTTTATCACTCCACTGTTTGGGCCATAGTGGCCATTTTACTGGGGTTGAGAAAAGGATCAAGTTTTTGTTTTGTGTCTTTTGCCTTGTAGATTGGGCAGTGCTGAGGACAGAAAGGGGAGTAAACTGAACTTTCTGTGTTTTTTTTTAAATAAATTGAAACTGTGATACAGGAGTGTTAGAAATACTTTTACCTTTGCCTGTAGCCAATTTCCCTATGGCCAATATGACCAATGAGACTCAGAAAGGAATATTTGTGAAGCAGATTTATTGCACAATACATTGTCTAGACAGCGGGTACCTTCACAGCATCATGCCTAACATCATTAAGTAAGGTACCCCCCTTGCTCGGGCTACCTTACTTTTATCCTTTTTCTTTGAACATTCCCCTTTCTTCTTGCTTAACCTGGCTTATCCCCTTATAGGGGTTTTCTGGCCTTCCTTAGACCTGCTAGCTCTGACCCCTCCTCGGAGGGGGGGGGGGGGGGGCAAGAGCAGCCTAGGTGTTAGAAAGTGGAAGTATGAAAAGTTCTTACAATGCATTTTTTAACTTCTTCCAACAATTTAATTTTACACATACAGTATATATATATATATACTCTGCAAGTAGTCTGACTATACATGTAACCTAGTAAATGAAAATAAAAAACCTAAAATGATTCATGTAAAATGTTTATATGCTGTATATACACATCACAAATTCAATAGCCACTTCTATTACTGACACAAACTACAGTACAAGACTGAAAACAGAAGTTAAAGCATATTAGAACAGGGCTTTACTGTGAATATTTACTACAAAATCGTATAAAAGCATATTTAAAACCAGGCACTAATAAAAAATGTAGCTTCATTATCTAAGAATGATTTAGCTAGTAAGTGAGCTATTATAGTGGGGATTTTTTACTGGCAGCAGATAGAACACATTAAAGAAATCCCATCTGCCTTTCTGACATTGCTGCCTGGATGTCTCATTGCCACTTGAAGTTGAATATGGCCTTATCTTTCCCCCCAATGCCTCCCCTCCTCTCCCTCCTTTCTCAGTCTCTGTCGACAACTCTATAATCCTTCCTGTTTCCTCAGCCCGCAATCTCGGGGTTATATTTGACTCCTCCCTCTCCTTCTCCACACATATTCAGCTCATAGCTAAGACCTGCCGTTTCTTTCTCTACAACATTAGCAAAATCTGCCCCTTCCTTTCCCAACACACTGCTAAAACGCTCATCCACTCCTTAATCACCTCTCGCCTCAACTACTGCAACCTACTCTTTGCTGGTCTCCCTGTGAGCCATCTCTT
The DNA here is from genome assembly GCA_033557465.1 of Ichthyophis bannanicus. Lineage (NCBI taxonomy): Eukaryota > Metazoa > Chordata > Amphibia > Gymnophiona > Ichthyophiidae > Ichthyophis > Ichthyophis bannanicus. The sequence goes on along the minus strand of CM066033.1, from coordinate 1,037,903,126 downwards.
TCCCCTTCAATCTATCCAACATGCTGCTGCTCAACTAATCTTCCGCCAGCCTCGCCATGCCCACATTACTCCTCTCCTCAAGTCACTTCACTGGCTCCCTATCCAGTTCCACATCCACTTCAAACTTCTCCTCAATTCACTCTGCAGCCCCTCAATACCTTTCAACTCTTATCTCTCCTTATATCCCCTCTCAGGAACTTCGCTCTTCTAACAAACTACTTCTATACAGGCCTTCCACTCGCACCACTACCTCCAGACTTCGCTCCTTTCACCTGGCAGCATCTTACACCTGGAACAACCTACCTGTGTCTATACGCCAGGCACCCTCCCTGGCCCTCTTCAAATCCAGGTTGAAAACCTACCTCTTCACTGTCGCTTTCAGATCTTGAGTTCTGTCCTCTGTCCTGTTTAGGTTGTAATTGCCATGGTTTGTTTTTTGCCCTGATCAGACAGTTGCTCTATGTTTTGTTTGTTTTTGTCTTCACTAGATTGTAAGCTCTAATGAGCAGGGACTGTCTTTTACTTGTCTGTACAGCGCTGCATGCATCTGTAGCACTTTATAAATGCTCAATAGTAGTAGTAATTAAATCTTACCTGCCAAGCATTAGACCATTCATCCAGCTTTTGTAAATCTTTCCTCATGTTTTCCACCCCCTCGGGCAAGTCCACTCTTGCAAATTTTCCTGTCATCTGCAAAAAGACAGACTTTTCCATTCAGTTCATCAGCAATATCACTCACAAATATATTGAATAGTATTAGTCCCAGGACTGAACCCTGGGGCACACCGCTAATCACCTTCCTTTCATCCAAGTGAGTTCCGTTTACTGTCACCTTCTATCGCCTGTCAGTCAACCAATTTCTGATCCAGTTCACCACCTTGGGACCCATCAACAAGCTGTTGAGTTTATTGATAAGCCTTCTATGAGGAACAGTATCAAAGGCTTTGCTGAAATCCAGGTAGATGACATCCATCGCATGCCCTTGATCTAGTACTCTGGTCACCCAGTCAAAGAACTCAATCAGATTTGTTTGGCAAGATCATCCTTTGGTAAAACCATGTTGCCTCAGATCATGCAACCTGTTGGTTTCGAGGAAGTCCACTATTTGCTCTTTCAGGAGCTCCTTCATTACTTTTCCTGCCACCGAGGTAAGGCTTACTGGCCTGTAGTTTGACATTTCTTCCCTACTGCCACTTTTGTGAAGAGGCACAACATCAGTCCTTCTCCAGTCCTGTGGAACTTCTCCCATCTCCGAGGAACTATTAAAATCATCCTTTAACGTCCCTGCATGAACATCTCTAAGCTCTTTCAGTATCCTGGGGTGTATCACATCTGGTCCCATGGCCTTGGCCACTTTCAGTTTTGCAAACTGTTCTAAGACATCATCTTCTTTGAATAGTGTGGTATTTACTCCATTCCCATTTGTATATTTGTCAAACACCGGTGGTCCTTCTCCAAGATTTTCTCTAGTAAAAACAGAGCAGAAGTATTTGTTTAGTATTTTCGCTTTTTCAATGTCACTTTCCACAAATCCGTTCCCAGCACTTTTGAGTCCTGCAATTCCACATCTGATTTTCCTCTTCTCCCGAATATACCTGTAACAAGTTTTGTCACCACACACAGAAACAAGAAACAAAACCTTTTACCACCCCTCCACAGTAGCTACAAAGAATGGATACAGAGAAGAGCAGTGCTTTTTACAGTGCTCTGCTAGAGAAGTGGATATTTGTCTCCTGTGACACCTTGCTGTGAGTTCTAGCTGTTTATTAATTATTTATTGTTTGTCTAACTGTTTATTTAATTATTTATTGTTTGTCTTAGTGGTGTGCTAGTTCAGCCTTCTCAGCTTTAACTTACCTTGCCTCTCTCAACTAACTGGGCTTTGTGTGGTAGCCAGGTTAACTGTTCATTTTAAATTAAATCTCTCTCCCCAGAACCTGCTGCGTGTTAAACTTTTTTTCCTGTCCTAGCCTGCCTGAGTGAATCCTCCCCCTCCCCCCCCTGCTGAGGTATTGTGTAGCCATCTTCCTGTTTCCTCCACGTGTGCATAGTCTGTTTTAGTCTGCTTTTCTCTGATCAGAGAAGAGCAGTGCTTTTTACAGGGCTCTGCTAGAGAAGTGGATATTTGTCTCCTGTGACACCTTGCTGTGAGTTCTAGCTGTTTATTAATTATTTATTGTTTGTCTAACTGTTTATTTAATTATTTATTGTTTGTCTTAGTGGTGTGCTAGTTCAGCCTTCTCAGCTATAACTTACCTTGCCTCTCTCAACTAACTGGGCTTTGTGTGGTACCCCCTTCCCCCCTGCTGAGGGTTCAGGACAGGGTATCTTGTAACTGCCCTCTTTAATAGGACTTATCTCCCTCCCTCCCTCCCCAGCTCCCACCCACCCCTGGGGTAATTGTAGTTTTATAGGTACTTGCACATCTTAGAGGAAAGGGGCTGCTCTCAGGTGCAGCTCGTTATCCAAATCAGTCATACACAGAGGACCTGAGATTAATTACTTAAGCTTCAGGTACACAAGATGTATTAGGGGTATTAGATACACTTTTATTGGTATAAGCATCCACACCAATCCTTATTATATACACAATTTAAAAGACCTAAACACAAGCTTTAAACTAAGATGCAGACAGAAGTCCAGCAACGAGATGGGGGTTCTCCGGTCTTTTGCATTGAGTGTCACATGTATGATTTTCTCCCAGTTGGTGAGAGGTCTTACGTATGCACTAAGTGCAAAGAACTCTTTGCTCTCAGGGAACGAGTCCGTTCTCTAGAGGCTAGAGTAGCAGACCTGGAAGACATAAGAAAGACAGAGAAGTACATGGACGAGACCTACAGGGATATAGTCCTGAAGTCCCACTTCCAGTCTGGCAGCATCCCTGTTGCCATGGAGGAGAGAGGTTACATGACAGGAGAGCATCACCCTGGTGTGGCAGGAAGTGATCCTGTAACTAGGACCTGTCCTCCAGGTGATGTAAAACCCTCTCACACCGAGGACGTTTCTCCAGGGCCATGTCCCCATGAGGGGAGGGTCAGGACAGCTGTTATAGTTGGTGATTCAATCATTAGGAATGTAGATAGCTGGGTGGCTGGTGGACATGAGGATCGCCTGGTAACATGCCTGCCTGGTGCGAAGGTAGCGGACCTCACGCACTGCCTAGATAGGATCATAGATAGTGCTGGGGAGGAGTCTGCTGTCTTGGTACATGTTGGTACCAATGACATAGGAAAATGTGGTAGGGATGTTCTGGAGGCTAAATTTAAGCTTTTAGGTAGGAAGTTGAATTCCAGAACTTCCAGGATAGCGTTCTCCAAAATGCTTACTGTTCCACATGCAGGACCCAAAAGACAGGCAGAGCTCCGGAGTCTCAATGCGTGGATGAGACAATGGTGCAAGGATGAGGGTTTTGGATTTGTTAGGAACTGGGGAACATTCTGGGGAAAGGGGGGGCTCTTCCGAAGGGATGGGCTTCACCTTAATCAGGATGGGACCAGACTGCTGGCATTAACCTTTAAAAAAGAGTTAAAGAAGCTTTTAAACTAGAAATTAGGGGAAAGCCGACAGTCACCCAGGAGTGCATGGTTCGGACAAAGGTATCCTTGAAGGATACTACCAAAAGCAGTGAGGTTCCAAAAGGGAGTATAGTAGCCCAAATGCCCTTGAGTAAGGAGCAGACAGAACATAAAGATTCCAAATTACCCCTGCCTACCAATAGCCAGATTAATAAGAATAAAATACAGTCTCTAAAATGCTTGTATGCCAATGCTAGAAGTCTAAACAATAAGATGGGAGAGTTAGAATATATAGCACTAAATGAGAGGTTAGATATGATTGCACTCTCAGAGACATGGCGGAAGGAGGATAACCAGTGGGACACTGTGATACTTGGATACACACTATATCGTAATGATAGAGCTGATCAAATTGGTGGAGGGGTTGCGCTCTATGTTAGAGAGGGCATTGAGTAAGAAAGGATTAAAGTTTTGCAGGGAACAAAATTTGCTGTAGAATCTCTATGGATTGAAATTCCATTTATGAAGGGGAAGGTGATGGCAGTTGGAGTATACTATCGACCGCCTGGCCAGAATGAACAAATGGAGGATGAAATGCTCAAAGAAATCAAGGAAGCTAACAAAAGTCACAACAGAGTAGTAATAATGGGTGATTTCAATTACCCCGGTATCGACTGGGTCAGTGTCACAGCAGGACAAGCTAAAGAGATAAAGTTTCTAGATGGAATAAATGACTGCTTCTTGGAGCAGCTGGTTCATGAACCGACCAGAGGGGAAGCCATACTGGACCTAGTCCTTAGTGGAACGCCAGATCTGGTGCAAGAAATAAGGGTGTTGGGACCACTTGGCAATAGTAATCATAGTATAATCATGTTTGATTTAATTAGTGGAGGACAGATAGTAAAGGCATCCACAGTACTACCTTTTAACTTTCAAAAGGGAGACTATGATAGAATGAGGAATATAGTTAGGAAAAAACTAAAAGGAGCGGTTCCAAAGGTTAAAGACTTACAGCAAGCTTGGGTGTTATTTAAAAATACTTTCCTCGAAGCCCAGACCAGCTGTATTCCACGCATTAGGAAAAGTGGAAGAAAGTCCAAAAAACTGCCAGCATGGTTTAAAGGTGAGGTCAGAGAGGCTGTTGCTGCCAAAAAAGCAACCTTCAGGAAATGGAAAAAAGAGCCAAATGATGAAAACTGGAAACAGCACAAGCACTGGCAAGTTAAATGCAAAGCATTGATAAGGCAGGCAATGCGGGAATTTGAGAAGAAACTTGCTACGGAAGCAAAAACACAAAATAAAGACTTTTTCAAGTACATTCATAGCAAAAGGCCTGTGAGAGAGTCAATTGGACCATTAGATGATAGAGGGGTAAAAGGGGCAGTAAGAGGAAACAAGGCTATAGCAGAGAGACTGTATGAATTCTTTGCTTTGGTCTTTACTGAGGAAGATGTAGGGATGTTACCCAAGACTGAAGTGGTATTTAAAGGTGATACTGCAGAGGAATTGAGAGAAATATCGATACACCAGGAAGATATATTACAACTATTTGATAAACTGAATAGTAGCAAATCACCTGGACTGGATGGTATACATCCCAGAGTGTTGAAAGAACTGAAATATGAGATTGCAGACCTGATATTGGTAATCTGTGAACTTTCATTAAAATCATCTGTAATACCTGAAGATTGGAGGGTCGCCAACGTAACACCAATTTTTAAAAAGGGTTCCAGGGGTGACCCAGGAAATTACAGACCGGTGAGCCTGACGTCAGTACCAGGAAAAAATGGTAAGAAACCATCATAAAGAACAAAATTACACAGCATGTAGATAGTCATGGCCTAATGGGAGACAGCCAACATGGCTTTAGACAAGGAAGATCTTGTCTTACTAATCTGATATGTTTTTTTGAAGGTGTGCATAAACAGGTAGACAAAGGTGAGTCGGTTGATATAGTGTATCTGGACTTTCAGAAAGCTTTTGACAAAGTCCCCCATCAGAGACTTTTGGCGAAGCTAAAAAGTCATGGGATAGGAGGCAGTGTACTATTGTGGATCGGGAACTGGTTAAAAGATAGAAAGCAGAGGGTAGGGCTAAATGGCCAATATTCCCAATGGAAAAAGGTGAATAGTGGAGTACCCCAGGGATCTGTACTGGGTCCGCTGCTTTTTGACATATTCATAAATGACCTGGAAAAGGGAATAACTAGTGAGGTTATCAAATTTGCAGATGACACAAAACTGTTTAAAGTTGTTAAAACCCAAGAGGATTGTGGAAAACTGCAGGAGGATCTGGATAAATTGGAAGACTGGGCATCCAAATGGCAGATGAAATTTAATGTGGACAAGTGCAAAGTTATGCACCTAGGAAAGAACAACCCACACTATAGTTACACGATGCTAGGCTCCATATTAGAAACCACCACCCAGGAAAAAGATTTAGGAGTCATCGTGGATAACATGTTAAAACCCTCCGCCCAGTGTGCAGCGGCGGCCAAGAAAGCAAATAGAATGCTAGGTATCATAAGGAAAGGGATGGAGAATAAAACAAAGGATGTTATAATGCCTCTGTATCGCTCCATGGTACGACCGCACCTTGAATATTGTGTGCAATTCTGGTCACCGTATCTTAAAAAGGACATAGCGTTATTAGAAAAAGTACAGAGAAGAGCCACCAAATTGGTGAAGGGGATGGAAGGCTACTCCTATGAAGAGAGGCTAAGAAGGTTAGGGCTCTTTAGCCTGGAGAAGAGACGGCTGAGGGGAGATATGATAGAGGTCTATAAATTAATGAATGGAGTGGAACGGATAAACGTGGATCAATTGTTTACGCTATCAGAGTATAGAAAGACTAGGGGACATGTAAAGAAGCTACAGGGTAAACTATTTAAGACAAATAAGAGAAAATATTTTTTCACTCAACGTGTAATCAAACTCTGGAATCTGTTACCGGAGGATGTAGTAAGGGCTGTTAGTATAGCTGGGTTTAAAAAAGGTTTGGACAAGTTCCTGGAGGAAAGGTACATAAACCACTATTAAAAAGGGACCCAGGATATCAATGCTTGACCCAGTACAAGCATTGTGGAACCTGTGTCTTTTGGGGATATTGCTAGGTACGTATGACCTAGATTGGCCACTGTTGGAAACAGGATACTGGGCTTGATGGACCTCGGTCTGACTCAGTATGGCATGTCTTATGTTCTTAAAAGTGAAGTTAAATTCCTAGGTGTCATCTTCGATCAGAATTTAAACTTACAAACCCATATTAACAAGACAACACAAAATGAAAAATCATTACCACAAAATGAAAATCATTCAGAGATTAAAGCCCCTGTTAAGTTACAATGACTTCAGAACGGTCCCACAGGCCATAATCACACCAGTATTGGACTTTTGTAACTCAATTTACCAAGGCCTACCAGCCACAACAATCCACTCACTACAGATGGTACAGAACACCACTGCTCGCATTCTAACAGGAACAAACAAATGTGAACACATGACACCAATCCCAATAATGAGTGTGCAAGATTCAAAGCTATTACTAATACATTCAAAATACTCCTAAATGAATCAGCTGAATCATTCCAAGGCCTAATAAAAATATACCCTGAAAACCGCTCATCAAGAACAAACAACAAAAACATTTTAACCACACCAAAGGAATTCTCCAAAGATAAGCAGTGCACCTCAAATAGAGTCTTTTCACTATGGGGTCTCTTCTGTCCCTTTTATTAGCCCCCCTTGCCATCTCCGGCTAAGCCTCCCCATACAAACAAGGAGTTTGTATGGGGAGGCTTAGATGTGGGCGGGAAGGTGCATTGCAGAGATGGAGTTAGGGCAGGCAGTGGGTAGTCCACGGCCCCAGATGTACAGGGTCGAATCTGAAGTCAGCTCTGTATGTCTGGGGCTGGCAGACTTTATGGGAGACTTATTCCACCTTGGAGGTGAAATAAGTCCCCCTAGACATTGGGGGATGGGAGGCCAGGCTGGGATCAAAATGGTGAGGGGGTGCAGGAGATTTCCCACAGCCTGACCCTGGCCAAGGGAGGTCAGATCGGGGGTCGGGCTACAGGGAAAGGGGAAAGTGGTCGGTGACTGGTGATTGCGGCTCCTGAGTGGAGCTGTGGTGCCATGGTAACTGGATGCCATGGCACTGCTGCTCCATTCAGGAGCCTGACTGAGTTAGCCAGGCAGGGTCCTGTACATGCAGGCCAATGGGAATTGTGTCCAGGCCTAGATGCGATTCTGATCCCACAGGGACTAGACATGCCCCGCTAGATCAGAATCATGTCTACCTCCGTGCGTCCGGCTCCAACTGGACGCAAAAAAGCCAGGACGCACAATATGGAATGTGCCTCCACATGAATCAAATCTATGGAACTCTTTACCGAACAATATCAGATGCATGAATGATGCTAAAGAATTCAGGAAAATGCTAAAGACGTTCCTATTCATCGAACATTTCGACAACATCACAGGAAACCCGGACAATAACCACTGAACAATGTCCACAATCATACATCATGACCACAAACTGTAAATAGTTTACTGATGTAAATAAGTTATGGAGACATACTGTTACAACAAAATGTTAGGACACAATGATGTATTCAAGTTACAGAGATGTAAAACACCTTGTTACAATGTAAATACTTGAGTTCAACTATGGAGCTTAATGTAAGCAACCTTGTTTCACAAGGTAGAAATTGAGTTTTAATGTAAACCACCGTGATTTAAGGAAAAGGTGGTATATAAATACTGTTGAATAAATAAAGGGGCCTGCCCACTAAAATGTAAATATTTGTACTTATGGCTTATTGGGTGTAAATTTTAAAGCACAGTAAGTAAAAAGCCTGTGCAATAAGTGTTGAGGGTATCCCCATTTTCTGCCCTGAAGTTAATGTACAAGGTTAACATTTCCCTGAGTAAATGCACACACTGATATGATAGCATGTTATCGGCAGCCATGACACCACACAGTAAGGTACTGTGTGCTAACAATGTGCAGTCCATGTCCATTCTGTCCCCATAATCCACTCAGCTTCCAACCCATAGCATGGCATGCAGTTAGCATGTAAGTTAAATGGCACTGCTAAGCCTGTGTGGTGACAGTAACTGTGCTTGTGTGCTAATAGTGGATGCTAACTGTATATTGTAAGAAACCAGCCAAAAGCACTGTTTCAAGGTTAGATATTCATTCTTGTGACTTAAATTTATCTCTTGTGGTTCCCTTCGAACATGCTTTACACCAACTAAAAGTAGCACAACATGTTGCTGCAAGAATGCTTATAAATTCAGGTCCAACTGAACACATAACCCCTATACTGTACAAAGTTCACTGGTTACCTATACAAAGTAGGATAAAATATAAAGTTATCATAACAACGTTCAAACTGATAAGAGATATAGCCCCATCATATCTAACTGATATACTGACAATTCATTCAAGGACCAGAACAGTGAGACAAAGGAACCTGAACACACTACTTGTACCAAACAACTTTTCAAAACTCAATAAAACTACAACAAATAGGGCATTCAGCTTCAAAGCTCCTTTAATATGGAACGCTCTGCCGGATAAACTGAGAGATATCACAGATCTTTCAGCATTTCGAAAAGATCTTAAAACTCACCTATTTATAGAGTACTTTAGAGACTCATTCCCAATAGATGAAATATTTCCCACTTAAACTCATGTATACTCATATTCATTAATTCACAACTTACTTTTTCCTTTTTCTTACTCTATCTTACAATACCCAATTCTCCACATTATCACATTTACTCTTTACACTAATAATTCTAGTGAACTACAATACATTTTTCCTTGCTCAGATAACATTTTTGAAATTTGTAAATATTTAAATCTGTATATATGTTTAAACTATCTATATACCTAATCAGCATTTACTCAGCATTGTAACCCTCAAATTACCATTTTTATTATATACAATTTAATGTTCACTGTAATTTCAATTGTTTGAATAAGTTTCAATGTAATGTTCAAGTTTTGTTCTATGTAAACTGCTTTGATTTTTCTGAAAGGCTGTATATAAAACCGTTCAATAAATAAATAAATAATAAATAAATGTTACTGAAAAACACAGCGGTTGACATATTTCCATGTGTAGAAAAGCCACTACTTATACATGTATGATGGTGGCATGCACAGATTTAAAAATGTGGGTGTGCAGTCCTTGAAAGTATAGATAGATTCTTTGCTTTAGTGTACAAAAGCAGTACACATATGCCTGTAGAATTTCATTATTGACCTTTGAAGCTCAGTTCCTTAATTGGTTCCCTTTGAATGTGGAGTTTTGCAAAATCTGCCACTTACACGTTTAAGTGGCCCTGCTTACATGCATAAGTAGCAAAATCTGCACTATTTACACATAGAAAGTCCCAAGGGTTGCTGTCCTTTTTGTATGTTTTATTTTATAAAATTGCTTCTTTTGAATTGTGCTTGATACAAATATTTTTTCGATGCCTCTGTGAATGTTTTATAAAAGGATCTACATTTAGTAAGCCTTTAATAAACTACTATCATTGTTGTGCACACATGGACCTAAACATCCATTTCCTAGCATAGGTGCCCCACAACTCAGAATTAAGTTGCCAGCTTTAGACATAACCACTAGCAATGTATTCACAGTATCTTAGGGTCCTGAGTATTTTGGATCATACTCCATCCTCAGATTCATGCAAGCCATCTTACTATAAGCCAGAGCTACTCAATTCCGGTCCTGGAGGTCTGCAACCCTGCAGGTTTTTGGGATATCCCTAATAATATGCATGAGATATATATGCATTAGAGATAGCCTGCCAACCTGACTGGTTTGTGGCCCTCCAGGGCTGGATTTGGAGACTCCTGCCTTACACCTCTGTCATTTAAGATTGTGAATGGGCAAGGTACAGATGTTCTAGACATCAAAAGGGTAGATAGAATGTGTCACATGCCTCCTAGATTCTCAACACCACCAAAAAGTTGTCTAATAGACAATATTTTGGTGGTGGTGAGAAGCAAGGAGGAATGTGACAAATTCTAACCTTTTTGATGTCTTGGACATCTGCACCTTGCCCACTTACAATCTTAAATGACAGAGGTGTAAGGCAGGGGTCTCCAAATCCAGCCCTGGAGGGCCAAAAACCAGTCAGGTTGGCAGGCTATCTCTAATGCATATATATCTCATGCATATCATTAGGGATATCCCAAAAACCTGCAGGGTTGCGGACCTCCAGGACTGGAATTGAGTAGCTCTGCAAATAAGCAGAGACAGTTATGGTTAGTACATATGGCTCTTTTTCTTTGGCATACTTTCAAAGCCTATGATCCTTACACCTTTGTTTAATATGCAGCACATATTGATTTACATGATTATTGAAGGATCATGTTTATTTTCTCTAATCTGAAGGTGCAACCAGATTTTGACATGGTGGTCTGAGATTTTGTACCTGGTTTGGGATATGGTAGTTAATTAATGAGTTGTGTCATAAGGGTATGTTTACTAAACCATCTTAGGGGTATGTTTACTAAACTGCATTAGTGCAAATCGCGTTAGGAGCCGCGTTAGTGAAAGGAAAGCCAAAAAAGGACATGGGCGGGACATCCTAACCACTAACGCGCGTTCCAAAAACTAACGAGCGTTACAGGGCGCCGTGGCGCGTTACTGCACGTTAATCGTATGAAGGCGTACAGACACAAAGCACTGAAACAGAGCTGTAGCACAATGGTTAGTGTACTGACCGCTGTTACAGGCAGCATGGGTTCGAGTCCCCCAATGTGCCTAATGCAGAAGGCTGGCCCAGGCATCACCCTGTACATTACATAGGGAATGAGGAGGCATGTTTTTCTTTACGTTGAGTAGTGGTGCCAGAAACACACCCTCGCAATATGCCTAGCTGCGTGCATGGCTGCGTGCGTTGGTACGTGTGTTGGTACGTGCATTGGTGTGTGCGTACAATCGTGCGTGGGTACGTGTGTTTTTACCAGCATGGGCACCTAATATTACAGACTCTTTAGGGTGTCCTGCACCTATGCATTATGCTAACAGATGTACGTGTGATGGCCTATGGTGTATCTGAGCCTGTGAGCAGATGCTGGATTTACCCAGGGTTGGATTGTGCCAGTCACACCCATGATGCACTGCACATGCAAATCAGCCATCCACAGATGCACACCATGGGGAATGTACCCCCACAGCACCTCAGCCTGGTAGGGGGGAAGTGATCAGGTGCACCCCCACAGTACCTCGGCCTGGTAGGGGGTACTGACCATGTGTTGTACTGGCACAGAGTAGCTACACACTGTCACATTGTGCGGGTACTGTGCTCACCCTGAGGGTACAGTGAGGTGCCCAGCACTAGGTCCACAGCACCGGCCATGGCTGAAAGAGGCCACGGCGCAGGTCCAAAGCAGTGTTAATGTGTGAGATAGGTAACTTCTGCAGGAAAACCTTGGACATCTCTGTCTGTTTCAGTCAGGTGTAGCCCCCATGGCTGAGGGTGGCAAACAGGGTCTCCCATCAAAAGATCCACAGTCTACCTCCCTGCAAAGGTGGCAGTAGAAGGGAACATCAACCCCAGTCCTGCTGAGGAACAGACACCCCACAGGGCAGTCAATTCAGCTCTGTACACATCCATAACACAATAGCAGACAGACATTAGGCCTGGATATGGTATGCTGCACCCCACCACTATCTGATATTCCCCTGGGGCAAGTCATCAGCCACTGCACCCTGCAAGCCACTCCATCACAACACATACCAGCTGCAAACAGTCTGCTAGTGCCCAGTGGAGATGCCTGCACTCAGAACTGGGATGTCAGCATACACAGCAAGCAGATACATCAATGACTGGGCCCCAAAAGGAAACCCATATCTATCACATGAGAGAAATACTAGATAGCACTATGGGAGTGCCTAGCCATGCTGTGGTCACTGCACAGTCAGGGTGAGAGTGATCTCTCAGCAGGATATACTGAGGTCACCCTGTCTGTGTAGGTGGTGGCCGGGCACTACAATGTGCCTGTCACTGCCCTATGCCCTGTGCAGATGCACCCTGGCCAGGCCACCCTGTCCGGCCTATACCCATGGTACCTTGCTCCTCATTATGCACATTGGCAGCCCAATACTGGCAACATTGCTGGCAGTGTGGGCTGTAGAAGGTGTTTGCAGCCACCACACACTGGATAGACAGACAGCCACCCCCACACCTATGCCAGCATTGTGTTACTATAGAGGTGGTCAGCAGCCATACCCACCACACCAGTCCTGGGCATAGTACAGGCATGGATATGGTACACAAGACTGTTGGGGGGTCACTCCCCAGGGTGGTGAACACTGTCAGAGACCAGACCTGCAGCACACACCGCCGACATCAGAATGATTGTTATGGTGGAGCTCAATGAGCAAAATGTGTTTAACGTAGGAATTGATATCTGCCAGTTATCATAGGAAATGTTTGATAGCTGTGTACCATATACCCAGGTGTAGGGTGGCATTGCTAAGGTATGCAACTGCTAGTATTGGGAGATACAGGCAGGGCCCAATGTCTTGCCTCTCCAGGAGGCATTGGCCAATGGGGCCTGTGGGTGTGTGTGTGGCCCTGTTGGCTGCTGCTTTACGGCAGAGTTCCCCAACTCCAGTCCTGGTGTTCCAAACACTGTTCGGGTTTTCATGCTGTCCCTCATAAATATGCATGAGCTACATCTGCATACCATGGGGGTGGTGCATAGCTATGCAGCACAGGCATCTTTATTAGAGGCAGCATGGAACCGGAATGGTGTGGGGCCCTCCAGGACTGCATTTGCGGGACTCTGCTTTAGGTAATGTGCCTATTTCTGGTGTCTGTGTTTGGTGTGGTAAAATATAGGCGTAGTAACCATGCGTATGTTCTCTGCAATAAAGGAGTGCCTTTACTATCACTTTTTAGTGGTGGGTAAAACTATGGGGACTTGGTTGGCAGGAGCCCCCGCTGGGAGTTGAACCTGTGACCCTCTGGTCTTACAGGCACTGGCTGTGTCCGTTGCACCACACTGTGGCCACAGAGACAGTGCAGTCCCTGGAGATAGGAAAACTGGCCTGACGAGTCAGAAACCCTGCTCTGCACAATTTTACTGTGGGCTCATTTACCTTGTATGGAGACAAAAGTGCAAATAAACCTCAAACAGACCTCGAAAAAAGGGGCAAACACCCATAACCGAGCTGGGCAACAATGATATCATTGGGCAACAATGAAAAACACTCCCAGGAAAGCTCCAATAAAATGAAATGCTTTTTGAAAGGGTCTACGGAGCGTAGACCCTTCCAAACATCATTTATTTTTTTTGGAGCTTTCCTGGGAGTGTTTTTCATTGTTTCCCATTGCTATCACTGTTGCCCAGCAGGATTATACTTTCTGCAATATTTCTTGTGGTCATTTTTAAAGTTTTATGTGAACATTTGTTCTGTGCACATGTATCACACTGCTCACGTTTTGTAGGTTTCCCCGGTTTTGCTGTACATTGCTGACGGAAATGGTTTCTCTTCCCTGTAATATGCCTTTAACGGCAGGTTTTCATTCGCGTTGGAATTGAGCTCAGAAATTCAGCGCGTTAGTGAGAGGGGAGCCTCTCCCCGCCCACTCTCTGCCCATTGACCCCTTCTCTCCGCCCACTCTCCACCTTCTGCGCTGCTTTAACGCACCGCGGGGCTTTACGATCGTTACGTGCGGTTAACGCGCGTAGTATGATGTTAACGGTCATTGGCGCGTGATTACGCGTGTTATACTGCACTTACGATCGTTAACGTCATACAACGCGCGTTATTCAAGTTTACCGCACTTTAGTAAACATACCCCTTAATGCTACTGGCATTAGTTACAGTCTTACTGTGACGAATGCCATATAAAGTAGTAGGCGTTCCAGTCTTAACGTGGCATTTCGGGTTATCGTGCGATAGAGGGAGCCATGGAACATTAACATGCGTTAGCCTTAATTAGGCGCGCTGACCTGCAAACACAGCAACAGAGGTGTAGCACATTGGTTAATACAGTGACTGATGAAACAGGGGTCATGAGTTCAATGTGAGGCATTTTCTTTTTTAATTTAAATTTGTGCTGCCAGCAAACACACCCTCACAGTGCCGTAACCTAAGGTGTGGCATAAGGCGCCCTATAAGGCACTCCAGAGGGCACATTATAAAGTGCAATGTCCACCAAGGCACCTTATAATGTTCCCTATAGGGTGCCTTATAAGGTGCCTTATAGGGTGCTTTATAGGGTGCCTTATAAGGCACCTTAAGGTTACAGCACTGTGAGGGTGTTTTTGCTGGCAGCACTAATTTAAAGTAAAAAAGGAAAAGCCTCAGACAGCCCTATCAAATAACATCACTGTGGGATCAAACCCATGACCTCTGCCTCCACATTCAGTGAAGTAACCAGTGGGCTACATCTCTATAGCTACAAACAAACCCCTGGCTGGCTAGAGAAGGACTGCAGGTCAACACACAAACTATCTGCTGTGATTACCAGGATAGAGTTAAACCCACCCGTACCCATGTTGCACTGCACATGCAGATCAGCAGTCTACAGATGATCACAAGATGGGGTATGCACCCCCACAGCACCTCGGCCTGGTAGGGGGAACTGACTGTGTGTGTTACTGACACAGAGTAGCTACAGACCGACACAGTATGGGGGTACTGTGTTCACCCTGAGGGTGAGGTGGGGTGCCCAGCACCAGGTCCGCAGCACCTGGCTTATCTGAGACAGACTATATTGCAGGTTGCTATAAGTGCCAGTGTGTGATAGGTTAGTCCTTGTAGACACACCTAGGATACACCTGTGTCCATCTGTATTTCCCAGTCTCGTCTAGCCCTTGTGGACTATGATGTACCCAGAATAGTGCATATCCTGTGTGGGTGCCATGGTCACATGATTTAAGTGAAGGGGGGTGCGTGAACCCATAGGCACAATATGTAGCACCACCCAACCCACCCTCTGGGGCTCAGGGTGAGAGACAGGAACTCCCACCAACAGAACCACTTTCTACATCCCTGCAATGGTGGCAGTAGAGAGGACCAAAAACTCCAGTCCTGCTGGGGAACAGGCACCCTACAGCGCAGTCAAATGCAGATCGGTACGCATCCATAAGGTAATGGCAGACAGACAGTAGGCCTGGAAATGCTCAGCCGCCCCCCACCACTATCTTACATTCTCCAGCAGCAAGCACAGTGAGTCTCCAGCCGTTGTATCCTGCAAGGTGTTCCAGCCATACACATACTAACTGCAGACAGTCTGCTTGCTAGTCCATAGTGCATGTTCCTGGAGATGTGAGCACACACACCAAGCACTTAAATCAGTGATTGGGCCCCAGAAAAGAGAACCCATAAACATCACTTGAGAGAAATAATATATATAGCACTATGGGGGAACCTAGCCATGCCGTGGTCACTGCTCAGTCAGGGTGAGAGTGACCTCCCAGCAGGACATGCTGTGGCCACCCTGTCCGTGCAGTTGGTGGCCGGGCACTACAATGTCCCATCCATTGTCCTATGCCCTGTGCATATGCATCCTAACCAGGCCACCCTATCCGGGCCATACCCACAGTACCTTGCTCCTCGTTATGCACATTGGCAGGCTAACACTGGAAACAGTGCAAGCAGTGTGGGCTCAGTAAGGTGTAGGCAGCCACAGCACACTGGATAGACAGACACACACTCCTATACCTATGCCAGCATTGTGCAAATATAGAGGCTTTTGGCAGTCCTGGCCACCGCACCAGTCCTGGGTACAGTGCAGGCATGGCTATGGTATGCAATACTTTTGGGGTCACTCCCTGGGGTGGTAAACATTGTCAGAAACAAAAACTGAAACACACTCCAGAGATATCAGAAAGGTTACTATGATGCAGCTCTATCAGCAAATTGTGCTTAACTTAGGAATTGCTATCTGCCATTAATCATAGCAACCTTTTGATACATATGTAACGCATTCCCAAGTTTAGGGCGGCATTGCTAAGGTATGCAAGTGCTAGTATTGGGAGATGCTGCTGCACACAGGGCCCAAGAGCCTGACTCTCCATGAGGCTTTGGATAGTGGAGCCTGTGGGTGTGGGTGTTTATGCCCCTGTTGGCCGCTGCTCTAGGGCAGAGGTTCCCAACTCTTGTCCTGGTGGGCCAAACACTGTTCGGGTTTTCATGCTGTCCCTAATGAATATGCATGAGATACTTTTGCATACCATGGGGGCAGTGCATACAAATGCAGCACAGGCATATTTATTAGAGACAGCATGAAACCTGAATGGTGTTTGGCCCTCCAGGACTGCAGTTGGGAAACTCTGCTCTAGGTATTGCACATGTTTATGGTGTCTGTGCTCTGTAGGGTAAAATATAAGCCTTTCAGGCATGTTTATGTAATCTGCAATAAAGGTTCAGTCTTTATTACCATGGTTTAGTACTGGGTAAAGTATGGGGACTGGGTTTGCAGGAGCCACAGCTGGGACTTGAACTTGTGACCTTCTGCTCATGAACCCACTGGCTGTGTGTACAGCACCACACTGTTACCACAGGAACAGTTCATTCCCTGGGGATACCATGACTGTTCGTCAGACAGACCCTGTCTGTTGCAGTGCACGGCACCCACCTAAACGGGGCTAGGCCATGGTCTGCTGTGGGCAGATGCCACTGCCTCTCTGCCACCAGCAACCCTCCACCACCATGCTGCCATGCCATTATGCCGGTGGTGCTGGTGGTGCTCAGTCCCAGGCCATCCAGTATGCCGGTAGGCATCTGCTTATGGTGTGGGTTCTTGGGTAGGGATGCCTACATGGACATGCGTGCTTCCCCCCCCCCCCCACCACCTGCCAATGTTATGTGCCCTTGGGGGTACCTGCTGGGTAATCTCCCCTGTGACACTGTGGGACACACACTCGTGCCCATGTTGGACCCTCGTCAGTTGATGTCTTGCTGCTTTACAGTTTCGGCATTCCTATGTGAAACCTAGGCATCTGCCTAACATGCACTGTGCCCCAGCTGGACCACAGCATGTGCCGCCTACAGCCCCCTGTATCCCATTTACAGCATCAGTACAGTTGCCCTTTCTTACGTGCCCACTCTGCTGTTACTGCACATGTGCACGCCATAACAAACCTGCCCAATATAGACATGAAAAAACCCTGATCAGCACTATTTCAATGTGGGATCATTCACTTTGTAGGGGGATAGAGAATAGACCCTTCCAAACATGATATCTTATTTTTTGAGCTTTGTCAGTGGTGTTGCTTTATGTTTATCATTACTATAACTTTTGGCCAGCTTGGTTATTGGGCTTTTATATGTGGTTCTGGTCCTTTTATATGTTTATTTGCCTCTTTGTTCCCTGCACATGTATCACAACTATCACTTATCTGGGTTTCCCTGCCTTTGCTGCACATTGCTGACTTAAATTGTTTCTCTTTCCTGCAAATGTGCCTTAACGCGAGGGTTTCACTGGCGTTAGTGTTCAGACCCTGATTCCACAGCGTTAGTGTGCATGGAGCCTCTCCCCTCCCACTCTTCGCCCATTGACCCCTTCTTTCCACCCTCTGGGAAGCCTTACTCCACCCTTCAGACCCGGATTTCACAGCAATAGTGTGCCTTAACGCTGCCGCTGCGTTATCGCGTGATAAGTGACATTATCGCGTGATAATGTCACTTATAATGCAATAATACCATCGCTGCGACGTTAAGATGGTTTAGTAAACATACCCCATAGTCTTTTAATAAACCTTTCTTGCATTTTATCTATACTACACAGAGCACCTATTTTTATGAAGTCCATGTGTTCCGGAATGATTAGTATTATGCCAAATACCTTTCTATTTACTTTACAAAAACTGGACATCTACAAAACTGACTTTTGCATTGACTTTGGTTTTCTCTATGGTTTGCAGGTCATTGCATGACATGATTAATGAGGCTTCCTATGCTGAAAAGCAATTTTGTGTTTTGCACAGGCTTAGCAATATAGAACAGTTGCTAGTCTGTATATTAATATCAACTTCTTTACTTCACAAGGTGTTTAATAATATTTCAAATGAGAAGATAGAAGTGATCATTTTAAAACATCATCTTTTTTTTAATTTTTACAGTTTGGGGATTTAAAAAATATTGTTTTATAAATATATAAAAAAAACTCTTCCACATTTGGAAATATGTAACTTTTTGACTTTATGATAATGTTTTCAAGTTTACATTTTGGGAAACATAGTCCATTCATAAACTTTGTGTAAGGTGCACGTGCAAGTTATAAAATGCAGACTTACCTGTGTAAGTATGACACTTATATGTGTAAGTTGCTGAGTTGCTTCTCTTGATTTTCCCACATGTACAGTAGATTTATAAAATGGCTCCTCCATCTCTATGCGTTGGCAAATACACAGGCACTCCTGCACATTCTTATACACATTTCAGAAAAAGTTTAACATTTGGCAGAGCCTTTTCAAAAATACTGTTGGAACTGTGTACATCCCATTTTCAAAGTCCTAATTCTGTTTCCATGTACTAAGATTGTCTTTTTGGCTTGAAACCTGTCAGGAGGAAGAACCATAAGCAGGGCCGGATTAAGGCATAAGCAAACTAGGCATGTGCCTAGGGCTCTAATGTTTAGGGGAGCCCTGTCACATATGCTCAAGACTCAGGAACTTCAATTGAGGATTTTTCAGGGTTCAAAGATTCCTGAATTCATTGGAGTTTCTCTGCCTTGCTTCCCTCTGCTGATTCAAGCACTGATATACTTAATAGCACATCGAGTACAGAAGATATCTCAATGGCCACACTGTTGCACACAAGGGGATCTGTCTACTAAAGTGCCTTAATGGCGTAACGTGGCCATTAGCATGTGTTATCGACCCACATTAGCAGTTAACATGGAAGACAGAGCTGATAAAGTGGGCTAACCCAGCATTAAGCCGTTAATGTGGGAAATCATTGGTGATGGGTGGAACAAGGGAGATAGATGGGCAGAGACAGCGTGTGTTCCCTTAATGCATGGGGAAAGTAGAGTGCGCTAGATAGGATGCTATCAGGAACCTTAATGTCAACTAAAGAGACGGTGTTAAGAGCTCCCTGATAGGAATAATGTGTGCATAGAAAAGACAGTCAGGTGTATGCAGTGTGCTCCACCCAGACTCTAGCCCATCAATGACTGCTAGGTGTGGGCCTTTCCCTGCCACACTATTGCACCTTTACTAAAGGGTCAGGGAAACACTATGCTGTTGGCACCAAAGTGGCAAAGTCATTGAAGTGATGGCATGTCAAGTGCACCACCAACATGTTAACTGTGCACTGCCAACATATTAACTGTCAGGGATGTGAAAAGCATGCAGCTGGCAGGTAAAGTGGAGCCCATAGGGTGTGTGGTGTCAGGGCAGGTGCACCTAATGCCACCTATTGAAGTGGTGGTAGCTGATCCTGCACTAAGGCAGATAGTGTGTGATGTGAACTCTGCGCTGACTGTGCAGAGCACACCATGCCCACACTGAACCTCCATCCTGCCCATTTGCAAACTTAGCATGACATATATAGTTGTGTGCAAATTGTCTTGTGCTAACAGTCAAAGCACCCTGCTAGCTGGCAATGTGTGCCCAAATGTGCATTTAGCATGCACCAGAACACGTATTGTCAGCTAAAGCTTTGTAATGAAATGGCTCCTATGGCAATGCATATAGCTATGACAATGGCTCACATCTGCTCCATGGGAGTGAGAAAGCAAACCATGTCTACAGAGACAGCAGGGTAGCAGGAGCTTCTTACCCCCCACAGATGGTCAGTGACAATGTGCAGGGGCAGCAGTGCACAGAGTGGCCATGCTTGCATCCTCGGAGAAAAGACATACAGGCAAGAAGGCAGTATATCTTCCAAGATATAACCTATCCTCCCCGGCCATCCACAGGACCAAGTGGTCTCCTTCCATAGGCCTAGTCCTGGGGCTACAAGCAAGCTGTACGAGCATCTGAGGCCAGACCTTGATCCTCTGATTGCCCAATCACATGCCATACCAGGGCTAGTCAAGCTCCTGAGAGCTCTACATTCCTTTGCCACTGGCTGTTTCTAAACATCAGTAGCTGAAGTAGAAGGAATGGGCTGCTCAAATTTTGCCAATTGCCTCCATCAGATACTGCAAGCCATGGCTAGCTGGGTTAAGAATGGCCAAACATTTTCTATTGAGTGGGTGACCCTAAACCAACAGTGTAAGAGAACTGGCAGGCTACCAAAATTGATTGCAGTTATGGACTGCACACATGTGGAACCTCTCTCACCCAGAGACTGGGAAGAGGAGGTCACGTTCTCACCAGGGAAAGCTTCATCAAATATATATATATGTGTGTGTGTGTTTGAGGAAGGGATGGTTGGATCAGGATGGTGGCTGGGTAAGTAATAGCAATTTTACTGGATGTGTACATGTGGGGGAGTAAAATATGCCAGACATGCAGGAACAGGAGGCAACATAATAACAGCCCCATGTCATAAAACATAGAAACATAGAAACATAGAAACATGATGACAGAAAAAGACCACAAGGCCCATCTAGTCTGTCCTTCCATAACAACAACTACAACAGTCCACTTTCTACCTTTAGAGATCCTCTGTGTTGGTTCCATGCTTTTTTGAATTTAGTTACTGTCCTCATCTCTACCACCTCCACTGGGAGACTATTCCACGGATCCACTACTCTTTCCATAAAGAAATATTTCCGCATATCACTCCTGAATCTATCTCCCTTCACCCTCATCCCATGTCCCCTCGTAGCAGAACTTGCTTTCAATTGAAAGAGGCTCTCTCCCTGAACATTTATGCCACGGAGGTATTTAAACATCTCAATCATATCACCTCTATCCCGCCTTTCCTCTAAGGTGTACATATTAAGACCCTTAAGTCTGTCCTCATATGCTTTATAATGAAGCCCATTAATCATTTTAGTAGCAACCCTCTGCACCGACTCCATCCTGTTCACATCCTTTTGAAGGTGCGGTCTCCAGAATTGCACACCATACTCCAAATGAGGTCGCACCAAAGACTTATACAGAGGTATTATCACCTCCTTTTTTCTGCTAGCCATTCCTCTCCGTATGCACCCAAGCATCCTTCTAGCTTTTGCCGTCGCCTTTTCTACCTGTTTAGCTACTTTAAGATCATCAGACACAACCACGCTCTTCTTTAGTGGACAAAAGTACTTCACCTCCTATACTGTATTGCTCCCTTGGATTGCTGCAGCCCAAATGCATGACCTTACATTTTTTAACATTAAATCCCAGCTGCCAAATTCTAGACCATTCTTCAAGCTTAGCTAGATCCCTCCTCATGTTATCTACACCTTCCTGGGTGTCTACTCTATTACAGATTTTGGTATCATCCGCAAAGAGGCAAACCTTACCCGACAGCCCTTCCGCTATATCACTAACAAAGTTGTTAAAAAGAATCGGACCAAGGACAGATCCCTGGGGCACACCACTGGTAACATCCTTCTCTTCAGAGTGAGCTCCATTTACTTGTACTCTTTGTCGCCTCCCACCCAACCAATTTCTAACCCAAGCAGTAACTTTAGGGTCCATCCCTAGGGTGCTCAGTTTGTTTATAAGTCGCCTGTGAGGAACAGTGTCAAAGGCTTTACTGAAATCTAAATACACCACATCTAGAGCTCTCCCTCGGTCCAACTCCCTGGTCACCCAGTCAAAGAAATCGATCAGATTTGTCTGACAAGACCTGCCTCTGGTGAATCCATGCTGCCTCGGATCCTGTAATCTGCCGGACTCCAGAAACCTCACTATTTTCTCTTTCAGCAGCGTTTCCAATAATTTACTCACCACTAAAGTTAAACTAACCGGCCTGTAGTTTTCAACCACATCCTTACTTCCGCTTTTGTGTAAAGGCACCACATGAGCCTCTCTCCAGTCCTTTGGCACCACTCCCGACTCCAACGAGGCATTGAAAAGGTCAGTCAGTGGAGGTGCTAGAATGTCCCCAAGTTCCCTCAGTATTCTAGGGTGTATCCCATCTGGTCCCATCGCTTTGTCTACTTTAAGTTGAGCTAGTTTCTCACGAACACAGTCTTCTGAAAATTGTTCAAGATGTCCCTCGCTTCTGTTCTTATTTGTGGGTGTTTTCTGAGGTCCTGCTCCTGGTTCTTCATCTGTGAACACAGAACAAAAATATTTGTTAAGCAATTCCGCTTTATCCTTATCAGCTTCTACATATTCCCCCCCTGCACCCTTGAGTCTGACAATACCACTTTTGCCCTTCCTCTTCTCGCTAATATATCTGAAAAATGTCTTATCCCCCCATTTTATTGCATTGGCTATTTCCTCCTCCTTTTGAATCTTTGCCTTCTTGACTACTTTGCTAGCTTCTCTAAGTTTTTCCAAATACAGATGCCTGTCTTCCTCTCTCTGTGATCTCTTGTATTTCATGAAGGCCTCCCTCTTTTTCTTCACTTTTTCAGCTACTTCCTTCGAAAACCATAGCGGTCTCCTGTTCCTTTTGCCTTTATTTACCATTTTAACAAAAAGGTTGGTTGCCTTTAAAATACCCCCTTTCAGTTTTGCCCACTGTTTTTCTACATCCCCCAGCTGTTCCCATCCCACTAACGACTCCCTAAGGTATTGGCCCATCTTCGCAAAGTTAGTCTTCCTAAAGTCTAAGATCTTCACCTTGGAATGGATTCTAACAGCCCTAGTCCTAATACTGAACCACACCATCTGGTGGTCACTAGATGCAAAATGATCTCCCACTGCAACATCAGAAACACTCTCACCATTGGTAAGCACCAAGTCCAGTATGGCCCCTTCACGTGTGGGGTCTGTTACCAATTGCCTGAATAGTTCTCCCTGTAGAGAATCCAGGATCTCCTTACTTCTAGATAATACTGCAGCAGGAATGTGCCAATCAACATCTGGCATATTGAAATCTCCTAGCAGTAGCACTTCCCCTTTCCTAGCAATGCTGCGTATGTCTTTAATTAACTCTCTGTCCACCTCTTCCTCTTGTGAGGGAGGTCTGTATATCACACCAATGCAAATAGATTTCTCTTTCCCTCTTTCTAGTGGGAAAAGACCAACACTATCTTCTCAGTTTCAAAATTATAACCAAGGGCTGTGAGTAAACACTCAATTATCTGCCACATGCACCAGAGCTGCATGGGAGTAGGAATTACTCAGCATGTTCTTCCAGCTGTGAGATTACCCTAGGAGTGGCCCATCATCTCATGCTAGGTGACCCCTGGTTTTGAATGTGTATATTATTCTACCCTGCCCTTCCCTTTTGGAAGGACACAACTGAGATGTAAGACATGAACTGAAGTAGAACCAGCATCATATCAATGCAGATGTACATACAGACCTAATAAGATGTCCCTTACTTTCACCTGCGTAGACAAGTATGGCATGGAGCAGGGATCTCCAACTCCGGTCCTGGAGGGCTGCAAACCAGTCAGATTTTCAGGATATCTCTAATGAATATGCATGAGATAAATTTGAATACAATGGGGCAGTGTATACAAATATATCTCATGCGTTTTCATTAGAGACATCCTGAAAATCTGACTGGTTTGTGGCACTCCAGGACTAGAGTTGGAAACCCCTGGCATAGAACCTACAGAGAGCTGCACAGACATAGGCATGCCCCAGCTCATGCTCTCATGCATCCTGACAATGACCACATATATAAAAATGGAGTGATGGACCCACCCTCCTACAGGCCAGTTCTGTGGTGCCAAATCCATGGCCACGTTGTGTGGGATGGAAGAGTCATAGTTCAAGGGCAGCCTATGAATCAGGAGCAATATTTCCAGGTATGTTTCCTTTATCTTATATTTTCATTGCTGCCTCTGCATGTTCAACTCTCACCTTTTCTTCTAGTAGCTCCTCTGCCTGCCATTACTATCACATGCCTCTGCAAAGTCCTCACACTCTCCAGCCCCTGGGACAGTGAGAAATTGCAGCAACACTGGCTGTAGAGCATAGTGTGCACACATGGAACAGGCATTGCCATAACATTCAAGCCATCATATCTGTCTATGAAAGAAAAGAGTAGCTTGTCAGGGGCTGCCTGTAACCTGTTACTGCTGGTGACTATGTTTTGGGCAGGCCATGCTGGGAGGTGCCAGCACACCCCCCCCCCCCCCATCTGACTAGACACCGCTGGATGCATTAAGGTTCTTTGATCAGTGCTTCCAGAGACCTATATCATGACATAAGATGCTACACATTAGTCTGCAACCAATAGTTGCAGGACCAAAGGACCTGATCAGACTTGACACACCTAAATAATGCATTAGTACTGGCTGCCAACTAACTAGCCTGAAATATAACTGTCAAAAGCATGCAGTAGTCTTGCAATGATAAAGATCTGCTCCAGAACCTGGAGAGACCATCCCCTGGGGTTGTTTGGTCTGGGGAACGGACTTTGTGTGTCCAGTGCTACAGTCAGGGTAACTGTTGATAATGGACATATGCACATGTTGCATCCTTTATGATGAGAAAGCCCACACTGTCCCTGTGCATTCAAGAGCTGATGTGATGGGTTGTTGGTTTTAAGAATACTGTATAATTATTTAACATGTATTCCATCTTACATGTGTTCTTCTTTACTGGTCTATACAATGGCTCTGTTACATGGCACAGAGTGTATTAGAAGCACATGTCCACTCATTTGACAGACTAGGTGGCCTATCACCATGCCTCTCAGTAGATGGCTGCATATTGCTGGTTGCGGAACACTCTGCTAGCCTACTACAGGCAAGGTCACATGCTCCAGTTGGAGTGAGTAACCCCAGGCACACCAGTCCTGCTCATTTTGTGCCTATACAGACTCCCTGGACCACCATCTGTAGACCAGGTGTGGCAACATTACTCATCCAATAGACAGCGACCTTTTCCCATGAGGGTGCATCATGGTCGTTACAACTCTTTCTAACAGACACATATGGAATGCCTATTCTACATGTGTGTGCATGAGTGGCACATAGCCTTTGTGCAAGAGATGGCTGACAGCACCACCAGCCACCAGCTACAGTTTGTGTGGCTTACAGTGGGTGGTGCATGCAAGTTGCTTGTGGAGGTTCACTCTTACCACTAGGCCCCATTTTGGGCGATGCATCCTCACTGCACCCATAGAGAATATTCAGCATTTATTTATTTAACATTTCTTATATACCGCCTTTCATGATATCAAAGCATGTTATATTGAACTCAAAACAATGGTATATGCTTACCTGCTACATTACATTCCAGCACGTGCCTTTCAATTGCCTATTATGGCAGCATATCTTGCCAATTCCTATGTGGGGCCTCCCAAAGGAAAGATGTATGTAACTGACATATGACAACCTTTACCCTAGCCCTACTGGGATGCAGCTTTCATTATTGACAACAGCAATACTGACTATATTGTGTAGGAAGGTGTGATTGATTTCTTTAGTTGTCCGTGTGTGTGTGTGTGTGTGTGTGTGTGTGTGTGTGTGTGTAGGGTCTTCAGGAAGGTCTGTATATGGGATGGGGCATATCTTTGGGGAGGATTCTATGTGAGGATACAACCACAAGAACCTTTCTGGGGGAGGAGGGAGGGCTCTTGGACTGTGGGTTGTTTTTTTTTTATGTTCTGTCCCCCTTTATGAAAGGCTCTCTGAGAGCATCAGGACATGCATCAGTGACCTGATGCTCCTGAGGAACAGAATAACACAGCTGGAAAAGTTGACAGCAAGCTGTGTTATTCATGTACCATGGAGGATGCTAATCTGAGGCATTGAGTTACTACAGATTAGTGATTGCCATAGTAAATTAAGATATGGTAAAATGTGATACCAGACACAGAGATGGTTGCCCTGTAGCCACCAGGCAGAAACCCTGAAAAAAAAAAAAGAAAACACTTTTCTCTGCTTCTGACACTGAAGTTTGGCTGAATCACTGAGTCTTATCTGTCCTATTTAGTGGCCAGCAGGTAGACCAAAGACACAGGGACTATTCAGTGATCAGCAGGCAGACCCAAGACACAGACAGCATTGCCCTGCAGCCACCTTCCAGAAACCATGGAAAAGTAGGAAAACACACTTATCTCTGGTTCAAATACAGATCTGTCTCTTTCAGGGAGCTGTATACTCTTTGGATGATATTTTTGTTTTGTTTTTTGATACCTTCTCCACTTCAACAAAAGAATAATTTTGCTGAAGCACTGGAGCAAGTACAGGATTTTCTTCTCTCTCTGAAAGACTGAGAAAAATGATGCCCTGATCCTATGTTTTTTTTTCTTCCCAGCTGCTGACATCATCATCCATGGGATATGAAAACACCAATTTCTTTCTTGTCAGAGTTTAAACATGATTGTCTGAAATTTCTCATGCTTTTGACTTGTCCCTTTTACATTTGGTCCCTTCCAAAGTGGCTCCACTGTGTCTGAGCCTGCAGCTTCACCTTTTTCCTAAAATGAAAGAAACAAATGATAATTCCTCTAAAAAACATGGTCCTGTTATTTGCCAGCGAACTCAACCAAATAATATCCCATTCTTCATGTTTCCACATTCATCTGAAAATAAATTCATATCCCTACTCTCCTGGTGTCTTGGGTGTTCCTCTTAATGTTAGTGTCACATTACTACTGTTCTGGTGCTTCCAGTGCTGGTGCTGTTTTGCATCTCTTCTGAGGCCTTGAACTTTCTCAGCTAATTTTGGTTCTGCTTTTCACTTTCCAGTGTCTTTGTCCCTTTCACATTGGCTTGGAGTCTTCATGCTAATGATGGCACTATTTGCCCTGTTTTGGGGCCTTCATGTTGGTCTTGATGTCTTGTAATGCTCTTCCTTCTCTGACAGTTATCTTCTAACAAGTTTTACAATTTCATTGAAACTAGATGGGAAACGTAAGAGTGCAAAATTGCTTACCCATTGACTTTAATGGAAACAAATTCAATGAATAATTCAGAATTTGAAAATGAACCGAAGGGGTGACTGACCCATACATAAAACAGAGCAAAACTTTTCCCCATGTAAAGTATGTCTTTTTTAAGCTATGTTTGATTTGCTCCTATAGATAGATGTGCAGTCATTTTGAGCAGATTTGCTTGAGAATTATGGCCTAGACTAGGGGTGGGAAATTCCGGCCCTCGTGCACCACAATCCAGCCTGGTTTTCATGATGGCCCTAATGAATATTCATGGGCCTATTCCCATACAATGGAAGGCAGTGGATGCAAATAGATCTCATGAATATTCATTAGGGACATCATGAAACCAGGCTGGATTGTGGTGCACAAGGGCCGGAATTGCCCACCCTTGGTAGACCTTAGTTTTAATTCTATTAGATTACTGTAAGGTGCTACTGTAGGTGTATTTATTTATTTAAAACCTTTTATATACCATCTTTTTTTAACGCAAGTTATTCAAAATGGTTTACAATAAAAATAACCACAATGAATATTAAGATCCTACAGAAAATAGATGGCTCTTAACACTGAAATAGAAATTCCTATCTAAATATCCAGCTCTTTCCTTTGCCATATTATTCATTATTGAGGAACAGTAACATTTTCAAGCCTTTCCACTTTTAAGGGACCAGTCAAGGCATTTTATTGTTCTGACCCTATCACACTGAAAGCCTTCTCTCTCCAATATACCTGGCAAATGTAAGAAACCCCCAGTGTAGGACTTCTGAAGGAGGTTATCTTCAAATTACATGTGGTTCATAAATTTTCAGACAGGATCATATTTGGCTTGCTGCAGAGAACAAGTGGCATACCTTTGGTAAGGGAATTGTACTATTTTCAGGTGGAAGCAAGGCAAAGTTTAAGTTGTCTAATTTGATATGCCTTGAACAGAATAGATCCTACCGGCCCAATATTCAATATGATTAATGTGACTAGCAGACCTGCTAACCACATTAATCACAGCGAGTGGGATATTCAAAAGCACTAAAGCAGTTAGTGCTGCTGAATATCTCCACATGCCATTTTGGGAGCGGAACAGAGGTGGTACCCGGTGATGACCAGGTAGCAGTAATATTCAGCTGCTGCCTGGTTATCCTTAAGTGATGAAACTTAGGCATCTTAAAGACTGGTCTAACCTTTCCTACAGAAGCTAACCAGACAGCAGATGAATATTGCAGCTTCCTGGTTAGCTTCCATGCTTTTTGACCGAATTGGATATTCAATGCCGATGGCTAGATATGGCCCTGACATGGAATATCCTGGTTTTAGGTTCAGCGGTGATGTCTAGCTGCTTTTCAATGGCTAGCCATCACCGCTGCATATCGGGCCCTACATATCTTTCTGTGCTAATATTATGGTATCATCACAGAGTAATCCATTCAGCACAGGAGGTTGTGTATTTCCTAATTATGTAAGGCCCATCCATATTGAGAGAGATAAATATTTCACCATTGCTCCTCAATAATGATATTTCCTACATAGACATATTTGTCTGACTATGGAGCATCTTAGTTTTAGGAACTTGGTTTTATCAGGAATGGGAGGGATAGGTTTATGTGAAACTGAGGAATTTCAGGGGTAGACTGGTAGGTAGGATTTTTGAAGTTTCATATCAGTGGGATATAGAGTGTGAAGGATCCTTGATCTGGGTTTGGAAAGGTTTGTGTTGTTTTGTTCCTTGTGTTTTTTTATTATTTTGTTTAGATATGTGTGTACAATGCCCTGTGTGCTTTGGATCAAACACAATTTATTTATTTAACAATAATTTTTATACAGCAATTTCCATGGATCAATTGCGGTTTACATAGAACAACAGGTGTGAGTAGTACAAACAGGTACATTCTCGATTACATAGAACAGAAAATAACTATGTACATGGTGATGATAAAACTATCATCTACATTTATTTGTGCATAATACAATGAATAAAAAATGGAACTATATACAATTTATGTGTTTGATTGGAGTTATGTGTTGTACTGGTGGTGTGTCTTAGGTATACTGTTGTGTTGGTGCTGGGTTATCCAATTGGCCATGCATGCCAAAGTGTGTGTTGAATAGGTGTGTTTTAAGATACTTTCTAAATATTAGTAGGTCGCTTAGATGTCTGAGGTGATCAGGGAGAGCGTTCCAGAGGACAGGAGCGTTGTGGGAGAAGGCCTTATTGGTTGTTATCTTTCTGGCTTTCCTGAAGTCTATTGGTAAGGAGAGTTTATTTTTATTCATGGAGCGTTGTGTACGATAGTTGTTTTCTATAGTTACGAGGGTTGTTAGGTGATGCCATGAATTAGTTTAAACGTTGTTACGAGAATTTTGTATGTTATGCGGCTATGTATAGGTAGCCAGAGGAGGGCATATAGTGTGGGTGTGATGTGTTCCATAGCATTTATGTTTCTAGTTATGCAAGCTGTCACATTTTGGGCTAATTGGAGTTGTCTTAGATCCTCTTTGGTGATGCCTTGCAGGATGGTATTAGCAAAGTTGAAGTGAGGGATAATCATTGCTTGGATTGTAGATCTAAAATCATGCAGGTGGAGAAAAGGGCGGAGTTGCTTGTGGTGTTTGATTTGTAAAATATCTTTCTTGTTGTTTGCTTTATGTGGGAGCTGAAGCTGAGGGAGCGATCAATTATGACCCCTAGGTATTTCACTTTGTTTTTAATTTGAATATTGATGTTGTTGATTGTGATTGAGTTTGGGGGAGAAGTTTTGGTTTCTAGTAACAAACATGGCGTCAGATTTTGAAAAGTTAATATGGAGATTGTGACTCTCAAGCCACATCGTAATTTCTGTGAAGCAGTCAGCCAGTAGATTCTTTGGGGGTTCAAAATATCCCACGGGAGATAGATCATTATGTCATCCACGTAAATATGGTAATTTACGCTGAACCTTTTAAAGATAGAACAGATGGGTTGTAAGTAAATATTAAAGAGTAGTGCAGAAAGGGCAAGAACCTTGGGGGAGACCTTGTTCTTGTTTATTTATGTCTGATATTTGTTGTTCAATTCTGACTTCCTGGTTCTATCTGATAGGCATGAGCAAAACCATTTCAATACCGTATCTGTGATTCCCATCTGCTGTATCCGTGTTAGCATTATTTGATGGCTTAAGCTATCAAAGGCTGCCATGATATCAATGAAGATGAGAAGGAAAACATGCTTTATGTTGTCAGTCGCTCTGGCAAGAGTGTCAATTAAAACTGTGAGCTGTATTGCTGGTCTTGCAGTTGGATTTGTCCTGTTTTTTTCCATTAGTTTAGCCAAGAGTGGTAGGCTGGAGATAGGTCTATAAGAGGTTGGGGAGCTTTTGTCACTGGACATGTTTTTTAATATGGGGCAGATTTGTGCATGTTTAAGAGGAGGTGACGAGGCCACGGGCAGGGTCCCGGCGGCCGATTTTAACCGGTGCGCCGCCCGGTGCGGGGACCCTGCGCGCGGCTGCGAAGGAGCGTGCGGGAGGGGAGTTTAAATTCATTGGCTCCCGGCGGATGCTGCCGCCCAGGAGCCAATCTATTGTTGAGTTGGCGGTGTGGGGGGGGGGGGGGACTACGGCCTGGCAGCCTCCGCGTGGTCATTCTCGGCTGAGGCTGCTAGAGTGCCGGCTTCCCTCCCACCCGCCCAGAAATGTTTTGGGGGTGGGGAAGGGGGTGTTGCAGCTTGGGGGGGGGGATGGCTACTCTTGGGCGGGGGCGGGGTGCCCCTGACCCAGTTAACCCTGGCCGACCTTTGCTAATGGTATGGCGAAGTCGGGGAAAGGGGTAGGATACTTGCCGGGTGGCAAATTAGGGCATTGGCGGTGGCAAGGCACTTTGCTGAGGTATGACTGGTGCGGCTGGGCTCCGCTAATTGAGTTGGAATGTTTTGATGTTGGATTATGGTTAAATTGTTAAGGTTAATAAAACTGCGACCAGTTGAGTTCCATGACATATTGTATGGTGTATTCTGTAGGGTTGGGGGAGAGGGGGGGCGGTAAAGGGGAGGTGGGGAATTGGGGCCCGAAGCACCGGGTCCACCTGCCTCGGTTACTGGTGGGTGACCATTCTTAAGTGAGAGGTTTAGAATTGGTAGGATAAATGAGGAAAGTTCGGGGGTAGAAGTTTTTATCCAGTTTACTGGGCATGGGTCAAGGTGTGATGTAGTCGTGTTTAGTTTGAATAAACTGTGTTTCAGCGTGTCTTTAGATAAAGGGTAAAATGTAGACCATTGCATTATATGGGGGATGGGATTGAGTTTTGTGTTAAGGTGGGGGATGAAATTTGTTTTAGTTTACTCTCATAGTAAGTGGCAAGTGTCTGGAGTGAGATAGCATGATTAAAAGAGCTTTTGTTAGGGATTGAACAATTCTGAAAAGTTCTCTTGAACGGTTAAGAGCTTTTGTGAGTTGACTTGAATATTAATTTTTCTTGGCATCATTAATTCGTTCTCTGTATATTGTAAGGGTGTTTAGGTAGCTGGAATGGAGTGTTTTAGTTTTAGCCTGACACCATTTGCATTCGGCTTTGCATAACTCTGTTCTTAGTTGTTTTATTTCTGGGTTGTACCATGAGGCATTTTGTCTCTTTTGCCTTTTTGGGGGTTGTTTGAGATTCTGGTTTGATGTGGCTGCATTAGTTATAGTGGTGTTTCATATTGTAAGAGCTTTGTCAAGGTCTGTGGGGTCTAAAAGGAGGTGTGGGATGATGTGATTCAAAAATTCAAAAATTCCTCCTTATTCAATTTTTTTTGAATCTGTTAATGTAAAATGGGGGTGTGAAGGTCTGTTAAAAGCAGAGTCAACTAGTGAGATTTGGAATTTTATCAGATGGTGATCAGACCAGGGGATGGGTTGTATTTCTAGGGTTGTGGGATCATATTTATTTATTTATTTAGACAGTTTTGTATACCACCTTATCTTTCAATCAAAGTGGTCACAACACAATTGGGGGATACATTTAACATGAGGGGATATGAGACACATATGCTAATACTTACAGGGAACATCATATGAGCTGTTGAGGTGTCTGAGTAGGAAAATAAGGTTGTGTATTTCCTTTATGATGTGTGTTTTAATTTATAATTTGTGTGCAGTCCATCTCTTCAATGGTTTTATGAATGCCTCCATTTGTGAGTCTGAAGTGGAGGGTAAGTTCAGGTCCCCGAGAAGGAGTAGGGGTTTTGCATCAGTGGCTGTGCCCAGGAGTTCTATTAGTGTGTCCAAATTATCAGGTCTTGAGTCAGGTGGTCTGTATATTAAGCATATTTGTAGTTGTTTTATATTTATAGTGAGGATGTCTATGTTTTCAATATTATTGGATGCTAATAGTGATGCTTTGAGGGATTCTTTTATGATTATGAGCACGCCACCTCCTCTTTTTGCTGATCTATAGGTGTGAAAGATTTCATAGCCTGGACTCTTCAACTGATTGATTGTAACAGTATCAGTTTTGGTTAGCCAGGTTTCTGTTATACAGATAATGTCTAGAGAGTGTTCAAATATTAGTAACCGGGTAAGGTGGACTCGGCGCTCCAGCCCCGGCCAGGACACCCCCCATCCCCCCCAAAAACCACACTCCGACACTTATTGGCATTCAACTGGTCGCAGCTTAATTAACCATAAACATTAACCGTAAACATTATCCAAACAATCTGTCAACAACCAAACCGTCATCATACGGGTTCTGGCAGCGGACAAACCCTCACCAGCCGTGTGAGTAGCAAAGTGAGTTCCCTCCCGCTTCCGCCAGGAACCGTCCTCCAGGCAATATCCATCCCCCCCTCATCCAGCTTCGCCATATTATTAGCAAAAGCTCCGAGGAGTTCTCCGGGTCGGGGGTACCCCACCCCCGCCCTGCGTATTGCCAAAACTCCGGACCCCAGACACCTCCGGGATCCAGTCCCCCCTTCCAGCTGCAACCCCCCAAATTCAACCACCATAGGGCTGGGCAGATGGGATGCCAGTCCTCTCGCACTGCTCCAACGGACTGATGCCTCGCCGGCAAACTCCCGGCTGTCTTCTGCTTTTTCTCCTCCTACCCTCTCTCATTGGCTCCCGCGCTCCAAAAACCTGCGGGAGCCAATGAATTCAAAAGATGCCCTCCCCCGCCTCCCTGGACCCCCCTCCTCTGAACGAGGCCGGGGCCACACACCACACCGCCCATCCGGTTATCAGCGGCACACAGGTATGTGGCCCCGTGGCCTTCTTGTAACCGGGTAAGGCGGACTCGGCGCTCCAGCCCCGGCCAGGACACCCCCCACCCCCCCAAGAACCACACTCCGACACTTATTGGCATTCAACTGGTCGCAGCTTTATTAACCATAAACATTAACCGTAAACATTATCCAAACAATCTGTCAACAACCAAACCATCATCATATGGGTTCCGGCAGCGGATGAACCCTCACCAGCTGTGTGAGTAGCAAAGTGAGTTCCCTCCCGCTTCCGCCGGGAACCATCCCCCAGGCAATATCCATCCCCCCCTCATCTGGCTTCGCCATATTATTATCAAAAGCCCCGAGGGGTTCTCCAGGTCGGGGGTACCCCACCCCCGCCACAGGCTCACGTACGCCCGTTCCTGAGCCCCCCCCCCAAAAGCAAAGCTGCGACCAGCCACCCTGCACTGCAACATATACTCCAAAAGCCCTTGCCAATCATTCAGGAGTAGATCCACCCCCACCGGGGAGAAATGTACTCCATCTGGCCGATATAAGCCAGCACAATCCACGTCCATCCCAGGATGCAAAATCTGCCACTCCCCTTTTCACAAACCCATCGGCCAACTTGACGATTGATTTCAATCAACCCCCCAGACCACCTCTGGTGACCCCAGTAAGCAGGCCTCAGAATTATATCTGACCATAACAAGACAACATCGTCAAACATTAACAACACTTGGCCCAAGTCTCTTCTGCTGCTCTGATCAGCTGCTTAACAGTCCAAGCCCCCCAAATCGTTGCCTCCAAGATCGTTGCCTCCGAGATGTATCAACAGCAACTCTGGGGATCCCCTTACGCGCTGATGGGGCCGAAGCAAAGGCAGAGCTGCATCCATCGAAGACCGCGCTCGCCCAGCCATAACACAGTCACCTCAGCAGTGTCAAGGCCGATGTTTGCCCCGATAGGCCTCGCCGCTGCTCGCTGACCCGCCCAGTGCACAAATGAATGGCCAATCATTCAGCAGCAACACAGCCTCCGGTGCCCATCTAAAAGAAAATGCACAGTTAAACCCATTCCCCAAGTATCCGCTCCTAAACGCATGTACCCCTGGAATGCCTTAGAGAGCCATCTGCCTATCCGCTGAATCTCCTGCGCATTGAGGCCCGCCTCCGCGGCACTAGGGGCTGCACCAATCCTAAATGAATGGGGGGCAAAGTCGCTCAGCTCTAAGCCCAACTGGCGCAGCATCATCCGCAGGACCGCTGTAAACGGCCGCCACCAATCACCCTGCTGAGGGTTACCCCTTTCCCAACCCAGCCTCAACCGGCACGCCAGTAACCCCCAGCTAGACACATCCCACCCCACTGCTCTGGAGAAAACGGCAAAGCCCGCTAAGTGCACCCGCACCGCGTAATGCACTGTTCCTGCAGCCCTCGCTGCCACGATGTATGAGCCCCTGAGGTAGTCCGCGACAGGACCTTGCCACCAGCCCCCCGGGCCGCCAAAAATTCCACAACGCTGTCACAGCCTCTGCAATAAGCCCGCCAGTCGCCGGTGCAACGAAACTCCACAAGAGATTCAGCATGCCTGCAGGCCAAGCAGCCATAAGTGCTCCGGGACCCGCATTCCCACAGCGTCCGCCTCTGGTGCCAATCTCCGGAACAGGTCCCACTCAAAACGTGAAAGAGCATCAGCAACCTGGTTAGCACACCCCGATACATGACGAGCCCTCACCACCACATTCAACTTCAAACAGGCTAGCACCACCTCCCTCATTAGAGCCGCCACCCGCAAGCAGCGCGGTGCATACCTATTAATTACGCTAACCACCGCTTCGTTGTCACATCACCACAGCACCCGGCGATTACGCAGCCTGTCCGGCCACAACTCCAATACCACCAATACCGGAAATAACTCTAAAAAGGTGATGCTATCGGTTAGCCCTGCCTCGCGCCATGCCAGCGGCCATGCCTCCGTACACCAATAACCCCCGAAATACACACCCAGCCCCACACCTCCCGCCGCGTCGGTAAAGAGCTGCATATCAAAGGTAGACCTTTTCTGCTCCCGCAAAACCACTATGCCATTAAAACCCTTCTGGAACTCATCCCAAACCTCCAGGTCAGCCCGCATAGACCTGGAGACCCTGATGCGATGATGCGGTTTTAGTACGCCCGATGTAGCTGCTGTCAACCTGCACAGAAACACCCGCCCCATCGGAATGACCAGACATGCAAAATTCAAGGAGCCTATCAGAGCCTGCATCTCCCTCAGTGTTACTTTAGATGTCCCCATCACATTCGCCACCAAAACTCGCAGCCACGCCAATTTCTCAGATGGCAAGCGTGCTACCATGTCCACCGAATCCAGCTCCACCCCCAAAAACATAAGGCGCGTCGCGGGACCCTCCATCTTACCCATCGCTAACGGGACGCCCCAATCCTGAGCCAAGCCCACGAAGCCATCCAACAGCTCCTGACATTGCACTGACTGCACCCTACTGACAAACAAGAAATCGACCAAATAATGGACCACATTCGCACAACCCACCATCACCCCGAGGACCCAGTGCATGAACGGACTGAACCTTTCAAAGTATGAACAGGATACCGAGCAACCCATCGGCATGCACTTATCGAAATAATAATGTCCCTCGAAACTGAAACCCAGTAAATGGAATGATGTGGGGTACACTGGCAACAAGTGAAATGCGGATTCAATATCCACCTTAGCCATCAAACACCCTGTCCCACATCCCCGCAACAACTCAACCGCTTCATCAAAAGACGCATACCGCACCGTGCACAAATCCCGTGGAATGCGATCGTTAACCGACACCCCTATTGGAAAGGACAGGTTATGAATCAGCCGGAACTTGCCAGGTTCTTTCTTCGGAACAATGCCCAGCGGGGAAACCACAAAGTGTGCGAACGGCCGAACAAGAAAAGGGCCGGCCACCCTGCCCAATTCCAGCTCAGCGGTTATCTTGTCCCTAACAATGTGAACAAAATGCCTCACTGACGTGGCGTTTCGGGCCATCGCCGAACCCCCTTTTCCCACCACCGGTATGAGAAACCCATCCCGAAACCCCTCTTCTAACAGCCGCCCATCTCCCCGCCTTTTGTAACGCTTCAACCACGGCCTGAGTGCCTCAAACCGAATCGGCGTTGAAGCAATGCCCATCAAGTCGCCACTGCTTGGAAGCAGGCAAGGGGGCCCCCGGGGCCCC
Source organism: Ichthyophis bannanicus (assembly GCA_033557465.1). NCBI lineage: Eukaryota > Metazoa > Chordata > Amphibia > Gymnophiona > Ichthyophiidae > Ichthyophis > Ichthyophis bannanicus. The sequence goes on along the minus strand of CM066033.1, from coordinate 1,037,866,326 downwards.
TTTGTTGGCACATTTTATCGCCGAATGCCCACCACTGCAGACCGAACAACTATGTCAGAACTTGCTATCCAGAAAGGGGCACGAGGGCTAATTGAAGCGCCAACAAACGCCCCCGGCCCCTCCGCCGCTTGCTCTCTGCGTCATGGGAGTGCCTCCCCCTGAAAAGGCCGCCCTGCACCAGCTGTCGACCCACCACCCTCTTTTTGGCCACTTCCCCCCTGCACCCCCTCTAGATGACATCTGTGTCAACCATAAGTTGATGTCCTGGGTTCCCCAAGACAAAAACCTATTCTCCACCATTTTATCCCGAAACTTCTCATTGTAGTTGAGCCATGCCCAACCATCATGAGTCTGCGCCGCCTCCAAAATCGAGTCTGCATAAGCCAGCAACATCCCATATTGCCCTGGGTTACGATGCCCCCATACACTAGCCAGCCACAAGAAGGCTCTCGTACAATTAATGACGTTGCGCGATGCCTTCCGGACCCTCCCAGCCTTCTCATCCTCCCGCCTTTTCCATTTACTATCACCAGACCGCTTCCAACCCTCAAGCAGCCTAAAAATATCAATATATCGCCTCTTCCAAATCTTCCGCTGCAGCTTGCATGGCACACCCTCCCATAACTCCAAAAAAGACGCGGGCGAAGCAGCCACCCCGCCTGACACAGCCGCCGCCCCGCCCTCCACACCAGCCGCTTGATCCCTGGCCCCCGAACTCGAAGAAGATGACGAAACATTATCCGATGACAACGTAGAGAACCCTGGCCAACGACGACACTTCCGGTAATGCCGACGCTTTTCCTTCGCCTTACCCCCCACCCCTTCCGAGGCCTCCCCCTCGGGATCCCGGTCCCCTTGTCCCATTCGCAACTCACAAGCAGGCATTGTTCAGAGCTGCACAACCCCTGCGGGGCCATCCGGAGCCGGCAACTCGCCATCCTCACGCTGCATCCCTTCTTGCTCCTCCCTTGTTTCCGCAGCCTGAACACCTCGCGCCGCCTTGGCATCCATCCCGTCACCTCGAACCGTCTCCACTCCACACTGCTCCGCTCTCCTCACCTCTCCAGCAGGCACCTGCAAAGACAAAGAGGAAAAGACTGAGGGGGAACCTGCCATGCCCCACGGTGGCTGCCAGGCCCCCAGCCACACGGCCCTGGAGGATCCCTGCCCCCCTCCCCGCCAATGCTCCCGAGCCATGGGATAAAACCCCCCAGGTCCCATCTGCCAGCCCCAAGGACCCCCCCCCCCAACCACTGCATCCTGCCCGACCGCACACCCCTCCGACCTAAGTGGGGTCGGTCCGGCCCCCACCATTCTCCCATCCACCTTCCCCCCTCTACCAGCCCCCCCACACCCAGTCGCCCCATGCAACCCACCTGCACCCCGACTCAACACTTCCCCCCCTGGAGGCCACCCCCCTGCCCTGGGACAGGAGTTGCACCGACTCTGGGTCCCCCTTCCTGAGCCTCCTATGCCTGGCCAACCCCCCACCCCGGGCCCTTTTTGCCTCACTCCGAATTCCCCCCCTCTTGCCCCAATGCACCCCTCCCCCCCGGATTGCCTGCCCTTAGCGGCAACTGCCCGTCCACCCAGCTCCCTACCCCCCTTGCCCCCTACCCCCCGCGCTGGCATGCCCTCCACCCACGACAACCACAACAACAAACAAAAACCCAGCTCAAGCTCCAAACCCTCCCCCCTCCAAGGCCTCGATTTGCTGTACTTTACCTTTTTTTTTTAAACCCCCCCCCTTTCTCTTACCTCCTAAAATATAATCCTGCCTTGCTTATTATTTATTTAATTATTTTGATGAACCGCCCCACACCGCCTGCAAAAGACGCACTCCCAGCCCTGATGCCCACTCGCCTGGTCCCCACAGCCGAAAAGAATTCCACATGCTGCACTCCGCACCGAGCCCGCGATCCGGCAGCCGCACCTCCGACAGACTGAAGAAGAACGCTGGTCCCAAGGCCCCAAATCGCTGCCGCAACAGCCCGGAGCTCCGCAAAGACGCCAGTCCTCTCGCACTGCTCCAACGGACTGACGCCTCACCGGCAAGCTCCCGGCTGTCTTCTGCTCTCTCTCCTCCTGCCCTCTCTCATTGGCTCCCACGCTCCAAAAACCTGCGGGAGCCAATGAATTCAAAAGATGCCCTCCCCCGCCTCCCTGGACCCCCCTCCTCTGAACGAGGCCGGGGCCACGCACCACGCCACCCACCCGGTTATCAGCGGCACGCAGGTACGTGGCCCCGCGGCCTTCTCGGTCTTGGAAGATTGGGATTTTCTTTCTCATAAATCTTGCATTGACAAGATAGCATGTTAGGTGTTGTGGTACATGTGGTATGATATTTGTATCTGTTAACTGGGTTGAGTTTATTTTTTTATTTATCAATCTATTTGGATTTACTTTTTGGTTGATGCTTATGTTATAATAGGTGAAGGTGTGGAGGTATCTGTTTGGGTTATAGATTGATGATATATTGTAAGTACTTGAGGGGTTTAGGCTCTGAATCAATATTGAAGTAGAAATTAGTATGTAGAAGAGCATTAGTGCTCTTGTTGATATTTGGTTCTTGGTTGTCATCTTTGGATTGGATATGAGTTCTTCTGTGTTGTATTATGTGAAAGTGGGTGAAGATAGAGTTTTATTTAATTTAAAATAAGTTAAAGTACATTAAGTGTATCTGCAAGACAGATTTAATGACAAAGCCCTCACTCCTTTCCTTGTCAAGTAAGGTTTATTACATTGGTGTGAAATTATCACACATACTTTTACAACCAGACTAAGGATAATGAAAAGCAAGAGAAAACATTAGAGCTAAAGAGAGCTAAACATGAGATAAATGTTAAAGGGTAGATTCAATTGTGAGAATGATTTGGTGTCTAAGAATGAGTATAGGGTGACTTTAAAAAGTTCTTTAAAATGCTGGAGGTTAATAGGGACATCTATGATGGAAGGAATGTTTGTGGTATAAGATACTGTAGGAAACAAATGGACTTGAAACTTATGCTGACTCCCCAAATCCAAGCAACCTTCAGGAACTGTCTCTATCACATGCAGCAACTATGCATCTCTGTGCATCACCCAGATTGGCTCCAGTGTGTCTGGAAGCACTTGCACATTTGATGAAAATGATATTAATGATTGGCTATTTATAATTTTTTTCCGCGCATACACTATTGGTTATTTGGCCCCTTGACAAACTGAAAATCACAATTTTCATCAATGTCCCTATTCATACAAAAACTAAAGCATATACCTATACGAAGGGCGGCTGATGTCTCTGGCCTTGTAATGAAACAAAAAGCTATGGGCATACTTCAGTTCCAAAGGTCCAATAATCTCTCTGCAGTTTCATTTTATTTCATACCAAATAAAATGAAACTGCAGAGAGATCATTCGGACCACCAGAACTGAAGTGTGCCCATAGTGTTCTGTTTCATTACAAGGCCAGAGATTTATCAGCCCCCCCCCCCCCTCGTAGCTTGCTCTTAGATCCAATATTAGAATTAATACTATGTTTTCATGCATACTGTTTTATGAATATTTTACTGTGTTGTAATTATTTGTGGCTTATGTCCCATTTATACTTAAAGTAGATCTCTATAGGAAGTGGAAAATTATACAGTGAGGGCTGTAAAAGATCTAAATAAATAAGGCAGTAAATAGATACAAATAAATAAGTAAGTAAACAAATAAATGTTTCAGTCATTGCATACTGCAGATGTTCATATAGTGAAGAATGGAAATAGCTGGACTACACTGGAATGAATGTGACCAATTTATATTTCATTTCCATCTTGAATCATATAATCTAATCTATAATATATACTATTTTCTGTCTCTTTCCAATTTTAAATAATTTGTTGATATCTGACATTTCTTATTTCCATGAAGAATTCCTTCTCCTTTATTATATATTTCAACTCAATGAATACATAGAGATTTTTTTATATAACATGCTTATCTAATATTTATATAACCAGAAATTGTGTTATACAACAGGGTGTCAGAATGATAGTCAACAAATCTTTCAAAAACTTTAGACAATTATAAAACATCTCCTTATGCAAAATAAACCTCACAGTTTATTTTTCCCTCACCTAAAGAATTGACTATGAGGTTCTTTCACTAACATTCATTGCCCAAAGGAATAAAATGGGCCATGATGGAAGAATGCACACACTAGTGTCATTAGTATGCACTAAGGGGTATGTTTACTAAAAAGCGCAAACGTAGCAGCTGCAGCGTATCAACGTGATACGTGACATTATTGCATGATAATGGCACATTACCGTGCGAGAAACGTCACGTATCGCGCGATAGCGTATCCTGCGGTGGTAAGGTGCGCAGAGGGTGGAGTAAGGCTCCACAGGGGCAGAGGTAAGGGGTCAATGGGCGGAGAGTGGGTGGGGAGAGGCTCCATGCACACTAGTGCCGTGAAATGAAGCTCTGAACAGTAGTGCCAGTGAAAACCTCGCGCTAGAGGCACATTTGCAGTGGAGAGAGACCATTTCAGTCAGCAATGTGCAGCAAAGGTAGGGAAACCAAAAAATGTGATAGTAGTGATACATGTGCAGCAACATCACAGTTCCCAAGTACAAGAGGGCACTACGGTGAGGCTGACAATGGGCTACAGGGGGGCTGCAGGCGGGACATGCAGTGGGGTAGCTGGGGAACAGGGTGGGATAGGCAGATGTCTAGGTGGCACATAGGAATGTGGATGCGGAAAAGCAGCAAGACAGCAACTGATCAAGGGTAAACATGGCCAGGAGTGTGCGTCCCACAGTGTCGCAGGGGACAGTATCCAGCAAGTACCCCAAAGGGCACATTACAATAGCAGGCGGTGCCGGGGGAAGCATGGATGTCTATGCAGGCACCCCTACCCCATATTACACACCATAGGCAGCCGCCTACTGGCACACTGGATGGCCTGGGACGGCGCACCACCAGCACCACCGGCACAAGGGCATGTCAGCATGGTGGCGGAGGGGTGCTGGTGGCAGAGGGGGCAGTGGCATCTGCCCACAGCAGACCACAGCCAAGCCCCATTTAGGTGGGTGCCGTGCACTGCAACAGACAAGGTCTATCTGATGAACAGTCATGGTATCCCCAGGGAATGATCTGCCTCTGTGGCAACAGTTTGGTGCAGTACACACAGCCAGTGTGTTCAGAGGGAGAAAGTCACAGGTTCAAGTCCCAGCTGTGCCTCCTGCAAACCATGTCCCTATATTTTACCCAGTACAAAACCATGGTAAGAACGACAGAACCGTTATTGCAGATAAAAGAAACACGCCATACACTCCTATATTTTACCCTAGAGAACACAGACACCATAAACATATGCAATCCCTAGAGCAGAGTTTCTCAACTGCAGTCCCGGAGGGCCAAACACCATTTCGGTTTCATGCTGTCTCTAATAAATATGCCTGTGCTGCATTTGTATGCACCACCCCCATTGTATGCAAATGTATCTCATGCATATTCATTAGGGACAGCATCAAAACATGAACAGTGTTTGGCCCACTAGAACCAGAGTTGGGAACCTCTGCCCTAGAGCAGCGGCCAACAGGGGCACAAACACCCACACCCACAGGCCCCACTATCCGAAGCCTCATGGAGAATCAGGCTGTTGGGCCCTGCATGGAGCAGCAACGCCAAATACTGGCAACTGCATACCTTAGCAATGCCACCCTAAACTTGGGAACACGTTCCACAGATATCAAAAGGTTGTTATGATTAATGTCAGATAACAAATCCTAGGTTAAACATTATTTGTTGTCATAGATACATCATAGCAACCTTTCTGATATCTGTGGAGTGTGTTTCAGTTTGTGCTTCTGACAGTGTTTACCACCCCGGGGAGTGACCGCAACAGTATTGTGTACCATGGCAATGCCCGCACTGTGCCCAGGACTGGTGTGGCAGCCAGGGCTGCCACAAACCTCTATAGTTGCACAAAGATGGCATAGGTGTTGGAGTGTGTGTATGTCTATCCGGTGTGTTGTGGCTGCCTACACCTTATTGAGTCCACACTGCTTGCACTGTTTCCAGTTTTAGCCTGCCAATGTGCATAATGAGGGGCAAGGTACTGTGGGTATGACTCGGAGAGGGTGGCCTGGGCAGGATGCATCTGCACAGGGCATAGGGTTAATGGCTGGGACATTGTAGTGCCCGACCCCCACCTGCACGGACAGGGTGGCCACGGCATGTCATGCTAGGAGGTCACTCTCACCCTGCCTGAGCAGTGGCCACGGCATGGCTAGGTTCCCCCATAGTGCTATACAGCATTTCTCTCAAGTGATATTTATGGGTTCCCTTTTCTGGGGCCCAATCACTGATATACCTGCTTGGTGTGTGTGCTCGCATCCCGTTTTTGGGTGTACACAGTTCCTCCAGGAACATGCACCATGTACTAGCTAGCAGACTGTCTACAGTTAGCATGTGTATGGCTGGGACACCTTGCAGGTTGCAGTGGGTGGAGACTGACTGTGCCTTCTGCTGGTGAATGTCAGATAGTGGTGGGGGCAGCTGAACTTTTCCAGTGTTCTACCTGTCTGCCAGTGCCTTATGTGATGCATACATATCTGCATTGACTGCCCTGTTGGGTGCCAGTTCCCCAGCAGGACTGGGGTTGATGGTCCCCTCCACTGCCACCATTGCAGAGATGTAGAATGTGGATCTGTTGCTGGGAGATCCTGTCCCCCACCCTGGGCCACAGAGGGCGGGTTGGGTGGTGTTACATATTCCACTGTTGCATCCAAACACCCCCCTTCACCTATAACATGTGACCATGGCACCCACACAGGATATGCACTATTCTATGCGCATCATAGTCCACAAGGGCTAGACATGACTGGGAAATACAGATGGACACATGTGTATCCTGGGTGTATTGGCAAGGACTACCTAGCACACACTGGTACTGATGAGGGCCTGCAGCATAGTCTATTGCAGACAAGCCAGGTGCTGCGGACCTGGTGCTGGGTGCCCCACCTCACCCTCAGGGTGAGCACAGGACCCGCACACTGTCGCAGTCTGTAGCTACTCTGTGCCATTAACACACACGGTCAGTTCCCTCTACCAGGCCTAGGTGCTGTGGGGGTGCATACCCCATCTTGTGATTATCTGTAGACTGCTGATCTGCATGTGCAGTGCATCATGGGTATGGGTGGGTTTACCCTATCCTGGTAACCACAACAGATAGTTTATGTGGTGACCTGCAGTCTTTCTGTAGCCAGCCAGGGGTGTGGTAGTAGTTATAGAGATGTAGCCCACTGGTTACTTCAGTGACTGTGGAGGTAGTGGTCATGGGTTTGATCCTACAGTGGTGTTATTTAATAAGGCTGTCTGAGGCTTTTCCTTTTAATTTACATCAGTACTGCCAGCAAAATGCACCCTCACAGTGCCGTAGCCTATGGTGCCTATAGGGCACATTATAAGGTGCCTTGGCAGACAGGGCACTTTATAATGTGCTCTCTGGAGTGCCTTATAGGGTGCCTTATTCGGCACCTTAGGTTACGGCACTGTGAAGGTGTTTTTGCTGTCAGCACTGATTTAAATTACAAAAAGGAAATGCCTCAGACAGCACTGATCTAAATTAAAAGGTAATGCCTCTTTGCTTCGGTCTTTACTGAGGAAGATGTAGGGATGTTACCCATGACTGAAGTGGTATTTAAAGGTGCGGAAGAATTGAAGGAAATATCGATACATCAGGAAGATGTCTTACAACTATTAGATAAACTGAAGAGTAGCAAATCACCTGGGCCGGATGGTATACATCCAAGGGTGTTGAAAGAACTGAAATATGAGATTGCAGACCTGCTATCAGTAATCTGTGAACCATCATTAAAATCATCTCTAATACCTGAAGATTGGAGGATCGCCAATGTAACACCAATTTTTAAAAAGGGTTCCAGGGGTGATCCGGGAAACTACAGACCAGTGAGCTTGACGTCAGTACTGGGAAAAATGGTAGAAACCATCATAAAGAATAAAATTACTCAGCATGTAGATAGTCACAACCTAATGGGAGACAGCCAACATGGCTTTAGACAAGGAAGATCTTGTCTTACTAATCTGTTATGTTTTTTTGAAGGAGTGAATAAACAGGTGGACAAAGGTGAGTCAGTTGATATTGTGTATCTGGATTTTCAGAAAGTCTTTGACAAGGTACATCATCAGAGATTTTTGGCAAAACTAAAGAGTCATGGGATAGGAGGCAGTGTACTATTGTGGATCAGGAACTGGTTAAAAGATAGAAAGCAGAGGGTAGGGCTAAATGGCCAATTTTCCCAATGGAGAAAGGTGAATAGTGGTGTACCCCAGGGATCTGTGCTGGGTCTGCTGCTTTTTGACATATTCATAAATGACCTGGAAAGTGGAATAACGAGTGAGGTTATCAAATTTGCAGATGACACAAAACTATTTAAAGTTGTTAAAACCCAAGAGGATTGTGAAAAATTGCAAGAGGATGTTGATAAATTGGAAGACTGGGCATCAAAATGGCAGATGAAATTTAATGTGGACAAGTGCAAGGTTATGCACCTAGGGAAGAACAACCCAAACTATGGTTACACGATGCAAGGTTCCACATTAGGAACCACCACCCAGGAAAAAGATTTAGGCATCATTGTGGATACCATGTTAAAACCCTTGGCCCAGTGTGCAGCGGTGGCCAAGAGAGCAAATAGAATGAGAGGTATCATAAGGAAAGGAATGGAAAATATAACAAAAGATATTATAATGCCTCTATATCGTTCCATGGTGAGACCGCACCTTGAATATTGTGTGCAATTCTGGTCGCCGTATCTTAAAAAGGATATAGCGATTTTGGAAAAGGTACAGAGAAGAGCCACCAAAATGGTAAAGGGGATGGAAGGATACTCCTATGAAGAGAGGCTAAAAAGGTTAGTGCTCTTTAACCTGGAAAAGAGACGGCTGAGGGGAGATATGATAGAAGTCTATAAATTAATGAACGGAGTGGAACGGGTAAACGTAGATCAATTGTTTACCTTATCAGAATATAGAAAGACTAGGGGAAATGCAATGAAGCTACAGGGTAAACTATTTAAGACTAATAAAAGAAAATATTTTTTCACTCAACGTGTAATCAAACTCTGGAATTTGTTACCGGAGGATGTAGTAAGGGCTGTTAGTGTAGGTCGGTTTAAAAAAGGTTTGGACAAGTTCCTGGAGGAAAGGTCCATAAACCATTATTAAGAAGTGACCGAAGATATCAATGCTTGATCCAGTACAAGCATTGTGGAACTTGTGTCTCTTGGGGAAACTGCTAGGTACATATGACCTAGATTGGCCACTGTTGGAAACAGAATACTGGGCTTGATGGACCTTGGTCTGACCCAGTATGGCATATCTTATATTCTTATGTTCTTATGTTCTCAGACAGCCTTCTTAGGTAACACCTCTGCAAGATTGAACCTGTGACCTCTGCCTCTGCAGTCATTGCAGTAACCAGTGGGCTACAACTTTACAGCTTCTCACACTCCGCTGGCATGAACTTAGGATTAACGCGTTTTAACATGCCACGGCGCCCACTATCACGCGATACAGATTCTTGCTACCTTGCCGCCGGAACACCCACTCCTTATATAGCATCCTTCACATTATCACTGCAACTAGCGCCAGTAACATTAAGATGGTTTAGTAAACATACCCTTAAGAGCCCTTTTATTAAAGTGCCCTGGAGTTTTGTAAATGGGGCACATTTAATGCAAAAACTAAAGTGCAATAGCTGCAACCACTGTGTGCTAAGTACCAGGGGGTGTTCCCAGAAATTACCACATTGAATGGTACCCTAATGTGTGGCAGCGACATGCAGAATTACTACAGGTGCACGTAAGTCCATCTATTGCGGTGGTGTTAGGTGAACTCGCGCTAATTGCAAAGGTCACCATTAGCATTCAGTGTTTACCCCATGTTAACTGCACAGTGCTCACCACATTCACTCTCCACCCCTTACCTGCCCCTTTATCACCCCAATACATGAACACAATGTGGAAATCGGAAGCACTATGTTGGCCTCACGCTAACAGCTACTGTGGGCCTCAGTGCGCACTTAATGCGGGCTAAAACCCATGATAACTGCATAGCGCATTTTAGTAAAAAGACTCCCAACTGTTAACCCATTTTGGACAGCGCGCATATTCTTTCTCTGTTCTGGATGATTTATTAGATTTGTTACACTCACAAAGATTTGAGGGAGGCGGAGCCTGGGCGCTGGCGGAATGAGTGCCTAGGACGAAGCTCTGAAGGACCTTGCTTAAAATTTGGCGTTAGCGCTGATAATTGTGAACCCCAAACCAAACCAGTGAGATTTCCTGTTTTTGGAGTGCCTCAGGAGCATGTCGGGTCCAAAACTAAACCGTTTAGACTTTGGTGGAAGCCAAAATTCGAGCGTCAAGAGATCAAAGACGGAACCTCCGTCTCCACAGAAAATGGCGTTGGGCTGTGAAGGCTCAGAGGTGATGCAGGAGATCCTTGCAGAAATAAGATCGGTCAAAGAAATAGTCACGCTTAACAGCAATGCGCTATCGTCCATGCAAGGGGATATTAGCCTCTTAAAACAGCGAATGGAAACCATAGTCGAACGGCAAGATACCGTGGACTCGAAGTTGGCTGTCCACGAGGAGAAATTACAGGACATCGGCAAACATGCAAAGCAAATTAAGACCTTGCAACGAGAAATAGAAGACAACAACAATAGATCCAGAAGGAACAATGTACGGATTATAGGGGTGCCCGAAGGTGTGGAAGGCAAGGACATGTGTGCATTTGTGCAGAGGTTGGTACCAGCAGTATTGAAGCTATCTTTTGATATCCCTTTGAAATAGAAAGGGTCCATCGGGTCCCCTCGCAGTCTGCTTTGAATATCAAGAAGACTAGGCCTATCATCTTTAAAGCCCTGCGCGTTGAGCATGCAGTGAAAATTCTAGAAGCAGCGCGAGTGCACTCGCCAGTGGAGTATGAGGGCCACAGATTGCTGTTCTTTCCGGACTTTGCCAAAGCGACTGTAGACAGGCATAAAGCTTTCCTCTCGCTGAGACCCAGACTCCAACACCTTCAGGCCAGATTTGGACTTCTGTACCCGGCCAGAATGAGGGTCACCCTCCATAACCAAACGAGGAACTTTGATGAACCGGAAGCCCTGCGAAGCTATCTGGACTATAAGGAAGCGGAGTTGATGTCCTTAGGATCATGTGGGACATTTATTTGAGGTGTTTAGCGTGGTCTAGAGGGTGGTATTGGATTTGGGGTTCATACAGTATGTGTTAAGGTCGGCAAGAAGCCTGAGGTTCTCAGCAGCTTCTTGTTAACCGGTTCTGAGGGTTATAGCAGCGTGTTGACCAGCGCACGCGTGAGTGTACTGTGAGCCGGTCCTAGGGCCTCTCCTGCCGTAGCAGGTTCACCTATACAGGGGGTGGGTGGTGTGTCCTCCAAAGGGTTCACTGGAATCAAGCTCATGGGTGTGTATTACTGGGATTCTATGTGTAATTTGTTTAAGCAGATGTTCGATGTCCAGCTCAATGTGTGGTCTCAATATCATGCCCCGAGTGGCAAGATGACTGCTGGTCCGGAGCAATTGCTAGAGTGTGAAGAGGAAGCAATATAATGGCACCTATTAAGATTCTTTCCCTTAATGTCAAAGGCATTAATAGTCCTATGAAACGGAAGAAAATAATTCAATATGGCCAACAGGAAAAGGCAGATATAATGCTGTTGCAAGAGACTCATTTAAATTCCAGGGAGTCTTTGAAACTAAATATCAAGCCTTTTTCAGTGGTGGGATTTTCGGCCGCTGTACAGAAGCATAATGGAGTGGCGATACTTGTGCGGAAAGCTCTTGCCCCACAGGTGGTTCAAGTCCAAGCAGATCAGACTGGTAGATGGGTCAGAGTTCATCTTCATGTAGGGCAGCTAGAGTTAAATGTTCTAAACGTATATGCTCCAAATAGTGACAATCCCGATTTTTTTAGGACTCTTGCACAAGAATTACATGGGGAAACGGTGATTCCGTCCCTGGTTGGGGGGGATTTCAACTTAGTCTTGGATTCATTGGTGGATAGGAAGCCTCCTAGATCATGTAGGCCGCCGAAAGCTCATTCAGTTTTGGTTTCACTATTGCAGGACCTTGTGGATATCTGGAGATTGATGCACCCGGTAGAACAGGAATTTACGTTTTATTCCCCTCCGCATAAATCCCTATCCAGAATAGACTTTATGTTGCTCTCTAAAACCCTGACGACTAGTGTCATTGGCACTGAGATTCACGCGATGCATCTGTCGGACCACGCTGCTGTTTCTCTTATGCTTGAGGATGGGAGACCAGAGCGGGTTCCGGCTCAGTGGTATTTTGATAAAACCTTGTTAGAGAATAGTGATTTTAAAGACAAAATACGCTCGGCTATTAAAGACTACTTTAGTTTTAACCTGCCTCAGTCGACACCTGGTTGGGCGAGATGGGAAGGCTTTAAAGCCTCCATCAGGGCTGTGGTTACAAGTTTTAGTATTTATCAGTCGAGGCTCCGCAAGGAGCAATTGGCAGAATTAGATCTGCAAATTAAAGCGGGCGAACGCATCTTGGTCAAGAGACAGGACCCTTGTATCCTAATTCGTCTGCAGCGCTTGAGGTATAAATATAATCAGCTGCTGACCGATGAAGCAACTCAATATATTAAAGCCCAGGAAGGGCTATACTATTGGGAAAACAATAGGGCGGGGCGGTTGTTGGCCAATTCGCTGAAGGCAAAAAAGGAGGCTAGTCGCATTGCGACCATTAAGGCCGATGGTACCTCGGTCCTGTTATTGGGAGATAAGGACATCGCGGAGGCCTTTAGGGGTTTTTTTGTAAATTTATATTCCTCTGAAAAAAGTTGTTCGCGAGAGGCCTTCGCGCGGTTAGTAGATAAAGTGGATAGACCGCGGCTGGATGAGGACAGTGGAGACATGTTGGATAGCCCTATTACCCTGGAGGAAATTGAGCAAGCCATACACTTGTTACAAACTGGTAAGGCGGTTGGCCCGGATGGGCTGCCTGCTGAGTTTTTTTAAATATTTGCCAAGGATCTAGGCATCTTTATGCAGGAATACTATGATTCTCTAGTGGCAGAAAGCCCCCAGGTGGGCATGTTTGCAGCAGCTAGAATTGTAGTTCTGGAAAAGCCAGGGAGAGATCCGCAGATAGTGGGCAACTACCACCCGATTTCTTTATTAAACGTGGATTATAAAATCTTTGCCACAGTATTAGCGCGTAGGCTGTCCTCTGTGATCCCCCGATTAATCCATCCAGATCAATGTGGGTTCATAGAAGGGTGTTGTACATCAGACAACGCACGGTTATTATGTCATGTGATTGCAGGGGCATAGTGTCAAGAGGAACCGTTGGTCGGCCTCTCCTTAGATGCCGAAAAGGCTTTTGACTGCCTTGAGTGGTCGTTCCTCTATGCAGCCTTGGAGTGGTTTGGATTTGGGGAGCGGTTTCTTAGATTGCTTAAGGTCATGTATGCTTCTCCCTCTGCTAGTATCACTGTGAATAATATCCAATCCGGGGATTTTGCATTGTGTAGGGGTATGCGTCAAGGCTGCCCTTTATCGCCCCTTTTGTTTAATCTGGCACTCGAGCCGCTGCTCCTTCTCCTTAGACATAACAGTCGAATTCAGGGCATTAGGCTGGCGGGGGGTGATATCAAGATTTCCGCATACACGGATGACCTCCTGCTGTTCACCAATCCAGGGTCTGTGGCAAATATCCTAGAGCAGATTGAGGTGTACTCCTCTTTATCGGGGTATAAAATAAACTGGGCTAAATCTGTTGCTTTTCCTCTCAACTTCCGAGCTCTCAGAACTGACTTGGAAGAATTCCCATTTGTATGGGAGTCAACTAAGATTAAGTATTTAGGAGCATACTATTGTCACTCTCTGGATGCTACGTTGCAACATAATATGGAGGCAGTTATGGCCAATGTACAGAGTCTGACCACAAAGTGGTCCCCGTTGTTATTATCCTGGTGGGGCAGATTGGAAACAATCAAAATGACCATTGTGCCCAAAAGAAATTACATATTAGAGATGGTGCCATTCTATTTTCCTCTACACTTTTACCGGCAGCTCGAGAAGCTTCTTGCACTTTTCCTGTGGCAGCACAAACCTCCGAGAATTACCCTTAAAAAGGTGAAAGCCTCAAAAGAGGACGGGGGGGGGGGGGGGTTCGCTTTCCCGATTTTTTCATGTATCATCAAGCTTTCTTACTGAAGCAGGGTGCTAGATGGAGAGCGCAGCCTTCAGATCTGAGCCCGGTCTGGTTAGATCTGGAAAGGAGGTTGGTAGCCCCTGTCCCTTTGCACCTACTCCCTGGAATGGTGTTTAGTGAGACCTCTGGCAGGCCTCGGATGATTATTGACACTCAGTGAGCATTTAGGTTCTTAGCCAAAACAGTGGGGACTGAGGGGAGTGTCGCGCTTGATCTCCCTATCTGGTATAACCCATATTTCAAGATTCAGCAAAAGCCCTTTGCTTGGAAACCTTGGTATGAAAGGGGCATTTGGACTGTTGGGCAATTATTGGACCAGAAAGAGTGGAAGAACTTTGGTAGATTGCAACAGGAGTTTCAGCTTCCTGGGAAATTATACTTTCAATGGCTTCAACTAAAGCACTGCTTAGGTAAGCTTCTCGTGGGGAGCGTGTTGCTGCAGGAAGTGTGGGACGTTGATACTACAATTCAGCTGGCACAGCAGTCTGGCAAATCAGCCTCTTTCTTGTATAAGGAGTTACAAGGAGGGTTGCCTGCACGATTACTTGGGCTGCAGAGAGTGTGGGAATAAGAGACAGGGGTTTGCATGACGCAGCGTTCCTGGCAGAGATTCTGGGTGCGTCAAGTGAGAGTTGCCAAGGCAGCCTCCATTACGCAGTCCCTGTTCTTGTTCACACACAGGGTCTACCTAACACCTGTCAAACTGTGTAAATGGGATAGTTCGGCTTCCTCTCTTTGCTGGACGTGCGGTAAGCACGTGGGGACACTGCGGCATATGCTGTTCGACTGTCAAGGGGTGCAGTCATTCTGGCTCCAGGTATGGACAACAATCCAGAACATTTTGGATTTCCAGGCCCCCTTAACCTGGGGTTTGGTCGCTTTTCGCTCTGCCATGCCTATTCCTAACTTGTGTAATGAGCATAGGTTTTTATTAGATTTCACGCTAGGAGTAGCTATCTACTTACTAGCCCGCCATTGGAAGAACATGGCTGGGTTGCGATATCACATGTGGTGGGCTCAGGTTTGTGTGTTCAGTAAATATGAGCAGATGCCCCGCAAGGGGGTGACTCGTGGCCCACAATGCCTGCAGAAATGGAGCGCCCTGAGAGAATTTGCTGATTCTGCGAGTTGTGACAAAGTTTAATAGTGTTGATGGGAGTGATTGGGGTTAACATATGTTTCTTTTTTCTTTTCTCTCTCCTTTTAATCTGTATCACCCATGCACATGATGGTATTCTTTCCTGTCATAGAGCTTGATTCCAGTGGTATTAGGGAGGGCGGGGGGGGGGGGGAGGTTGAGGTATGGGGTTACTTATGTGTTTTTTGTGTTGGTTGTGGGGGATTTTGTTATGTGTATGATGTATGTGAGTTTCTTTTTAATTCTCTTTTTTTCTTTTTTGGTTTTATTGTACTGTTTATGTAAAAAAGTGTTAAATAAAACTATTAAAAAAAAAGATTTGTTACACTCAATCAACTATGAAATACCGGAAATAATAAAAAATATTAAAACTTTGCAGAAAATAGAAGTTTCACATAGTGTATGTTTTTCATTCACTGGTCCAATATAGTATATTGTCCATCTTCAGAAAAGATAGGATTCAGTTCCAATATTCATTGACATAAACATACTGTATGATACTATTGAAACTGCAGTTTTCATTTAAAACACTTTATTATGATATAATATAGTTTGTCAACAGTCCATTCTGACGCCGGAATATGATACACCTGAAAACACTTCTGATGCAGTGCGTCGATATTGCACCATTAAAACACCTAGAACAGAATGCTTGACAGCAATTAGTTTCGACAACATATTAGCCCAGCGTATGAAAAACATACAAGGCCGATATACACACCAATACCTCTGACACTAAGGGGCTTGTTTACAAAGCCGCAGTAGCGATTCGCGATCGTTATCGGAGCCGCGGCCCCATTGAAATCAATGGGGCCGCGGCTCCGATAACGATCGCGAACCGCTACTGCGGCTTTGTAAACAAGTCCCTAAGTAACTTACAGTTATCTAAACCTATTTTCTAAAGTCTACAGATACTTTTATTTGCAAAATAGTAGCTATTACAGCATTATAAGCTACTTACTATTTTTTGTGATCTTTTTATGTTGAGCTGCCAGTACCATCAAAATCAGCAAACTTTGAATACCTATTAAACTAAGTAGATCTCAGACATAACGATAATAGCTAAACATAGTTCCATTGAATTTATAACCATTAATTAGTAAACAGTTGAGTAGTAAGTATGGAAACCTTATGTATGTAAAACATACGCTGGTCCAAAACGGGTTAATAAAGGGTCCCAGATTTTCAGAGCTCCCATCAGCAGCTGCGGTGGTGGGAGGGCACCTTATTGTATCTATCTGTTCCATCCCATGTTCATAGATTAGAACTAAATAGAGTTACCAGTTAAATAAAACTCTAGTACTTCAAAGGGAGCTGTGTCAAATTCTTGAATCTGTGCTGGCTCACACTGCAAAGTCCTAGCAGATTTTCCTGATCATCATGTACAATGAGAATTGCAATTCATTACTACATTATGCCACTACATTTCCTTGACAGTGGTACTTCTTTTGTCTTTCTGCTTGATATGGTTTCATCTTTTAAACTGTGAACACCGTGGCACTCTGCCATATCAATCATATGCCCTGCTGCAAGTCTGCCAGTGCTACCAATTTTCTAGTGAGAATATTATTATAAAGTGGTGGAGTTTCAGCAAATAGTTATTCATAAAGCAGCATGGGAGATTAAAGATTTATGAAATACTTTATAGCAAAAACAAACAGTGTGATAAGTGAAGTTTTTATCTTTGAAAAATGCAGTGGTGGAAATGATAAAAGGCAATAGGGAGGCAGCTTGTGGGGTCCATGGCTGCTGGGAATGACATGGTGCAGGGGGTGCCTCCACTATTTCTTCCTCCTGGATCTCTGTTAGGTGGCGGTGGGGGAAAAGGGAAGCATACCCCTACATAATTAACCATGAATTACTGAACCTGGTTAGTTGAGAGCAACATGCGGACTAGATTTATAAAAGTTGTCTTGCTATGGGCATATGTGAGGAATATGTGATACCACCCTCATTTTTCTTTCTCTAGCATTTGGCAACCTTTCCATCTACCTTCTTAACTTACTTGAGGTCCTATTTACTGAAGTGTAGTATGAGTTTGCAGTTACTATGCGTTAATGGCCAAAACTGATATGTAGTAACTGCTCATTCGTTGTGTTAACAGTTGGGAGTGTTTCCAACAATTTGCTGTTCAGTTAAGATGCCCTCTCTAGCCTCTGCAACTTCCTCACCATTACCTGGTATGGTATTTGGGCTGCTTGATTCCTTCTTTGTCCAGATACAGTAGCAACCAGCAATATCAGGGGAGATAAGCCTGGCCATGTAGCCGTTGCAGTCGGGTGGCTCAGTGTCTGCTTCGAGCATAGATTATTTCTCCTCCGAAGTGTAACGTCCCTCAAAGGTGGCGTTGTTCCAGACAGCTTCTGGTGTACTGCAGCAGAAAGACTTCCCTTCCTGGAGTGAGTTACCAAGTCATCGAGGGTCAGACCCAGTGGTGCGCTTGGGTAGTGCTCAGGCTATCTTGGATCAACTTTCACATGCCAACTTGATGGAGATGACAGCAGGAGGACATACAGCAAGTTTGGCTGTCTTGCAAAGGTTTAAGCCGAGCACCGAGCACCAAGTGGTATGGAAGGTGTGGGGCTGGCTACAGGAGGCTGTCTTCCTTACTCCTGGTGCAACCAGAGATTTTTACTCTTAAATCAATTTGGTCAGCAATTATGATTCTAGAGGAAACCCTTGTACCACAAGTTTCCTGTCTTTCAATAAAGGTCAAGGTAACTGTGCTGCTATTAAGGAGAACGCTGAACAGGTACTAGCAGTTCAAAATACATTATCTGAAGTACAATCCAAGGTTGCTTCTCTGGAAGGATATTCAGATTTATTTGCAAAGGATTTTACTGCGGTTAAAACAAAGTTGGAACAGTTGGACAATGCAACTAGAGCAGCAAATTTAAGAATCGTGAATATCTGCAAGGTTTCCACTGTCTTACCTAAGGATCCTATTTAACTGACACCTTGGGTATACCTCCTGAATGACATCTTCCGATGGTTAAGGTTTACTATCTTCCTATTGCTAAAAAAGCTGCTGGAGCATAGCTGGCTACAAGTTGATGTGCTTGATGTTTCTACTTCTACTTTGTTAAAAAACTCTCAGGTAGAACAGGTTGTGCCTTCTACATTGTTAGTTTCCTTCATTTTACTCTCAGATAGAGACAGGGAAAATTGTCAATTTTGTGATCAGACTATTAGTGGTAAGGTTTAGACTGATTTCACTACTCAGAGAAGTTACCAGCCCATGGCAATTCTGGCCTTAAGTATGTTGGCCATTCCACCCGAGCCCTTAGGATCAGGCTTAGTGAACACACCTCAAGATTCATACAAAGACTTTAACAGGTCCTGCTGGACAACACTGTTTTCAAATGGACCTTTCCTTTCATCAGTTTTATTGGATAATCATTGACAGAATACCCTTGAATCTGCAGGGGAGTGATCATGTGTCTCAATTGAAGCTTATGGAACAACGACGTTGCAGCAGCGACGTTATTGCATGATAAGTGATGTTATTGCGTGATAATGGTGCATTACCGGGCGATAACGTCATGTATCGCGTGATAACGTCTCCGGCGGCGTTAAGGTGCGCAGAGGGTGGAGTAAGGCTCCCCAGAGGGCGGAGATAATTTCAATGGGCGGAGAGTGAGCGGGGACAGGCCCCAGGCACACTAACGCTGGGGCAGTTGCAAAGGTTAAAGACTTACATCAAGCTTGGGTGTTGTTGAAAAATACTATCTTGGAAGTCCAGACCAGCTGTATTCCACACTTTAAGAAAAGTGGAAGGAAGTCCAAAAAACTGCCAGCATGGTTTAAAGGGGAGGTCAGAGAGGCTGTTGTTGCCAAAAAAGCATCTTTCAGGAAATGGAAAAAAGAGCCAAACGACGAAACCTGGAAACAACACAAGCACTGGCATGTCAAATGCAAGACATTGATAAGGCAGGTAAAGGGAGAATTTGAGAAGAAGCTTGCTGCAGAAGCAAAAACATGAAATAAAGACTTTTTCAATTACATTTGTAGCAAAAAACCTGTGAGAGAGTCAGTTGGTCCATTAGATGAGAGAGGGATTAAAGGGGCACTAAGAAGCGACAAGGCGATAGTGGAGAGACTGAATGAATTCTTTGCTTCGGTCTTTACTGAGGAAGATGTAGGGATGTTACCCATAACTGAAGTGGTATTTAAAGGTGCAGAAGAATTGAAGGAAATATCGATACACCGGGAAGATTTATTACAACTATTAGATAAACTGAAGAGTAGCAAATCACCTGGGCCGGATGGTATACATCCAAGGGTGTTGAAAGAACTGAAATATGAGATTGCAGACCTGCTATTAGTAATCTGTGAACTATCATTAAAATTATCTCTAATACCTGAAGATTGGAGGATCGCCAATGTAACACCAATTTTTAAAAAGGGTTCCAGGGCTGATCCGGGAAAACTACAGACCGGTGAGCCTGACGTCAGTACCGGGAAAAATGGTAGAAACCATCATAAAGAATAAAATTACTCAGCATGTAGATAGTCATGAACTAATGGGAGACAGTCAACATGGCTTTAAACAAGGAAGATCTTGTCTTACTAATCTGTTATGTTTTTTTGAAGGTGTGAATAAACAAGTGGACAAAGGTGAGTCGGTTGATATAGTGTATCTGGACTTTCAGAAAGCCTTTGACAAGGTCCCTCATCAGAGACTTTTGGCAAAACTAAAGAGCCATGGGATAGGAGGCAGTGTACTACTGTGGATCACGAACTGGTTAAAAGATAGAAAGCAGAGGGTAGGGCTAAATGGCCAATTTTCCCAATGGAGAAAGGTGAATACTGGTGTACCCCATGGATCTGTGCTGGGTCCGCTGCTTTTTGACATATTCATAAATGACCTGGAAAGTGGAATAACGAGTGAGGTTATCAAAATTGCAGATGACACAAAACTATTTAAAGTTGTTAAAACCCAAGAGGATTGTGGGAAATTGCAAGAGGATCTTGATAAATTGGAAGACTGGGCATCAAAATGGCAGATGAAATTTAATGTGGAAAAGTGCAAAGTTATGCACCTAGGGAAGAACAACCCAAACTATGGTTACATGATGCAAGGTCCCACATTAGGAACCACCACCCAGGAAAAGGATTTAGGCGTCATTGTGGATACCATGTTAAAACCCTCCACTTAGTGTGCAGCGGCGGCCAAGAGAGCAAATATAATGATAGGTATCATAAGGAAAGGAATGGAAAATAAAACAAAAGATATTATAATGCCTCTATATTGTTCCATGATGAGACCTCACCTTGAATATTGTGTGCAATTCTGGTCGCCGTATCTTAAAAAGGATATAGCGATATTAGAAAAGGTTCAGAGAAGAGCCACCAAAATGGTAAAGGGGATGGATGGATACTCCTATGAAGAAAGGCTAAAAAGATTAGGACTCTTTAACCTGGAAAAGAGACGGCTGAGGGGAGATATGATAGAAGTCTATAAATTAATGGAGTGGAATGAGTAAATGTAGATCGATTGTTTACGTTATCAGAATATAGAAAGACTAGGGGACATGCAATGAAGCTACAGGGTAAACTATTTAAGACTAATAAAAGAAAATATTTTTCACTCAACGTTAATCAAACTCTGTAATTTGTTACCGGAGGACGTAGTAAAGGCTGTTAGTGTAGCTGGGTTTAAAAAAGGTTTGGACAAGTTCCTGGAGGAAAGGTCCATAAATCATTATTAAGAAGGGACCCAGGATATCAATGCTTGACCCAGTACAAGCATTGTGGAACCTGTGTCTTTTGGGGAAAATGCTAGGTACGTATGACCTAGATTGGCCACTGTTGGAAACAGGATACTGGGCTTGATAGACCTTGCTCTGACCCAGTATGGCATATCTTATGTTCTTATGTTCTAACGCTGTAAAATCAGGGTCTGAAAATTAACGCCACTGAAAACCTTGCATTAGAGGCACATTTGCAGGAGAGAGAAATCAGTTCAGTCAGCAATGTACAGCAAACGCAGGGAGAACCAGATAAGTGATAGTAGTGATACATGTGCAGTAACAAAACATGCAAAAACCAGAGAGATAATGACCAGAACCAAAACAGAAATACAAAACACCGAGCTGGCCAATAGAAAAAACATTGATAAACAGTAATCAACACTACCGATAAAGAATAAAAAGGAAGATGTCACTTTTGGAAGTGTCAATTCTGATTCCCCCCACAAAGTGAATGTTCCAACATTGATAGTGTTGATGAGAGTTTGCTATGGTGTATATTGGACAGCTTGCTTCTGTGGCTTTCACATGTGCAGCAACAGCAGGGTGGCCATGTAGGAAAGGGCACTATGGTGATGGTGTAAATGGGGTACAGGGGGCTGCAGGCGGCACATGCAGTGGGCCAGCTGGGGCACAGGGTGGACTAGACAGATGCCTTGGTGACACATAGGAATGTAGAAACAGAAAACCAGCAAGACAGCAACTGACCAAGGGCAAACATGTCCACGAGTGTGTTTCCCAGAGTGTCCCAGGAGACAGTACCCAGCAAGTACCCCAAAGGGCACATAACATTGGCAGGCGGTGCCGGGGGGAAGCGTGGATGTCTAGGCAGGCACCGCTACCCCATATCACGTACCACAGGAAGCCGCCTACTGGCACACTGAATGGCCTTGGACTGCGCACCACCAGCACCACCGGCATAAGGGCAGGTCAGCATGGTGGCAGAGGGGTGCTGGTGGTGGAGGGGGCAGTGGCATCTGCCCACAGCAGACCAAGGCCAAGCCCTGTTTAGGTGGGTGCCATGCACTGCAACAGACAAGGTCTGCCTGACAAACAGTAAGGGTATCCCCAGGGAATAACCTGCCTCTGTGGCAACAGTTTGGTGCAATACTCACAGCCAGTGTGTTCAGGGGCAGAAGGTCACAGATTTGAGTCCCAGCTGTGGCTCCTGCAGACCATGTCCCTATATATTTTACCCAGTACTAAACCATGGTAATAAAGAAGGAATCTTTATTACAGATAAAATAAACATGCCATAAACGCCTATATTTTACCCTACAGAGCACATACACCATAAACATGTGCAATTCCTAGAGCAGAGTTTCCCAACTGCAGTCCTGGAAGGTCAAACACAATTCAGGTTTCATGCTGTCCCTAATAAATATGCCTGTGATACATTTGTATGCACCGCCCCCATTGTATGCAAATGTATCCATGCATATTCATTAGGGACAGCATGAAAACCTGAACAGTGTTTGGCCCACCAGGACCGGAGTTGGGAACCTCTGCCCTAGAGCAGCGGCCAACAGGGGCACAAACGCCCAAACCCACAGGCTCCACTATCCAACGGCTCATGGAGAGTCAGGCTGTTGGGCCCTGTGCGGAGCAGCATCTACCAATACTAGCACCTGCATACCTTAGCAATGTCGTCTTAAACTTGGAAACACGTTCCACATATATCAAAAGGTTGCTATGTTTAATGTCAGATAACAAATTGTAAGTTAAACACAATTTGTTGATAGAGATTCATCATAGCAACCTCTCTTATATCTGTGAAGTGTGTTTCATTTTTTGTTTCTGACAGTGTTTACCACCCCGGGGAGTGACCCTAACAGTATTTAGTACTATAGCAATGCTTGCACTGTGCCCAGGACTGGTGTGGCAGCCAGGGCTGCCAACCACCTCTATATTTGCACAATGTTGAAATAGGTGTGGGAGAGTGTGTATGTCTATCTAGTGTTTTGTGGCTGCCTACACCTTACCGAGCCCACAATGCTTGCACTGTTTCCAGTGTTAGCCTGCCAATGTGCATAATGAGGAACAAGGTACTGTGGGTATGGCCCAGACAGGGCGGCCTGGGCAGGCTGCATCTGCACAGGGCATAGGGCAATGGCTGGGACATTTTACTGCCCGACCACCACCTGCACGGACAGGGTGGCCACAGCATGTCATGCTGGGGGGCCACTCTCACTCTGACTGAGCAGTGACCATGGCATTTATTTATTTTTATTTATCTTTTTAATGCTTTTATATACCACGCTATTTAAAATCAGTGCGGTTTACAGATAACATTTTGTGCAGAGCATGAAGAGCCTGCTTCGCACTTACATTGAAGAAGAGATACAACTTGGGTTAATAACCATGGGGAGGTATATACAGGCTATATACAGTGTGGGCAGGAAGTCGCTGTGTGGCTATGGTAACATGGTTTTCCTTGCGAGCTATGTACAGGGGTGTATAGTGCAGGAGAAAAAGGTGGTGCTTTAGTGCTTTTCTAAATTGTGCGAGGTCAGTGATCATGCGGATGGACACTGGGCGCTCATTCCAGCAGGTAGGTGCATAGAACATGAATGCTCTGTTTTTTGTTGCCTGAGTGTGTCTTGTTACTTCACTGGAGGTTATTAGTGTGTTGGTGGCAAAGGACCTTCTTGCTCTGGATGTGGATGTGGGGTGGATAAGGTTTGTCAAAGCACCGGAGGTTTTTTTGTTAATGGCTTTGAAAGTTAAAAGAGCAACTTTGTAGATGAGTCTGCAGTAGATTGGTAGCCAGTGGAGGTCCTTTAGAATGTGCTCTCTTCTAGAGGCCCCATGTAGGAATCGGGCAGCGGCGTTCACTGCTAACTGTATGGGGTTAAGTGTGTTCTTAGGGAGCCCATGAAGGATCACATTGGCATAGTCAAAGTGGGGGGTTACTAGCGCCTGAAAAATTGTCTGGACGTCCTCTGGTTGTAGTAAAAATCGGAGATGTCGAATTGTCCTCATCTTATGGTAGACTTTCTTGACAGTGTTGCTTATGTGGTCTTTGAGGTCGAGGTGCTGGTCAAGTGTGACTCCTAGGTAGTGGATGGTGGGGCGGTTCGGGAGCTCGGCATCTCTCATTTTTAATGTTGCCGGAGGGATGAAGTTTTGATTTCTCATGATGAACAGCACTTCTGTCTTGCTGAAATTTATTTTGAGACTCTGTGAGTTAAGCCAGTCAGTGATGGCATCAAAGCATTTTAACAGTGAGGAGAAGTCTGGTTGATCAACGGTGAAGGGGGTGAAGAGTAGTACGTCATCTGTATAAATCAGGCAGGAGATGTTGAAGGAGCGGATGATGGCACATATGGGCTGCATATATATATTGAATAATAGTGTTGATAGCGAAGAACCCTGAGGAACTTCATGTTCTTGTTGGAAAGACTTGGAGGTCATAGAGCCTGTGCTTACCTGCTGCCATCTATCTGTTAGGTACGATTTGCACCAGCTCCAGGCTGAGCCTTGGATTCCTTTTTCCTGGAGACGTATCAGGAGCTGCTCATGGTTGACAGAATCAAAGGCCGCAGAGAAAATCAAGGTATATCCTTGTCTGTTGTTGTTAATCCCTGTGATTAATGGGTTAAAAAGCGTGGCGAGAAGCGTTTTGATTCTATGTGATTCCCTGAAGCCATGTTGGCATGGATCGAGGGGGGCAGTGGAGTCGATGTGTTCTTGGATTTGCCATTGAACTACCTTCTCAATAATCTTGGCTAGAAGCGGGATACTTGAGATTGGTCGGTAGGACTCCACCTTCTGGGGGTTCAGTTTGTTGTTCTTCAGAAGGGGTCAGCATGGCTAGGTTCCCCCGTAGTGCTATGCAGTATTTCTCTCAAGTGATATCTATGAGTTCCCTTTCCTGGGGCCCAGTCACTGACATCCCTGCATGGTGTGTGTGCTCACATCCCATTTTTGGGTGCACACAGTTTCTCCAGGAACATGTACTAGCTAGCCCTATAAGGCACCCTGTAAAGCGCCCTATAGGGCACATTATAAGGTGCCTTGGCAGACAGGGCACTTTATAATGTACCCTATGGAGTACCTTATAGGGCGCCTTATGAGCAACCTTAGGTTACGGCACTGTGAGGGTGTTTTTGCTGGCAGCACTGATTTAAATTAAAAGGAAATGCTTCAGACAGCCTTCTTTCATAACACCACTGCAGGATCAAACCCATGACCTCTGCCTCCACAGTCATTGCAGTAACCAGTGGGCTACATCTTTATAGCTTCTAATTCTGCCATGGCGCCCACTATCACACAATACCGATTCCTTGCAACCTTCCCTCCGGACCGCCCACTACCTTATATGGCATTCTTCACATTAAAGCTGCGACTAGCGCTGGTAGCATTAAGACGGTTTAGTAAACATACCCCATAGTGTGGTACTTATGAGCGGTTGAATTTGTGAATGTACGGACCTTGAAACCTTCTGGCTTGTGTGTGACCTGACCTGTCCGACTACTTGGAGCAGTATATCTGAAGCAGAGCCCTTTTAGGAAAATATCAATTGGCTCAAAACCTGGTACTATGTTGTTTGCATATTTGAGTGAGCTGTGGTCTTGATCACCTGAAGTCTGCTGTTTCAAGCCAAGTTTAAAGTTACTTTTGAAGCTAAGTGTCATTCTTTTGCATATTTTTAATGATTAAAAAGTACAGTTTGTTTCAAGAGGGTCAATCCTTCCTTATGAATGGTCCACCCAAAAAAATCTAAAAAGTTCTACAAACGTTTTGATTGCTTAACTGAGCTCTATCAGCCTGGTCTAGTTTTTGTATTGAACAGTTAACATATGGCAAGTAACTCCATGTTAACTTCTTGTTAACTGTTGTGTGCATTCCATGCTCATTCCTAGACCTCTGCCATGTAAGGCAGTTAACACTGAAATTACCTGTCATTTTAACTGTTGGGCATGTTAGGTCTAAAGAATTACCAGGATGTCTGCAAGAGAGACTACCAAACACAACATCATCAAGATTACTAAAGACATCATTGACAAAAGCCTGAAAGACAGTAGGAGAATTGTGCATAACCTTCTCTACTATTGAAGGGAGTTTTCAACTCATCCCCTTGCTGAACTAGAAGAGATTGTAAGCCCCATTGTAGGTCCAGCTTGGTAAAAACCATGATTTCTTGAAGCCTACTGAATAGCTTGGAAATTAATAGCAAGGGATATTGATCCTTGACAGTGGCCTTATTAAGTCACTGACAATCAATGCAAGGCCTTAGAGATGCATCCTTCTTCTGTAAGAAGAAGAACCCTGCTCCTGTGGGGATTTTTAAGGGCAAATAAACCTCAAACCATGTTTTTCTGTATATACTCAGAAAACGTTTTGGTCTCCACTTGCTTTTTACTGAAGACATATGAAAAGGAATGGTGATATGATTAGAGGTGCTCTGCCACTGATGATACTAAAGTAGAACCCATAGGCCCTGAGTCTGCAATGCAGGATGAAAACTGGAAAAAGGACCACAATGCAATCTTCCCTGATTGTCAATTTATGTATCGGTTGTGTTGCTGGGGCCACACATGAAGGAAACTAAATCTCCCAAAATAAGAAGGTCTCAGTGTATCATGTGTCCATGGGTCAATGGCTATGACAGAAACAGGTGTAGAGTTTTGTCTACATTTTGTAAATGGATGAAGTCTTAGCTTAAAAAATTTCCAGCTCCTCCAGAATCAATGAAGGCTTATGCTGTCTGGAATCCAGAAGACTAATGCATGGAAACTGAGACCAGAATATGCTGTGTCATCTGAGGCACAGAAAGGGTAGCCCAACGCAACCATACCTCTTCCTCAGTCATGGAGTGTGGATGTTAGCTAGATCTAAGTTTGCAAGGACGGATATAGGCTCGATGTCCTGCCTGGTACAATAAAGGCACATGCCTGTCTCCTTTTACAGTCCTCCTTCTCCTGGAATAATTGAATCCCAATTTTTCCTAGTTCCATAGGCTTTTCAGAACATTTGACTGGATTTGGTTACAAGGCAGGAGAAGGTATTGGGCTTAGAGGAGACAGCTGCCACTCCTTGCAGAATTCTCAGATATAAGTATTAATGCACAAACAGAGGGATATTGTAGAGTCCAGATCTGAAGGCAGTTCCTGAGAAATCAGTTTATCTTTGATTTGTTCTGGGGGACCATTCCAGAAGGCTGCTAACAGAGGTCAGTGTGTCTGCTGCCACTGTATGAAATTCATATGGCATAGTGCACCCTGCTTAATCTGTATGAAGTAAATAGTCTGAGACTACATGGTCTGACTCAACAAAGACATGCTTGAAGATTGAAACAAAGGCATCTATAGCAGAAATCAGGGAATCGTAACTCTCCCAAAGCAGAATGGCCCATGCTAAGACTTATGCAGTTAAGAAAGAAATAGTATAAGCAACTTTGGATGTGATCTAGAAAACAAGAGGCCTGAAGGCTAAAAATAATGGAGTGCTGGTTCAGACATCACCTACAGGATTGAGTGTCTTATGGAGTTACCCAGAAGCTGTTGGAGATGCAATAATTGGAATAGATGCCTCCTGTGGATGTTCCTCTGTAGCACCAGGTGCATCAGTGAGTAAGTTTATCTGCATAGTCAAAAGCTCCAGATATTGATTTACCTTGAAAGGAGCAAAATTTAAAATTAAAGGCAACTAAATGCAAAAAGCCCAAAATTATGACCTTTAGGTTAGCCTCAAAACTCAAAACCTTAAATAAATTCACACAAAATTTTGAGAACAAGAACCAAAGAAAATATAACCAAAGAGATAGGACTTAGGATTTCAAGATATCCCTAATGAATATACATCAGATGTATGTGTATGCATTGCTTCTATTATATGCCAATATATCTCACACATATTTATTAGGGATAACCTAAAAACTAGACTGGTTTGTGGCCCTCTAGTATTGCAATTCATACACCTGCCTTACAGTACCTTAGTAAACAAGAACCAGCGTGAGGAATACAGTTGGAGACAGTATTAGGAAGAGAATACAGAAGAGAGGAAAACACTAGGTGCATAAATTTATAAGGAGTGCCTAAGTTAACACATGTTTCAATGCACGTGTTTCACACCTATTTCATAAAGTGCACATAAGTTTTATAAAATAAGGGTATCAATGGTCAAAAATACAAGGTTCAAGCACGTATGGCTGCTCTATCAAAGATGGAAATACCCCACCCCTTAAATTTTTACAAATGCACATAAGTTACAATATTTTATAATTTACATGCATAAATTTGTGCTCTGCCCAGGCTCCAACCAAGTGAGGCCCATGAGGATAACCACAGTGAAAATACACACTATTGATCTATGCATGTACTTTCAGAATGGCAACCGACTTATATTACGTGCATAAGTCATCACTTACACTTGTAAATCACTAAAATACCATCATTTTCACTTATGCATAAGATTACCTCCTTCTTGCATGGGTGGGAAGAATAGGGATGGAAACAACTAAAATGTAATAGGGGAAGAAAAGAAGCAAAGAGAAGAAGAGGGTATAGGAAAAGGTTGGTAATCCTCAACATATATACTTTAGCTTTAAGAGGAAAGATTTACACAAGCAACCCACAAGCATAAGCTATTTGGCAGTGGGTGTTTGAAGTGGAAGAAAATTGAGGAGGAAATAAAAAGTTAGATGTGAGAGATGGCTTCAGTTCTACTAGCAAAGCATCAATTGACTTTCCTGGGGCTAGATAAAAATAGTCATTCCTGTGTGCCACAGCAGTGAACTAATCTGAACCGAAGATAGTAACATGCTGTGAAGAGAGCTCCTGAGACTTCTGCAGATGCTTGTTTGAATCATTAGC
The DNA here is from genome assembly GCA_033557465.1 of Ichthyophis bannanicus. Classification (NCBI taxonomy): domain Eukaryota; kingdom Metazoa; phylum Chordata; class Amphibia; order Gymnophiona; family Ichthyophiidae; genus Ichthyophis; species Ichthyophis bannanicus. The sequence goes on along the minus strand of CM066033.1, from coordinate 1,037,837,355 downwards.
AAAAGATGATATTAGAGATGTAAATGCAATGTGGTCTTTCCCACCAGATACATTTATCAGCTTTGTACCTGAAGAAATATCAAATTCGCATCATAAGAAACAATTAATGACTAGTGAATGTGGTAAGTTTAGATAATTACTATTTGGGGTTTTTTTTCCAAATTCAAGCCCAAAACAAAATTACATATTCAAGTACATGGATCATTTCCCTGCTGAAATTGGTTTATAATCTAGTTGCACTGGAGGCAAGGGGGTGACATGAAATGACCAATGCCACAAAGTGTGCCAGTGGGAGAAGCAGAATATGAACCATGGCTTGCAACTCACTTTTCTAAGCTCTCAACTACTCTTCCATGCAGAATGTTAAATTCATAGGATTAATGTGTCATTTTCTAGGAATGGAGGAATAGATTAGGAGGCTAGTGGTTAGAGCAGTAGGCTAAGAACCAGTCAGGATTAAAATCTCACTTCTCCCTACTGATGTTTTCTATGAATTAGGCAAGACACTTGATCCACAGACTTAGACACCTATGGCCCGATATTGAGTTAGGATGGCTAGGTGTGAGTACAGCGCCTAGTTGTTGCCGCCATCCTCTGACCATGGATATTCGATGCTGGGGTCATATACAGCCCTGGAATTGAATATCTGGGATCACCGCACATGGCCAGAAGCCATAGACGCTAACCGGGTACCAGCGATATTGCACTGCTGCCCGGTTAGCTTCTCCAGATAAAAATAAGCTAGCTTTTGCTGTGCCTGTCTTTTACCCATAGAAGCTAACCAGGTAGCGTGGCAATATTGTTGCTACCTGGTTAGCCTATGTGATCACCCACGACACGCCCTAGAATGCCCACAACGTGCCCCAATGCTAAACATTGGGGCTTGTATGGGAGAAGATTGGGGATATTCAGCGGCATTAATACAGTTGAATATCCCACTGAGCAGCATTTACATGGTTTGCAGTGCTGTAAACCATGTAAATGCCTTTCAAATATCGGGCCCCTATTTATTAGAAGTGTGCACCAAATGTTTTTTCCATTTGGTTTATATAACATTTTTAAAAAGGGGAAATTTGAAAAAAGAGAAGAAAAAAATTGTCGGGTCTGACCCTGCCTCCTATATTACTGACACCACTATTATCTTGATCCATGAGTCGAAGGGGCAAGAAAGATCACCCTTAAAAGAAGTTTTGATCACGTGGAACCCAATTCAGGTAGGAGCATGTCTGGGCCATCCGGACGGACCCAAGCAAGATGGGCCCGTTTGGACCTGATTCTGGACTGCAGGAAGAAAATGTTCCCACGGTAAACAGAATGGGGCCCGAGGATGGCCCGGTGTGCCCCTGCTGCCTGTGGGGACATCCTCCCCTCAGGCGCCTCCGACTCCTATGGCTTCGGCCTCCCTTTTTTCTCCACCACTTGACCCACGGCTGGCTTGTCATGACTTGGATCGGGTGGCGGGGACACCTTTGAAATGGAATAAGCAGCATGTACCCATGGGCCCGGCAAGACATACGGGGCCATGACCTGAATTGGCCTCGTACATCATGCTGGGCTAGCCTGCCCCCACTCTGCCCTGATCCTGTCCCCTCCCGCCCCCCACTGGCTCTCCCCATCCTGGTGCTAAGGACGTATACGGAGAGCCGGAGGGGAAATTGGTCCTGGATGACTTGCAGGACTGCATGTCCCACCGGTACATGCAGTCCAGCAACCCGCATCCCAGAATTGGGCCCATAATCAGAATAGTGACACAACTGTTGTAAAGCCAACCATTTCTGATTTGACACATTATGGTAATGTCTATGTTGAGTCTCATATTTAGATTTTAAAGCAACAATATCTTTCAAAACTAAATCTTGAAATGTGACCACCTGAGGATCTAAAGGTCCTGGAGGCATCCAATGAGACTTGAGTCTGACCAATGATCCGTCAGAACAGTCACTTCTTTGTGAAAAAGCAACTTTATCTGAAGATTCCTAACAATACGATGAAGGTCTAAACATGCCTAGAATGGATCGTGACAACAGATAGATACAAATGACAGACTTTGATTCAGAACTTTTTCTTCATATTTGGTTAGTGGGCTGACAATACCATTAGGCGAAATAGGCAACTACCTAGAGCACCATCCTTCTGGGGGTACCCATTGCCACACTGTTGTCCCTCTCTGGACAGGCAGTGGCAGCAATGGCCGTAAATGTCCTACGCTGCTTACTTTTAAACTTCGGCACTGTGGGTCTGTTTGCTTCCATCCCTCCAATGCCAGATGCCAACTTCCTGCTGAAGACAGGGCATTAGAGATGGGGCGGAAGCCAACAGCCCCATGGCGCTGAAGTTTAAAGGTAATCTCTGCAGGACTGTTTGTGGCCATTGCCACTGCTTTACATCCCGGAGAGTGTTGGCAACAACAGCAATGAGTGTCGTAGGGAGTTGGAAGGGAGCAAGGGATGAGGTCCATCTAGGGTACCTTATTTCTTTGCGCCAGCCCTGGCCATACAAATTAATAACTGTTGGCTATTCTTGCTGGAGAGTGGTAATGGATCGCTGCCATGGAAACCCGGAAACACCAGCCTCTCTATGCAAGGCAGCTCCAGAGACCCTGCCTCAGCATCCCATGGCACCAGCACACCTTCTGCTTGCCCGGCTCCCAGAAACATTCCTCAATCTGGCCCAGCAACAGCAAAGTGATGGCTAAGCCTCAACATTAACTCTCTGTTCCTTCCCCCCAATCCAGTGCAGTAATGTCTGCTCCAAGCCTGCTCCTTCCTGCCCTGCCTCTGCAACCGAAGCCTGCCAATTTTTGCCGCCCTGGTGAGCCTGCACGTATCTTCCTGCCCTCACTTACCCCTCCCTCTTTCCCTCCTGCCAGCCTTTCTCCTCCCCCCACTCCCAATTCGCTTGGAGAGATTGGAACTGGAGCACTATTAATGCACAGTAATGACTCATGTATCAACTGTAAGGCGTAGTATCCACCAATTCCCTACCTATTTCCAACCCCAGAATGGCATGTTGTGTTAGCTTTTTAGCGTGGAAATAACTTCATGCTAATAGTAAGCATGGGCCCCCGCTAACAGTTAATGCAGCATATTAACTATTAGCACATGCTAATTCCTGTGTTAAACAATTAGCAAGATTTAGGAAATGACTGCAGCATGGATTCACCAGAGGCAGGTCTTGTCAGACAAATCTGATTGATTTCTTTGACTGGGTGACCAGGGAGGTCGACCGAGGGAGAGCTCTAGATGTGGTGTATTTAGATTTCAGTAAAGCCTTTGACACTGTTCCTCACAGGCGACTTATAAACAAACTGAGCACCCTAGGGATGGACCCTAAAGTTACTGCTTGGGTTAGAAATTGGTTGGGTGGGAGGCGACAAAGAGTACAAGTAAATGGAGCTCACTCTGAGGAGAAGGATGTTACCAGTGGTGTGCCCCAGGGATCTGTCCTTGGTCCGATTCTTTTTAACATCTTTGTTAGTGATATAGCGGAAGGGCTGTCGGGTAAGGTTTGCCTCTTTGTAGATGATACCAAAATCTGCAATAGAGTAGAAACCCAGGAAGGTGTAGATAACATGAGGAGGGATCTAGCTAAGCTTGAAGAATGGTCTAGAATTTGGCAGCTGGGATTTAATGTTAAAAAATGTAAGGTCATGATTTGGGCTGCAGCAATCCAAGGGAGCAATACAGTATAGGAGGTGAAGTACTTTTGTCCACTAAAGAAGAGCGGGACCTAGGCGTGGTTGTGTCTGATGATCTTAAAGTATCTAAACAGGTAGAAAAGGCGACGGCAAAAGCTAGAAGGATGCTTGGGTGCATACGGAGAGGAATGGCTAGCAGAAAAAAGGAGGTGATAATGCCTCTGTATAAGTCTTTGGTGCGACCTCATTTGGAGTATAGTGTGCAATTCTGGAGACCGCACCTTCAAAAGGATGTGAACAGGATGGAGTCGGTGCAGAGGGTTGCTACTAAAATGATTAATGGGCTTCATTATAAAGCATATGAGGACAGACTTAAGGATCTTAATATGTACACTTTAGAGGAAAGGCGTGTTAGAGGTGATATGATTGAGATGTTTAAATACCTCCGTGGCATAAATGTTCAGGGAGAGAGCCTCTTTCAATTGAAAGCAAGTTCTGCTACGAGGGGACATGGGATGAGGGTGAAGGGAGATAGAGTCAGGAGTGATATGCGGAAATATTTCTTTACAGAAAGAGTAGTGGATCCATGGAATAGTCTCCCAGTGGAGGTGGTAGAGATGAAGACAGTAACTGAATTCAAAAAAGCATGGGACCAACACAGAGGATCTCTAAAGGTAAAAAGTGGACTGTTGTAGTTGTTGTTATGGAAGGACAGACTAGATAGGCCATGTGGTCTTTTTCTGTCCTCATATTTCTATGTTTCTATGACTGCCATATACCTCCAAACCTTTCCCCTCCCTTTCTTTCTTTTTCCTTTCTCAATGTTCAGAAGGGTAATGGATTGTGAATTACTGATCTTGAATTTGCTCCTTTTCATTTGTGTCCACAGTGTTTCTTTGAAATATTGTTGTATAATGTGATTTTTTTTTGATTGGGGTTGGGTCAATGAGTTATTGACAATGACGCATGTTTCCACGCAGAAAATGTGGGTGCATTTCCTGAATGTAACTTCTGCTCACTGGGCTGACTCGATCTAGGAATCCTATAGAGGCGGCATTCATATTTCCTGAAGAGGAGGGAAACTCAGTCATTTTATAAGTGTGTCACTTAACAGACAAATTTGGGGTTCATGCATATCAGATTCTGGGGTAAGCGATGTTCTTTGGGTCCTAATCAAGCATTACTGCTGAGATAGCTTGGTGATTTATTACTTATTGAATTACTGTATACAAACTTATTACTCGCTTCTTGTCATAACCTCTAAGCAATTTATAACATCAAGTAAAATTTCCCAGAAATACAATTCCTATAAATAAAACATGCAGAAAGGCTCTATATATATATATATATTTTATTTTTATTTTTTTTTAATGAAGCCCAGGCAAATTGATGGCACCATAGTCCCAAAAAAGGCCAGTTTTACTTGTACTAGAAATAAATAATCATAATAAGAAAATGTCTGATGTCCCACCTCATGGAAAAGCACAAATTAAAATTGTTAATGGCTAAAGTCACCATTTATAAAATTATGATATGTGTTAATTCAAATTTGTTATCTGGGGTCCTATTAATTTCAGTGAGGCCTATTTACAAATAATGCACCTTAATGTAACCAAGTGAAATTTGAAAAAAAACAGAGAGGAGCCCAAATAAAATTATATTTACCTGGCCGTATTGGGAGGGCTTTGTGCAGCTGATGGTCCCATATCGTTTTTTTCTCCTATGGGTGTGGGGGGGAGGGGGAATTAAAAAAAAATGTGATACATTGTTTTTATTTTTGCCAGGGTGAATGTAACCCATGGTAAAGAAATAAAGTTGTTTAAAATACTGGCTCTCTTAGGCTTCAGGGATGCTAGCAGGAATTTACAGCCACTGAGCATCTACAGAAGCTGTACTATGAGGGGGAGAAGGGGCTGAGCAGCACCAGGCATACATTTTCTTGGAAGTGTGCTATGGAGGGATATTTGTTGCAATCAGAGGAGGACTGCACGAGCACATAGTTGATGATGAACTTTCAGTGTGTGAAAGTGAGAGAGATTTGGATATTATTTGGGAAAATGTCTTAAGGTTCTGCTATTGGTTGTGCTGGGTAAAGAAGTTGTTAGATGGCTCTGAAAGCTTAGTTTGAGGGGTCTGCATGTACTAATTGCTGTGGAAGAACACTATTTTCCCAGCACTGTGCAGAGCTAAGTTTTTGACCCAGTTTCAGTTTGAGGACCTGGTTCTGTGAGTAAGATGTGTGTGCTGCAATGCTGTTATACAGTATGTGAGTGAGATGTGAGAGATCTGAGTAGAAATTGGAACTGTAAATCTGGCTTAAGTGAGGCTGCTTGTAATAAAAGCCAAAAGCTACTTTGATGTGATTTTTATGGGGGGAATCAGACTCAGGAAAGACATCTTTGTTGAACTCTTTGGGAAGCTAAAATATTTTAAGCTGAGTTCAAACTTTAATTATGGATAAAAACAGTGAAAGTGTGGAAATAAGTGAATGTGCTGCCAGTTGTATTGAAGATAAATTGCTGTTATGGGGCAAATTATTTGTGCATATTTCTGGTTGTAGAAAAATTAGAAAATCTGAACTAGAAGAATTTATTGGAAAACAAAGCCCTCTCTGTGCTCATTTGAACTGGACTGGCAATAGAAGTCAGAAAGGGATTTTTACTTGCGTATCTAAGCTTTCCTAGAGACACAGCTCTGGGTTTAATCTGAGTTTATTTAAGAAGATTGACTGGTAGAAAGGTTTTGAGAGTCTTATCAATAAGACATTTGTGTGTGAGAGTACCTTAGAGTTTGCTGCAAGGTTTTATAAGTTACACCAGCCTTGTAAAGAGAGTCCCTCACTACTTTAGCTTAACTAGCTAAAACTGGTTGGCTCTCTAGAACAAATACTGTGACTTGGGCATTTGTGAAGTTATTAGAGTTTTGGCAAATTATTTGGAAATATGTTTTTGGACCGTGAAAGGTCTGGTGAGGAAATAAGTTGTGACTTGGCAGAGGGACTCTGCACCAAGAAGTTCAGGGCCGCGGAGCTAGTGCACGCGGCCCCACGGTAACCGGGGGGGGCGGCGAGGATGCGATCCCCCCCCCTCTGGGGGCCGCGACGTCGGCAAGGGTAAAGGGGGCGAGCCGATGCGGTGCTGGACGCCCCATTGGCTCCTGTGGGCTGCCGGGAGGCGGAGGGAGCCAATGGGGTGTAAGGAAGATGGGACCAGCCCGAGCGAGCGCGGGGACGCGCCGTGGCTCCGGCCTTTCCAGGTCGGAGCCAGACGCGTCGGGTTGCAGCACGAGCGTGCTCCAGGTACCGCGTGGCTGGGGGAGGCAGTTAGGGGTCCGGTGGGGAAGGAGACCTTAGTTGTTGCCCGGGGGTGCCGGGGGGCTATCAAAAACAAAAAACAAACCCTAAATAAATAAAATACATAAAATCGAATGGAGGGTGGGCTGTAGGGGTGTGCTGGGCCATAGGAGTGGTAGGCAAGGGTTGGGGGGGGGGGTCTGCAAAGTCTACGGAGGGCCGGGGAACTGTAGGCTTGATTAAAAAAAAAAAAAAAATAGGGAAACGACACAAGCCCTCGAAGCTAAATCAAAAAAAAAAAATTAAAAAAGGAAAAAACAAATAAATAAGGCAGAAGCCGTTACAAGGGCCACAGGCAGCCACTTGTGGTAGCAGGACTGTGAGCCATGCGGCCTGGTAAAGGGCGGGGGGGGGGGATCCCGAGCGGCGGAGTGAGAAGGGGCCAAGGGAGGGGGGCAGTTGGGGGGGCTCATGGGGAAGATTTGTCAAGGTCTGCTCAAAAGGGGGGAAAAGGGGGTAGAGCGAAGGGGGGCCCAAGGGGCACCGGTCTTACAGCGACCCGTGGTAGGGGCAGAGGGGGCAGGAGGGGAGCACGTGCTGGGGAGAGCGGGCTGTGTGTGGGTGGGCCCACGCAGGCCCGGCCTGTGGGGGCGGGGGGGGCAGGGAGGCGCGACACGGATTGCGGACCGCCTGGGTCCAGAAGGGCAGTCAGGGGGGCGGGGAAATTGGGTGGGGGACCTGTTGGCCCTCTAGACAGGCGAGCGCCTGAAGTAGGGCTACCTCCGGTGGGGGGAGGGGTGCCTGCGATGGGCGAAGTGCGGGCTGCCAAGAGTGCGGTGCCGGAGGGCCACGGGAACCGGGCTGGAGTGTCAGGGTGTGCATACCCGCCTTCGTGGGAGCACTGGCAGGGAGGGGGCCAAGGTCCTTCGGGGGCGGAGTGGCTAGGAGCGTGGCAGCCCCCTTGGGCCAGGGGGGGCCCCCTTTGCCTTTTCCTGTGTTTTCCCCGCAGGTACCTTTTGGATGGCAGTACACCGGGAGTCCGAGTTTCGGTGGTTCGAGACCATCGGGCGCGGTGCCGATGGAGGGGTTGAGTGAGAGGACGTCAGCAGCACCGCAAGTGGAGCCGGAGTCGCGGATGGTCGGCGCAGTGGCTGAAGCGTCGGTGCGAGCTGCAGGTGAGTTGGCGGGAGATTTGGGCGTGGACGTCGGGGCTGGGGCGGCAGCGGCAGACGGGGGGGTAAAAAAGCGTGGAGGAAGAGGAAGCATTCTTGTCACAGACGGCGCAGGTCGGGGACTTCCTCCACCTCCTCCACTGCTTCCACGTCTGATTCTTCGGTTTCGGGCGGGGACAAGGGGCAGGAATTGCAGGGGTCAGAGGGTAGAGCGAGCGGCTCCTCGGCCACGCCTTCGGTGGTGGCATATTCAGAGTTATGGGAGGGCGTGCCGAAGAAGCTGCGGCGGAAGATTCTGCGAAGGCGTTATATAGACATTTTTCGTTTGCTTGAGGGCCGCAAACGGTCAGGGGACAGTAGGAGGAAGAGGAAGGACGAGAAGGCGGGGAGGGTGCGGAGAGCGACGCGGAACGTGGTGAACTGGACGCAAGCTTTTTTACGCTTAGCTAGTGTGGGGGGGCATTCGCACCCTGAGCACTACGTGATGCTCCTCGCCTATGCGGATTCCAATTGCATGATGGTTGGGCGTGGCTCAACTATGATGAGAAGTTCAGGGATAAGATGGAGGAAAACCGCTTGTTGTCCTGGGGGATGCAAGATATCAATCTGTGGCTGACGCAGATGGCAGTCAGACCCAGTAGTAGTGCGGCGAGTGGTGCACGTGGAGGAGCGGCCGGCGTTTCGGGGGCTGGGCGGCCCTTTCAGGGGGTGTACCCAGGGGGGTCCAAAAAGCTTCAGCTCCAGGGGGGTCAGAGATGTCTGTTGGCGATTTAACAAATCGTCCTGCCCGTTCCCAGATTGCAAATTCCGGCACGCCTGTTCCGTCTGCAACGGTTCGCATTCAGCGCTCAAATGTGTTAAGAGAGGCGCAGGGGGGGGGGGGCTGGAGCGCCCCCTCCAAAGCAGTGAGAGCCTCCTTTGCCTGGCTCCCACCCCAGTCCGTATAGAATCAATGCGTCCGTGGCTGAGAAGGTATCCGAAACGGAAAGACAGTGCGGTGATAGAGGAGGGCTTTAGTGAGGGGTTTCGGATTCCTGTGGTGGGTACGGTGCTCTGTACTATGGCTAGGAATTTGCCTTCGGTAAGGCGATTTGCTCAGATAGTGCGGGACAAGCTAGCGGAGGAGATTGGATTGGGGCGGGTGGCGGGTCCCTTCGCGGAGAGGCCTTTTGTGGATCTAGTGATCTCCCCTTTGAGTGTGATCCCGAAGAAGGAGCAGGGGAAGTTCCGGTTGATTCACAACCTTTCCTTCCCCGCGGGGTCGTCAGTTAACGACCATATCCCGGACCACCTGTGCACAGTTAGGTATGCGTCCTTGGATGCGGCATTGGAGCTGGTGAGACGCTGCGGTCCGGGGTGCTTGATGGAGAAAGCGGATATCGAGTCAGCCTTCCGATTGTTGCCGGTGCAGACGACGTCTTTTCCTCTGTTGGGGTTTTGTTTCGAAGGGGACAGTTATTTCGATAAGTGCATGCCCATGGGGTGCGCGATATCCTGTGCATATTTTGAACGGTTCAGTAGTTTTCTACATTGCGCAGTGGTGACACAGGTGGGTCGCGCCAACGTGGTGCACTATTTAGACGATTTCTTGTTCGTGGGCGAGGCTCAGTCGGAGTGCTGTGCGGATTTGCTGGGTGGCTTCGAGCGGTTGGCTCGTGGGTGGGGTGTCCCGCTAGCGGCGGGGAAGACAGAGGGCCCCGCGACCGTCATTACTTTCTTGGGGGTGGAGCTCGACTCAGGGGCGATGGTAGCTCGCCTGCCCGCGGCCAAGGTAGTGAAGCTCAGAGTCTTGGTTGCGAACGTGCTCGTTTCCAGCAAGCTCACATTACGGGAAATGCAGTCGCTGATTGGCTCATTGAATTTCGCGTGCAGGGTAATACCGATGGGGCGGGTATTTTTGAGGCGGCTATCGGCGGCTACGGTAGGGGTACGTATGCCTCATCATCGGATCAGGGTGTCGCAAAGCATTCGGGCAGACATGCGGGTGTGGGACGAGTTTCTCCGTGACTTCAACGGCACTACGGTGTTGCGGGAGGGGGAGGTCTCTGATACAGCTCTGCAACTGTACACGGATGTGGCGGGGGGCGCGGGCCTCGGGGTTTACTTTGGGGGCTCGTGGTGTGCTGCAGGGTGGCCCCTGGCTTGGCAGGAGTCGGGCCTGACAAGAAATATCACCTTCTTGAAATTGTTTCCGATCTTGGTGGTGTTGACCATATGGCCGGACAGACTTCGGAATCGTCAGTAGTCTGCTGGTGCGACAATGAGGCGGTCGTGTCTGTTGTAAACAATTATGCCCCACGCTGCAGGCAAGTGGCGGATTTAATGCGTCAGGTTGTGTTAGCGTGTTTGCGTTTGAACGTGATGGTGCAGGCCCGCCATATTCCGGGTATTACTAACAAAATTGCTGACGCTCTTTCCCATTTTCAGTGGGAGCAGTTTCGGACCTTGGCTCTGGAAGCCGAAGAAGTGGGAGCATTGGTCCCGGCGCACTTATGGCGGATTGGCCTGGAGACATGAAGGAGCTGCTGAGGAATTCCGTGTCGGCGGCGACGTGGGTGGCCTATCAGCGGGGTTGCAGCAGTGTGGTAACTTTCCTCGCGGAGCACGGATGGCGTCAGGGTCCGGTCCCTGAGCAGCTCCTCGGTCAATACGTGGTTGCGGCTAAGGCGGCGGGTCTTTCAAGGGCAACGGTGAAAAGACATCTGGCGGGGTTTTCCTTCTTCGCGGGAGTGGTCGGTTGGGGGACGGCTGGAAGGGGTTTTTTGACTCGTCGACTTTTGCAGGGCTGGGAGCGATCCCGTCCCACCCCGGCTGACGGGTGGCAGCCGATCACTTATGATTTGTTGAGCCGCTTGTTAGACGTTTTACCGCAGGTGGCGTCCTCCCGGTACGAGGGTACGCTGTTTCGGGCTGTTTTTTCGGTGGCCTTCTTCGGCGCCTTTCGGGTGGGGGAGTTGGTGTCTGAGTCGGGTCCTAGTGCGGGTGCGCATGAACTGAAGGTTCACCAGGTGCTGGTGGGGGAGGGCATGGTTCGGATTCACTTAGTGCGTTCCAAGACCGATCAGTCAGGGAGGGGTGCCTGGGTGGTGCTGCATGCCATACCGGGGGTGCTTACTTGCCCAGTCCAGTTGCTGAGCGCCTACTTGCGGGTGCGGCCGGCCGGTGAGGGCAGTCTGTTCCTGCATGAGGAGGCACGGGTGCTCACGCGCTACCAATTTACGGCGGTGCTGCGGTTGTCGTTGCGGCGGATCGGGGAGGATCCCAGTAGGTTCGCTCCACATTCCTTCCGCATTGGCGCAGCGACCAGCGCGGCAGCAGAGGGTCTTTCTGCGCAGGCGATACAATGGATAGGGCGGTGGAGATCGCAAGAGTTCCAGGGCTATGTGCGCTTGTAATAGGCTGTGGGGGGTGCTAACGCTGCTGTTCTTTATTTTGCAGAAAGGGGCCATTCATCGTGTCGCTGTTGGGTGATTGGCCACTCATTTGTTTACTGGGCTGGTCGGCGAGCAGCAACACGGCCATTGGGGCCACATCTTTCCGATCTTGGTGGTGATCGTATTTACAACTTGTAAACAGTTGTAATATACTGTACTATTGTTTCATGTAAACCGTCTTGACTAGTAGAAAGACAGTATATAAAAACTGTTAAATAAATAAATAAATAAAATCTTGGACTGGAAGCGCAGGGGGTGACCGTATCATGGCTGGGCGAGCGCGGATTCCGGTGGATCCAGCTTTTGCCTTTGCTGCGGCATCACGAGCGCACGAGAGGAACGCCGGATATCCTGCTGATCCATCTCGGCGGCAATGATCTGGTGTCCTGGACTTGAAAGCAGCTTATTCGCGCTGTTCACAAGGACCTGGGGGAGGTTTTCAGATTGTTTCCTGGGGTTATTGTGATTTGGTCGGATATCCTTCCACGGCCAGCCTGTTGGGACCAGCGGCGATGGTCCCGGGGGCTGATGAAAGTCAATCGCCAAATAGGCAGGTGGGTGGGGGAGCGGGGTGGGTGCCAGATCTTGCACCCGTGGGTGGATGTGGAGTGTGCTGGCCTGTTCCAGCCGGATGGCGTGCATCTCTCGCCGATAGGGATGGACCTCCTACTTAATGACTGGCAGGAGGCCGTGGAGGGTGTCTGGCAGGGGAGTTGGGCTGGTCGCAGCTTTAGGTTGGGGGGTGGCTCAGGTCCATAGTGGCCTGAGCCGGTGGCGGGATCCCGGAGGTTTCCGTGTTCCGGAGCCGGAGGCAAGCTTGTGGGTGGGGGTGGGGGACCCCCGCCCAGATAACCCCTCAGGTTTTTGCTAGTAATATGGCGAAGCCGGACGAGGGAGGGCTAGGCTGTTTAGCCGGGGCCCGGACTCAGGAGAAGCGGAAGCGACGTCACCTTGCTACTCACATGGCTGGTGAGGGGTCGCGCTTCGAAAAGGGGGGGGGGAAATGTTATTGTGTTGAATTGTTATTGGGTTATTGTTAATGGTTAATAAAGCTGCGACCAGTTTTAAGCCCAAAATTGTGTGATGGTCTTTTATCAAAGGGTGTGTGTGGAGGGGGGGGAGGGGCGACGCGTCCGCCTTACCCGGTTAGTTCAGGGCCGCGGAGCTAGTGCACGTGGCCCCACGGTAACCGGGGGGGGTGGCGAGGACGCGATCCCCCCCCTCCGGGGGCCGTGACGTCGGCAAGGGTAAAGGGGCGAGCCGGTGTGGTGCTGGATGCCCCATTGACTCCTGTGGGCTGCCGGGAGGCGGAGGGAGCCAATGGGGTGTAAGGAAGGCAGGACCAGCCCGAGCGAGCGCGGGGACGCGCCGTGGCTCCGGCCTTTCCAGGTCGGAGCCAGACGCGTCGGGTTCCCACCCGCCCACCCTAGCGTGGGAGTGGGGTTGGGGCTGGGGTCTCTGTTGTGGGTTGTTGCAACTGGGGGGGGGTGGCGGGATCCCGGAGGTTTCCGGGTTCCGGAGCCGGAGGCAAGCTTGTGGGCGGGGGTGGGGGACCCCCGCCTGGATAACCCCTTAGGTTTTTGCTAGTAATATGGCGAAGCCGGACGAAGGAGGGCTAGGCTGTTTAGCCGGGGCCCGGACTCAGGAGAAGCGGAAGCGACGTCACCTTGCTACTCACATGGCTGGTGAGGGGTCGCGCTTCGCAAAGGGGGGGGGGAAATGTTATTGTGTTGAATTGTTATTGGGTTATTGTTAATGGTTAATAAAGCTGCGACCAGTTTTAAGCCCAAAATTGTGTGATGGTCTTTTATCAAAGGGTGTGTGTGGAGGGGGGGGGGGAGGGGCGACGCGTCCGCCTTACCCGATTACTACTGTCATTATATTTCCGCATAAACCTGAAGGAACTTTTACATTTACAGTTCCTTAATTCAGGTGATTAGAGCAACTGCCTAGTACCCAGAAGATCAAGGGTTCAATTCCCTCTAGCACTCATTGTGACCTTGAGCAAGTCACTTTAACCTCCATTGCCTCGGAAGAAAAGGCCTGGCAATCTACTTCCTTTGATACTTTTCCAAGAAAGCCCAGAGGCAGCTTGGTCACCAGGAGTCAGCACTGACCTGACGCACTAATAAAAATTCAGGAATATTTTGTTTGTTTGGTGAAACCTCTGTGTGTCTGAACCAAGGAGTTATTAAGTGAGTATATGCCAGGTACCAGAGAAAGAGAGAAAAGAAAAGAAAAGTAGTTGGGCTGTATGAATGTATAGTTAGGGACTTACAATTATCCCTTTATTTTTATGCTAGATAGGGAAAGTGTTTGGGAAACCAATAGGAGAAAACCAGAGAACTTATGGTTCCCAAGTTAGGGTTCTCTCTTATTGGTTTAAGTGCAGTTAGGAAGTAAGTCTGTCCCATTGTTCAGGTTCCTGTGCAGTATGGACCCATTCCAGAGGGAGCAGAGGATCCGATTCCTGATCCTGATCCAGAACCGGTACCAACAGGCTCGATGCAAGAAAGGCTAGAACCTGGAAGAAAAAAAGAAAACAGACTGATAAGTAACCCTTGAACATATACTGTGGGGTTATTCATCTTTTTATTTTGAATGCACTCATAATTATTCTAATTATTATTTTTCATTTTTAACGTTTGGGAACTTAAAGGTTTCGAAAGGAAAATTTATTTTATAATTTTGGCCCAAGTTCTGAAGGAAGAAACGTTAAGAGAAAAAATGTACCTGTTTGAGTTTAAATGGTTTTTTTACCTGAAAAGAAAGAAAAAATATTTTTTGCCTAAAAAATTCTGTTGATTTCTGTGACTGATAAAATAAATGCTTGGTAAAATGTAAGGTATCTGAGATAACCTCAGGAGAACTTTAATAATTCTGGTACCACCATAAGAACATAAGGAATGCCACACTGGGTCCATCAAGCCCAGTATCCTGTTTCCAATAGTGGCCAATCCAGGTCACAAGTATCTGGTTCCCAAAAAGGTTCCACAATGCTTTTCCCGGGGTAAGCAGTGGATTTCCCGACCCTCATTAATAATGATTTATGGACCTTTCCTCTAGGAACTCATTCAAACCTTTTTTTAAACCCAGCTACACTAACAGCTTTTGCATCCTCCGGTAACGAATTCCAGAGTTTGATTACATGTTGTGTGAAAAAATAATTTTTGTGATTAGTCTTAAATGGGTTACATAGTAGCTTCATTGTGTGTCTCCTAGTCTTTCTACTTTTTGATGTCTAAACAACCGATCTACGTTTTCCCGTTCCACTCCATTTATTAATTTATAGACCTCTATCATATCTCCCTTCAGCCATCTCTTTTCCAAGTTGAAGAGCCCTAGCCTTATAAGCCTTTCCTCATAGGAGTATCCTTCCATCTCTTTTACCATTTTGGTGGTTCTTCTTTGTACCTTTTCTAATTCTGCTATATCCTTAATAATTCTACTGCAAAGAGAAAATTTACCATAAGCTGTTGCATAACTAACTATTTTAACATCTTTAGAAAGAGTTTAAAACTGTTTGACAATTCATGATTTCAATGCTTTAAGCATTTATTTGCTATATTTGAATAAGATATTTCATACTTACCATTCAATGTTTGAATAAACAACTTTTGTGCTGCAATTCATTTTCTGTGGTGGAATTCATTACTAATGAGTTTACCAGAAAGGAATTTTGTGCACCTCTTGTTGAACATCTGTAAGCATGCAGTGATCTTTCATCCAAGCATTGAATCAAATTCCTATTCCATTTTATTTTATTTTCCTCCTTTCTTGTTATCATGAAGAACAAGGTTAATTTAATCTGTTAAATTAAATCTGAGTGTTGTGTCAGTACGCTGGTTAAAAGAAAGGCCACAACTACAACTGTTCCGTCCTACTGTACCAGGTAGTTGAAACCTGAACCTGGGTTACATTAACACAAATTAATACAGTTATGCCTTTTAGGGAATATGCCCTAAAATAAATTGAAGGTTAGAAGGGGCTATTTTTTACCACAGAAATCTCTCAATAAAAAACATTCTCTGATGGGTTGAATATAGTGGTGTCTTCCTACTGGACTTGAAGGAGGCCTGTGGTGTCTTTGCAACAGTCTGTGCCTCCGTTGAGTTCTGGTTATCACTGTAGATGGAAATGGAACCTTTCACACGTAATATATGTACTTTCTATTTATTTATTATTTATTTAGCAGGTTTATAAAGCAATAATGACCTTCCTATTTACTGAATACTATGGGAACACCCCATGAATAGTTGATACATACTGAAACACCTCAGTATACAAACCCAAATCTTCCCAACTGTCAGCCCATTCATTCCCTCCCCAACTCAACCTAACTCTTTTTCACCCAACCAGTTCCAGCCTCTAAAGAGCATACCTCCTATCTGCTGTAATGTGTCACCCACAATACTGATACATGTGAATTATCTGTAACGCCATATAATCTTCCAAGTTTAACACCCTTGTTCAATGTAAACCTTTATGTTATTGTTGGTTCATGTTATATGTAAACCACTCTGAATCCTATAATAGGACAATATAGAAAAACTGTTAAGTAAATAAATAAATATACTGCATTTCCAAAGATCAAGGCGGTTTACATTGAACACAACTTTAACATTACAGTAAACCTGGTATGGGACAGACGGAAGGATGCACTTAACTTTAGCATAACAGTAAACTGGCAAATGGGTGAGGGGAGGGGTATATCAAAAATTCAACAGAACTTGTCAATATGGGAGAACAATGTGTATGTGGTAATAAAGTAATATAGTAACATTGTATATAACAAGAGATAAAGACGAGTATTGTCCATCTACTCTGCCCAGCAAGGCGGCACGAATAGGTGCACCTGCCGCTCTGTGCAGGTCACCCCTCCCCATGCCTTTGTTTAGGGGTATACCCACCACTCCATGTAGGTTACCCCTATTTGTTGAGATATAAGAGACTGAGATATAAGAGAATATGAGAAAGGAGAGAATGTGTAGTCAGCTTGGAATGGATAATGGCAAATTAGAAGCATGTAAGCAGAGGAGAATGACATGTCAATTCTCGTTGCTGAGGTTATACCCTCAAACTGTTATTTAAACAAGAAGGTTTTTAGTAGCTTGTGAAAGGTTATGAGATCAGAAGTAGCCTTGATTTTAACTCAATGGGAACATAAGAACATAAGAAATGCCATACTGGGTCAGACCAAGGTCCATCAAGCCCAGTATCCTGTTTCCAACAGTGGCCAATCTAGGTCATACGTACCTAGCAGTATCCCCAAGAGACACAGGTTCCACAATGTTTGTATTGGGTCAAGCACTGATATCCTGGGTCCCTTTTTAATAATGGTTTATGGAACTTTCTTCCGGGAACTTGTCCAAACCTTTTTTAAACCCAGCTACACTAACAGCCCTTATCACATCCTCCGGTAACAAATTCCAGAGTTTGATTACACATTGAGTGAAAAAATATTTTCTCTTGTTTGTCTTAAATAGTTTACCCTGTAGCTTCATCATATGTCCCCTAGTCTTTCTATATTCTGATAGCGTAAACAATTGATCTGCGTTTACCCGTTCCACTCCATTCATTAATTTATAGACTTCTATCATATCTCCCCTCAGCCGTCTCTTTTCCAGGTTGAAGAGCCCTAACCTTTCTAGCCTCGCTTCATAGGAGTAGCCTTCCATCCCTTTACCATTTTGGTGGCTCTTCTCTGTACCTTTTCTAATAAAGCTATATCCTTTTTAAGATACAGCAACCAAAATTGCACACAATATTCAAGGTGCGGTCGTACCATGGAATGATACAGAGTCATTATAATATCCTTTGTTTTATTTTCCATTCCTTTCCTTATGATACCTAGCATTCTATTTGCTTTCTTGGCCGTCGCTGCACACTGGGTGGAGGGTTTTAACATGTTATCCATGATGACTCCTAAATCTTTTTCCTGGGTGGTGGTTCCCAATGTAGAACCTTGCATTGTGTAACCATAGTGTGGGTTGTTCTTTCCTAGGTGCATAACTTTGCACTTGTCCACATTAAATTTCATCTGCCATTTGGATGTCCAGTCTTCCAATTTAAACAAACTGAAGCAACAAAGTATCTGTAGAAACCACAGGAGCAAAGAAACAGATACCAAGACTGGCAGCAATTCAGATTAGAAGGGGTCATCAATAAAAGGGGTTTTCTAACCTGAATCACTGCCAGTCTTGGTATCTGTTTCTTTGCTCCAGTCTTCCAATTTATCCAGATCCTCCTGCAGTTTTTCACAATCCTCTTGGGTTTTAACAACTTTAAACAGTTTTGTGTCATCTGCAAATTTGATAACTTCACTAGTTATTCCCTTTTCCAGGTCATTTATGAATATGTCAAAAAGTAGCGGACCCAGTACAGATCCCTTGGGTACTCCACTATTCACCTTTTCCATTGGGAAAATTGGCCATTTAGCCCTACCCTCTGCTTTCTATCTTTTAACCAGTTCCCGATACACAATAGTACACTGCCTCCTATCCCATGACTTTTTAGTTTTGCCAAAAGTCTCTGATGAGGGACCTTGTCAAAGGCTTTCTGAAAGTCCAGATACACTATATCAACCGACTCACCTTTGTCTACCTGTTTATTCACATCTTCAAAAAAACATATCAGATTAGTAAGACAAGATCTTCCTTGTCTAAAGCCATGTTGGCTGTCTCCCATTAGGCCATGACTATCTACATGCTGTGTAATTTTGTTCTTTATGATGGTTTCTACCATTTTCCCCGGTACTGACGTCAGGCTCACCGGTCTGTAATTTCCTGGATCACCCCTGGAACCCTTTTTAAAAATTGGCGTTACATTGGAGTAGAGTGGAGGAGTGGCCTAGTGGTTGAGGCAAGGTACTTCAGGCTGGAAGGTTAGGGGTTCAAATCCCACTAGAGGACAGCAACCTTAGGCTAGAAGGACTGTGGTTTCTAGTCCCACAGGTGCTCCTTTTGGTCTTGGGCAAGCCACTTAACCCTCCATAGCCCATGTTCCCTGTAAAATAGTTTTCTCCAAGTTAGAATGTAAACCACACTGATGCTGAATAGCATGGTATATAAGAGAATATAAATAAACATTGGCAATCCTCCAATCTTCAGGTATTACAGATGATTTTAATGAAAGTTCACAGATTACTAATAGCAGGTCTGCAATCTCATATTTCAGTTCTTTCAACACTCTTGGATGTATACCATCCAGTCCAGGTGATTTGCCACTATTCAGTTTATCAAATAGTTGTAATGCATCTTCCTGGTGTAGCGATATTTCTCTCAATTCCTCTGCAGTATCACCTTTAAATACCACTACAGTCTTGGGTAACATCCCTACATCTTCCTCAGTAAAGACCGAAGCAAAAAATTCATTCAGTCTCTCCGCTATAGCCTTGTCTCCTCTTACTGACCCTTTTACCCCTCTATCATCTAATGGTCCAATTGACTCTCTCACAGGCCTTTTGCTATGAGTGTACTTGAAAAAGTCTTTATTTTGTGTTTTTGCTTCCGTAGCAAGTTCCTTCTCAAATTCTCGCTTTGCCTGCCTTATCAATGCTTTGCATTTAACTTGCCAGTGTTTGTGCTGTTTCCAGTTTTCATTGTTTGGCTCTTTTTTTTCCATTTCCTGAAGTGCAAACATATTTTGCATAGAGTTTCTTCTGACTATGTTCTCTGGAGGTTTTTGCAGAAGAGATTGTAAATACTGTGATGTTGAATTGTGATAAATTTTAAAGGTGGTCACTAGGATTTTGTAGTTAATTCGGCAGAGAAACAGTAGCCAGCAAAGTTATTTTGTTATGGAAGTGATATGACAGGATCTGGGTGCACCTTAGAGGATTTGAGCAGCTGCATGTTGGGCAAGTTTTAAAGGATGCAATGAGCATTTGGGCATTCCTTGAAGGATAGCATTGCAAAAGTCAAAATGAGGGAATATCAGGGCTTGGAAGTCATAAAAAGACCACATGGCCTATCTAGTCTGCCCTTCCATATCGACTACTACAATAGTCCCCTCTTTGCCCTTAAAGATCC
This sequence comes from Ichthyophis bannanicus, assembly GCA_033557465.1. NCBI lineage: Eukaryota > Metazoa > Chordata > Amphibia > Gymnophiona > Ichthyophiidae > Ichthyophis > Ichthyophis bannanicus. The sequence goes on along the minus strand of CM066033.1, from coordinate 1,037,817,790 downwards.
TCTGCATTTGTCCCATGCTTTTTTTGAATTCAGATACAGTCCTCATCTCTATCATCTTTACTGTAATACTATTCCACGCATCTACCACTCTTTCCGTAAAGAAATATTTATGCATATTACTTCTGAGTCTATCCCCTTTCACCCTCATCTTAAGTCACCTCATAGCAGAGCTTGCTTTCAATTGAAAGAAGCTCTACTCCTGTGCATTTATGCCATGGAGATATTTAAACATTTCCATCATATCTCCTCTATCCCACCTTTCCTCTACTATACATATTAAGATCCTTAAGTCTGTCCTCACATGCTTTATAAGGAAGACCACTAACCATTTTAGTAGCCACCCTCTGCACCAACTCAAACCTGTTTATATCCTTTTGAAGGTGTGGTCTCCAGAACTGTACACAATACTCCAAATGAGGTCACACCAAAGACCTATACAGAAGCACTATTGCCTCCTTTTTTCTGTTGGCCATTTCTCTCCCTATGCACCCAAGCATCTTTCTAGCTTTCGTTGTTGCCTTTTCTATCTGTTTAGCTAATTTAAGATTGTCAGACACAATCACACCCAGGTCACGCTCTTCTATTGTGGACAGAAGTACTTCTCCCCCTACACTTTACCACTCCTTTAGATTTTTGCAGCCCAAATGCATGACCCTGTATTTTTTAGCATTAAATGTCAGCTGCTAAATTCTCAAGCATTCTTCAAGCTTAGCTAGATCCCTCCTCATGCTATCTATACCTTCCTGGGTGTCTACTCTATTGCAGATTTTGGTATCATCCACAAAGAGGCAAATCATACCTCAGAGTCTTCCACAATATCACTAACAAAGATGTTAAAAAATAATTGGACCAAGGACAGATCCCTGTGGCACACCACTGATAACTTCCCTCTCCTCAAAGTGAGCTTCATTTACCCGGACCCTTTGTTGCCTCACCCTCAACCAATTTCTAGCCCAAGCAGTAACTTTAGGGTCTATCTCTAGGATGCTCAATTTATTAATAAGTCGTCTGTGCAGAACAGTGTCAAAGGCTTTACTGAAATCCAAGTTCTCCACATCTAGGGCTCTCCCTTGGTCCAATTCCCTGATCACCCAGTCAGAAATCAATCAGATTTGTTTGACAAGACCTGCTCTGGTTAATCCATGCTGCCTCCCATCCTGTAATCCATTGGACTCCAGAATCTTCATTATTTTCTCTTTGAGCAGCGCTTACAATAATTTACTCACCACAGAGGTTAGACTAACTGGTCTATAGTTTTCAACCTCATCCTTCCGCTTTTGTGTAAAGGGACCATATGTTCCTCTCTCCAGTCCTCTGGCACCACTCCCAACTCCAAATAGGCATTGAAAAGGTCAGTCAGTGGAGCCACTAGAACATCCCCAAGTTCTATCAGTATTCTTGGAAGATATCCCATTTGGTCCCATCACTTTGTCTACTTTTAGTTTAGCTAGTTCCTCCTGAACACAGTCTTCTGAAAATCGTTTGAGATCCCTGTAACTTCTGTTCCTATTTGTGGGTGTTTTCTGAGGTCTTGCTCCTGGCCCTTCATCTGTGAACAGAGAACCGAAATATTTGTTAAGCAATTTTATTTATTTACATTCTCTTATATACCATGCTATTCTGCATCAGTGTGGTTTACATTGAACAAACTGAAATTACATTGAACAGGGCATTATAACTTGGAGATAACTATTTACAGGGAACATGGGCTATGGAGGGTTAAGTGGCTTGCCCAAGACCACAAGGAACACCTGTGGGACTAGAAACCCCAGTCTTTCTGGCCCAAGGATGCTGTCCTCTAGTGGGATTTGAACCCCTGACCTTCCAGCCTGAAGTACCTTGCCCCAATCACTAGGCCACTCCTCCACTCACAATTCTGCTTTATCCTCCTCATCTTCTACACTGACCACTAGGCCACTCCTCCACTCACTCCTCCACTCACAATTCCGCTTTATCCTTCTCATCTTCTTCATATTTCACTCCTTCACCCTTGAGTCTGACAATACCACTTTTGCCCTTCCTCCTCTCACTAACATTTTTGAAAAATGTCTTATTCTCCCTTTTTATTGCATTGGCTATTTCTTCTTATTTTAGTATCTTTGCTTTCCTGACTACTTTGCTAGCTTCTCTAAGTTTTTCCAAATATAGATGCCTGTCTTCTGCTCTCTGTGATCTCTTGTAATTCATGAAGGCCCCTCTCTTTTTCCTCACCTTTTCAGATACTTCTTTTGAGAATCATAGCGGCCTGCATTGCCTTTTACCTTTATTTACTTTTCTAACAAAAAGGTTACCCTTTTTGACAAAAATAACAAAAATAACCCTTTTGAGTTTTGTCTACTGTTTTTCTACATCCCTCAGCTGTTCCTATCCCACTAATGACCCCTTGAAGTATTGGACCATCTTAGCAAAGTTAGTTTTCCTAAAATCTAAGACCCTCACTCTTGAATTGATTTTATTAGCCCTAGTCCTAATATTGAACCACACCATCTGGTGATCACTGGATGTAAGATGATCTTCCACTATAACATCAGAAACACTTTCACCATTGTCCACCAAGTCCAGGATTCCCCTTCACATGTGAGTTCTGTTAACAATTGCCTGAATAGTTCTCCCTGTAGAGAATCCAGGATCTCCTTTCTTCTAGATGACACTGCAGCAGGGATGTGCCAGTCCACATCCGACATATTGAAATCACCTATGAATAGCACGTCTCCTTTCCTAGCAATACTGTGCATGTCTTCTATTAAATCTCCGTCTACTTCTTCTCCCTGTGAGGGAGTTCTGTATATCACATCAATGCAAATTGATTTCTCTTTCCCTCTTTCTAGTTTAACCCACAGTGCCTCCTCTCTCCCTTTTAAGCCATGTAATTCTATATATTTAATATTATTTTTTACATATAGTGCCACTCCTCCTCTCCTTCCTCCTACCCTATCTTTCCTGAATAAGCTATAGCCTGGTATAATTACATCCCAGTCATAGTTGTCCATGAACCGTGTCTCTGTAACCACCACTAAATCCAAGTCAGCCTGTTCCATTAAAGCCTCAACATCTGGGATCTTATTTCCCTTGCTTCAGGTATGTATATACATCACTTTCCAGATATTGCTCCTTTTGCCCATTTCTATAGAGATATTTAATGTTTCACTTACCTGGAGATTTTCATTTACCTGGGAGCTTTCTTCACCCATCCCCAACAAATCTGGTTTAAAGTCCTCTTCAGTAGGTTAGCCAGTCTGCTACTGAAGACATGTCGACCCTTCTTGGACAGATGGACACCATCTCTGCTCTGCAACCCTTGGAATATCATCCCATGGTCCAGGAAACCAAAATGCTCTCGATGACACTATCCATGCAGCCATGCATTTATCTCTAGGATGTGAGCTTCTCTGCCTCCGCCTTTACTCTCAACAGGGAGGATTGAAGAGAACGCCACCTGCACACCTATCTGCTTCACCCTCTATCCCAGAGCCATGAAGTCACTTTTGATACACTCAGAGGGATACCTAGTAGTATCATTAGTGCCGACATGAATGGGCAACATCAGATAATAGTCAGTAGGCTTGATGAGTCTCTGTAAACTCTCCAGAACATCTCAGATTTTGGCACCTGGCAGACAGCACACCTCTCTGGACATCAAGTCTATTCAGCAAATGGATGCCTCAGTACCTCTCAGAGGAGAGTCACCAACCTCGTGTGTCTCGAGGAGTGGACAGAGACGTTGAAGAACTCTTATTTTATTGTAAATGATTTGTACTGCTTTGCTGATATGGGATTGTAGTGTGGGGTGTTGGCTAATGGTGACACCAAGACAGTGTAACTTCTGGTTTTACTATTAAATCTGCATTATTAACCTTCAATGATGTTGGTGGAGAAAAGGATTGATCTTCAGTTATGAAGAGCATCTCAGTTTTCTTGTAATTAATAGTGAGTTGATGTTCAGATAACCAGTGGGAGATTGCATTGGTGGAGAAAGGTGCATAAATCATAATGTCATCAGCATATAAGTGAAAGAAGACATTATGGGCTTGAATGATGTCTCAAACCAGTTGAATATAGATATTGAATAACAGTACTCATAAGGAATAACCCCGTGGGACTCCTTGTTTTAGCATGAATGGATCAGATGTATTGGGTCCTGACTGCATGAACTTCTGATGACCTGAAAGGCATGAGCGACACCATTTCAATGCTGTGCTCTGAATTCTGATGTTATGTAGTCGCCATAAGAGAATGTCATAGCATATTGTGTCAAATGCAGTGGCTATGTCCAGAAATATCAGGACAAAGCTCTGCTTAAGGTTTTCTATGCCTTTCATAAGTCTGTCAATAAGTGAGATTAGTAAGGTTTCTACTCCATGGTCCAGTCGCAATCCATGATTTCAAGGGGTACATTGAAGTTAATGTGATCCTGTAAATGGTGTTGGACAACCTTTTCCATTATTTTTGCTAAATAGGGTAAACTTGAGATTGACCTGTATGAGCTAACTTGGGATTCTTAACGATTGGGTGGATAGACACAGTCTTTAGGCTAATAGGTATATATCTTTGGGTGAATGAGAGGTGTATCATCTTGCATAGGATGGGAGCTAGTTCAACTCTTGAGATTTTTAGCCAACTTTCCAGGCAGAGATCCAATGGAGAGGTTGTTGTGCTGAAACTGAGGATTATGATCTCTAGAGTTTCAGGGGTAACTGAGCTGAAGGACTGAAGTCGGGTGATAGGTGGGGACTGGTTGCAAGGTGTAAGTATACTAGGGGGGGAGTTAAGATGTTTTGATTGGAGGTAGTTAGCAAGATCCTGTGGTCTCTAAGAGGTCTTTGGAGCTGGTTGGTTATTCTCTTTCACTAAAGAGTTTACGATGTCAAACTGTTCCCTGGGTTAATTTAGTGATTTCATTGTTAACTTTGTGTGATACTCATTTTTTGCCTTGTTGGTCTTGATACGATAGTCTTATAGGTTCAGCATATGACTGTTCTTAACTTGTTTCTCCAGGGTGTGTCACCATTTATGCTCTAGCCTTCTGAGTTTGCATTTAAGTGTTTTAAGATCGGGGGTATATTAAGCAAATGGTGGTGGTGGCAGGGACCTGTTGATTTGGAGGGTGGCACCGTAGTATTTTTGTGTATGTTATCATTCCAGTTGTTGACGATGTGAACTAAGTCATTAGAGTCTATGTTCAGTTGAGGGATGACTTTATGTAGAAAGGAAATTATCAAAGTGTTTGAATCAACGGTAATTGACAGGGGTATTTCCAATGCGGCATAGCCAGCGTAGGCATAGTGATGCATGCTAACCATGCTTGATGCAGGCAGCCTGGGTACAGCTAATACCACCTCAGTGGGTGGGGTTAATTATGCATGGCTGTCAGGTGGCACAGTGCGAATGCCCTAGGCCACCAAACTGAAGAGGGATGAAGGAACAAGCCTCAGACCTCCTGCTTTGGTAACATGTCCCACAGGCATTCTCTTTAGCGTGGGGAGAAAATTTAGAAAAAAAATCATGTATAAATTTGAAAATGCAATCTATATGCTTTATTTTAGTTCCTGATTTAAAGATGTCATTAGGCATTTATTTATTAGTATTCAGCTCATACCTTTCCAGTAGATGAGTTGTAATTGGTATTTTCCAGTCCTCAGAGACCTTACAATCTAAATTTATACATGAGGCAATAGAGGGCTAAGGGACTTGCCCAATGCATGCTAGTGGGATTCAAATACTGACCTCTTTGGTCAGAGGCCACTGCTCTGACCACTAGGCTACTCCTCCAGTGAGTGTGAACAATTTTCAAGAAGATGGATAGAAAACATTTTATTTTATCCATGGACACTGGATTTCAAAATTGCTCTCTAAAATATCAGAAAGGACTTAAAGATTAAGGGGGGAGGGCACTTTTAAAGAGTTTTATGAGATTTGCAGTCGTGCAAACTGCATAAATCCCACTCACCAAGATATTCAGTGGCACTAACCTCTCCTAATCTGGTTAAAAACCCTGGCACTAACCAGTTAGTAATGGGGCATTCCAGAGCATTCCAGGGGGCATCACTTTTAGCTAGTTGGTCACCAGTGATGTTTAGCAACTAAATAGCTAGCTAAAACGCCTAAAGTTAGGACAGGTGAAAAGCTATCCTAACCTTAGGCATGTTTGTGATCTGGCCAGTGGCTGAATATTGCTCTGACTGGATAGCGAAAGTGCTGTCCGGGCAAAGCAGATATTCACTGGATATGACCTGGTACTGCATATTAAATTTTAAATTACATTAAAGCGGTGATAACACTTATGGCCGCCACTGACCATCCCCGTCCCCCCCAAAATAAGATCTTGTTTAATGAAGATTTTTTTCTGAAGACACACAATGGGGGAAAAAGCCTTTTTGAATATGGCCTTAAATTCCTTTCACAAAGATGAATGAATGAAGGAATCTGGATCATAGTCTCTTCTTGTAATCTTCTGTTAACAGGATTTGAAGTCTGCAATTAGTAGATTTAGATTTATGGGGTTGATAATGACATAAAGTTCAACTGATTAATTATTTCTTGCATTTTTTATATGGAATGCATGCATTTGAACATATTACCTTGATTTAGATTTAATTTAGTACATACTTGTGATTTATTGAATTAATATTCCTGGCACTGATTGCTAACTATAATTAGCTTTCATTGTTTCTTGCATTATACCTGATTGAAGGCTTTAGGTTCTTCTTCTGCAAATTCGGTTCTTTTCCTTTGTTGCAGTGATTGTTAAGTGAGTACAGATTTTTATATTGTTAGCCTCATTTCTGAATGTTAGCCTCCAAAGGCAGTGTGAAATACACATTGGACTTTTCCCCTTCATATGCTGGCTAAGATTTTGTCAAAATAATCCCACCAACTGAGCCCTGTATGAAATGAATCAATATTTTTTGTCAAACTAAAACTTAATTCCTTAAAGCTATAAAACAGCTTAAGAGACATTTTATAGTTCATTTTTCTGTGATCAAAACTATGCAAATTTTCAATTTCTAAATGCTTCCTGGTGTAACAAACCCAAACTCTGAACTATGACGTTGATATAACAGCATCCTTCTGTCCATAGAAACAGCATCTGGCACAATGTTTCGAATTAATATATGCTTTGCCTCAGGGCTAAATGATCTTTTTTACATATTTTTCACTCAGTTCACAAATCCCATTGTTTTTAGTAGCCAACCCGATGACTCGTACCTAATGGCATCATTCTTCTTCCTCTTCCCCAGTATGTAAATATCCCACCTCTGATTACTTCACAGCCAGTCCCAAAGCTTTCATCCTAATGTATTCCATTCCACTGAGTTTGAGCCATGTGGAGTAACAGAATTCAATCTAAAAATGCACCACTGCTCCTCATAATTTAATATTTTGTCCCTATCACCTCCTCGCCAGTTTGGGGGGCATATAATCTAGAACACACCATTTCAGGGAATGAAAAGGATGTCCTTTCTCGATATAGTGTGCAACCGATGTTGCTGTCATAGTTTGTGGGGTATGTTTACTAAATCGTATTAGGACTTTGTGGCTGCACTGGATGATAGCTGCAAAAAGCCAGTGTTAGCTGAAAAAGTCCTGCAATAGGTGCAGGGGGCATTCCCAGCATCTCGAAAATGCTAGGATCGTGGGGAGTAAGCTTTGTGGATGCAGCTATCACCACCAGATACTAATTTGTTAGATTTTGGTTATGTCTATTGTTTTTGGTGCATTTTTTTACAGCCTACTTTTCAAGAGATTGATATTCTTTATAAGAGATGTTCTAAAAAATTTCCAACAGTGGATCCATGTCCCACGCTTTTATATGCTTATGCACCATTAGAATTTAAAATTTGGTTTTATGATAATATTGTAGAGTTACTGTAGTTAGGTGTATATTCATCTGAATTGGGCAAAATAGTTCTGACCCCGATTATCAAGGACAAAAAGGCCTCTTATCAGAATTTGACAAATTTTTGTCCCATTGCTAATTCCATTGATGACAAAAGTAATGGAAACTTTGGTTGCCCAACAGCTATATCATTATTTAGAGAAATGTAATTGTTTAGATGATTCACAATTTGGCTTTCGTAAGGCTCATAATACTGAGATGCTTTTGGGTGTCCTGATTTCGGACATTAATGCTTGTTTAGCCAAGGGTGATGTTACTATTTTACTCCAATTTGATCTGACTGCAGCTTTTGATGTGGCAGATCATGAGATTCTTTTATTTATTTTAGGTTATTTAGGAATTTCAGGTGTCCATAATTGGTTCAGGTTTTTTTTTTTAAGAATAGATCATACCAGGTATAAGATAATGGGAATTGTTCAGATAGTTGGAAAACTATTTGAGGTGTTCCTCAAGGATCTCCACTTTCCCTTATTCTTTTTAATGCTTTGATGATTTCATTGAGTTGGTTTTTGGAAGAGATGGGATATTCGTATTACAGATGATATTTCAATACTAGTGATCTTACCATCGTAATCTAATGATTATATTTTCAGTTTTGAGTAATATTCAATGTTTGTTGGGAAGGTGGATGAATACTGTATGCCTACAACTGAATATGTCTAAAACAAAGGTCTTATGTTTTAATAATGGTAGTCCTCTACCTGATCCATTATTGGACGCATTATGTATGTTAAATCTTTCTGCGGAACCAGTTTTCCGAATTCTTGGGGTATTGTTGGATGCTGATTTAACATGTGAGCCACATGTTAATTCAATGGTATCTAGCTTTTTTTCAGATGCACTGGTTGAGACGTCTTAGGCCTTTTCTTTATTTTGATTATTTTCATTTACTAGTACAAACTATTATTTTATTACATCTGGATTATGGAAAACATTCTTTAAACTGCTTAAAAACTCAGCTGCGACGTCTTCAATTGTGTCATAATACCACGGCCTGTCTCATATATGGTATCTCCAGGAAAAAGGCTGTGACTCCTTTGTTTCGGGGACTTCACTGGCTCATAGTTTCCAACAGAATGACATTTACATTTTATGTTTTTGTATAAATGTTTTAATGATTTTGTGCCAGTGCCTTTTTCCTTGCTTTTACTCCTACTTCTAGTCACAAAGAGCCCGATTCACAAAAGGGCACATCTGAGCTGTCAGCACGCCCACAATATCGACAGGGCCACATCATACCTGATTCTGCACCATGGGAGCTAGACGTTCCTGAGGGTGCAGGATCAGGCACATACACAGTCTGGCGTGCCTCATATCCCGCCATGGGAGATGTCCATCTGCAGCCCATCCAGCCCACACTATGATCCTGCTGGTGTGCTGGTGCCATGGCGCCCCATCATCATGGCACCAGGATGTCCATCAGGAGCGCCGATAGCACCACTCATAAACAAAGCTCTTTTCCCCAACGCCCGACCCTCGGAGGAGTCTGCCAGGGCTGGGATCGGGCTGCGGGGCCTCACCTCCTTTGGCTGCATGTCCTGGGGGTGCTGCCAGGCCAGATCACAGGGGTACCCTGAGCTTATTCCACCTCCATCCTAATGGAGCCCGCAGGACGTACAGGGCCCTGACTGGAATAGGCCCTGTACAATCAGGCACATAGTCCATCCGTTGCCCTGCCTTTGTCCTGCCCCTTCCATCCCTGTCCAGTGCTCCCCATCCAGAGGCCCTGTACATGTGGGGAGCCTGGTTTGCAGCATACAATTTGTGCAAATAATGGGGCTGAACGTCCATCTGGGACATAGAGCCCCGCTATTCACCTGCCAGAATGACCACTAAAGTCTCAGTGTTTGCAATCATATTGTACTCTGCGATTTCCATTTTGTAAGAAAATTTCCCTTACATTTAGATTTGTTTTAACTTGGCCTTATAAAGCAGTTGAGCTATGGGCAAAATTGCCATTGAAACTTAAGGGTTCCCAATCTATTATGGTTTTTCAGAAAATTTTTAAAATGTGTCTTTTTGACTCAATGTGGATTTAGTTTGTTATTTCTCTTTTTTCTTTTTTCTATTTATTGTGAACCGCATTGAACTACTTAGCTTGGGATCCTGCAGTATAGAAGCATTACTGGTATTGATATTGGTATTGGTACCCCTGTGTGTTTAAGTGGGAGTGAAGTTCCTGCAATAGAACTTTAAATTGTCTTCTAGATTACCTCTTGTAGATTAGTGAAAATAGGCATACAGACAAATAAATAAAACCTTGATTCACATGTAGAATAATATCTAGCTCAAAAAGCATTGCCAGTGATTATTATCTGTCCAACTTTCCACCTTCATCGCTTGCCCACAAAATGCCCAGCTTTCAACAGTGGTGTTTATTGCACTCAACAGAAAAAAATGAATTAAATCCAATGTCCATTATGTTTTTGCTCAATGAAAATGCTCCTTACCAGGTATGAAGCAAAGCATGGGTGGACTGAAAAGATGTGTCAATATTTCTGCATAATATGGGCTACTTGCATTGCTCTTTTGGAAAATGTTTTAGCAAAGACTAATTCCTTAGGGTCCTGAGATTAATGATAAAATACTAAGGGGTCTTATTCTGAGACCTGAATAGCGGGTCAGGACCTCGGATCCGATGTCCAGACCCACTATTCATCTGGCTGGTGCCAGGGAAAGAGAGCTCCCCATACGTTCACCCGATCTGTATGGGGAGTTCTGTTTGTGGACAGGAGGGGGTGGGCTGGGGGAGGAGTGAGGGTGGGCAGTAGGCAGTAGGCAGCGACTGACCCTGGACGTATAGGGCTGATGCTGAGGTCGGCCCTGTATGTCCGGAGTCTGGAAAATGGACAGGGGACTTATTCCACTTCAGAGGTAGAATAAGTCCCCTTAGACATCAGGGGACAGCTGTGACGGGACCAGCAAAGGAGGTGAGGAGGTGCAGGGGGTTCCCCGCAGCCCAACCATGGCCATGGGAGGCAAGATTGGGGGTCAGGCTGCAGGGAAAGGGGTCTGTTGTCAGTGGCCAGGGATCGTGGCTCCTGAATGGAGCCGCAATGCCATGGTGACAGGATGCCATGGCACTACGGCTCCATTCAGGAGCCTGACTGAGTTAGCCCATCATTGGCAGGATGTGTGGCCAATCAGAATCGGGCCCGGCCTGCAAGTCCAGGCCTGTAGACCTGATTCTGATTCCATGGGCACGTTTAGCCCTTGCAGGATCAGAATCGGGTGCTACCATTGTGTGCACCGATTCTGATCAGCTGTGCAGGGACAGGACGGGCAGATTAGAATGTGCCTCCACATGTTTATGTTTATTAGATTTGATATACCATGCCTTCACATGTGCAGTGTACAATTAAAACCAAATAAACAAAAGAAATGGAAAGGGATGCCATGGTTTGATAGGAAAGACAGCGCAGTCACACAGACAGTAAGGATGGAATGCATTATGTTGCCTCTGAGGTAAAGGGCCCTTTTACACTTGTTCTTTGATTAATCAGCGGTATTTCTCCTATCCTGAAATCTTCTCATCAAAACAATTGTGTGTCTATTGAATTCCTCCTTTGTTGAACAAATCCACTTGATGAGGATGAATTGATTAAGGCAGTCTAGACTTGAGGTTGCAAGGTGGTGACTATTCTGCCATAATAAATTGTTCTTGTCTGCCTCCTTACCTTATAATGAAATTGTGAATTGACCATTCTGTCTGCAAAACCTGATATCCAATGAATCAATCACACATTTTTTTCTTTCTTATCTTGAGAACATAAGAACATAAGATATGCCATACTGGGTCAGACCAAAGGTTCATCAAGTCCAATACCCTGTTTCAAATAGTGGTCAATCCAGATCACAAGTACCAGTCAGGTTCCCAAAGGTTAGACAGATTCCATGATGTTTGTCCAAGGGGTAAGCAGTGGATTTTACCAGTCCACTTTAATAATGGTTTATGGACTTTTCTTCCAGGAACTTGTCCAACTAAACTAATAGCTTTTACTACATCCTCCGGCAACAAATTCCAGAGTTTGATTATACTGAGTGAAAAAAATATTTTTTCTGATTAGAAATGAATCTGCTACATTGTAGCTCCATCCCCCAAAAATATATAATCACCCAAGTGAGATACACAATGAATATTCACGGGTTCATCAATTTTTCTTTTTTTCATATAAACCACCAGAAATTAAAGAGTTACTCATAAAAATATTTTTTATGAGAAACTTTTTAATTTATAATGGTTTATATGAAAAAAGAAAAATTGATGAACCTTTGATTGTGATTGAAGGATGGTATAATGCAATACATGAGATGATCAGTCTCAAGTGAGAGGTTCTTTTACAGTATATCTCCTGACCCTGTACTCTGAGGTTCATTATGTATATATATATATTGTTTTTCTACTGGGGCTCTCTGGTGGATTGTAAAATTGATTAAATTGAGTTCTTGAGCTGCTTCTTTGGTGCTATGGGATCATTTTAGATAGAACGTTGTAGCTTTGTTTTATGTCCCCTAGTCTTTCTGCCTTTTGAAGGAATAAACAACTGATCTACCTTTAGCTGTTCTACTCCACTCATTATGTTATAGGTTTTTATCATATCTCTCCTCAGCCATCTCTTTTCCAAGTTGAAGAGCCTTTAAGCCTTTATCATTTTGCTCACTTATCTCTGTACCTTTTCTAATTCTGCAATGTCCTTTGTAATAAATGGTGATCAGAAATGCACATAATATTTGAGGGACGGTCGCACCATCGAATGATACAGAGGCAAAATATCCTTGGTTTTATTCTCCATTCCTTTCCTTATGATTCCTAGCAACTATTATTACAGCCTACCTAATATGGACTAGCACTTGTAAAAAGTTCATTTTGTGTTAATATTCCCTGTTTAATGTTAAAGGTTATCATTCCATGTTAATATTCCCTATTCTATGTAATGTTTACTTCAAATTGTTCCATGTAAATCTCATTGACCATTGGAAATGCGGTATATGAAAAATGCTAAATAAATAAATAAATAAATAATTGCTTTTTTGGCCACTGCTGCACACTGGGTGGAGAGTTTTAATGTGTTAATCATGGTGATGCCTAAATCTTTTTCCTGGGTAGTTGTTCCTAATGTGGAACAATGCATCGTGTAACTATAGTTTCGATTGCACTTGTCTATATTAAATGTCATTTGCCATTTCAACACCCAGTCTCCCAATTTATCAAAGTCCTTGCAATTTTTCGCAATCCCCTTGTTTTTTAACAACTTTGAATAATTTTGTATCATCTGCAAATTTGATAACCTCACTCGTTATTCCCATTTCCAGGTCATTTATGAATATGTTAAAAACCAGCGGACCCAATACAGATCCCTGGGTTACTCCACAATGCACCTTTCACCACTGAAAAAACTGGTCATTTAGACCTACTCTCTTTTCTATCTTTTAACCAGTTCTTGATCCAGAACAGTATACTGCCTCCTATCCCACGACTTTTTAATTTCCTCAAGAGTCTCCCATGTGGGAACTTGTGAAAGACTTTCTGAAAATTCAGATACACTATGGGCCTGATTCTGGGATGGGGTTGCAAAGCTACATGTCCCAGTGGACATGCAGCCCCGCAAGCCATCCAGGCCTGATACCCCCTCCATTTTTTCCCCGTACATCTTGAGCATCAAAGGTGGAATAAGCAGCACTAAACTGGCGATCAGACCCGGGGATTCCCCCCTGGGGCCAGGGCTGGATACAGGGGGATCCCTGCCGCCCGATCCAGATCACAGCAGGCCAGCCGTGAATCAGATGGTGGGGAAAAGAGGGTCCGAAGCTGCAAGAGTCAGGGGCACCTGCGAGGAGAATGTCCATCCATGCAGGTGGCAGGAGCACTCCAGGCTGACCTCTGGCCCGATTCTGGTTACCGTGGGAACATTTTGTTTCCGTGGTCCAGAATCGGGTCCAAACAGGCCTGTCTTGTATGGGGCTGTCCAGACAGCCTGGATGTGCCCCTACCTGAATCAAGCTCCACATCAAATGACTCACCTTTATTTAACCGTTTATTCACACCTTCAAAACAATATAGCAGATTAGTTTTCTATTTAAAAATTCTTCTATACTGCCATATGCAAATTCATTCAAGGTGGTGTACAAACATGAAATACAAAAGACAGTCATCATTATATATAAAAATTACAATCACAGCAAAAAAGAAAAGAAAAACAGTTACATTACAACAAGAAAAAAACTGTGCCTCTTACCCACCATTATCACCAGCAATCTGACTCACTCTAGCCCTAGTGAGACAAGACGTGGCTAAATCCATGTTGGCTTTGTTCCATTAAACAAGGGGTAGCCAATTCCAGTGCTGGTGAACCACAATCCAGCCTGGTTTTCAGGATGTCCCTAATGAATATTCATGAGGTACATTTGCATCCACTGCCTCCTATTGTATGCAAAGAGTGGAGTTGGCCACCCCCGCATTAAATCGTGACTATCTATATGTTCAGTAATTTCATTATTTTTAATAATTTCTACCATTTTGCCTAGTACTGATGTCAGGCACAGTGGTCTGTATTTTCCCAGATCACACCTAGATCTCTTTTTAAAAATTGGTACTATGTTGGCCATTCTCCAGACTTCAGGTACTATAGATGATATTAATGATACTTCACAGGTAACTAAAAGTAGGTCTGCAATATCATTTTTGAGTTCTTTAATCACTCTGGGCTATATGCCATCTGCCTGGGTGATTTGCTACTTTTTAATTTATCAAATGGCTGCATTATATCTTCCAAATTTATCAAGATTTGTTTCAATTTGTTTGATCCATCACCTTTAAATATTACAGTATTTCTGGAATTGGTAACATTCCTATGTCTTCTTCAGTAAAGACCAAAGCAAAGAATTCATTCAGTCCCTCTGCTATTGTCTTATTGTCCCTTAGTGCCCCTTTAACTTCTCTGTCATCTAATGGTCCAACCAATTCTTTTACAGGGTTTTTTTGCTATAAATATACTTGAAAATATTTTTATTATGAGTTTTTCTTTTACAGCAAGCTTCTTTTCAAATTCTCTCTTTGTCTGCCTTATCAATGCCTTGCAGCTAGCTTGCCAGTACTTATGTTGTTTCCTGTTTTCATCATTTGGTTCTTTTTTCCATTTTCTGAAATATGCTTTTTTGACTGTAACGGGAAGGCCGGGGAGCCTTGTGCTCGCAGCTGGCTTTAACCGGGGGGGGCAGCTGGTCACGTGCGCCCGGTGCGTCAGCGGCGTGGGGAGCAGTTGGGAGCGCAGGGGTGCACCTTTCAAATCCATTGGCTCCCGCAGGCATGAGGAAGACGCGGGAGCCAATGGGATGAGGGAGGGCCTCGGCGGGGTGGGAGGTACTGAGTGCGGCGTGGCTTTTGGCGGTCCGGGGCTGGAGGCGACGGTCGTGGCTGCAGTTCTCTCTCTCTTCGCTGGCAGCATCGGTGCACAGTGCGGTGGCAGGGAAGGGCTCCGTACATGCGGCAGTTGGTGTAGGAAGCAGCAGGCAAGTGTGGCTCTCCGTCGCGCAGCTTGACAGCACACTTCTTGCCTGATCATAATAACTGAAAAACCAAAGGGGCAACGGAGATGCGAATCCCGTCTCTATTAGAACTAAATTAAGGGGGGGAGCTGAAGGGAGAAGGCAGTCTATCTAGCATGTGGCCACATAGGGGTGAGGGGGGGAGCAAGACGGGGAAAAGGGGCAAGACGGGGTGGGGGGGCTAGGAGGAGGGTTGGAGTTGGGGAGCAGCCACCAGTGCCTTCTCAGAGGGGACAGAGGGGCAGGGGGGGCCCAGGATCCAAAGGGTGGGCGCAATGGGGAGCAGCAGGCCAAGCGGTGGACGGGGTGGTTCCAGGGGCAGAGGCAGAAGTGCCGGAGTGGACAGTAGGCGGGGGATTAGTGCACCTCAAGTTCGGAGGGGGGTTAGTGGGGGTGACCTTAGTGCGGCAGGACAGGTGAACCCTTGTAGTCCTGTGCTGCGGGGTAGGGGATTGGTAAGGGGTAATGTGGGACGGGGGGTGGTCCGAGGTTCTGAGGGGTGCATGAGTTTGGGACTTTTTCCTTCTGAAAGCGAGCAGAGTGAGGCGGGGTGGATGGCTGGGGGAGAGGGTGCTGGGTTAGTGGGTGAGGCTAGGTTGCACAGACTGCAGGGCAGTGGGTACCCACCGGCATGGGAGCATTGGCAGGGGGCGGGCAAGGCTCTTCTCGGGTGGAGTGGTTGGGGGTGTGGCAGCCGCCTTGGTCCGTGGCCTCTTCGCCTTTTGGTGTCTTCTCTCCTCAGGTACCACCTGGCTGGCAGTATGTAGGAGGTCCAGGGATGAGCAGTCCGAGGCAACAGGATCGAGTGCCGGTGAGCTCGGTCGGTGGCCATGTGGCAGAAGAATCGAATGCAGGGCCTTCGACAGTGGCTGATCAACCCGAGATCACTATGAATGCTGAGACGGTGAGAGGTGTGGCAGGTGAGTTGGCTCCGGACCACGGTGCGGAGGTGGGGGATGGATTGGGGGTGGCTGAGGGGGTTGGCAAGAAGGCAAAAAGAAAGCGTAAGCATTCTTGTCGACGGCGTCGTAGGTCTGGTTCCTCGTCCACGTCGTCCACTGATTCGTCGTTGCATTCGTCTACGTCGGAGGGGAGCGGGCGTGGTGAATGGAGCAAGAGTGCGGTGCAGCCTTCATTGGCAGCTTTCTCGGAATTATGGGAAGGGGTGCCGAGGAATTTGCGGTGGAAGATTAAGAAGAGGCGTTACATTGACATTTTCCGGTTGTTGGAGGGTAGGAAGCGGACTGGGGACAGCAGGAAGAAGAGGAAGGAGGATGAGAAGGCTGGTCAGGTTCGGAGGGTTGCTAGGAATGTAGTTAATTGGTCTTGGGCCTTTTTGCGTCTCGCTAGTGTTTGGGGTCAGCAGCATCCAGAGCAGTATGGGATGCTGTTGGCATATATGGACTCCATCTTAGAGGCATCTCAGTTGCATGAAGGTTGGGCATGGCTCAACTATGATGAAAAGTTCCGCAATAAGATGGAGGAAAATCAGCTTTTGTCCTGGGGGACGCAAGATATTAATCTATGGCTAATGCAGATGGCAGTACGGCCGAGTGGCTAGTGGAGCGAAAGGAGGACTGGTCACGTCGGTTGGTCCAGGGTGGCCCTTTCACGTGAGCGTGCTCCCGACAGGGCAGAGGGCAACTGGGGGGGGGGGGGGGCACAGGGGATGTGTGTTGGCGATTCAACAAGTCTTCATGCCCCTTTCCGGATTGCAAGTTCCGGCACGCTTGTTCCGTCTGCTACGGTGGGCATTCTGCACTCAAGTGTGTTAAGAAAGGAATGGTCAGTTCCAGTATGCCGGCTACCCAGTAGTAGGGACTTAGTGGGTTTAGCCTCGACTCCCATCAGGATTGAAGCGCTTCGGCCGTGGTTGAGGAAGTATCCCAGGCGCAGGGCTAGGGTGGTTTTGGAGGAAGGGTTTCAGGGGGGGTTTCAGATTCCCGTGGTGGGTATGGTAGTTTCGTGCAAAGCTTGGAATTCGCCCTCGGTATGGAAGTTCAGCCATATTGTGAGGGATAAACTGGCTGTGGAGCACTAGTTGGGCAGGGTTGCTGGCCCCTTTGCGGAGCAGCCTTTTGCTGACTTTGTTGTGTCTCCATTGGGAATAATACCAAAAAGGAGCCTGGTAAATACCGGTTAATTCATAATTTGTCCTTCCCAACCGGATCTTCCGTTAATGACCACATCCCAAAGGAATGGTATACGGTGCGCTATGCATCTTTTGACGAGGCTGTGGAGCTGGTGAGGTGCTGCGGCATGGAGTGCTTAATGACCAAGGTGGATATTGAGTCTGCATTTCGTTTGCTGCCGGTACACCCGTCATCGTTTCATTTGTTGGGATTTTGCTTCGAGGACAAGTATTATTTTGATAAATGCATGCCTATGGGTTGTTCGGTATCCTGTGCCTATTTTGAACAGTTTAGCACGTTCATGCATTGGGCTTTCGTGAAGGTGGTAGGCTGTGTGAACGTAGTGCACTACCTGGATGACTTCTTGTTTGTAGGGAAGCTCGGTCGGGACGGTGTAAGGCGTTACTGGATGGCTTTGTGCAGTTGGAGCTGGATTGGGGTGTCCCATTGGCGACAGATAAAACTGAAGGCCCTGTGACCAGTCTTACCTTTTTGGGGGTGGAGTTGGACACGGTGGTCATGGTGGCGCGACTGCCAGTGGACAAGGTGGTAAAGCTCCGGGTGTTAGTCGCGAATGTGTTGGCTTCCACTAAGTTGATGCTCCGTGAGATGCAAGCGTTGATAGGCTCTCTTAATTTTGCGTGTCAGGTAATACCGATGGGAAGGGTGTTTTTGCGTCACTTTGCAGTGGCCATGGTGGGGGTTACAAAGCCTCATTAGGGTCTCGCAGGGTATGTGGGCAGATTTACAGGTTTGGGACAAGTTTTTGCAGGACTTCAATGGTACCACGGTTTTGCGGGAGTCAGAGATTTCCACTTGGGAGTTGCAATTGTTTACGGATGCCGCAGGGGGCTTGGGTCTGGGGGTGTACTTTGGGGGATCGTGGTGTGCGGCGCCATGGCCGCAAGCGTGGCACGAGGCGGGGCTCACCAGTAACATCACTTTTTTGTTTTTTTTAAGACATTTATTTTCATTTTACAACAAACAAAAGTAACAACACACCAAAAGATACAAATACACATATACAATAAGAAAACAACCCCCAGTACCCCCCACCCCTATGCTTCTTCTCTAAACTAATAAGAGTCATCACATAAGCGCTTACACACAACAGTTATTGTTCAGCAAACAAGCAGAAATGGTATTGATGATACAGGCTGATCCTGTGGCAGAAATGTATACAAAGTAAACAGCCAAATGAGAGCAGTTAGCAGTTAGTACATAATCATGGAACACCTTCCTTTTATACAAGCAGTGAAGGGCTTGAGTGGAAGAGATTGACAAACGAGGTAGTTGCTCATAATTACAGTAAAATGGACATAATTCCACCAATCATTGAGGTTCAGATGGGGGCCAATTTCCAGTATTTCGTAATAAAGGAGATAGAAAATAGCTATGCCCAGTAAATGGGCCTCCTGAGAAAACACTAACTCAGAATAATCATGATTAAGAGAGCTAAGGATTGTCCCTCCTTGGAATGGACTATTGATGCCTTTTACAATCAGTAATGATAACGTACATAAAGCAATGCCAAATAGTTAAACAATCTGAAAAAGAAACATAATAGCGCACAGAGGTACACAATGTCGCTCATAGTACCAGTAAATGACTGCAGAAACAACATGATAGGAATTAAACTAAGGAAAACCATGAAGCGCCCCTTATAACAAAATAAGCACCGGAGTGCCTAGAGAAGAAGCAAAATCCCAGAAATCACTGGCGGCCTGATGTCTGCGGGGAGAAACCCCAGAGAAGGCCTGAATTGATACATAAATCCTACAGTGCTATACAGGCTCCGAAGGCTCCGAAACTAACCAAGGATCTCATCGTGGAAAGAAAGGAGACCAATAAGGTATATAAAGAGAAAGAAAGTCCAGGCAGTCTCCGTTTCAGGCAGCAATCACCGCATCGGGCCATTCAAAATGGCGGACAGTTCCAGCGGATTCCATCCAAGCTGTTGGGTTAGCGCATCTGGTCTGCTTCTTTAGAAGCTAGAAATGTTGCTAGCAGATCAGGATCTTCGAAGGTACGAGTTTGGTTATGGAGAGTCACTCTAAGCTTCGCTGGATATAAGATGCCGAAGCGAGCCTGTAACTGTTGAAGTCGAGGTCGAAAAGCAAGGAGTCTCTTCCGACGGTCAGCTGTGGGCTTAGCCAGGTCAGGGAAGAAGGAGACTTTATGATTTTCAAACTCCAAATGACGATTCGCCCGGGCAGCATTTAGAATTTGCTCAACTTGCTGATATCTCAGTAGACGAAAAATGATGGGCCGGGGGGTCGTCCGATTGAGCGCCATGCTGGTAGGAACACGGTGTGCTCGGTCAATTTCCAGATCTCTGTGAAAAGTAATCTTCAGCAAGGAGGGAAGAGTTTTGACCAGGAATTCTCTCATATCTCCTGCTTCCGCGCCCTCCGGTACACCAATGAGCCTGACATTGTTGCGACGGGCTCGATTATTGCTATCCTCTAACTCTTTTTGTAGATTCTGTATCTGACGCTCAGCCTCATCCAGTTTCACCAAGCGCACCACGTGCGAGTCGAGGACCCCCGCCATATTGTCCTGCCGTAATGAAAGACCTTCAAAACGATCCTGAAGCACACCAAAATCTTCTCTCATGGCTCGGAGCGCTTCTCCGTTAGACTGCACCAGTTCCTTCACACCACGTATTTCCTCCAAGATCTCCTGTTGCATTTCGGGGTTATCCCGAAATGGCACCATCTTTTGTGGGGAAGGCAGCTCTGTCTTGGAACGTTTTCCGTGTGAAGAAGATGGAGATCCGAAGTCTAAGCGCGCTGGTTTATGGGCCGCCATCTCCCCCGAGGCACCCCGGTAAGTTCGGAGCAAAATATCAAGTTAATGTAGGTATTAAGTCAGGATTCTGAGTAGGCCCCTCGGGAGCTTCAGCGCAAAGCGTCTAACCCGCTGGACATCAGGCTCCGCCCCCCACTTTTTTGAAATTGTTCCCGATGCTTGTGGTTCTGACTGTATGGCCGGACAGGCTTCGGAATCGCAAAGTCGTTTGGTGGTGTGATAATGCAGCAGTGGTCAGTGTGGTAAATAATTATGCTCCGCGCTGCTCGCAGGTGGCCGATTTGATGCATAAGGTGGTATTGGCTTGCTTGCGGTTGAATGTGGTGGTGCGAGCTCGACATATTCCCGGGAGTACTAACAGAATTGCTGATGCTCTTTCCCGTTTTAAGTGGGAGCTGTTTCGGACATTGGCGCCGGCAGCGGAGGATGTGGGGGCATCGGTCCCGGAGCACTTATGGCAGATTGGCCTCAGGAGATGATGGAGTTGCTGAAGAGTTCGGTGTCAGCGGCAATGTGGACTGCATATCAACGCGGCTGCAGCAGTGTGGTGCACTTCCTCGCGGACCGGGGATGGCGGTGGGGACCGGTGTCGGATCAGCTGTTGGGTCAGTATGTCCTGTCAGCTAAGGCGGCAGGATTATCGCGGGCCACGGTAAGTATACATTTGGCGGGGTTCTCCTTTTTCTCAAAAGCAGTGGGGTGGCTGGTGGGGGATTTTTAACGCGCAGGCTGATGCAAGGGTGGGAGCAGTCATTTCCCTCGGGTGATGGGCGACATCCGATTACCCATGAATTGCTGGTGCGGTTGTGCTAGTCCTTGCATCAGGTTGTTATGTCCCCCTATGAAGCCATGCTTTTTCAGGCGGTTTTTGCGGTTGCCTTTTTTGGCGCCTTTCATATAGGGGAGTTGGTAGCGGAGTCGGGTCGGTCGGCAGGGTGCCGGGACTTGAAATTGCGGCAGGTGATGTTGGCTGAGGGTAGGGTTCATATTCGGTTAACGCGATCTAAGACGGATCCGACGGGGAAAGGAACTTGGGTACTCCTGAGGGTGGTTGATGGGGCACCCACGTGCCCGGTTGCCTTGCTGAAGTCTTATTTGCGCATGCGGCCGGGTGGAGCAGGCACTCTTTTTATTCATGAAGATGAGCGGGTTTTGACGCGCTATCAGTTCACGGTGGTGTTGCGGTTGGCCCTACGGAGGATTGATGAGGACCCGAGCAGGTTCGCGCCGCACTCTTTTCGAATCGGGGCAGCGACCAGTGCGGCGGCAGTGGGACTGCCTGAGCGGGAGATACGGAGGATTGGTAGATGGAAGTCGCAGGCGTTCCAGAGCTATGTGCGCTTATAGCAACTGTCTGGTGGCTAACTGTTACAATTTTCTTTTACAGAAGTTGGACCAAGATCGTGTAGCTGTTGGGTGATTGGCCATTCATTTGTTTACTGGGCCGATCGGCGAGCAGCAACACGGCCGGTGGGCCTGAACATTGGATTGGAGGCTTCATTGGTGACTGTCTCATGGCTGGGTGAGTGCGGCCTACGGTGGATCCAGCTCTTGCCTTTGCTTCGGCACCACGAGCGGATGCGAGAGGCGCCCGACATTGTATTGATTCATCTGGGGGGCAACAACTTGGGGTCCTGGACTTGTAGGCAGTTAATTTGTGCGGCTCAGAAGGATTTGGGGGAGCTCCTAGCAATGTTTAAGGGTGTGGTTATCGTTTGGTCTGATATCGTTCCAAGGCCTGCTTGCAGAGATCAGCGGCGGTGGTCGAGGGGGTTAACGAAAATTAATCGCCAGATCGGCCGATGGGTGGAGAACGGGGGGTGCCAGATTTTGCACCCATGGGCTGATGTGTACTGTGCGGGTTTATACAGACAGGATGGAGTACATTTATCCCCGGTTGGGATGGACTTGCTCCTGAATGATTGGCAGGAGGCCTTGGAGGGTATTCTGCTAGGGAGAAGGACTGGTCGCAGCTTAGCCTTGGGGGGCGGCTCAGGACAAGGTTGTCCTGAGCCGGTGGCGGGATCCCGGAGGTTTCCGGGGTCCGGAGCCGGAGGTAATGCTTAGGGCGGGGGTGGGGTAACCCCGACCTGGATTATCCCTCAGGTTTTTGCTAATAATATGGCGAAACCGGAAGAGGGAGGGCTAGGATAATAGCTGGGGCCTGTACCCGGCGGAAGCGGAGATGGCGTCACCTTGCTACTGACATGGCTGGTGAGGGCTTGATCTGCAGGGGGGGGGGGGCAATTATGATGTGTTTTGAATATTGTTTGGTTATTGTTATATGTTTAATAAAGCTGCGACCAGTTTAATCCCAGAAATGTGTTGAGTCTATCATTGTATAAGGTGAAGGGGTGAACGAAAAGGGGGGGGGGAATTGGGGGAATTGAAGGTGGGAAGCGACTAGTCTGCTGTACCCGGTTACGGGAAGGCCGGGGAGCCTTGTGCTTGTGGCCGGCTTTAACCGGGGGGGCAGCTGGTCGCGTGCGCCTGGTGCGTCGGCGGCGTGGGGAGTCGTTAGGAGAGCAGGGGTGCGCCTTTCAAATCCATTGGCTCCCGCGGGCAGGAGGAAGACGCGGGAGCCAATGGGATGAGGGAGGGCCTCGGCGGGGTGGGAGGTGCTGAGTGCGGCGTGGCTTTCGGCGGTCCTGGGCTGGAGGCGACCGTCGTCCCGCCCACCTACCCTGCATGGGGTGGTTGATGGCTTGGGGGTGACGGGGTGTTGCAGCTGGTGGGGGTGGCGGGATCCCGGAGGTTTCCGGGGTCCGGAGCCGGAGGCAATGCTTAGGGCGGGTGTGGGGTACCCCCGACCCGAATTATCCCTCAGGTTTTTGCTAATAATATGGCGAAGCCGGAAGAGGGAGGGCTAGGATAATAGCCGGGGCCTGGACCCGGCGGAAGAGGAGTTGGCGTCACCTTGCTACTGACATGGCTGGTGAGGGCTTGATCTGCAGGGGGGGGGGGCAATTATGATGTGTTTTGAATATTGTTTGGTTATTGTTATATGGTTAATAAAGCTGCGACCAGTTTAATCCCAGAAATGTGTTGAGTCTATCATTGTATAAGGTGAAGGGGTAAACGAAAAGGGGGGGGGGGAATTGGGGGATTTGAGGGCAGGAAGCGACTAGTCTGCCGTACCCGGTTATAGCTTTTCTGACTTCAACTTTAAAATGTTCCAAAAGTAATTTTGCCTTCCCTCCACCTTTCTTAAAATTTGGAATACATCTGGTCTGGGATTCCAAGATAGTATTTTTAAACAACACCCACACTTGATGTAAACCTTTAACCTTTGCAGCTGTTCCTTTTAGTTTTGGCTTAACCATTTTCCTCATTTTATCATAGTTTCCCTTTTGAAAGCTAAATGTGAGTGTCATGGTTTTCCTTGCTGTTCTACCTCCAGTTATTAAATCAAATATGATCAGGTTATGATCACTATTGCCAAGTGGTCCCATCACTTATCTTTTGCACCAGATCCTGCATTCCACTAAGGACTAAGTTTAAAGTTTCTACTCATGTTTATTCCTGAAATCACTTTCTCCATGAAACAATCATTTATTGAATATTTTGTTTACATGAAATTAATCAAGAACCAAACTGACCCAATGTCTCTCCATCCCAGGCCAAATGAAAAAAAAAATCTAATCTAATAATTGACTCCACATTTTGATGTAGGAAAACCACTGAGAAGCATAAACAAATTCATCTTCAACAGATTCCATGTACAAAGTGTCAACTGAGGAGACAACAAAGACCTCCATAGTAATGCTACAAATCTTAAGGTAAAATTGATTATTAGATCAAAAGTGACTTCTGGTTAAAACCAGCCACAACAAGGTCATTAAAAAATGTTTAGAAAGGATGTTTGTCATGTATTGATGTAAGTATCTTGAGACAGTATCTTGCAAAGGATGTAAACAGAATGGAAACTGTTCAGAGGAAGGCAACCAAAATAATTTGGAGCCTGCATCAGAAGCCTTATGAGAAGAGACTTGAAGACCTAAACATGTACACTTTGGAGGAGAAGAGGGATAGGGGAGATATGGTTCAGACCTTTAAATACTTAAGGAGAAATAATGATCAAACAAACCTCTTCCAAAGACGGGGAAGCTGTAAAACGAGAGGGCATAACATGAAGCTGCAAGGTGGAAAATTGAAAGGCAATATCAGGAAATACTTTTTCACTGAGAAGGTGGTGGATGCTTGGAATGCCCTCCCGATGGAGGTGGTGGGGGCAAATACAGTGACAGAATTCAAAATGGCATGGGACAGACACAATGGATAAATTTATAGCAACAGAATAAAATTAAAATAAACATAACCATCTAACTTCTCAACAAATAGGGGTGTCCTGCATGGAGCGGTGGGTTCACCCCTAAACAAAGACATGGGGAGGGGTGGCCTGCACAGAGTGGCACCTACTCCTGCCATCTTACTCCGGCCATCTTACTGGGCAGACTAGATGGACCATACTGGTCTTTACCTGCCATCATTTACTATGTTATTATGTTAAGTAAAGGTTACTAATGACCAGGACTGTTCCAAGCTAGAAATGAGCTCTGTGCGATGATCAAATCTGGTGCCTCTTCTCCACGCAGCCACACATAGTAACTCACTCTTTTTGAGCTTCGTGGAAACCCAGTGATGATATCAACACCCCCTTCTATGCTTGCGCCTCTTGCATCTCTTGCATTTTACTCAACATGTGGGTTGAATCTTTTATGAACAATGTACTAGCTGTTGCAATTGGTCTTAAGATGACATTGGTGAATCTGGATAAGGGCTCATAAGCACAGTCTCTTCCTGAGGTGCCAGGACATCCTGGGATAAGTTAGAAGTCAATTTATGGTAGATTGTAGGAACATGGCTCCTGCTTAAAAACACAGGGCCTGGTTTTCACATAGCCTGCCCACTGACCCCCTTAACCCGGACTGAAAATTCAGGTTGGTCTGAATGCACTGACAGCCACAGAGGCTACACAGGTAGTAGCAATTTTCAATGATACCTGCTTAGCCTCCGCACCTTAAAGATAGGCGAGGAAAAACCTCATCTATCTTTAAAGCGCAGAAGGCTATGCAGATAGCATTGAAAATCACTGCTATCCATGTAGTCCTTTCCCTCACCCTTGCTCACTCTGGAACTCCCCTAACACGCTCCAGTGCTACCTGCATAGCATCTGAGCGCATTAGGGACTTATCCGGGATTTTCGAAGGGTACTGTCCATGTAGGTGCCCTTCGAAAATCCAGGATAAGGCCTTTACACAGGTAAATAGGGAAGTTACCCATTTAAAGTTCTTCAAAAATCGGGCCCACAAACTATGACAGCTCCATTGGTTCCACACTGTTTTGAGAGAGAACATCCTTGTCATTCCCTGAAATAGCGTGTTATGGATCATATGCCCCGAAACTGGCAAGGAGGTGATAAGAATAAAATATTAAATTATTGGAAACAGTGGTAGATTTTTAGATTAAACATTGTTATTCCACTTGAACTTGGAGGTAGAATGGAATTTATGAGACCTTGGGGTTGGCTGTGGAGTCATCACCTGATGTGATATTTAAATACCAGAAGTAGGAAGAGGGAGAAGAATGCTGCCATTATGAAAGAGTCGTCAGGTTGACTACTGAAGACCACTGGGATTTGTGAACTGAGTGAAAAATAAGTAAAAAGAATCATTTATCACCGAAACAGAACTGACAAAGCATAGTGCTGAATTGGATGTAATTTATATATAGTGTCATGATGTGGGTATCAATAAAGAGGCAAACTTGAAAAGAAACCCTGTTTCTTTTAGGAATCTAGATGTGCAGTTACCTCCACGCACAGCTAGAGGAAGCAGGAGTGACCATACAGGAGCTAATGAGCCTAAGAGGGCTAATGATTTGCACCTGGGAATGACCCCGGAACTCTTGAAGGAAAGATTCCTTTATAAGCCAGAACTGAATGCCAGCAAGGCAGAGAAGGAGGGGAAGAAAGGAGCAGAGAAAGGAGGAACATCTTCAAAAGGAGGAACAGCTCTATTAAGAGGATCAGCTCCAAGAGAAGGAGTAAGTGAAAGAATCCTATATGAGCAAGCCCAAAGGAACAGAGTTCACAAGGGTGAAGTTCAGAAGGGCCAGGCTAAGCGTGCAGCTGTTCAACGGGAGTTTGTTAGAGCCAGCACTGAAGCTAGAGTGTGTGCCACTCCCTGTTCACATAGTGTTCCTGACTCAAGAGCAGAGAGACATAAGCAAAGAACCAGAGGGAATGGTTTGGAGGAAAGCTTGCAGTCTCTGGGAAATATTAACCAAGTTTTACCAGGCAAGAAAGGAAAAGCACTTTCTGACAAAGCTAAGTTCTTATCAAGGGAGAAAAGGGAATCCACGTCAGGTTTTACCAAACTGCCAGAAAGCACAACCTTGCCTAAAGCTTACAGGCAGAGAACTTGTTACAGGAGGAAAGTTTCTGAAAGGGAAAACTCCACGGATTCAAACCAGCCAGACTCCAGGTATGAAAGCTTTATTGATGATACTAATTGCTTGAGTCTTAAAGGCCCTGTTAAAACAAATGCTCACTCTGTAAAGAAGAAGAAACCAGGATGGTTTCAGAAAATCCTTAAAGCACTTAGAACACAGTGGTATTGGAGACAAGACCCTAGAGGCATTTCACACAGACCTGTATCAGACAGGGACAGTGATTATTCCAATGATGAATATAGTGATGAATCCATGGAAATAGAATGCATAAATACTGTTCCCACTCCTCAACCTGAACAGATGGATTGTGATTTGTGTATGGCATCGTGCCAGGAGTCTGTAGCCACTGTGTAACTTAGAAGAAGTTTGTAGAATTCTTATGCTATTGGAATGAACTGAATTCCTCTGATCAAGCCGTGCATTAATTGTGAAGTTTAACAATTAAACAGCTGATTTAAATGCTGGTACCTTTTGAAACAAAGGACTTTCTGTTTGATTCAAAATGTCTTATTTGAACCCTTGCACTGACGGGGAATAAAAGCCTTGTTTCCCTACACTTAGTTTCGTTAATGAGTTCTCTTAGGAAGCTGGAATAAGTAAGAACGTTTTCTACGTCAAATGAACCTTACATTCCCTTTGGCTACCTAAAATAATCTTTGCCATGGAGCATCCCATAATTCTAATGGCGTAGACGGGGCTTCCCACGACAATAGTTAAATTGTTAAATGTTACCGCTGCTAATATCTCTTGTATATACAGTTCTGAAATAGCGTTATATGTAAACAAAGTTCTGTTCTATGTAAACCACCTTGAGAATCTGAAAGGTGGTAGTATATAAAAAATGTAAAATAAATAGATAAATAATAAATATGGCCAGAAGGATGCTGTTCATTATACTGGGAATAATTTAGAAATTGAAATGTTGTCCAGTTTTGATAACAAAGAAATGGACTGTTTGCACTGTTTTATATCTTTAAGGAATTGAGTTTTATTCTGACAAAACAATATTCATTAATTTCATAGAAGGCTTATTTGGTGGGATTGACCCAAACCTGTTTAGTCTTTTTTCATAAAGGTGGTGTTATGTCATCCTTATTTTTGTTGCCCTTCTCTGAACCTTTTCAATTTCTGCTATAGCCACTTTGAATTGGGCAACCAAGACAATACAAAACATTCAAAGTGTAGTTTCTTCAAGGACCTATACAGAGGTATAATGATATTCTCAGCTTTATTCTCCATTGCTTTTGAAATAGTCTTTAACATTCTATTTGCCGTGGCACAATGATCAGAAAATTTAAGTGTATTGTACACAATAGGGCAGGTTTACTAAAGCGTGGTAGCTGTGAATGTAGGGTTTATCACAGGACTAATGCATATATTTGGGTCACGGTAGCTGTGAGTGCATGACCAGAAAGAGACCTTGCTAAAACTGCTGTGCTACCAGATCAGTGCACAGATAGGTGGGGTTAGGGCAGAGTCAGGGCAGAAAGTAGATGACAACTGCTGAGAACTGCTAGCATGACTGCTGTAGTGGTGCTCTAGAGGCACAAGGATGCCAGTAGCGTGGCTGCAACTTCTGCCTGTCTCTCACCAGGTGGTAGTTGCACTGCTCTGCTAGTGTGTCATGATTGTGTGGTTCATACGTGAGTGTTAGAAAATATATAAGGCAGAAACAGGGAAAACACATAAAAGAAAAAGTAGGCAATGTTATCAGAGTACCTAGGTGCCTGCCTAGGCCATCTGTTTGGAGGGACTGCATGATGCAGCTTAGATGATAGAGGACCACAACAGCCTGACAGTCACAAAAGCAGGGACTGCAGTTTAGAAGTGATGCTTCTGGACAGTGGGCAAATCTACAGAAACATCAATGGCTGTTGACTGACTTCTGTTCACGTCTGCAAATATACTGGATAGCTGTAAAAGGGCTGCTGGTGTTACTGTATGTGCTGTGGGAGTGTCAGGAGATAGAGGTTGTGCTCTGTGCTTCAATCAGCCACAAAGCCAGAGTTGGAGCCAGCATAGTACAGCAGGGAGTGGGACATCAAATGGACTGTTTGCACTGTTTTATATCTTTAAGGAATTGAGTTTTATTCTGACAAAACAATATTCATTAATTTCATAGAAGGCTTATTTGGTGGGATTGACCCAAACCTGTTTAGTCTTTTTTCATAAAGGTGGTGTTATGTCATCCTTATTTTTGTTGCCCTTCTCTGAACCTTTTCAATTTCTGCTATAGCCACTTTGAATTGGGCAACCAAGACAATACAAAACATTCAAAGTGTAGTTTCTTCAAGGACCTATACAGAGGTATAATGATATTCTCAGCTTTATTCTCCATTGCTTTTGAAATAGTCTTTAACATTCTATTTGCCGTGGCACAATGATCAGAAAATCCAACGATCCTGTGAGCAGTGAGTGAGAATCAGCTGTGCCTACTTAGTTGGGAACTGTGTGTGAGAGAAAACTGCAGCCAATCTGAGCACTTTTCAAATCATTTAGAATCCCTTCAGCAAAGGCTCCAACGATCCTGTGAGCAGTGAGTGAGAATCAGCTGTGCCTACTTAGTTGGGAACTGTGTGTGAGAGAAAACTGCAGCCAATCTGAGCACTTTTCAAATCATTTAAAATCCCTTCAGCAAAGGCTCCAACGATCC
The DNA here is from genome assembly GCA_033557465.1 of Ichthyophis bannanicus. Lineage (NCBI taxonomy): Eukaryota > Metazoa > Chordata > Amphibia > Gymnophiona > Ichthyophiidae > Ichthyophis > Ichthyophis bannanicus. Next base: position 1,037,788,299 of record CM066033.1, on the reverse strand, counting down.
TGTGAGCAGTGAGTGAGAATCAGCTGTGCCTACTTAGTTGGGAACTGTGTGTGAGAGAAAACTGCAGCCAATCTGAGCACTTTTCAAATCATTTAGAATCCCTTCAGCAAAGGCTCCAACGATCCTGTGAGCAGTGAGTGAGAATCAGCTGTGCCTACTTAGTTGGGAACTGTGTGTGAGAGAAAACTGCAGCCAATCTGAGCACTTTTCAAATCATTTAGAATCCCTTCAGCAAAGGCTCCAACGATCCTGTGAGCAGTGAGTGAGAATCAGCTGTGCCTACTTAGTTGGGAACTGTGTGTGAGAGAAAACTGCAGCCAATCTGAGCACTTTTCAAATCATTTAGAATCCCTTCAGCAAAGGCTCCAACGATCCTGTGAGCAGTGAGTGAGAATCAGCTGTGCCTACTTAGTTGGGAACTGTGTGTGAGAGAAAACTGCAGCCAATCTGAGCACTTTTCAAATCATTTAGAATCCCTTCAGCAAAGGCTCCAACGATCCTGTGAGCAGTGAGTGAGAATCAGCTGTGCCTACTTAGTTGGGAACTGTGTGTGAGAGAAAACTGCAGCCAATCTGAGCACTTTTCAAATCATTTAAAATCCCTTCAGCAAAGGCTCCAACGATCCTGTGAGCAGTGAGTGAGAATCAGCTGTGCCTACTTAGTTGGGAACTGTGTGTGAGAGAAAACTGCAGCCAATCTGAGCACTTTTCAAATCATTTAGAATCCCTTCAGCAAAGGCTCCAACGATCCTGTGAGCAGTGAGTGAGAATCAGCTGTGCCTACTTAGTTGGGAACTGTGTGTGAGAGAAAACTGCAGCCAATCTGAGCACTTTTCAAATCATTTAGAATCCCTTCAGCAAAGGCTCCAACGATCCTGTGAGCAGTGAGTGAGAATCAGCTGTGCCTACTTAGTTGGGAACTGTGTGTGAGAGAAAACTGCAGCCAATCTGAGCACTTTTCAAATCATTTAGAATCCCTTCAGCAAAGGCTCCAACGATCCTGTGAGCAGTGAGTGAGAATCAGCTGTGCCTACTTAGTTGGGAACTGTGTGTGAGAGAAAACTGCAGCCAATCTGAGCACTTTTCAAATCATTTAGAATCCCTTCAGCAAAGGCTCCAACGATCCTGTGAGCAGTGAGTGAGAATCAGCTGTGCCTACTTAGTTGGGAACTGTGTGTGAGAGAAAACTGCAGCCAATCTGAGCACTTTTCAAATCATTTAGAATCCCTTCAGCAAAGGCTCCAACGATCCTGTGAGCAGTGAGTGAGAATCAGCTGTGCCTACTTAGTTGGGAACTGTGTGTGAGAGAAAACTGCAGCCAATCTGAGCACTTTTCAAATCATTTAGAATCCCTTCAGCAAAGGCTCCAACGATCCTGTGAGCAGTGAGTGAGAATCAGCTGTGCCTACTTAGTTGGGAACTGTGTGTGAGAGAAAACTGCAGCCAATCTGAGCACTTTTCAAATCATTTAAAATCCCTTCAGCAAAGGCTCCAACGATCCTGTGAGCAGTGAGTGAGAATCAGCTGTGCCTACTTAGTTGGGAACTGTGTGTGAGAGAAAACTGCAGCCAATCTGAGCACTTTTCAAATCATTTAGAATCCCTTCAGCAAAGGCTCCAACGATCCTGTGAGCAGTGAGTGAGAATCAGCTGTGCCTACTTAGTTGGGAACTGTGTGTGAGAGAAAACTGCAGCCAATCTGAGCACTTTTCAAATCATTTAGAATCCCTTCAGCAAAGGCTCCAACGATCCTGTGAGCAGTGAGTGAGAATCAGCTGTGCCTACTTAGTTGGGAACTGTGTGTGAGAGAAAACTGCAGCCAATCTGAGCACTTTTCAAATCATTTAAAATCCCTTCAGCAATGGCGCGCCCGTGCCTTGCGGGCCCGCGCCTGAGGGCCTCGCAAGAGGGCCCTTTGGCGTGGCCCTTAGGCGGTGGACCGTGCGAGACCCACTATCTGCTGCTATATGCTCATTCTGTTCAGCGATATGCTGTTTGTAGTTAATGTAAGGTAATGTAATGTAAGTTATGTACTGTGTTCCCTGTTTGTACTCCTAGTGTTTTGTTGTGATGTAATGATAATGCAATGTATGTTTCCCTCACCTTTGTTTAACTTTGTGCTGTATTAACTGCTTTGATTGAAGGAAAAGGCGGGATACAAAACATGTTAAATAAATAAATAAATAAATAAATCAAATGAAGTATTTATTATACTGGCAACGTGATGGTTTGGCAATCAAAAGATTCTATCAGACCCCCACCTCCCTTGCATGGGGGGAGCAAGTAGTGGTGCATAAATGCATCTGGGGGTTCATGCCGCTGACATGTTCCTGTGAGCAGATAGCCCCTCATCCCGACCATAGGAGGATATGATTTAGGACTACTAGCTCTGAACAAACACTTAACATTTATATCTCCCATGACCAGGGCATGAGGCGTACCATGGACCTGAGGAGCTCTTGTGGGCTTCCAAAGTCCTATGGGCCTTTGGTTCCCTGACAGCTAGCGTGCTCAGCATAGAGGCTGCTTAGTTTTGGCCATCTTCTTAGGGGTGTATGGGTTATATTGTGGTGCTTCTCCTCCAGTGTACTTCCTATGTAAAGGGCACCCTATCCCCCCTTATAGATGTCAGGCCACAAGGGTGGGTGTCTTATATGATGGGCCATGGGGGTGCTTCTGGATGCTATGGACCCCATTTAGTAGAGATGCTGGCTGGTAGGATACCCAGACTATGTGTTCCCTCTGATATGGGTGAGCTCATTGTATTTGGCCTCTAGATCTGCTGGCTCTAGTGTCCACTTTCCCCACATGGGGGACAAGCTCCATGGTGGCTAGGGTGCTGTCCAAGCCGTATAAGAGAAGTGACCGAGAGGAGGAGCCCATCTCCCCAAACACTAGAGATCTTTTACCATATTAACTGCAGCTTAGGTGAACAAGCATCCTGGGGCTTCAGGGTAGCGGGGTTTCATGTGGACACTGTGGACACCCTGCATGATCCCATACAAGGCCACTTGGACTTCTGATGCTGCATTTGCACCCTGTCTCCGCAGTTAAAGGCACTGCATGGACTCTCTGCCTGTGTTTGATTTCCTGAACCCGCATGCCCTGCTCTCTTGCTCTTAGCCCCATTGTTCTGAGCTGTGCAGCAGGTTGTGCCCATTCCCAGTCATCCCTCTCTATTCTGCAGTAGTCTGTTACTACTAGCCTGTAGGTGAGGTAGGTAATTATAGTGGTTCTGTAGATTACTGCTGCCCTAATAATGCATTTGTAGCTACCAACTGCTGGGCATGCATTGCAAGTGTGTTCTCTATGTGCATGCACTATGGCCACATGTTCACAATTACTGTGGTAGTAATTCACCTAGTGTGGCAGTACCTCTCTACTGTGGCCACCCCCCTGCATTTATAGCAGCTGCTATGTCCTCTAGTTTCTATAAACATGCGTTAACTGCATGTTTGCACCATGCTTCCTGCAGCCCTTGAGTAAACATGCCCCAATGACACCAAGATCTTTTTCTTGAGTGGTGATTCAGAAGTTAGAACTCAGCATTTTGTATTTGTATTTGGGATTATTTTTCTCTGTAATTGCATCACTTTGCAATTGTCTACATTAAATTTCATCAGCCTTACGATACCCAGTTCCCTAGTCTCACAAGATCCTTCTGAAAATCTTCACAATCCTCTGCCTTTTTACCGACGCAATAATTTGTGTCATTCACAGTTTTGATCACTTCTCTCACTTCTCCTATCTCTAGATCATTTATGAAATAGCAGATTCTTGGGGCACTCCACTACTGACCCTTTCCATGTGGATAACCAAATATGTAGATCTTTCCTTTTTGCACATCATACTTATTGGCTTTTCGATTGTTTCCTAAAACTGGGATGAGTCGCAAATCTGTATGTATGGACTATATATTACTAGCAATTGTAATGAAGAAACATCAGGCAATATTTTATCTAAATAAAAGGCTGATAAAATTTGCACTGCTTTTATCTGAAACATTTGATTTAACTAATATAATAATCTTAGGATTGTGGGGGCAATATATTTTTTAGCTAAAAAAAATCCCTCCACACAGAATCATCCTGAATGCACTTATATGAGTCACCCCGGAAAACAGACCACAAAGAACCAGAAATAAAAATTCTCTTGAGGTACACACTGACTTCAGAAGCTGCAACTCATCAACGTCCAAGAGAGTCTTCTCCCTTTATGCCCCTGTTCTATGGAATTCACTTCCTGCCATCATACGAGACACTAAGGGGTATGTTTACTAAGCAGTTTTAACGTGCGCCCGGTGATAGTGTGCAAGATGGCATAAAAGGAGTGGGCGTTTTGGTCTTAACGTAGCAAAACGGAATTATCACGCGATAACGCGCACTGAGCACATTATCGGGCAAAACGCCGCTAAGCACGTTAACGCGCGATAATCTTAAGTAGGCGCGCAGACATACAAACCTAGAAGCAGAGGTGTAGCGCAATGGTTAATACACTGACTGATAGTACAGGAGTCATGAGTTTGATCCCCCAGTGTACCTAAGGCTGGCTGAGACATCACTCTTTATATTTAGGTAGTGATTTTTGAGGCATTTTACTTTTATTTTAATTAGTGCTGCCAGCAAACACATCCTCACGGTGGCATAACCTAAGGTTCCGCATAAGGCACCCCATAACACACTCCATAGGGCACATTATAAAGTGCACTGTCCGCCAAGGCACCCTATAATGTCCCCTATAGGACACCTTATAAGGCACCTTAAGGTTATAGTACTCTGAGGGTGTTTTTTGCTGGCAGCCCTAATGTACATTAAAAACAGACAATGCCTCAGACAGCCCTAATCAAATAACCCAAACATGGGTTTGAACCCATGACCTCTGGCTTCATAAGCATTGAAGTAACCAGTGGGCTACAGCTGCTAACAGCCCCCTGGCTGGCTGCAGAAGGACTGCACGTCACCACACAAACTGTCTGCTGTGGTTACCAGGATAGGGTTAACCCACCCATACCCATGATGCACTGCACATGCAAATCAGCAGTCGATAGATGGGCACAAGATGGGGTATGTACCCCTAAAGCACCTCGGCCTGGTAGGGGGAACTGACCATGCGTGGTACTGGCACAGAGTAGCCACAGACCGTCACATTGTGCGGGTACTGTGCTCACCCTGAGGGTGAGGTGGGGCGCCCAGCACCAGGTCCACAGCACCTTCCATGGCTGAAATACGCCATGTTGCATGTCCCCATCAGTGCTATTGTGTGTGATAGGTAGTTCCTGCAGTCACCCGTAGATTACATCTGTGTCCTTTTGTATTTCTCAGTCATGCCTAGCCCTTATGGGCTATGATGCACCCAGAATAGTGCATATCCTGTGTTGGTGCCATGGTTACATGGGGATGGGGGATGGGGGATGGGTGTTTGGACCCATCCTCTGGTGCTCAGGGTGGGAAACAGGATCACCCACCAATAGGATCACCCACCACCAAATGCTGTCCCTAATGAATATGCATGAGATACATCTGCATACCATGGGGGCAGTGCATAGCAATGCAGCACAGCCACATTTATTAGAGGCAGCATGGAACCTGAATGGTGTTTGGTCCTCCAGGACTGCATTTGGGAGACTCTGCTCTAGGTAATGCGCATGTTTATGGTGTCTGTGCTCTGTAGGGTAAAATGTAGGTGTTTTGGGCATATCTACATCATCTGCACTACAGGTTCTGTCTGTATTAGAACGTTGTAGTAGTGGGTAAAATATGGGGACTGGGTTGGCAGGAATCACAGCTGGGACTTGAATCTCTGACCTTCTGCTCCTGAACACACTGGCTGTATGCACTGCACCACCGTGTTGCCACTGAGACTGTGCATTCCCTGGGGATACCATGATTGTTCGTCAGACAGGGCCTGTCTGTTGCAGTGCATGGCACCCATCTACACAGGTCTAGGCCACGGTCTGCTCTGGGCAGCTGCCACTGCCTCCTCCGCCCGTCTGCTAGTGGTGCTGGTGGAGCGCAATCTCAGGCCATCCACTGTGCGGGTAGGCAGCTGCCTATGGTGCAGGTTCTGGGTAGGGGTGCCTGCATAGCTGTCCATGCTTCCCCCCAGCACCGCCTGCCAATGTTCTGTGCCCTTGGGGGTAACTGCTGGGTACTATCCCCTGTGACACTGTGGGAAGCATGCCCATGCTGGGCCCTCATCATTTGCTGTCTGACTGCTCTACTGTTTCAGCATTCCTATGGGCCACCTAGGCATCACCCTAGTCTGCACTGTGGCCCAGCTGCAGCACAGCATGTGCCGTCTGCAGCCCTCTGTGTCCCCTTTCCCAGCATATGTCCAGTTGCCCATTCCGACATGCCCGCCCTGCTGTTGTGGAACATGTGCACGCCATAACCTTAGCCTTAACCTAAGGTGCCTCATAAGGCACCCCATAGGTCACATTATAAAGTGCCCTGTCCTCCAAGGCATCCTATAATGTGCCTTATAGGGCGCCTTATGAGGCACCTTAGGCTATGGCACTGTGAGGGTGTTTTTGCTGGCAGTACTGATTAAAAGTAAAAGGAAAAGCCTCAGATAGCCTTCTTGAATAACACCACCATGGGACCAAACCCACGACTGCTGCCTCTACAACCTTTGACGTAACACTACTACAGCTTACAGCCCACACTTGATCATATAACACAAGAATACACGACGCAACTGACACATGTTTATCCTACCTAATTTCAGAGTATCACCCTCCATTCCATATCTTCATTGATAACAGTGTCCTACTATATGATAATCAACTCATCAATATTGCTTTTAAATAGCTCTCTGTAAATAGTAAACAACTGTTGTAAATAGTTCTCTGTAAATAGTTAAATTGCTAAATAGTTAAACATATTCCATGTATCATAGTTATTTTTTGTGCCAAAATGTTCTATGTAATTCAATGTTCAATGGTTTTAACTTGTTCTCTGTAAACCACCCCTGATCTCTGGAAGGGGCGGTATAGAAAAGCACACAAATAAATAAATAAACCAGTGGGCTACATCTGTACAGCAGCTAACACACAGCTGGCTGGCTACAGAAAGACTGCAGGTCACCACACAAACTGCTGTGGTTACCAGGATAGGGGAAACCCACCCGTACCCATGATGCACTGCACATGCAGATCAGCAGTCTACAGTTGATCACAAAATGGGGTATGCGTCCCCACAGCACCTTGGTCTGATAGGGGGAACTGACCGTGTGTGTTACTGGCACAGAGTAGCTACAGACCGTGACACTGTGTGGTTCCTGTGCTTACCCTGAAGGTGAGGTGGGGCGCCCAGCACCAGGTCCGCAGCACCTGACTTGGCTGCGATAGGCTGTGCTGCAGGTCCCCATCAGTACCAGTGTGTGATAGGTAGTCCTTGTAGCTACATCTGTGTCCATCTGTATTTCCCAGTCATGTCTAGCTTCTGTGGACTATGATGCACCCGTAATAGTGCATATCCTGTGTGGGTGCCATGGTCACATGTTATAAGTGAAGGGTGGTGTTTGGACCCCAAAACATATTATGTAGCACCACCCAACCCACCCACCCACCCACCCACCCTCCCTCCCTCCCTCCCTCTCTCCCTCTCTCCCTCTCTCTCTGGGTCAGAGTGAGGGACAGGATCTCCCACCAACAGAGCCACATTCTCCATCTCTGCAATGGTGGCAGTGGAGGGGACCATCAACCACAGTCCTGCTAGGGAATGGGCACGCTATCGGGCAGTCAATGCAGATCTGTAAACATCATAGGGCAGTAGGCCTGGAAAAGCTCAGCTGCCCCCCACCCCTATCTGACATTCACCAGCAGAGTGCACAGTCAGTCTCCACCAGCTGCACCCTGCAAGGTGCTCCAGCCATACACATACTAACTGCAGACAGCCTGCTAGCTAATACAAAGTCCATGTTCTTGGAGGAACTGTGTGCACCCAAAAATGGGATGTGAACACACACACCAAACAGATGTGATTGAGCCCCACAAATGGGAACCCATATATACCACTTGAGAGACATAGCCTATGGGGGAACCTAGCCATGCCATGGTCACTGCTCGGTCAGGGTGAGAGTGACCTCCCAGCATGAAATGCTGTGGCCACCCTGTCTGTGCAGGTGATGGCCGGGCACTACAATGTCCCAGCCATTGCCCTATGCCCTGTGCAGATGCATCCTGCCCAGGCCGCCCTGTCCATGCCATACCCACAGTACCTTGCTCCTCATTATGCACATTGGCAGCCTAACCCTGGAAACAGTGCAAGCTCAGTGTGGGCTCAGTAAGGTGTAGGCAGCCACATAACACTGGATAGACATACGCACACTCCCACACCTATGTCAGCATTGTGCAAAGATAGAGGTGGTTGGCAGCCCTGGCAGCCACACCAGTCCTGGGCACAATGCAGGCATTGCTATGGTACGCAATACTGTTGGGGTCACTCCCTGGGGTGGTAAACAAAAACTGAAACACACTCCACAGATATCAGAAAGTTTGCTATGATGAATCTCTGTCAACAAATTGTGTTTAACCTAGGATTTGTTATCTGACATTAATCATAGCAACCTTTTGATATATGTGAAACGTGTTCCCAAGTTTAGGACGGCATTGCTAAGGTATGCAGGTGCTAGTGTTGGGAGATGCTGCTCCGCGCAGTGCCCAACAGCCTGACTCTCCATGCGGCTTTGGATAGTGGAGCCTGTGGATGTGGGTGTTTGTGCCCCTTTTGGCTGCTGCTCTAGGGCAGAGGTTCCCAACTCCGGTCCTGGTGGACCAAACACATTTCAGGTTTTCATGCTGGCCCTAATGAATATGCATGAGATACATCTGCATACAATTGGGGCAGTGCATACAAATGCAGCACAGGCATATTTATCAGGGACAGCATGGAACCTGAATGGTGTTTGGCCCTCCAGGACTGCAGTTGGGAAACTCTGCTCTAGGGATTGCACATGTTTATGGTGTCTGTGCTCTGTAGGGTAAAATATAGGCGTTTCTGGCATGTTTATTGTATCTGCAATAAAAGTTCCGTCTTTATTACCATGGTTTAGTACTGGGTAAAATATAGGGACATGGTTTGCAGGAGCCACAGCTGGGACTTGAACCTGTGACTTTCTGCCCCTGAACACATTGGTTGTGTGTTCTGCACCAAACTGTTGCCACAGAGGCAGACCATTCCCTGGGGATACCATGACTGTTCGTCAGACAGACCTTGTCTGTTGCAGTGCATGGCACCCACCTAAACGGGGTTTGGCCACGGTCTGCTGTGGGCAGATGCCACTGCCCCCTCCGCCACCAGCACCCCTCCGCCACCATGCTGATATGCCCTAATGCTGGTGGTACTGGTGTTGTGTAGTCCCAGGCCATACAGTGTGCCATTAGGCGGCTGCCTATGGTGCGTGATATGGGGTAGGTGTGCCTGCATAGACATCCACGCTTTCCCTCAGCACTGCCTGCCAATGTTATGTGCCCTTTGGGGTACTTGCTGGGTACTATCCCCTGGGACACTCTGGGACACACACTCGTGGACATGTTTGCCCTTGGTCAGTTGCTGTCTTGCTGGTTTTCCGCTTCTACATTCCTATGTGTCACCTAGTCATCTGCCTAGTCCATCCTGTGCCCCAGCTGCCCCACTGTATGTTCCGCCTGCAGCCCCCTGTACCCCATTGCAGCCTCACCGTAGTGCCCTCTCATACTTGGGCACTATGATGTTGCTGTGCATGTATCACTACTATTACTTTCTTTGGTTTCCCTGCCTTTGCTGCACATTGCTGACTGAAATGGTCTCTCTCCCCTGTAAATGTGGCTCTAGCGCGAGGTTTTCAGACCTTCATTTCATGCCGTTAATGTGCATGGAGCCTCTCCCCACCCACTCTCCGCCCCTTGACCCCTTATCTCTGCCCCTGGGGAGCCTTACTCCGACCTCTGGGAAGCCTTACTCCACCCTCTGCACACCTTAACACTGCTGGAGACATCATCGTGCGATACGTGACGTTCTTGCACAGTAATGCGCCGTTATCGCACGATAACGTCACGTATCGCGTGATAACATCGCAGCCGCGATGTTAGCGCTGTTTGGTAAACATACTTCTAAATCTCTCCGTAAACTGCTGAAAACATTTTTGTTCAAGGAACACTTCCGCAAACTAATCACCTAGTTCAAAAACTCTCCAAGTAAAATAACAGTCCTGCTCATGGTTTCAAGATGCTTCCAAGATCAGTGTATTTAATCAACATGATTAGTTCCCAGTATATAGTTACTGCTTAATTCGGGAGATTGCTATGTTAAGTTGTTTCTTCACCTAATCCCTTCACTCCTTGTTCATATTGTTACATGTTTTATTTTGTTAAATGTACTTTTCAATTCATTGAGTTCATTGTAAACCGCTTTGATTCAGGAAAGGCGGTAAATGAGCAGAAATAAATAAACAAATTATGACTGCCAAATCAGTAAGTAAGTGCATTCTATTAGGGTCCTATGTAGCATTTTAAAACAAATATATCTCCTTGACTCTTCATTGCTTTGAATGTCTGACTTATGATTTATTTATTTATTTATTTAGTATACATTTGTATACCGCTACTTCCAGCGATCAGCAGCGGTTTTTGATTACAGATTGGAAATTGTCAAATCATGACAGGAAATTTTTGAGGTATAAACATTATAATGATTATAATGCTGTGGAATTGTTTTTCTCACAGTCCCAGCGCATGAAAGAATGAGTATTAGAAATCAGTGTAGGATGATTTGTTCTGCTAGAAATTTGAAACTGGTACTATTCATTTTATCAGGTGCAAACATCCAACATTCTATTCCCTTTGTCAAGATTTTGGCAGCTATAATTAAATTGTGAACAAGTTTCCAAAGAACTCCAACTTTGTTTCCACTACCCAAAGAATTCAGCTGGGAAACAAGAGGCCTGTAAATACAGCCTAATGAATTCTTACAGAAGAAAGGCGTGTTTGCTATGTCAAGAGGAACTGCAAAAGCTCTTGATGAAGCATAGTGTTTATATGAGACCGATCTGGATACCAACTGAATTTTAAAACTGTACACAGAGATGAAGGGTTCACTCATTCAAATTCATTTCAATTCCTGACAAAAAAAAATATCTGATAAAACCCCAACGACCTTCTTAAAAGGAGAAATTTTAGAGCTTATCTAAAAAAAAAATTTTAGTCTAAAGAAAATATTTGGAGGCATAGGATAAGTTAATATAGGTGCTTTATTAACACTCTACTCACCCACACAAGCCTACAAACACTATTATTTTTCAGCAAGTAGAGCCCTCAGATCATACTCAAGGGGGAAGTAAAACCATGACAAAGTTCTGTGGAAGTCATAATGAACATGAAGACATGTTCTTACTTATCTTCTTGAGAATGCAACTGTAAAAACATATCATAAAAAAATATGTTATTTCACATTCCCCCTGCCCCTAGCACACTTGTGTCTACATAATACTGTATATTATAGTCTACAGATTGCAATAGGTGAAAGAGATGGACCTTCCTCATTGCTGTAGTTTTCCTGCTGCTGCTGCTTCTGGGAACACCATACAAAATCCCCAGTCTAGTATCAGCACCATGGACATCGTTTGTACAAATGGTGCAGCATGTCTCTATTGGAAAGACGGATCAGTAGCTTTCCTCTGCTGAAAACCTTCTGACATAAATGCATTCTGCAAAATGGTGATCCTCAAGCACTGTAAATGAATGCACATCTCTAATGTTTTATGTAATCCATTCTCTGTATCCTTGGAGGCTGCTGATGCTGTACCCAAGACTGGTCCAAGGGTTACTGCCACCCTAGACAGAAACCACAGTTTCGCCCCCCCCCCCCCACCCCCTCCAGCTGCCGCCGATTCCGTCTCAGGAGGGGGAGGCAGACAGTGGCAGCATTTCAAAAAGCAACAGGCCATGTCCTTCAGCAGACATGGACTGCCACTTCTGATCCCCTTCAAATGCAACTTACTGTCGTAGGAAAGTCAGAAGCGGCAGGTCATGTGTGCTGAAAGACATGGCCTGCCACGGGCAAGGAAGCAGTGGTAAAAAGCAGTCGCTGCCCACCTCCCCCTCCAAACAGAATCGGTGGCACATGGAGGGGGGGGGGCACGGCCAGTCATGTGTGCTGCTGCCACCGCCCACCCAGACCGGCCACCAGATGATGAAAGGCCAGGGGCATCCCTAATACTCTCCACTACCTGCTCTTCCTGAATGATGTTCTTTGCCCTGGCAGTAACACTTCCAATCTCCTGTGGCTGCTGACTGCCTATTATGCTAGCAACTAGTTTATACAAACCCGGCTCAACTACTAAACTTTCAATCTCTTCTGATTCTGGAACGCCCTCTAATGATGTTTCATCTGTTTCAGAATCTTTCTAGGTACTTATCAGGGAACAGGGTGAATTCATCACTATACACTGTAGGCTTTACCTGCAAGCCTCCTGGCCCCCCCTGTTCCCACACTACCCCTGCCTCATTTTGCTCCTGGCAATTGCTGATACTCTCCACTTAAAATAATTTGTCTTTATCTTGGCTGGTGATCTACAGGGCTTCAGAGATCCAAGTGTCTGAATATCACCACTAAGGCTACTGCTGGCCTTAGGTCTGTCTGGAGCATCAATTAACTTTCCTCTGTGCTTCTCCCATCATTCCCATGCCTATATCTAGCCAGCAATAACATAATTTAGTAAGAAAGAACCAATTTCTTTTTGTTGTGTGATGTGTAGTGATTTTACTAGGAATGTACAACATATTGCATACATCTTACCTGGTATTAAGAGTAGAGAGATACTGGATATGTCAGCAGATCCACTCACTTTGCAGTTTGTATAGGCACATATGGTAGGATAATTTTACATGGCAGCCATGTAAAGATATGTGAAATTTATGCATGAAAGTCACTATTTTCAAGGACTTACTTGTGTGAATGGGTACTTAACCTAGAAACATGATGACAGAAAAAGATCACATGGCCTATCAAGTCTGTCCTTCCATATCAACCACTACAACAGTCCCCTTTTTTCCCTTTAGAGATCATCTGTGTTTGTCCCATGCTTCTTTGAATTCAGATACTATCCTCATCTCTACTACCTCCACTGGGAGATTATTCCACGGATCCACCACTCTTTCCATAAAGAAATATTTCCACATATCACTCCTAAACGTATCCCCTTTCACTCTCATCCCCTTTCACCCTCATAGCAGAGCTTGCTTTCAACCAAAAGAGTCTCTCCTCATGTGCATTTATGCCATGGAGGTATTTAAACATCTCAATCACATCACATCTATCCTGCCTTTCCTCTAAGGTGTACATAGTAAGATCTGTCCTTATATGCTTTGTAATGAAGACCACTAACTATTTTAATAGCCATCCTCTGTACTGACTCCAGCCTGCTTATATCCTTTTGAAGGTGCAGTCTCCAGAATTGCACACAATACTCCGAATGAGGTCGCACCAAAGACTTACACAGTGGCACTATCACCGCCTTTCTTCTGCTGGCCATTCCTCTCCCTATGCACCCAAGCATCCTTCTAGCTTTTGCTATTGGCTTTTCTACATGTTTAGCTACTTTTAAGATCATAAGACACAATCACACCTAGGTCCTGCTCTTCTTTAGTGGACAAAAATACTTCACCCCCAATACTATATCGCTCCCTTGGATTGCTGTAGCCCAAATGCATAACCTTGCATTGTTTACATTAAATCTCAGCTGCCAAATTGTAGACCATTCTTCAAGCTTAGCTAGATCCCTCCTCATGTTATCTACACCTTTCTGGGTGTCTGCTCTATTGTAGATTTTGGCATCATCTGCAAACAAGCAAACCTTACTCAACAGCCCTTCCACAATATCACTAACAAAGATTTTAAAAATAATCAGACCAAGGACAGATCCCTGGGGCACACCACTGGTAATCTCCTTCTCCTCAGAGTGAGTTCCATTTACCTGTACCCTTTGTCGCCTCCCACTTAATCAATTTCTAACCCAAGCAGTAATTTTAGGGCCCAACCCTAGGGTGCACAGTTTGTTTATAAATTGCCTGTGAGAAATGGTGTCAAAGGCTTTACCTAAATCTAAATACACCATATGTAGGGCTCTCCCTTGCTCCAACTCCCTGGTCACCCAGTCAAAGAAATCAATCAGATTTGTCTGACAAGACCTGCCTCTGGTGAATCCATGCTGCCTTGAATCCTGCAATCCGCTGGACTCCAGAAACCTCACTATTTTCTCTTTCATCAACATTTACAATAATTTACTCACCACCGAAACTAAACTAACTGGCTGTAGTTTTCAACCACATCCTTACTTCCGCTGTTGTGTAAAGGGACCACATGTGCCTCTCTCCAGTCCTTTGGCACCACTCCCGACTCCAATAAGGCATTGAAAAGGTCAGTCAATGGAGCTGCTAGAACGTCCCAAGTTCCCTCAGTATTCTAGGGTGTATCCCATCCGGCCCCATCGCTTTGTCTACTTTAAGTTTAGATAGTTTCTCATAAATACAGTATTCTGAAAATTATTCAAGATGCCCCTCACTTCTGTTCCTGTTTGTGGATGTTTTCTGAGGTCCTGCTCCTGGTTCTTCATCTGTGAACACAGAGCAGAAATATTTGCTAAGCAATTCCACTTTATCCTCATCAGCTTCTACATAGTTTAGTTTAGTTTATTCACATTTGATTTAAAGCTCTATGTTACATCAGGGCGGTTCACAATTAGTTAACAGTCAGAAGAGGCGCAAGGCCAGGAAAGTCTGACAGTATCATTTTTGCCCATCTTCTTCTCACTAACATATTTGAAAAATGTCTTATCCCCCCCCCCCCCCCCATTTTATTGCATTTGCTATTTCCTCCTCTTTTTGAATCTTTGCTTTCCTGGCTACTTTGCTAGCTTTAAGTTTTTCCAAATATAGATGCCTGTATTTCCTCTCTCTGTGATCTCTTGTATTTCATTTATTTATTTTATTTATTTATGCACAAATTTGTATCCCGCTGCTTCCAGTGATCAGCAGCGGTTGCAAAACAAGGTAGGGCTGGTTGTACTGGCCAGCAATTAGGGGTAGGTACAATTCGATGAAGGCCTCACTCTTTTTCTTCACCTTTTCAGCTACTTCTTTCGAAAACCATAGCGGTCTCCTTTTCCTTTTACCTTTATTTACCATTTTAACAAAAATGTTGCTTGCCCTTAAATTATCCCCTTTCAGTTTTTCCCACTGTTTTTTTACATCCCTCAGCTGTTCCCATCCCGCTAACGACTCACTGAAGTATTGGCCCATCTTGGCAAAGTTAGTTTTCCTAAAGTCTAAGAACCTTGCTTTTGAATGGATTCTAACAGCCCTAGTCCTAATACTGAACCACACCATCTGGTGATCACTGGATGCAAAATGATCTCCCACTATAACATCAGAAACACTTTCACCATTGGTAAGCACCAAGTCGAGTATGGCCCCTTCACGTGTGGGTTCTTTTACCAGTTGACTGAATAGTTATCCCTGTAGAGAATCCAGGATCTCCTTACTTCTAGATGATACTGCAGCAGGAATGTGCCAATCATCATTTGCCATATGGAAATCCTCTATCAGTAGCACTTCCCTTTCCTAGCAATACTGCATATGTCTTCAATTAACTCTCCATCCACCTCCTCCTCCTGTGAGGGAGGTCTATATATCAGGCCAATGCAAATAGATTTTTCTTTCCCTCTTCTAGTTTAACCCACAGTGCCTCCTCTCTCCCTATTAAGCTTTAATATTATTTTTTACATATAGTACCACTCCTTGTCCCCTTCTTCCTATCCTGTCCTTTCTGAATAAAGTATAGCCTGGTATAGTTACATCAAAGTCATGGTTTTCTGTGAACCATGTTTCTGTAACTGTCACTAAATCCAAGTCAGCCTCTCCCATTAAAGCTTCAACATCTGGGATCTTATTTCCAATGTAGTTTAGTTGGTTGCTGTCCTGTAAGCATGCACAGAAGTCCAAACAGAAGTAGGCATACTCAAGGATGGAGTTTGGGCAGAGTGTAAGTGAAGCATGAATTTATGCATACAAAATTTAAGTGCAGACTTTATACTGGCCATAGAGAAGGCAGATGTGCTTTTGACTAGTTTAATATGCATTTTCAAACTATTTATATCCAAGAAGTGGCATTTAGAAGGGACTTCTAGGAAAAATTTTATCTGACTAGTCCCTACCCAATTGCATGCTACCCAATTAATGTGAGAATTTTAACATGGTGCCCCATGCTATTTGTGCAGTATGGTTACCGCATTGCATGCTTTAGACATGTCAAACCCCACACTAACAGTTATAGAAGCATAGAAACATGATGGCAGAAAAAATCCATATGGCCTATCCAGTCTGCCTTTCCATACCAAGTACTATAGTCCCTTTTTCCCTTTAGAGCTCTTTTGCATTTGTCACATGTTTTCTTGAATTCAGATACTGTCCTGGTCTCTACTACCTTGACTGGGAGACTATTCCATGCATCTACCACTCTTTTCGTAAAAAAATATTTCTGCATATTACTTCTAAGTCTGTCTCTTTTCACCTTCATTCTTTGCCCACTCATTGCAGAGCTTTCTTTCTATTGAAAGAGGCTCTCCTCTGAATTTATGCCACTGTGGTATTTAAAAGTCTCTTTCATATCTCCTCTATCCTGTCTTTCCTCCAAGGTATACATATTGGGATCTTTAAGGGTTATGTTTACTAAACTGTCTTAACGTCGCAGCGGCAGTATTATCGCATGATAACGTCACTTATCATGCGATAACGCGGCTGCGGGGTTAAGGCACCCTAACACTGTGAAATCCGGATCTGAAGGGTGGAGTAAGGCTTCCCAGAGGGCGGAGAGAAGGGATCAATGGGCATAGAGTGGGCGGCGAGTGGCTCCTTGCACACTAACGGCGTGAAATGAAGGGCAGAAAATTAGCGTGAGTGAAACCCTTGCGCTAGGCACATTTGCAGGAAAGAGAAACCATTTCAGTCAGAAATGTACAGCAAAGCCAGGGAAACCCAAAAATGTGATAGTAGTGATACATGTACACAGAACAAAAAGGCAAATAAACATAGAAAATTACCTGAACCACATTTAAAATCCCAATAACCAAGCTGGCGAATAGTGATATTAATAAGAAACATAAATAAACACTACTGAGAAAGCATAAAAAAGAAGATATCATGTTTGGAAGGGTCTATGGTCTGTCCCCCTAAAGGTGAATGATCACACATTGAAATAGCGGTTATCAGGGTTTTCCCTTTATATTGAGCAGGTTTGTTATGGCGTGCACATGTGCCGCAACAGCAGGGTAGGCATGTAGGAAAGGACAAATGTACAGATGCTGAAAATGGGATACAGAGGGCTGCAGGTGGCACATGCTGTGGCACAGCTGGGGCACAGTGAGGACTAGGCAGATGCCTAGGTGGCACATAGGAATGCTGAAACTGTAGAGCAGCCAGACAGCAACTGATGAGGGTCCAACATGGGCATGAGTGTGTGTCCCACAGTGTCACAGGGGAGATTACCCAGCAGGTACCTCCAAGGGCACATAACATTGGCAGGCGGTGCGGGGGGGGGGAGCACACATGTCCATGTAGGCACCCCTACCCGAGAACCGACACCATAGGCAGCTGCCTGCCAGCATACTGGATAGCCTGGGACTGTGCACCACCAGCACCACTGGCATAATGGCATGGCAGCATGGTGGCAGAGGGGTGCTGGTGGCGGAGGGAGCAGTGGCATCTGCCCACAGCAGACCATGGCCTAGCCCCGTTTAGGTGGGTGCCCTGCAATGCAACAGATAGGGTCTGTCTGACAAACAGTCATGGTATCCCCAGGGAATGAGCTGCCCCTGTGGCAACAGTGTGGTGCAGTACACACAGCCTCAATGTTCAGGAGCAGAAGGTTACAAGTTCAAGTCCCAGCTGTGGCCATTGCCAACTCTTTCTCCATATTTTACCCAGTACTAAACCATGGTAATAAAGATGGAACCTTTATTGCAGATAAAATAAACATTCCTAAAATGCCTATATTTTACCCTACAGAGCACAGACACCATAAACATGTGCAATCCCTAGAGCAGAGTTTCCTACTGTAGTCCTGGAGGGCCAAACACCATTCAGGTTTCATGCTGTCCCTAATAACTATGCCTGTACTGCATTAGTATGTGCCACCCCCATTGTATGCAAATGTATCTCATGCATATTCATTAGGGACAGCATGAAAACCTGAACAGTGTTTGGCCCACAAGGACCGGAGTTGGGAACCTCTACCCTAGAGCAACCTCCAACAGGGCATAAACACCCACACCCACAGGCTCCACTATCCAAAGCCTCATGTTGGGCCCTGCACGCAGCAGCATCTCCCAATACTAGCACTTGCATACCTTAGCAATGTCACCCTAAACTTGGGAATACGTTACACATATATCAAAAGGTTGCAATGAGTAATGGCAGATAAGAATTCCTAAGTTAAGCACAATTTGCTGATAGAGCTGCATCATAGCAACCTTTCTGATATCTGTGGAGTGTGTTTCAGTTTTGGTTTCTGACAGTGTTTACCACCCCGGGGAGTGACCCCAACAGTATTGCATACCATAGCCATGCCTGCAGTGTGCCCAGGACCGGTGTGGTGGCCAGGGCTGCCAAAAGCCTCTATATTTGCACAATGCTGGCATAGGTGTGGGATTGTGTGTCTGTCTATCCAGTGTGTTGCGGCTGCCTACACCTTACTGAGCCCACACTGCTTGCACTGTTTCCAGGGTTAGCCTGCCAATGTGCATAATGAGGAGCAAGGTACTGTGGGTATGGCCCGGACAGGGTGGCCTGGGCAGGATGCATCTGCACAGGGCATAGGGCAATGGCTGGGACATTGTAGTGCCCGGCCACCACCTGCATGGACAGGTTGGCCACAGCATTGCATGCTGAGAGGTCACTCTCACCCTGACTGAGCAGTCACCACAGCATGGCTAGGTTCCTCCATAGTGCTGTATAGTATTTTTTTCAAGTGATAATTATAGGTTCTATTTTCTGGGGCCCAATCACTGACTTATCTGCTTGGTGGGTGTGCTCATGTCCCAGTTTTGGGTGCACACATCTTCTCCAGGAACATGCACTATGGACTAGCTAGCAGACTGTCTGCAATTAACATGTGTTTGGCTGGAGAATGTCAGATAGTGGTGGGGGGCAGCTGAGCATTTCCAGGCCTGCTGTCTGTCTATCATTGTCTTATGGATGCGTACAGATCTGTACTGACTGCCCTGCAGGGTGCCTGTTCCCCAGCAGGACTGGGGAAGATGGTCCCCTCTACTGCCACCATTGCAGGGATGTAGAATGTGGATCTGTTGGTGGGAGATCCTGTCCCCCACCCTGAGCCCCAGAGGGTGGGTTGGGTGGTGCTACATAATCCGCCTATGGGTCCAAACACCCCCCTGTCACTTAAATCATGTGACCTTGGCACCCACACAGGATATGTACTATTCTGGGTGCATCATAGTCCACAAGCGCTAGACATGACTGGGAAACACAGATGGACAAAGGTGCATCCTAGGTGTGTCTGCAAGGACTACCTATCATACACTGGCACTGATGGCAACCTACAGCATAGCCTACATCAGCTAAGCCAGGTGCTGCGGACCTGGTGTTGGGCACCCCACCTCGCCCTCAGGGTGAGCACAGTACCCCCACAATCTGTCAATCTGTAGCTACTCTGTGCCAGTACCACAGATGGTCAGTTCCCCCTACCAGGCCGAGGTGCTGTGGGGGTTCATACCCCATCTTGTGATCATCTGTAGATTGCTGATCTGCATGTGCAGTGCATCATAAGTACAGGTGGGTTAACCCTATCCTGGTAACCACAGCAGACAGTTTGTGTGGTGACCTGCAGTCCTTCTGTAGCCAGCCAAAGGCTGGTTAATAGCTATAGAGATGTAGTCCACTGGTTGCTTCACTGATTGAGGAGGCAGAGGTCATGGGTTTGATCCCACATTGGTGTTAATTGATAGGGCTGTCTGAGGCATTTCCTTTTTTAATTTAAATTATTGCTGCCAGCAAAAACACCCTCATAATGCTGTAACCTGAAGGTGCCTCATAAGGTGCCCTATAAAGCGCTCTTTATGGCGCCCTATAAAGCGCCTTATAAGGCGCCCTATAGGGAACATTATAAAGTGCCTTGGCGGACAGTGCACTTTATAATGTGCCCTCTGGAGTGCCTTATAGGGCGCCTTATGCGGCACCTTAGGTTATGGCACTGTGAGGGTGTGTTTGCTGGCAGCACTAATTTAAATTAAAAAAGAAAATGCCTCAGACAGCACTGATTTAAAGTAAGGGGCAATTTATCAGACAGCCTTACTCATTAAGCTCACTGGGGATCAAACTCATGACCCCTGTTTCATCAGTCAATGTATTAACCATTGTGCTATACCTCTGTTGCTGTGTTTACTAGTCAGTGCACCTAATTAAGGATAACGTGCGTTAACGTGCCACGGCTCTCTCTATCGCGCGATAACGGATTTTATCTCACGATAACACAAAATGCTACCTTAAGACCGGAACGTCCACTACCTTATATGGCATTCGTCACAGTAAGACTGCAACTAACGCTGGCAACATTAAGATGGTTTAGTAAACATACCCCTAAATCTGCCTCTATCTGCCTTATGACGAACCCACTGATCATTTGATATCTACCCTCTGCACAGACTCCAGCCTATTTATATCCTTTTGAAGGTATGGTCTCCAAAATTGCAAACAATACTCTGAATGAGGTCTCACCAAAGACTTATACAGAGGCACTATTACTTTCTTCTTCATGCTGGCCATTCCTCTCCCTATGCACCCAAGCATCCTGTTAGCTTTTGCCATTGCCTTTTATACCCATTTAATTACTTTAAGATCATCAGAAACAATCACATCCAGGTCCCACTCTTCTTTCATGGACAGAAATATTTCACCCCTTATACTGTACCGCTCCCTTGGATTTGCTGAAATGAATGGCCCTGCAATTTTTAGCTTTAAATCTCAGCTGCCAAATTTTCAACTATTCTTCAAGCTTAGCTAGATCCTTCCTCATTTTATCTACTCTCTCCTGGGTGTCTATTGAAGATGTTTGTATCATCTGCAAAGAGGCAAACCTTACTTGATAGCCTTTCTGCAATATCACTAATAAAATGTTAAAAAGAATCAGACCAAGGACAGATCTCTGCAGCACACCGTTGGTAACATCCTTCTCTTCAGAGTGAGCTCCCTTTACCTATATTATTAATTGTCTCCCACTCAACCAGTTTCTAACCCACCCAGTCAATTTAGGGTCTATTCCTAGGGAGGTCAATTTATTTATAAGACACCTATGTGGAACAGTGTCAAAGGCGTTAGTGAACTCTAAGAATGTCTTGTAGCACTATACAAATACTCAGTAGTATTAGTAGTATCATCTAGGGCTCTCCCATGGCCCAACTCTCTGGTTATCCAGTCAAAGAAATTAATTAGATTTTTCTAACAGGACCTGCCTCTAATAAAACCATGCTACCTTGGAGCCTGCAGTCCATTGGACTCCAGAAACCTCTCTATCCTCTGTTTCAGCAGAATGTATATTAATTTACTCATGACAGAGCTCAGACTAACCGGCCTGTAGTTCTCAAACACATCCTTATTTACAATTTTGTTTAAAGGGACCACATGTTTGTTTATTTCTTTATTTATTTATTTATACACATTTATATACCGCATCTTCCACAGTTCAGTTGCGGTTTACAGAGAACAACAATTAACAAAGCAAGTTTGTTTTACAAGGAACGTCATATTATAAGTATGATTAACAGAATATAATTTACAAGGAACGTCATAATATAAGTCTAACAATGTGTGACAAAACAGAACAGAATAAACTATATATATATATATATATATATATATATATATGTATATATATATATATATATGTATATATATATATATATATATATATATATATATATATATGGGAGTAAAAGGGCATAAGATGTGGAATCATCAAGGGGTTTAACTATATGAGCTATCTGTGTGAGTTGAAAGGATTTTAATTGAAGCAGTCAGAAGCCTGTTTAGCCTTTATCTAAAGCAGGTGGGAGAATATCTATGTTGTTATAGTGTTTGGTGAACAGATAAGTTTTCAAATTTTTGTGGAGTTCCATGATCTCAGTCAGTGTTCGTAACTCCTCGGGGAGGGAATTCCAGATAGTAGGGGCTATGTGGGAAAAGGCTCTGTTGTTTGTTGATTTATGAGCTCTTGTGTAATCTTTTGGGGTTTTTAGTTTGTTTAATTGTCCTTTTCTGTGTGTAGGTTTAGGTGGTTCTTTGTGTATTAAGTTACATAGTGTGGTTGGAGCCAAATCGTATAAGGCTTTGAATGAAGTTATTATTGTTTTGTAAATTATCCTGCTTTGAATTGGAAGCCAATGGAGGGAAGCTAGTATTGGTGTTATGTGTTGGAGTGAGTTAACTTTCAATATAATTCTAGCAGCTGCATTTTGTGCTAATTGTATTCGTTTGATGTTTTGTTTTGATATGCCCATGAGTATTATATTGGCAAAATCAAAATGAGGAGTTATGGTGGCCTGGATTATATTGATGAAGTCTTGTGAGAATACGAGAGGACGTAGTTGTTTGAGCGTTTTTAGTTTGAAATAAATTTTCTTTATAGTATTGCTAATGTGAGTTTCCATGGTAAGATGTGTATCTAGTATAACGCCTAGGTATCTTATTTCATTTTTTATTTTAATTTCTTGATTTTGGAGTCTTATGTGTGTTGGAGGGATATAGGATTTGTTTTTAGTCACAATTAGGACTTCAGTTTTAGCGTGATTTATGTGGAGATTTTGAGCTTTTAGCCAAGTTGTAATTTCATTATAGCAGTCCGATAGGAGTTGGAGTGGTAGATGGAATATACATCATAATATCATCTGCGTATAGATGATATTGTACTCCAAATTTTTTGAATATGTTGCAGACTGGCTTTATGTAAATATTGAAAAGTAGAGCTGATAACGCTGAACCTTGTGGTAATCCAATTTCTTGTTTATATGTAGTGGAGGTTTGATTCCCAATTCTTACATTTTGTGTTCTATTGTTTAGGTAGGACGAAAACCATTTGTGTACTGTGGAGTTTAAGCCAATTTGTCTCAAGCTGTTGAGCATTATTGTGTGGTGTACGCTATCAAACGCAGCTGATATATCAATGAAAAGTAGTATGAAGGCTTTGTGTCTTTCTCCAGTCGTCTGAGACCACTTCTGACTCTAAAAAGCATTGAAAAGGTCAGACAGTGGAGCTACTAGAACTTCCCTAAGTTCCTTCAATACTCTTTGATATATCCCATCAAGCTCCATCACTCGGTCTACTTTTAGTTTAGCTAATTCCTCGTGAAAACAGTCTTCTGAAAATCATTCAAGATCCCCTTCACTTCTGTTCCTATTTGTGGATTTTTTCTGAGGTCCTGTTCCTGGTCCTTCATTTGTGAGCATAGAACAAAAATATTTGTTAAACAATTCCACCTGATACTCACTGGCTTCTATGTATTCCTATTCTTTACCCCTGAGTCTGACGACACCACTTTGTCATTTCCTCCTCTCACTAACATACCTAAAAAATATCTTGTCCCCCAATTTTACTGCATTGGCTATTTTTTATTCTATTTGTATTTTTGCTTTCCTGACTACCTTCCTAGCTTCTCTAAGGGGCATGTTTACTAAACCGTCTTAACATTACCGGCATTTATTCATTTATTAATTTATTTAACTTTTCTTATATACCGCGCTATTAAGATCAATGCGGTGTACATTCAAAACATAACATACTACAGTGCAGCAAGCCACATTGTATTTAAAATAAACAGGGTAATAAACTTGGGTATAACTGGGGAAAACTATCTACAGTTCATATACATTGGTGCATACATTCCTAGATCTAGGCAATTTGGGTGGGGGGGAATCTATGCAGCATTTGGGTGGGGGGCATTAGGTGCAGCGTTAACGTGAAGCCTCCCAAATAAGGAAGTGGGTGTTCCGGCGTTAAGCTTAGTATCGCGCGATAGAGGGTGCCTCAGTGTTTTCGTGTGATAGTGTGCGGCTCTGCACGTTTGTGCGCCATAAGCCTAATCACATAGAAGCGCTGCAATAATAGCTACAGAGGTGTAGTACACTGGTTAATACAATGTTTGCGGAGATAGCAGTCATGAGTTAAATTCCTCTGGGTACATACAATATGGCATCCCAAGACAAACCTGTTTTTAATGTGTGTAATGGACACATCTGAAAAGGGTGTGCTGCCAATCTAAAATCCAGCGCTGTAGTGCAGTAACCTGATGCGCATATTAGGGCACCCACCATAAGGCGCCCCCTGATGCGCCGTAGTTTGCCACCCCCCAAGGCACCATCTAAGGCACCCCATGAGCTGGTGCACATGAAGGTGCAAGTAAAGAACAAAGGAGGGCAAGGTGACGCCTGAAAAGGTAGCCAGTGGCATTAAGGAGTCCCAAGTTGATAAGCACAAAATATATGGCCCAAACCCAGATGTAACCCAACAACTGCACAGAGTCCCAAGGAAACCCAACCAACAACCCCTGGAGGGTATCACATGGCGGAGTTGATGGACCTGTCAAATCTGTGTACAGCTCATGTGGCAGCTAGAAAAGTGCTAAAACATATCAGAGGCAGCTGTACCGATGTATAGGGTGATGGTGATGTAAAGTGCCAACATGAGAGTGTGTGGCAGAGAATGCGAATACATGTCCACCAGAGCAGGTAGAGGTGGCAGCATAACAGGAGGACAGAGGAGTAGCAGTGCCATGCAGAGCATACACACGAGAGGCAATTATGAGGAGCCACAATGCAGAAAAGGGTCCCAGCACAGGACATGGGGTAGTAGCCCGCACATTAGGGCAGGACGCCACACAGCTGGCAGACACAGATAGATGGACAGAAGGATGCTTTGCAACTGTGAT
Source organism: Ichthyophis bannanicus (assembly GCA_033557465.1). Lineage (NCBI taxonomy): Eukaryota > Metazoa > Chordata > Amphibia > Gymnophiona > Ichthyophiidae > Ichthyophis > Ichthyophis bannanicus. The sequence continues at coordinate 1,037,763,332 of CM066033.1, read as the reverse complement.
GAGGCTAAAATGTGCCACCACACACATCTGCACAGATATGACTGTTACAGGAGGGGAAAATTGCTGTGCAGGACAGGCAGAAAAACATAAATACACAGGAATCAAACCCATGACCACCAGCTGTGAAGTCAGTGTACTAACCACTGTGTTATGCTGTGATGACAGCCATCAAGGCAATGGCTGACCACACAACATCTGTAGGTCACCACAACAAATATCTGCTGTGCTTACTGGGGCAGAGTAAAAGTACAGCCAAGGCACTGTAGGTCACACAAATGAGGTGAGGGTAGTCTGTGTGCTAAACACTGATCTCCGATATATGTCTGTCTGTCACAGCCACAAAAGGCAGTTGTGTAGCACATTCTGACTAAAGGAGGCCTTCTGTGGGATTGAACCCCTGACCACTAGCACATAAGTTAATGCCAAAACTATTATGCCTACCCCACCAACATAAGGCAAACAACAAACGCTGCATACAACAACACTGCATGGCACCACACAAAAAGCCTGCTGTGTGACAGGAAAAGGCAACCCAACAGTAATCATGATGTAATGCACATGTAGAAGAGATGTATACAGGGCATATCACAGTCTGTAATTGGGATGAGAGCCACATATACACAAATGCACACACACAATAATATGTTAGGAAGTCGAAACAGCATGCATAAGAGCAAGGAAAAGGAACCCAAAGGGCGGCAGGGGATGCCCTATGTAGCAGGGCAAAATGGGGAATAGAAGTGAAAAGGAGCATGTGGGAATTGAACCTGCAAACAGAAGCTAGGACAGATCAGCCCAACAATAGCAACAACAGTCACCCAAGCATACCAGCCACATGGATAGTACAAAGGAACAACCACATGTAATAGCCAATATGCGGCACATAGGCTACATAAAGGGCACACTGTGCTGTACAAAGAAGCAATGGAAGGGTGTAAAGGAGAGCTGACGAAGCTACAGCCAGCTCAAGGTCAGGGTAGCACTACACCAGGAAAAAGGAAAAGCATGTGGGAATCAAACCTGCAACCTGTAACCACTATCCCAAACCACCACTACAGGGGCCATGGAAAAATGTTCCTTAAAGGGGATGTGTGTATGGGAACCCTTAATACCCAGATGTGGCAGACAGCTGTCACTGTACAAGGATGTGAGCACAGGTGGGCCATGTACATCACCAGTAAAGCAAGAAATACGTGTGCCAGTGTGTTGAAGCAGCAGCAGAAATAAATGTGTGTTGAACACATATATTTTATTGTTGAAAGTTATTGGACATATCGTATATACTGTGAGTCATGATGTGAAGCTAGTTGTTTCACAGGGAACAAACTGAAATCACATTGAGTACGCCAGCTACTCACATGTTGCGTAGAAGTCCCTGGCCCCACCACAGATGATGAGCAGTAGGTGCATGTTGTGTACCATGCCTTAGCCCCACCCCCACACATGCTGCTGCATGCCCCAAATGCCTCTTTCACATATGTGTGCATGTAGATATTAGGTAGGGCATGATGACAGCCCCACACACACCAGTCATGAAGGTGTAACCAAAACATATCTGCCTTCCAAAAACAAGTGGCACAAACCTCTAAAGGCATACGTATCAACATCTCAGCATCTGCACACACACACACACACACATATATTTACATCACAGATGTTGCATAAGGCGTCATATAGCACATTAAGTGCCACCTACGTCCAAAAAAGAACTGTGCAAATGCAAAATGAGGATATGGTAACAGGTACAAAAGGAACATGATCTCAGAGAATAAAGGAAATGCAAACGATCACACATACAGAGATAGCACTATGCATACGGTCTGCTGCAATGGTTGTTGTGAATACAGTATGCGTATATATGCGACACGGCACATGGAATGCATCCATGAAGGACGAACATGCACACCCACACTGGCACACTGCCAAATTACTGGTGCAATGTGAGTCATGGAATGTCAGGAGATAAAGAGGACTGTGCAGACATGCAGTGCTATGTCTGTAAATCAATGTAGAGTGTTACATCTGTACACTACCCAAACACACAAACATGTACATAGAGGTTGAAGGAAAGGTCAAACATGGCCCAGTAACCGGCACAGAAGCCACTCTGCCACATGCCCTGGTGTACCAACATATTCAGCCACATGCACATGCACCATGTACGCACAACAATGACATAGTGATGCCACACATGCACTGTAGCACATGTGGTGAGAGCAAATATGGACCAAAGATGTAGGCCCACATCAAAGCGGTGTGGTGGTAAACACCGTGTCATGTACAAGTGCAGGGTAGGCACACAAATAACCGAGGACCTATACAATGTCACCCCTGTGCCACACGCATGGCTGTATGCTCATGGTAAACTAAACAGATGAGGATATCCTGCAGTGCAGGTCACACACATAGCCAATATACACCAACACAATGTCAGATGGATGTACAACATACAGCAAGTATGGCAGTCCCTGCTGCACACATAGGAGCCTGTACACAGTGTCCATAGCTCAAATAGCCTCTGTGAACCAACATGTCCCGTGAAGACTGTCTGTGAATTCATGGGCCTGCACACACAAGTGTGACATCCCAATCTGTGACAGTACACATAAGGTCATGTATGTCCCCTGTGATGAACACCACACCCAGCCAGAGCACGGTAGCAACGTTGTATAGGACAGGCCGTCTATGCTCAAAGTAGCAGTCCAACATCAATGTTCATCATAGGCATGTGTGCCACACGCAGAGGTCAGCCATCCTATGCCTCCAACGTCCAGGGATAGCTGCATGGTCCTGGTGTGTTCTCAGACACATGGGTGATGGTGCCTGTATATCCATTGCAGTCGATGTGCAGTGTGTTTGCTCTGCCCTGTATCAGAAGAAGGAAAAACACTGTCATGGTATGTTGTATAGAACATCAGGGGACATTGCAGATAGGCAGACATCAATATGTATAGAATGCAATGCCGGACATGCAAACATGAAATCAGCACAACACATAACACAGTGCATGTTGGGGAAATGTGGATATTGAACCATACACGAGGGTGTCCCATGGATATGGTCATGTGAATGCACATGTTACACAGGCATCTCACGGCCCGACCCCATGCCCATCACTGTTGATGCATAGTGACTCCACAGGAAAAAAACCCTGTAAAACACAACAAAACACTAACATAGAAAGGTTGATGTCCTACCCAAAAGATCCAAGATGCAACCTACCGTCTGTCTGCAGCAGGTGACTGCTAAGGACTGTCAGAGGCAGGAAAAGGCAACACCACGTCACAGTGAATACCGAAGATTTCAGAAGATTGTGTAGAATCACCATATCCCTATCTCTAGCTGCCATTGGCGCATGTCCAAATTATGGCGTCATCTGTGATGCAGAAATGCTGATGGATAGTGATCTGACAGCACACAAGAGATAGGTCACCTCAAAACATAAAACAGATGCGCACAATGTATACAAGGTCAACAGCAGTAGGCTACAGACAGCAGAGTCCCCAACCATACACAGGTGTGAAAACATAACCCACCACCTGATAATACAAACTGTATGCACACTGTAGCAGTACATAGCCATGCTAGAAAAAAACACACACACAGTATGTTCAGGTGAACATGCCACCAGTAGCATACAGCCTGTCTGTGCACAATATGAGATCAGCAGATATAAACATGATCAAACCAATGCTACACAGCATTTGGTTGATGTTACAATGTCCCGGACGTGTGTACATGCGGCCCACCACCACAACACCTAGGACATGTGGACACACGCAGCTCTCTTGGATGTGTTCCTGAAACAGTGCTGGAGCAGATGAGCTGGGCAGGAACACATGTGCCCGTGTGTGACAACAGTAACATATGGGGTATGGGGTTGCCGACCAAAGAAGTGAACCACAACATATGTACATTGGACAGATGACACCAGATATGATCTGTGGCAGATCGTCCCCACACACCATTTAACCGTATGTCCATCTACCCCATTCTCCTGCACATTGAGTGGGGTACAGACAGCTGCCATTGCACCACAGCATCAGGGAGGTCACACAACATATCCTATTGATGGATAAACACACCAGAAACATACATATGTCATGTTTGAGCTGTGTAACACACACAGCATCATCATGTCATCATCCCTCATGCATCTAAAACCCGCCTTGGTCTGGTGTCTGTCCATTACACTGTACAGCATAGCCCCTGCCAAAGCTCCCAAAGATGTGTTATTCTTAAATGTAAAGGGCCTGGACTCCACACAGCCCATGTCACCATCTCTCTGCTGCCTCAGATACTATTGTCAAACCCGTCACCCTGATATACAGTCCTCACATGTCCATACAATACTGCAAGGACTCCCCCAAACCACTCTGAACCCACTGCAAATGGCAATGAACACCGCAGCAAGAGTACTACACGGAGCATCCAGGAAAGACCATGTCACACCCATTATGAAACAGCTCCACTGGCTCCCGATTCAAGGTAGGATTACATTCAAGACCTTGCTACTCACCTTCAAAGCCACCAACGGTCTCTCGTCAACATCACTATCAGAGATAGTCCAGAAGACACCCCACAATAGGGACAGAAGGTCAGTAGCACAAAACACCTTGATAGTCCCAAGATCAATGACTCAATGCACCAAGTCAACATCCAGCAGGGCATTCAAACTTTATGCACCAATGATCTGGAACAGCCTCCCTCACAACATCCGAACAATCCCAGACATATTCCAATTCAGGAAGGCTGTGAAACACTACCTCTTCCTCCTACATTACCCAGAAACCAATGAAAGCTCAGCACCAATTACCGAGACCTCACAAATCTCCTCTGTCTGAAACCATAAGAACACATGACCAGCCTGTAAATTGTATATATTGTTATTGTATATAGTTACCCTGTTAGCCAAGTTGTTCTCCTGTTCATATGTAAACACAAAGTACTATTGGAAATGTGTATGTTCGTTGTTTATTGTAAACCGCACTGATGCTGAATAGCGCGGTATAAAAGAGACTTTAAATAAATAAATAAATAAATAATACTGCCTCCGTACTAAACACCTGCACCTCATATCTCACCCGTCACACCTCCAGTATGTGTTGTGATGGTCCCACCTCCCCTGCATGCCTGCACCCATATGCTGGAACACAGGGATATGTCCTGTGTCTGCGTGTTCCAGATTTCTATCCCAAATGCCCTGTTGGGCCTACCTGATCCCCTGCCGTTCACCTCCAACTGTATGCTGATGAGTGCAAAATATAGCCCACCATCCCTGAACAGTGCCTGCCAATCCAGACCCTTAGCTATGTTTGTGTGTCTGATAATGCTGGCTTGATGTCTCCACGCAATCTGAAACTGAACCTGGCCACGATCCAACATCTAATCTCTCTCCGGAAACCCTGCCCTATTATTAAGTGTCTGTGTATAGGTTGTGACACATTGCTCCACATAGATACGCAATGTAGGAGTTGTCTTTGGCCCCTCCCTCACCTCCCCCACACATACGCATCATGTAGCTAAGACAAGCATTATCATTCCAGATAACATGAGCTATATACCCTCCACCCACCCTGAACACACAAATAAAACGTGAATTCACCCCTCAGTCACCACCTGTTCTGCTAACTGTAACCTACCCCTTGCTGTTATTCCCTTGAATCAGCTGTGTCTGCCTCAAACCAACCAACACTCCGCTGCCTGGCTCATCACCTGCTGGCCTCACCATCACCATCATACATCGACTGTCAAATCACCTCACTGGCTCACAATCTGTTTCTGCACCCAGGTGTAGGTTACCACGCTGAGTTAATGATGCGGTAACTTTGTGTATACTCTGTACCTTCCCTCCCAAACATTAACTCCTGCGAATACCAATACCACTGAGCATGTACATATTGTTGCAAGTCATATACAGTGCTGTACCCAAGCATGTAACCTACGGTCCGTGCTAATCAGTGTATGTTATGGAAGCAATGCGTCCATATCCCCCATCATGACATCCACACATCTAGGCAACTGGTGCCACCTACGTCCCACTTCCCTACTGATGACCCCTCACCACACTCTGTCTACCTTGCTGCACCCACAGCTGGAACCAACAACCTTTGTGTGATCGCCAGCCACTGTCTCCAAACATCGACCATGTACCTGTGTAAGGCAGCGTACCCACCTATGGCAAGTAAGCCATTCTCATCTGATCCCCGTGCACCTGCAGTTGTCCCCTACACACCTTGCCTGTGTTCTCTTTGGACTATCTTGAATGCTCTGATGGGCAGGGAATGTCCTCCATATGTCTGTGTAGTGTTGTGTATGACTGGTACTGCTACACAAATGGTCAATGGTGGTAGTAGTACATATGTCTATATACTATCATAATATCCAACATATGCAGTACTTACATGAGAACACCTCCACAATCAGCTGGCGCCTGGCTGCCGTGCCCTCACGTGTGTCACTATGGCCACATACAGGACAGCACGTAGAATCATCATCCAGATCCTCATTAATTTTGACTGGGAGATTGTGCCTGAGAGCAATGTTGTGCAGTATGCAACAGGCCAGAACTATCTTTGCCACAGTTATGGGTGTGTATTGTAAGATCCCGCCAGTCCTATCCAGACACCTGAAGCGAATTTTCAAAACGCCAAAGGTGCACTCGATGACTGAGCGGCTGGAGGCATGGGCCTCATTGTACTTCCTCTCTGCACATGTCCGCTGCAGACGCACAGGGGTCATCAACCAGGGACAACACCTATACCCTGCATCACCTGTAGAGAAATAGAGAGGTAAAGCAGAGGTTGAGCCACATACACATGCATACAAGCACCTACATGCAATCCAACATCACAGACAGACCTTCCATAAACGTGTGGCAGCACATGCTGACACACAACATGTATGTGGCAGCATGTGGAGGCGTGAGACATGGACCACGTGTGAGGGGTAAGGTGTGCTAACCACCCCAGCTGTGACCCCAAACACCACATGGCCAAACACATGTAGCTGAAATGTAGTAGTGGCAGCTGCAAAGACAGCAGCCACACACATGGCAATGCACCCTGGACAAGGTTTGTGATGCACACATTAGCACGCATGTGAGAGCCATGATACGGCCCACACACATGATGTGAAGTGGGGAAAGGTCCATGAGTTGGCCAGAGAGGATGGCCAGGGACAACAATATACTTTTGAACATACGTGGAATATACATGTGACCTGTACTATGCCCTCACAAAGCACACAATGTGACATGGCCAGTTATGTCAGAGGTGAAGGAGCCCACCACACAAAACACTGTACCAAGGAACACCATGGAGGAAAGTGCCTCCCCCCTGAACATGCACACAAATGACACACAAACACAACTAGGGACACCCTGAAAACACAGACATGTGCGCCCACATGTACCCAGAGGAACACCATGTGCACATTTGAGCAGAGAAATACCCACCCAGCAGTATACAGTCCTCATATTGGCCAGCCTCAAACTGTCTGAATAGTACTGAGTGATGCAGGATATAGGAGTCATGGGTGGACCCTGCAAACCTAGGGACCACATTCAGAATACACATATTTGCATCACATACAACCTGAACATTCAGGGAATGGTAGTGTTTGCGGTTGCAGAACACTGCCTCCCTGTCTCCGGGCGGGACCAGGTTAACATGTGTGAAATCAATAACTCTCATCACGTGTGGTATCCCTGCAACCCCCTCAAAGACCTGGTTCAGGGTCCCCCACTGTTGACTAGTGTTGAGAATTGCAATGTAATTCCCAAACTGGCTGACCATGGCTCGCAGTACCTGGTGGAGACAGCATGAGAAGGTGGGGCGACTCATGCCACCCACTGTGGCCACAGATGACTGGAAACAGCCAGAGGCAAAGAAATGTAGGGCAGCCAGGAGCTTGACCAAACCCGATATGGCATGTGACCAGTCAGTCAGGGGCTCAAGGCCAGGTCTTAGATCCTCAAAGAGCTCCCTAATAGCCACTGTGTCCAGACGGTATAGGGAGATAACCTGGTCCTCACGCATGTCCTGGAGCTGAGCCCTGGGTCTATAGAGGCGAGTCTGGTGAGGGCGCAGCTCGGCATGCCTCCTGCACCGTGCCGGCTCTGGCCCAGCCTGCATGGCTCCCACAGCTGCAGGTCAGAGTTGCAGTGGGTCTGCACCCATGCCCTGTGCCGCAGCACCATGGACACTATCTCCCACATCAGGCAACCACGGGTCCTGAACACCTGCAACACACCTGCAGCAACCACAAAGGCAGCCATCATCAGAACAGATATACCACAGACAGAGGGTTTTACCTTGCCTCTCCCTCACCACACCTACTCTGCCCTCTACCTGTCTCTCACCTGATCCCCTATGCCCTTCACTACCCCTCCTCCACCACCCCCCACCTGCTCCCTACCTCATCTGCCCCCCACCATCCAATACCACCTCTCGCCTGCTGCTCACCTCACCGCACCTCACCTCACCTCACCTCACCTCTCCTCACCTGCTCCACCCCTCACCTGCTGCACACCTGACAAGAACCTCACCTCGCCTGCTTCTCACCTCACCTACACAAACCCTCGGCATGCACCACGTATATATTTATTTATTTAGCTGCATTTATATCCCGCTTTTCACCGGGTCAAAGCGGTGGAACATTGAACAAGGGGGGGCAATAATCAATTGTAAGGGTCTGGGCTGTCACCAGGCGGCCAACATTAATTATTTTAGCAAGTGTTTGCGACATAGACGTAGACATAGATATTTGAGCTACAGTATGCATGACAATTTATTACATGTCTTCAGGTGCATGCCTGGGCATGCGTTGCGCATGTGCTGTGCCACGGATGCACTGTGTGTGCGTGGTACATATGTACATAACTTCTGAATATGGCCCTTGCATGGCACCTGCGCAAGAGACCATTGTGGGCGCCGTCTGCTGCATGTGCTCCCATTCACAATGCGCATAAAGCAGTGCCCAACACAAAAAGGCATAAATAGGCCACCTCCCATGTTAAACACCGAGGGTTTGAGAAGGCGAGGTGAGGAGCAGGCATGGACAGCAGATGTCAGGTTGAGAGCAGGTGAGCAGAGGTTAGGTGAGCAGCAGGGTTGTGGGAGAGGTGGTGTGCTGAGGAGCAGGCATGGGGGAGAGGAGGTGAGGAGGGGAGCAGGTAAGGGAGAAGGGGTGAGGAGAGGAGCAGGTGAGAGGGAGAGGAGGTGAGGAGGTGAGGAGGGGAGCAGGTGAGAGGGAGAGGGGGTGAGGAGAGGAGCAGGTGTGGGTCCATATCTGGCAAGGATCAAGCATAGTGGGAATGTGTGACAGGGAGGAGGAGGAGGACACTGGGAGCAGGCAGATGGAGTGATGGCCCATGGCAGGAGGGGGCAAGGGGGAAGCAGCTGAGCAGCGGTCCACAGAGGCGGCAGGGGTGGGTGGGCCTGAGGTGGTGGCTGCAGGGTCATCAGGTATGTCCCAGCCCACCCAGGGGCAGCTCGAGGGGCCTCCTAGTACCAAACGGCGGCGGGTCCTAGTCCCAGCTGAGGAACGGAGGTGAGCAGTCAGATTCAGCCAGCAGGAGAACCGCATCCTGCTGGCCAGTGTACTGGAGCACTATGACTTGCTGTATGGGCGACAGAGCTCCAGAACCACTGTGGGAACCCATATACAATTATGGGCAGAGGTGCAGGAGGCCATAGCGCAGGTCAGGGGACCACCCAGGGACCTGGATAGCCTGAGGTAGTGCTTCAATGATATAAAGCGGGGTGTACGTGCCCACATGGTGGCGGAAAGGAGACATGCCATGGGCACTGGTGGGAGTGGTCCCTTTGTCCCCAGCCTGACACTGCTGGAACAGTGGCTTGCTGAATGCCTTGGCCCCATCTACCTGTGGGGACTGCCTGAGGAGCTGGACACCACCCATCCAAGGGCAGGTAAGTCTGAGATAAGCAGCCCACATACAGCTACCCGCACAGCACACACTTGCCATGGAGGTGGCGATGTGGGGCTGCGGTGGGGGACACGTGTGCCCCAACACATACAACAGGTGGACACACAAACAGCAATACCTTGGACTGTCTGCACATGGTGTGTGTGGCAGGTACCCGGGGCTGCTTTCCTGAAAACCCCCGTCCAGGACATGGGTGAGCACTGCACAGGGGTATAGATCCAGGTGGGGGTGGGGCCGATCTGCCAACTAGGTGGATTGCCACCCCCCCCACACACAATACTGTGCATGTGGGAAAATAGGACCTGCACATACAGGGAGGCCCAAACACCACCATCCCCATGAACCAAGCACATGCAGCAGCTATTCCTACCTGCCACATAGGACACACGTAACCATCAGACATCTGCAGCCAGGCAGCCATCACATTATGACAGACACAGACATACAGGGGGGACATACAACTAGGCCACAACACAGTGACCTGGAAGACCCACACCCACCACCCATAACTGCTATGACGTCTGTTTGCTTCCACCTGTGCAGAGACAGAGCCCTGACCGGTGACAGCAAATGGCCTATCACGCTGGGACTATGAGGTAGACACAAACAAATGCCAACACCCACATCACACAGATGTCAGACACATACTACTCTGTCAGTGACCACCACACAGTACGGATCCCACATCCACCCGCACAGGCCATTGGGGCGCACAGCTCCAAAGCCTCAAAGGCCCCACCAACCCTATCACCCACACCACCTGGGAATAGCACCCTTGCAGGCACCGCAGTGCCCAGACACATCCACAGGACCCCCACCCAAGGTGCAACACCATGCCCAGCATCACCACACCCATCCCCTGCAGCAGTCCACCACAATACACAGCATGCTGGATAGCTGTACACCCACACCGCACAGTGGTTGCCACTGTGGCAGTCCTCACACATATATGGCTGCCACGGTTACAGGGCGCAACATGTACTGAGCACACCACACAGGCCAATACATACATATCACTCACACACACTGTGACAGGCCACAGTCACACAGAGGGCTCACACACACACACAGGATACATGTAGTGTCAGCCCCTATCACATGCACATTGCATAACCAGTGCTGCATACAGTGGCCACAGCACTCGCCTCACCATCCCCCCAGGACACACCATCAAGAGTGGCACAGCAGCCCCAGCACAGGTAGCTGTCCCACACCCCCCCCCTGCCATGTACACCACACTGTACGCACATGTGTTATCCCCATTGTCGGCGCTGTGACATCAGTAACAGGCAGACAATACATTGCTGTTGGTGTGGATGTACAACACAGCTGCACATATATGTATGTGGTAAACCAACTGTGATGTATACCCTGTTCCACCTCCCAGGTGACATCCAGGCCTTGGAGGCATTTGAGGAGGCAGATGTGGGTGAGCCAGGCGATGGCGATGGACCAGAGGGTGACGGGGCTGAGGTTGCTGCCAGCACAGGCACGGAGGCCCACGAGACAGATGTGGTGGCCGTGGCAGAGGACATGCCGGCAGATGTCTGCACCACTGTGCTGACCTCCAGCAGCAGTGCACCGCCTGTGGAGGGCCATGGCATGGAGGGGAGCCAGCATACAGCGCAGGCACAGGGACCACCCCTCCACCCACCCACCAGCATGGATGTCATCCTGCAGGAGCTGAGGTCTCATACTGCCTCATCACAGCAGGGAGTTGGGCTAACATCCACAAGGGCATCCCATGTGCACGTAGTTCCGTCTGTGTTGTGGGACTCTGTGCTATGTGAGTCACCTTATTGTAGCAAGGGCCGTCTGTCCACATGATGTTTCAGGTCTCATACTGCCACTCGCTCCTCACCTCTATATACCCCAGGATACGTGTATCACCCAAACCCTATCCCTTACCACCCAGACAGCTTACTCTGTGGATCTCCCATCCTGGCTGATGCTACCTAGCCTAGGCTGTCCTGGTGGGCAGTACTGTGGGTCAGGGGTGGAGCCACCAGCACCTTCCAGATATTCATCAGCTCGTCATGAACCCAACATTACATGGCCAGTCCCATGTACACACATTGACACACTGACCTGCAGCACAGTACCATGTGTCATACCTCTGATTCCCACGGGCCATCATAAGGGGCATCACCTGCCGCGAGGATGGTTCAGGGGACACACAGATGTACACATGGTACCATGTTGCTAGTCTTCACATGCAGAATTGATCTGATAAGTGGTCTGTTGAGATACACCGGACTTGTGCATGGGTCACGGTGGGAATTGCGACACATGTCTCACACATCCCTTTGTGTTCTACCTACAGGCACATGGCAGACTCTTCTGGAGCTCCGAGACGAGGTCAGACAACTGCGTGCCACAGCTGGGTGATGGCGACAGCGCTCACCCCTATAGCAGATGTACAGGAGGCCATGACTGGGCATCCCCAGCAGCTGGCCACAGTGCAGGAGGCGGCTCCAGATCAACCGGCACAGAGGGGTGGTGTGGCACATGGTTGCCGCGGATGTAGGCGGCCATGCAGGCTCTGATTGTGGGGGACAGGACACACAAGCTGATCAAATAAAGACGGTTTTCCCTTTTTATGCCTCTGTGCACGTCTCTGTTATTTCTCAATGTGCTCCCCTGGTTAACCGGGACCCCATGTGGGCACCTCGTCACATGTTCCATCCCTGTACCCTTACGGGTGTTGTGTCTGCAGTACTACCAATCAGCACACATATGTTCCACTGTGACCTGTGTGCCAAGCCCAGTGCCATGTGTGCACACCTCTACCACTGCATGGGGGTATACCCTCCCTCACCCATCGACCCATCGAGGCTATTGTTGGTGATACATCTTTGTTGTATGGATGTGTCACTCCCTCCCACCCCATATCCTCTACATTATTCACACAACATGTGTGCCTATTCTCTCTAGAACACAACAGGGCCTAGTTGGCCTCTCAGCCACAGATGCTTGCAAGACATGCAGGCCAGGCAATGGGAACTAGCTACAGTCAGTTGTTCCCCCCACTAAAGCTTGTTGGGAGCCGCAGCCCCTCCGCATGTCCAGCACCACCTGTCATGGGCTCACCATCTATCCCCCTGTCCTGCTTTTGGGTACAGTGGTCCGTCCTACCCCTACAGCCACATACTGACTGCTAGCCATTCCCGTCATCCTCTTCCAAGTGTGCTGCATCTGATATGCACCCTACACATCACGGGCATCATGCGTTTGACCATAGCTGATGAGCCACCCAGCCCATGGTTACATCACAGGGGCACCCGAGGACACAGGCGCCTACGCACATGGCCAGCCCCCACACCTGAGGACGGAAGTGGCCCATGTATGTTACCCATGTCTGCCACACATACACATAGGGTTTCACACACATGTCCCATGCGCACCTCAACAGTCTGTCTGTAAAGGAGACACATGACATTGTGATGTAACAAACCATAATGTGTTTATTTACACAACCTGTCTTAACAGCCGCCCACATGTGCTAGTCCCGGGTCACAGGACAGCACAGGGCACGTGTGTGATGTGGCACTGTACACCTCACACACTCCATGGCCGCCCATGAGCGGATGGGTCTGGAGATGCGTGACCCCTTCCAGGCACACGCTGCATGCGTATCTCTGCACCTGACATACGCCTGATGGTGCAGACATGGTCCCGCTGGCGGTGCATCAACGTACCCATTGCCACAGCCAGATATTGTACGCAGTGGCCACCACACCCACACCAAGTTGCCACTGTCTGTGTGGTGGCATCTACGTGGCCCCTGTCTGTGGCAATGGGTGCCGCAGAAACACCCAGACGGGCACCATCTCCACACACATGGGGCATGTGGCATGGACCCCCAGCACCCTGTGCTGCCATGTGGCCCCTCCCACCCTCAGGCCCACCCTCCATGCCCTCCCCACCCTCCACACCCTTCTCCTCCACCACCATTGCCTCCCTAACCCCCTCACTCTCATCCCTGTCCCCCTCCCCACTCCCCTCACCCTCATCCTTGCCACCTCCCCATTCTCCTCACGTCGTCCTCCCTCCCACCGCTTCACACGCACCCTCCCCCTCTCCTCCCTCCCACCCCATCACATCCTCCACCCCTCCATGTGTTTCTCCTCTGCTCCATCGCTCTCCAACACCTCCACCGTCTGCACAATCTCTGTTGGGCTTGGGGTGGACAGGGGATGCTATTCGTGACTCTCTATGTTACAGAGGCACACCTGGGTTTGCACTGGACCTCCATAACTCTGAAGGGGAACCAATTGGAGCAGCAGGATGTATACGTGACCTATATAGTCAGGTCTATAGCCTACTGGGGATGGGGCAGATCTGTGGAACTGCAACAGAGGCATGTACCATCACACCAAGGTGTATGGCAGACCTCTGTATGCAGGTGTATGGCCTCCTGGGGATATGGTAGACTTATACACATCAACAGCAGCACGTACCGTAACACCAGGATGTTTGATAGACTTCTGTTAATGGGTCTATGGCCTCCTGGGGATAGGGTGAAATTGAACACATCAACAGGGAGAACCACCATAACACCAGGGTCTTGAATATACCTCTGTAATCATGTTTCCAGACTCCTTTGGCTAGCGTGGAATTATGTACATCAGCATGAACAACTGCCATAACACCTGGATCGATAAGTGACCTCTGTCATCATGTCTAAGGCCCCCTGGAAATAGGGCAGAGCTGTGCAACTGCAACATATGTTGGCACCATAACACCAGGATGTCTATTAGACCCCTGTAAACAGGTCTCAGGGGATAGGGCAGAGCTGTGTAACTACAACAGATGCTGGTACCATAACACCAGGATGTCTATTCGACCTCTATAATTAGGTCTGAGGCCTCCTAGGGATAGGGTGGCATCAAACACTTCAACAGGAACAACTACCATAACACCTGGATCTCTAGTAGACCTCTGTAATCAGGTCTACAGCCTCCTGGGGATAGGGCAGAGCTGTGAAACTGCAACAGATGCAGGTGCCATAACATCAGGATGTCTATTAGACCTCTGTAATCAGGTCTAAGGCCACCTGGGGATAGGGCAGTGCTGTGAAACTGCAACAGATGCAGGTACCATAACACCGGGATGCATATTAGACCTCTGTAATCAGGTCTCAGGCATCCTGGAGATGGGGCAGAGCTGTGTAACTGCAACAGATGCTGGTACCATAACACCAGGATATGTATTAGGCCTCTATGATTAGGTCTGGGGCCTCCTGGGGATAGTGTGGATTTAAACACATCAACAGGAACAACTACCATAACACCAGGATCTCTAATAGACCTCTGTAATCAGGTCTAAGGCCCCCTGGGGATAGGGCAGAGCTGTGAAACTGCTACAGCTGCAGGTACCATAACACCAGGATGTATAATAGACCTGGGCAATCAGGTCTGAGGGGCCTCTGTGGATAGTGCAGACATGCAATCAACACCATATGCATCTACATTGGCCACAGGCAGGCCCCCCCACTGGAATTTCTACAATTTTCTGCATGTATGATATGTGATGATTACTGTATATTGTGTTGAACAACTGCCATTGTGTGACCTGACACCATACACTTACTTCATGTGGGTAGTCCACCGATCTGTTGTAGCGCCTGGAGAGGTGCACCCATGCCCTCCTCATCCTGCCCAGGTCCTGCCGCTTAGATGCTCCAGGAAAAAGGCGCCTCTGCCTTGTGCATATCAGCTTGCCCAACACCCTCAGCTTCCTCCTTGTGAGAGTTGGCTTTCTTGAGCGGCTGTCCATTTTGGTCTGTTGGGCATAGCTTGATGACGCACTTCATGCATGCGGCATGGTGCACACGTTCATGCGCTATCTCGCGCTACTATGGCGTGCAGCATACGTGGCATTGTCATGCATCGTACACGGCAAGGTATTCATAGCTGCACAGGGATACGTGGCGCAGATGATATGAGCTTTTTTTAGAATCCACAGATACCCGATCTGGCAAGCACACCACCATTTCATTACTTTAATTGTTGACTAACTATTTATGTTACGCCGGTGCGGCTTTCTGGCATTTGTGCATCTGGTGCATATTAGGGTGCCTACCTTGCGGCGCCCTATGACATGCCTTTTTCTTGCCCATGCTCTGCGCCACCATAGTGTACAGGACTAGGGTGAGTGTATATTTTGCTTTAACCACAGACTACAGAGATGTATCCAACTGTTACAGCCATGAAAAAGGGGACTGCCTCAGACACTTTTCATTATGTTGTAGCACTGGGGACCTGAACCCATGACTTCTGGCTATGGACTCATTGTATTAACCATTGTGCTACGCCTCTATGGTGGATGGTATAATCCATGGCTGGCTACACAACAACTGCATGTCACTGCACAAACATTCTGCTGTGCTTACTGGGATAGGGGAGGCCCACAGCTAGGCCAGTTTCCAGGGCACGTTACCTTAGGCCAGGGGTGGGAAATTCCGGTCCTGGAGGGCCGCAGACCAGTCAGGTTTTCATGATGTCCCTAATGAATATTCATGGGCCTATTTCCATACAATGGAAGGCAGTAGATGCAAATAGATCTCATGAATATTCATTAGGGACATCATGAAAACCTGACTGGTCTGCAGCTCTCCAGGATCGGAATTGCCCACCCCTGCCTTAGGAAAATGGGGTGAGTGTGTGATTTTCAGGAAAAAGGATTTACGGCATATGTGTGACTGTTGCAGGCATAAAAGGGAGATGCCTCAGATAATCTTACTAAAGGGAGCTCAGTGAGGGATTGAACCCATGACATCTGCCACGGTGGTCATCACATTAACCATTGTGCTTCATCAATATGTGGTTCAGTAGCACAGTGGCTGCCTACAGGAGGATCCAGGTCATCCCACAAACCTTTGGATGTGCTGCATGGGATAGGGGAAACCTAGAGCTAAGACACTTTACAGGGCACCTTAGCTTACACAAATGGAGTGAGGGTGGTTTTGTCTGGTTGGATGGTTAAGGCATATGTGTGACTGTTACACGCATAACAGGGAGTTGCCTCCGACAGTCTTACTAAAGGAAAACCACTGTGGGATTATACCCATGACGTAGGCCACTGAGATAATCCTATTAAACATTGTGCTACATCAATATAGGGTTTTTCAAAACAGTGTCTGGCTACAGAAAGAGTGCAGGTCATCACACAAGCTCTCTTATGTGCTGCAGAGGATAGAGGAAACCCACAGGTGCGACATCTTACAAGGCACCTTAGGTTAGGCAGATGAGGTGAGAGTGTTGTAAATAGGGATTTCAACCATATGTGTGAGTGTTATGGGTAGGGAAAGGGGTTGTCTCAGACATTCTTACAGAAGGGGGCCCACTGTGGGATTGAACCCCTGATGTCTGCACTGAGGTTATTGCATTAACCACTGTGCTACATCACTATATGGTTCATTGAACCAATGGCTGTCTACAGAAAGAGTGCAGGTCACCGGACATACAGTCTCCTGGGTTAACCAGGATAGGATTCAAACAACAGTACCCATAATGCAATTCACATGCAGGACACCTGTCTACATCTGCTAACCAGATGGGGTATGCACCTCTACAGTACATCAGCTTGGTAGGGGGGTGTGACCATGCGTGTTACTGCCACTGACCACCTACAGGCCATGCCTGTTCCCAGAGAAACTGCGTGCATCCAGATGTGGGATATTAGCACCAACACCAAGCAGTCATGTCAGTCATTGGGCCCCAGAATTGGGGACTCACTAATATCACTATTGAAAACATTGTACAGCACTATGTGGGAGGAGGAGTAGCCAAGTGGTTAGAGCAACTGCCTAGTACCCAGAAGATCAAGGGTTTGATTCCCACTGGCACTCCTTGTGATCTTGGGCAAGTCACTTTATCCTCCACTGCCTTGGAAGAAAAGGCTGGTAATCTACTTCCAGTGATACATTGCCAAGAAAACCCAGAGGCAGCTGGGTTGCTATGAGTCAACACTGATTTGATGGCACAAAAAAAACTAAACAAATGTGGGTGGCTAGACATGCCATGGCCACTGTTAAGTCAGGGTATGAGTGCCCAGGCAGCCTGACTTGCTGTAGCCACCCTGTCTGTGTAGATGGTGCTTGCAAGCTAATCTATCCCAGCCATTGCCCTATGTTGATGCATCCTGGATAAACTGCCCTGTGGTGGTCCTACCCACAATACCTTGTTCATCATTATGCACAGTGGAACCAGGGCAAGCATTGGGGGCTCAGTGGAGTGTGGTCAGCCACAAAACACTGGATAAACATACACAGATTAGCATACCTATATGGGCATTTGGCAAAGCTAATGGTGGTTGGCAGCCCTGTCAGTAACACCTGTCATGGGCTTAGTGCAGGCATTGGTAAGATACTCATTACTGTTAGGGTCACTCTCCAGGGTGGTAAACTGTCAGAAATTGATGAGGGGACACCCACCACATATGTCAGAAAGGTTGCTATGATGGATCTCTATTAGACAGCTGTGTTTAATTTATGATTTGTTATCTGACATTGGTCACAGCTACCTTTTGATGTATATGGGACATGTTTCCATGTTTATTACCACATTGCTAAGGTATGCAGGTGCTTGTAGTGGGAGCTGCCACTCAGTGCAGGGCACAACAGCCTGCCTTTTCATTAGCCTTTGGATGATGGAGCCTGTGGGTATAGGTGTTTGTGCCCCTGTTGGCCACTGCTCTGGGGCATAGGTTCACAGATTCAGTCAGGGTGGTTCAGACAGAATTCAGGTTGTCAGGCTGTCCCTACTGAATATGCATGGTACATTTGCATACAATGGGGGCAGTGCCTTCAAATGCATCTCATGCATATTTATTAGGGACAGACTGACAAACTAAATGGTGTTTGCCGCTCCCGAACTGGGGTTGCCAACATCTGCTCTGGGGAATTTCATTTATTTATTTTTTATTTATTAACAATTCTTATATACCGCACTATTAGACATCAGCGCGGTTTACATTGAACAGAAAACATCCGACAGTTTACACATGTCTGGTCGTTACATTTAACAGGAAGTATAACTTGGCGAAATAGGGGAAACTAAATGCACCTTATTCTTGTGTATGTGCTCTGTAGGGTAAAATATGGGGACATGGGGTGCAGTAGCCACAGCTGGGACTTGAACCTGTGACCTTCTGCCCACAAACACACTGACTGTGTGCACTGCACCAAGCTGTTGCCACAGAGGTAGGTCATTTCCTGGGGATACCATTACCATTTGTCAGACAGACCTTGTCTGTTGGACTGCACCCCACCCACCTAAACAGGGCTTGGCCTTGGTCTGGTGTGGGCAGCTGTCAATGCCCCCTCCACCACCAGCACCCCTCCGCCACCATGTTGACATGCCCTTCTGCTGGTGGTGATGGTGGTGCGCAGTCCCAGGCCATCCTGTATGCCAGTAGGCAGTTGCCTATGGTGTGTGATCTGGGGTAGGGGTGCCTACATAGACATCCACACTTCCCCCCAACAACGCCTGGCCATGTTATGTGCCCTTTGGGGTACCTGCTGGGTCATGTCCATTGGGGCACTGTGGGAGACACACTTGTAAACATGTTTGCCCTTGGTCAGTTGATGTATGCTGCTTTTCCATTTCTACGTTCCTATGTGACACCTGGGCATCTTCCTAGCCCACACTGTGCCCCAGTTGCCCCACTGCATGTTCCGCCTGTGGCCCCCTGTACCCCATTTTCAGCCTCACCATAGTTCCCTTTCATAATTGGGCACCATGCTGTTGCTGCACATGTATCACTACTATCACTGTTCTGGGTCTCCATGCCTTTGCTATACATTGCTGACTGAAATGGTTTCTCTCTCCTGCACTTGTGCCTCTAACGCGAGGTTTTCACTGACGTTAATGTTCTGCCCTACATTCTACAGTGTTAGTGTGCCTGGAGCATCAACACGCCCACTCTCCGCCCATTGACTCCTTCTCCCCACCCTCTCGAATGCCTTACACCACCCTCTGTGTGTCCTAATGCCGCCGCTAACGTTATCATGCGAAACGTAATGTTATCGCATGCTAATGTTATTTTATCGCCTGATAATGTTACGTATTGCGCGCTAACATTACATTTCGTGCACTAATACCGCCGCTGCAACGTTACTTTAGTAAACATGCCCCTAAGTCTTTCTGAATATTGATTCTTGTCTTTCTCTTTCTGTGATGTCTTATATTTTGTGAAGGCCACTCTCTTTTTCTTCACCTTTTCAGCTACTTCTTTTGAGAACCATAATGGCCTCCTTTTGCTTTCACATGTATTTACTTTCCTAACAAAAGGTTTGTTGCCCTTAAAATATCCTCTTTCAGTTTTTCCCATTGCTTTTCTGCATCCTCCAGCTGTTCCCATCCTGCTAACAACTTCTTGTGGTATTGTCCCACTTGGCAAAGTTAGTTTTCCTAAAGTCTAGGACACTCGTTTTTGAATGCACTTTATCAGCCCTAGTCCTAATACTGAACCATACCATCTGGTAATCACTGGATGTTAGATGATCACCCACTATAACATCAGAAACACTTTCCCTATTGGCAAGCACCAAATCCAATATGGCCCCTTCACATGTGGGTTCTATTACCAGTTGCCAGATGATACCGCAGCAGAGATATGCCAATCAACATCCAGCATATTGAAATCAACTATCAGTAGAATTTCTCCTTTCTATTCTATTAAATATCTGTCCAATTCTGCCTATGAAGATCTATATATTACACCAATTCAAATGGACTTCCCCTTCCCTCTTTCTAGTTTAACTCACAGTGCTTCCTTGCTCCCTCATAAGCCCTACAATTCTGTAGCTTTAATATTATTTTTTACATATAGTGCCACTCTTCCTCCCCTTCTTCCTAACCTGTCCTTCCTGAATAAAGTTATCACACATTAGTAAACATGCCCTATGTGTATTAGGAAGACTATATAGGAAAATCCAGTCCTGGGATGAGAGGTAAGGTGTAGGGAGATTGGGATTTTTACTGCCAGTAGACCTTGTCTGATTTTAGGGTAAACCCAAATTTCTGGTTAATAAAGACCAGACAAAAAATTTGAACAACTAGATTGTCCAAAGCTTATAACCAAAAATGTAAGTTGCTTACCACTAGAACGTAGAACAAGATAGCTACAGTATACGTAGGTAGGAATTAACAGTACTGCCCTCTACTGAAGGAAGAAAAATAAGGCAAATATTATTTGTTTGTTTGTTTGGGGGTGTTGCAATTATAGAATCACCCATGAAACACCAACTGGACTAAGCAATATTATGAAAGATCAAAACAGGTAGAAATGGACAATGGAAAGCTATTGCAAAACCAGTCAAGCAGTAAAAACTATGCAAACGAAGAAGTTAGCAAATGATTCTTTGCAGATTCTCTTGCTGCTGTGAACTTAGCTTCAACAGTGTCAAGTGGAGTGGAGTGGAGGAGTAGCCTAGTGGTTAGAACACTGGCTTGGTAACCAAGCAACCAGGGTTCAATTCCCACTAGCACTTCTTGTGGCCTTGGGCAAGTCACTTAACCCTCTGTTGCCTTGGAAGAAAGGCCTGGCAATCTGCTTCTGGCAACACTGCCAAGAAAACCCAGGAGCTTCTGGGTCACCAGGACTGACTCAAAGGCACACATTACATTTTGCATACCTTGGAGGAAAGGTAAGAGAGGAGTGATATTAAATGATAGAGACATATAAATACTTCCATAGAGTAAATACACAGCAGATGACCCTCTTCCAGTTGTACGGAGCTCTGGAATGAGGAATTATAAGATGAAGGTGAAAGTTTATAGAATCAAGAATAATCTGAGGAAATATTTCTTTAAGGAAAGGATGGTGGATGCATGAAATAGACTTCCGATGGAGGTGGTAGAGACAAGAAATGTATCTGAATTTGAGAAAGCATGTGACAAATATAGAGGATCTCAGAGAGAGAGGAAAAGATTGAAGGACTTAATAGCTCCCATGGACAGGCAGACTGGATAGGCTCTATGGTCTGCTGTTGATTTCTGTGTTTCTCTGTTTCACTCATTCCTCCTCCAGTTGCATGAAAATGAAGGGAAACCAAACAAAAGGAGGATTGTCTTTAGAAACACTAGCTTTCCACTAACTCTAATGCTAGCTGTGAATGAGGGGAAGACACAGTATTCCCTGCTATGGACATACTGGTTGAGGGGGCAGTACAGAACATGCTGTGCAACCTTGGCCAAACCAGTGGCATACCAAGGGTGAGGCAATGGGTGCAGTGTGCCCTGGGTGCAGGCTAGAAGGGGACCCCACTACAGAAAGGGATTTTATTTGTCCTATACCTTTCCCACCACTACTATTTTCACTCCTGGACAGAGTGTCCAGCTTAGAATCAACATCCTCCTTATTACTGAACAGGAAACAGTAAAGGTTTAGTAAATGATGGTGCATGCTACTGTTCATGAGATGGCCTATCAGCTTCCCTCTACTAATATGCTTCCTACATGAATTGCATTCTGTATTCCGTGGGTTTTCAAGCACTTTAAAATGCCTCTACATATGTGAGGCTTTACAAGTTTTACTTCCTTGGGGGTGGGGTTTACAGCTCTTAGGGATGCTGCTGAACCTGTGTATTAGGGTAGAGAGGTTGAAAGGCCAGCAACAGTCTTCCCACTCTCTATTGTTTCCTCTACGTTTGTGGTGCTCTTGGCCTTGGCACTGCCAATATCATGTTCTACCTCTTAACTAGATAGCTTGTTAACAACAACCTCTTCAATACCCTCTTCAGCCATTAAACTTTCAATATCTGATGATTCATATGCAAACCCTGCCCATGTGGATTCCTCATAAGACCATCTCCACACACTTGTCAGCAGGGTGCCAGCAGCTAGGCTCATTTGCCTTTCCCTTCTGTTTCTCTCCTGCTCCCCCACTCTGCACTTTGTAAACTTCCATTTGTGCCGCTATGGAGATGACACCAGATGCCTGCTCTTTCATTGTTGTGAACGAAGCTGCAACTCTTTCTTCTCTCTTTGTAAAGATGTCTGTTTAGCTTTAACAGTGTATTAAGGATGGAGTCGGTGCAGAGGGTGGCTACTAAAATGATTAGTGGGCTTCATTATAAAGCATATGAGGACAGACTTAAGGATCTTAATATGTACAGCTTAGAGGAAAGGCGGGATAGAGTTGATATGATTGAGATGGTTTTTTTTTAATTTAAATTTTTATTGAATTTTAACATTCATGCACAACAAGAATGAAATGAGAGATGAAAATATACATCAACCTAAAAAAATAAAGAAACTAATTACCCCACAAAGAAATTTCCATATACTTCATCATTTTCGACCACAAAATACAAGGCAAAATTGGAGAGGCCACAGGAAATCAATAACAGGAAAAAAAGAAATGCATTACAGAGCAGAGACTTAAGCATCAGCCGGAGTGGTCACTATTTGCACCTCCAATCCCTCCCTAGCTAACAGAAAATCAAGCAGCTGCCTTGGTTCAAAGAATAAGAATACTTTATCATCATAGGAAATTATACAACGAGAGGGAAATCTTAATTGAAAACTAGCTCCCAGGGAAAGAACTCTAGAGCGCAAGCCCAAAACTTCTGGGGTGAAGGGAGATAGATTCAGGAGTGATATGCGGAAATATTTCTTTACGGAAAGAGTAGTGGATCCATGGAATAGTCTCCCAGTGGAGGTGGTAGAGATGAGGAAAGTAACTGAATTCAAAAAAGCATGGGACCAACACAGAGGATCTCTAAAGGTAAAAAGTGGACTGTTGTAGTTGTTGATATGGAAGGACAGACTAGATAGGCCATGTGGTCTTTTTCTGTCATCATGTTTCTATGTTTCTATGTTTAAGGAGCCCATATGCATATCCCGGTAATGACCTGTCTCTTTCTGTGCACTTGTGCCAATGCTGCTCTTGCCTTCCCTGCCTTTTTTCCTTCTCTGACGATTTAATTTTCAAAATGTACCCTTCAAAAGCATTATGATTTGCTCAGACTGGATTCCCAGCTCTTGGTGGAAGGGTTTGCCTGACATTTAGAAACCTGCTCTACAGACCTGTGCTACTCTGAAGTATTGTCATCCCAAACGTGCTGCCTCAGATGCTGTTGCTGAGGTCACCTGCTCATCTTGTCCCAGGCCCTACAGTATTCAATTACACTGCTTCCAGGTTTACACTGTTCAGTGGAGATCATTTTAGAAGCTCTATTCGTGAGTTGGACATCCGAAAATGGGCACATAGATGTGCAGACCATGGAGACATCCCTGAATCCATTTTAGAAAGCTGGGTATATAAATGTTACCAACGTGAGAAAGTCTAGGTAGAAGGGGGGTATGGTAGAGGCACAGTATCAGAATGGCACAAGCGTGTCAGGCCTAGTTGTTGAGGCATTCATGCTTATACCTACTGCTGACCACAAAATAATATGCCAAAATATGCTTGTTTCATGGCTGCAGTGCTTTCAGGGGGAAGAGCAAATAACACATCACAACGGTTAATATTTCCCAGTCAAAGAAACCTTCCTGTAAATACGTACTTTAAACATATTACTGGCCCATCACTACACATCTGAGCATATATGAAATGTCAGGTCAGGATGTGCTAGTCTGATACCATAGTAGCCCCCCTTCTGATCTACCTAGACCAGGGCATCCATGTATCAGGTTCTGTTGGCATGCACTTCTGGAACATCCATATTTGTAAAATAGCCTACAACAGTGCACGCATCCAGCCTTGTTATCTGCCTGGTGCCCATCTCCAGAACTGGTTACTGGGCCATTCATTTTTCAGAATGAAGCGGGGTGATTTCAGAAGGCACTACTGTTGTTCTCCTGGTTTTTGGAGGTTCTACTCTGAATGTCCCAGATTCTTCCTAGATGTCCCTTCTAAAATGCCACTTCATATCTCTCCACTATGGCCTTGTTTTCCCTTAGTGCTTCTTTTCCCCTCTTTCATATAGTCATCCAACTGATTCCTTTATAGACCTCTTGCCTTGAATATACTGAAAAAGCTTTTATTATGAATTTTTGTATTTACAATAGGCTTCTTTTCAAATGCTCACTTTGCTTGCCTTATCAATGCTTTGTATCTAACGTGGCAGTGCTTATTCTGTTTCCTGTTTTCTTTATTTAAGTCCTTTTTCCATTTTTGGAATTTTGTTTTTTGGCTATAACAGCCTCTCTCATTTCACTTTTAAACATGCTGGCTGTCATTAGGCCTTTCTTCCACCTTTCTAAAAAGGATGGAATGTATCTGTCTGGGCTTCCAAGATGGTAATTTTGAACAACATTTAGGCCCAATGTAAACTCATACAGGAGCTTTATAGAAAGGATGTCCAAGTGCAATCTGGGAAGTCTAAACCAGAAAGTCTGGAAAAATAAAACATGCACGTCTGAGCTCAGGCACCATTTCACAAACATAGATGTGCCCGATATGGATGTCTGCAGGGGGCATCTAAATAAACATCCCCAGAACAATATTTCAGAACTTGGATGTCTAGGAATAGCCTAATGGTTAGAGAGGTGGATTAGGACCAGAGAAGCCAGGGTTCAAATCAAACTGCTGCTATCAGTATGACTGTGCTGAGTATTAGGAATGATGGAGTGCTATCTTCTACACACCCTCTGGATGTCTTTCAGTGAAAACAAGCACTTTCCCTATGCTGACTCATGCCTGGAACAGGTCTAAACTTAGACATGATTCTGGACCTCCAGGAGGTTTCTGGATCAGGCAGTGATGTCCAGGTTCTTGGGAACACTCCAGCCATGCCCCCATTCAGACTTCCACGTCCACAGACCTGGTTTCTAAAATGCCTCTGGAGACATCTCCATGCTTGGGGTGTCTCTATGCCCATTTTCAGATATCCAAAGCACAGATAGGGCTTCCAAAGTAACCTCCTTACCCATTGCAACTTTTCCTTTTAGTTTTTTTTTTTCCCAACCATTTTCTTCAATTTATCATAGTCTTCCTTTTGAAAGTTACATGCTAGCACATGGGATTTCCTTGCTGGCCTCGCTCAAATCAAATTTGATCATGTTATGATCACTGTTGCCAAGTGGCCACAGCACCATTAGCTCTCACACCAGATGCTTTATTCCACTTAGAACTGGGTCTGAAATAGCTTCCCCTTGTGTCAGTTCCCGAACCAGTTGCTCCATGGAGCAGTCATTTATTTCATCGAGAAACTTTTATTTCCCTAGCATGTCCTGATGTAACATTGACCCAATCAAGAACTAGAAAAAGCAACCAGAGTATCTGCAAAATATGAAGGAACCAAAAGAACAGATACCAAGACTGGCAGTGTTTTCAGGTTAAAAACCCCTTTTATTGTCCCCGACGAGTTTCGGCCACCCGGCCTTCTTCAGGGGGATATATTGAGGGTGCAAACCTCAAAAGAACAAACAATCATAATTAAAACAATATGAAATTAAAATAATATGAAATTAAAATAAATAAGAACCAATTAAAATTAATAAAACATACAATGTATAAAATCATAAATATTGACATTACGACTAAAAAACAACACCGCTAAAATCAATTCTGATTCAATAAACAATCATAAAAGTTAAAAAAGGAAAGTCTTAGGACACATATGTTAAAACATATTAAAAATCAATAAGAACAAAAATGAGATGAGGAGGACATATATAAAACATGAATATATCTATCGATACCTTCTTTGTAAAAGCCTTCTGTCAAATAAAATGCATTTGTCACCGAAATGAATAGAGATAGCCAATGAACAACTTATAAAATGATAAATAAATAAAATAGTTAATAAAAACAGTCAATAGACAATGAATACCCTATGATGTGAATAATAAATAATGTGCAATGAAAGATTAAATGAATAATATAGACTAAAGAAAATAACCTATTGCATAAAATCTCACCTTTGAAAATGCAACATATAGGGGTATGTTTACTAAAACCCCGGTAATGTGCGGGCCGCGCTAGTGTGCGGGTGCCATATAAGGAGTGGGCGTTCCAAGCAGAAAAAAAAAGGGGATTAACCATGCGCTAATGTGCACTGCGCCCATGTGCGCCCCGCACATTAGCGCATGAGAAAGCTGCGCGGGAAGCATAAGTGGCGTGCTGATGGACAAGCACAGGAACAGAGCCACAGCACAATGGTTAAGACACTGACCAATGGTGCAGGAATCAGGGGTTCAATCCTCCAAGGTGCCCAATGGGTAAGGCTGGCTGAGGCATTGCCTATTATGGGGAAGATTGCTTTAGGAGGCAATGTAATATTGGGTGGCATAAGGCAGCGCGCTGATGTGCAAGCACAGAAACAGAACCACAGCACAATGGTTAAGACACTGACCAATGGTGCAGGAATCAGGGGTTCAATCCCCCACAGGTGCCTAATGAACAAGGCTGTTTGAGGCATTACCCATTATGGGGAAGATTGCTTTAGGAGGCATTTTATTTATATTTAAATTACTTCTACTAGCAAACGCACTCTCAAAGCGTGTTAACATAAGACACCCCACAAGGCACATTTTAAAGTGCACTGTCTGCCAAGGCACCCTAGAATGTTGCTTATAGGCACTGTTCCCTCTAAGCTGTGCGCGTGTGCGCGCGCACACACCTCACCGAGCGAGCGCACATACTTTACAACAGAGCGCACAAAAATTACGGTTCTGATTCTGATAGAAAACAACACAGACGTCTTAAAATGTAAAAGTTGTTGTGCATTTACAGTTTTCACAAGTTCTACAATATTTTCTAGTGCAAGCAATGTGGTGTACATACTGTATTCTGACGTGTAGTCAAATTTTAAAGTATATAACTCCGAGTGTCGTTACGTGGCGCACAAAAATTTAACCTTCCTTCAAAAGCTGCACAGCTGATATTTTATGCGCACACAGCCTACAGAAAATTAGAGGGAACATTGCTTATAGGGCGCTTTATAGGGTGCCGTATGAGTTACCGCAAGGGCATAGCACTGTTTTTGATGGCAGCACTGTGCAGTTTAAGGAATGAAAAGCATAAGTAGGTGCGCTGACATACAAAGAGGAGCAGCAGTGGAGCACAATGGTTAAGACCCTGACCAATGATGCAGGAGTCATGGGTTCAATCCCCCACTGTGCCTAACAAAAAAGGCTGGCTGAGGCATTACCTGTTATAGTTAATATTGCTGTAGGGGGCATTTATTTTTATTTTAATTAGTTCTACCAGCAAACACACCCTCAAAGTATTGTAACATAAGGTGCTGCATAAGGCACCGCATAGGGTACCCCAGAGGGCACATTTCAAAGTGCACTGTCCGCCACGGCACCCTAAAATGTCCCCTACAGGGCACCCTATAGGTTGCGTCACTGGATAATGTATAGTGTACCATATATGGACGGTAACCATAAGGTTCCCTATAGGGCACCCTATAAAGCACCCTCAGAGGCACCTTATGGGTACAGTACGCTGAGGGTGGTTTTGCTGGCAGCAATAATGTACATTAAAAATAGATAATGCTTTGGGCAGCCCTATCAAATAACCCCACTGCAGGTTTGAACCCATAACCTCTGGCTCCACAAGCAGTGAAGTAACCATTGGGCTACAGCTCTATAGCTGCTAGGAAGCCCCTGGCTGGCTGCAGAGGGAGTGCATGTCACCACAAAGACAGTCTGCTGTGGTCACCAGGATAGGGTTAGCACACCCAAACCCATGATGCACTGCACATGCAAATCAGCTGTCCACAGATAAACATAAGATGGGGTATGCACCCCCACAGCACCTCGGCCTGGTAGGGGGAACTGACCATGTCCACCCCCACAGCACCTCGGCCTGATAGGGGGTACTGACCATGTGTTTTACTGGCACAGAGTAGCTACACACCGTCACATTGTGCGGGTACTGTGCTCACCCTGAGGGTGCGGTAAGGCGCCCAGCACCAGGTCCACAGCACCTTCCATGGCAGAAATAGGCCATAATGTAGGTACAAAGCAGTGTTAATGTGTGAGGTAGGTAGTTTCTGCAGAACCACCTTGGATATATCTGTTTGTCTCAGGCAGGTGTAGCCCCTATGGAAACCTAGGAGGATTATGTACCACCACCCTCCTCCTCCAGGGCTGAGGGTGGTAAACAGGGTCTTCCATCAACAGATCCACATTCTACTTCCCTGCAATGGTGGCAGTAGAGAGGACCATCAACACCAGTCCTGCTGGGGAACAGACACCCTACAGGGCAGTCAATGCAGCTCTGAACACATCCATAAAGCAATAGCAGACAAACATTAGGCCTGGAAATGTTCAGCTGCACCCCACCACTGTCTGATATTCCCCTGCAGCAAGCCCTCAGCCACTGCACAGCACTCCATCAAGACACATACCAGCTGCAAACACTCTGCTAGTTAGCCCATAGTGCATGTTCCTGGTGGAAATGCATGCACCCAGAACTGGGACAGCAGCACACACAACAAGCAGATAAGTCAGTGACTAGGCTCCAAAATAAAACCCATAAATATCACATGAGAGAAATACTGTATAGCACTATGGGGGTGCCTAGCCATGCTGTCGTCACTGCACAGTCAGGGTGAGAGTGATCTCCCAGCAGGACATACTGAGGTCACCCTGTCTGTGTAGGTGGAGGCCGGGCACTAAAATGTCCCAGTCAGTGCCCTATACCCTGTGCAGATGCACCCTGGCCAGGCCACCCTGTCTGGGCTATACCCATGGTACCTTGCTCCTCATTATGCACATTGGCAGGCCAATACTGGCAACAGTGCTGGCAGTGTGGACTGTGGAAGGTGTTTGCAGCCACCACACACTGTATAGACAGACACACACTCCGACACCTATGCCAGCATTGTGCTACTATAGAGGGGTTCAGCAGCCCTGCCCACCACACCAGTCCTGGGCAAAGTACAGGCATGGATATGGTACGCAATACTGTTGGGGGTCACTCCCCAGGGTGGTAAACACTGTTAGAGACCAGACCTGAAGCACACACCGCAGACATCAGAATGAATGTTATGATGGAGCTCAATCAGCAAACTGTGCTTAACGTAGGAATTTCTATCTGCCAGTACTCATAGCAAATGTTTGAGAGCTATGTACCATATACCCAGGTGTAGGGTGGCATTGCTAAGGTATGCAAGTGCTAGTATTGGGAGATGCACGTAGGGCCCAATGTCCTGCCTCTCCAGGAGGCATTGGCCAATGGGGCCTATGGGTGTGGGTGTGGGTGTGTCTGCCCCTGTTGGCTGCTGCTTTATGGCAGAGGTTCCCAACTCCAGTCCTGGTGTGCCAAACACTGTTCGGGTTTTCATGCTGTCCCTCATGAATATGCATGAGCTACATCTGCATACCATGGGGGTGGTGCATAGATATGCAGCACAGGCATCTTTATTAGAGGCAGCATGGAACCTGAATGGTGTGTGGCCCTCCAGGACTGCATTTGGGAGACTCTGCTCTAGGTAATGTGCCTGTTTATGGTGTCTGTGCTTGGTTGGGTAAAATATAGGTGTATTAACCATGCGTATGTTCTCAGCAATAAAGGTTTGTCCTTACTATCACGGTTTAGTTGTGGGAAAAACATGTGGACTGGATTGGCAGTAGCCCCAGCTGGGTTTTGAACCTGTGACCTTCTGGTCCTACAAGCACTGTCTGTGTCCATTGCACCACACTGTAGCCACAGAGATGGTGCAGTCCCTGGAGATAGGAAACCTGGCTGAACGAGTCAGAAACCCTGCTCTGCACAATTTTACTGTGGGCTCATTCACCTTGTATGGAGACAAAAGGGCAAATAAACCTCAAAAATGACCTCGAAAAATTGGGGAAAAAACATAACCAAGCTGGCCAATAGTGATATCAATGGGCAACATTAAAAAACACTCCCAGGAAAGCTCCAAAAAAAAGGATTTTTGGAAGGGTCTACGGAGCGTAAAATCATTTCTTTTTTTTGGAGCTTTCCTGGGAGTGTTTTTTTAATGTTGCCCATTGATATCACTATTGGCCAGCTTGGTTATGTTTTTTTCCCCTTTTTTCGAGGTCATTTTTTAGGTTTATTTGCCCTTTTGTACCGTGCACATGTATCACACTGCTCACGTTGGAGGTTTCCCCGGTTTTGCTGTACATTGCTGACGTAAATGGTTTCTCTTCCCTTTAAATCGGCTCTAACGCGAGGTTTTCACTCGCGGTATTTTTTGGCTTGAATTTCAGCCCCGCTCCTGTGCGGGGAGCCTCTCCCCTCCCACTCTCCACCCATTTACTCTGTCTCTCCGCCCCTGGGGAGCCTTCCTCCGCCCTCCGGGAGGCTTTCCACGCCTCTATTGCTCATTTGCACGACGCGCACATGAGCGGGCCCGTTAGTGCGGCGCGCATGTGTGCGGGGCACAAAAACGCATCATTAGCGTGTGCTAAGGTACCTTAGCGCACGCTCAAGTGTGCCCCGCACATTAGCGCGGTTTAGTAAACATACCCCATACTATTTCCAATATTTAAACCTCATGATATTAAATATTTTGAAATACAAGTCAACCCCATATTGGATTTATATCAACTTTGTTGGTAATTTATAGAGAAACATTTTTTCTCCGGGGGTAAAATATCCTTGGCTAAAAAATTATTATCCTGAATGCCATTTACGCTACAAGTCAAAGGTTTGCACCAAAATCAAAGAACTCAGAATGAGAGAAAGGAGGAGCACTGTTTCAACCTACAACGTCAAAAGGAAGAACATTCTAAATATCATTCAGGTTACAATTGTATTATGCCAATAACATCAATTACCAGATGGAAGAACACTGTCTTAATGTGATGCCAAAACGTTTTTTGAAAAACGTGTTTGATTGACAAATATATACATAAGTAAATATAAAAAAATATAAAAAGCTTTTTGGTGACTCTGAATTTATGTCCTTTAATAAAACCAACCGAGTTAGCAAAAATAAAATGTAAACTTTTACAGCGCAATTAAAAACTAACCATGTTGTTTATTTCTACTGGCATTACCATGTATGCGCAATGATGAAAAAACGGGGTCATTATACCTGGATGTTCAAACCAATAACAATAAACTTCTTACAAAATGACTTAGGTGTATGTTTACTAAGCAGTCTTAGGGGTATGTTTACTAAACCGTCTTAACGTGCGCCCGGTGATAGTGTGCAGGCTGCCATAAAAGGAGTGGGCGTTGCAGTCTTAAAGTAGCAAAACGGGATGATCGCGCAATAACGTGCGCTGCTGCACACATTATCGGGCGAAGCGCCGCTAAGCGTGTTAACGCGCGGTAATCTTAAGTAGGCGCCCAGACATGCAAACACAGAAACAGAGGTGTAGTACAATGGTTAATACACTGACTGATAATACAGGGGTCATGAGCTTGATCCCCCAGTGTGCCTAATGCATAAGTCTGGCTGAAGCATCAGCTTTGACATGTATGTATTGTTTCTTGAGGCATTGTATTTGTAGGTTAATTATTGTTACTAGCAAACACACCCTCACATGCCATAACCTAAGGTGCCGCATAAGGCACTCCATAGGGCACATTATAAAGTGCACTGTCCGCCTTGGCACCCTATTATGTCCCCTATAGGGCACCCTATAAGGCGCTCCATAGGACACCTTATAAGGCACCTTATATGGACTGTAACCATAAGGTGCCTCAGAAGGGGCTTTATAGGGTGCCCTATAAAGCGCCTTCTGAGGCACCTTATGGTTACAGTACTCTGAGGGTGTTTCTGCTGGCAGCACTAAAGTACATTAAAAATAGACAATGCTTTGTACAGCCCTATCAAGCAACCCCACTGTGGGTTTGAACCCATAATCTCTGGCTCCACAGGCAGTGAAACAGCCATTGGGCTACAGCTGTAGAAATGCTAACAAACCCCTGGCTGGCTGCAGAAGGACTGCACGGCACCACACAAACAGTTTGCTGTGATCACCAGGATAGGGTTAACCCACCCGTACCCATGATGCACTGAACATGCAAATCAGCAGTCTACGGATGAACACAAGATGGGGTATGCACCCACACAGCACCTCGGCCTGGTAGGGGGTACTGACCGTGTGTGTTACTGGCACAGAGTAGCTACACACCGTCACATTGTGCGGGTACTGTGCTCACCCTGAGTGTGCGGTGGGGCGCCCAGCACCAGGTCCACAGCACATTCCATGGCAGAAACAGGTGATGCTGCAGGTCCCCAGCAGTGCTAATGTATGAGCTAGGTAGTTTCTACAGAAACACCTTGGATATATCTGTCTGTCTCATTCAGGTGTAGCTCCCATGGACCCCTAGGAGGATTATGTACCACCACCCTTCTCCTCCACGGCTCAGGGTGGTAAACATAGTCTCCCATCAACAGTTGCACATTCTACCTCCCAGCGATGGTGGTAGTAGAAGGAACCATCAACCCCAGTCCTGCTGGGGAACAGACACCCTACATGGCAATCAATGCAGCTCGGTACACATCCATAACACAATAGCAGACAGACGTTAGGCCTGGAAATGCTAAGCTGCACCCCACCACTATCTGATATTCTCCTGCAGCAAGCCTTTAAGCCATTGCAACCTGCAAGGCACTCCATCAAGACACATACCAGCTGCAAACCTTGTCCTTAGTGCATGTTCCTGGTAGAAATGCATGCACCTAGAACTGGGATGTCAGCATACACAACAAGCATATAAGTCAGTGACTGGGCTCCAAAAGGAAACCCATAAATATCACATAAGAGAAATACCATATTGCACTATGGGGGTGCCTAGCCATGCTGTGGTCACTGCACAGTCAGGGTGAGAGTGTTCTCCCAGCAGGACATGCTGAGGCCACCCTGTCTGTGTAGGTGGTGACCGGGCACTAAAATGTCCCAGCCAGTGCCCTATGCCCTGTGCAAATGCATCCTGGCCAGGCCACCCTGTCCGGGCTATACCCATGGTACCTTGCTCCTCATTATGCACATTGGCAGGCCAATACTGGCAACAGTGCTGGCAGTGTGGGCTGTGGAGGGTGTTTGCAGCCACCACACACTGGATAGATAGACAGACACCCCCACACCTATGCCAGCATTGTGCTACTATAGAAGAGTTTAGCAGCCCTGGCCACCACACCAGTCCTGGGCACCGGCATGGATATGGTATGCAATACTGTTGGGGGTCACTCCCCAGGGTGGTAAACACTGTCAGAGATCAGACCTGAAGCACACTCCACAGACATCAGAAAGATTGTTATGATGGAGCTCAATGAGCAAACTGTGCTTAACGTAGGACTTGCTATCTGCCAGTAATCATAGGAAACGTTTGATAGCTGTGTACCGTATACCCAGGTGTAGGGTGGCATTGCTAAGGTATGAAAGTGCTAGTATTGGAGGCATTGGCTAATGGGGCCTGTGGGTGTGGGTGTGGGTGTGTCTGCCCCTGTTGGCTGCTGCTTTACGGCAGAGGTTCCCAACTCCAGTCCTGGTGTGCCAAACACTGTTCGGGTTTTCATGCTGTCCCTCATGAATATGCATGAGATACATCTGCATACCATGGGGGTGGTGCATAGATATGCAGCACAGGCATCTTTATTAGAGGAAGCATGGAACCTGAATGGTGTTTGGCCCTCCAGGACTGCATTTGGGAGACTCTGCTCTAGGTAATGCGCCTGTTTATGGTGTCTGTGCTCTGTAGGGTAAAATATAGGTGTATTAACCATGCGTATGTTCTCTGCAATAAAGGTTTGTCCTTACTATCACGGTTTAGTTGTGGGAAAAATTTGTGGACTGGATTGGCAGTAGCCCCATCCAGGCTTTGAACCTGTGACCTTATGTTCTTGTAAACACTGTCTGTGTGCACTGCACCACCTTGTTGCCACAGATATGTTGCATTCCCTGGGGAGTCCATGACTGTACATCCAACAGGGCCTGTTTGTTGCAGTGCATGGCACCAACCTGGACAGGGCTAGGCCATGGTCTGCTGTGGCCACCAGCTGCTGCCACCTCCACCACCTGTACCGCTCCATCCTTAGATTGGAGATAGCATAAACCCTGAAGGTTTTGTGACCCTCCAGGACTGCATTTCGGGGAATCTGTTCTAGGTAATGTGCATGTTTCTGGTGTCTGTGCTCTGTAGGGTAAAATAGAGGTGTTTGAGCCATGCTTATGTTCTATGCAATATAGATTTGTCTTTACTATCATGATATATTTGTGGGTAAAATATGGGGTCTGGATTGGTAGGAGCCCCAGCTGGGGCTTGAACTTGTGACCTTCTGTCTCCAAACACGCTGGTTGTGTGCACTGCACCACTGTGTTGCCACAGAGATTGTGCATTCCCTGATGATACCATGACTGTTTGTCCGGCAGGGCCTGTCTGTTGCAGTGCATTGCACCCACCTACACAGGGATAGGCCATGGTCTGCTCTGGGCAGCTGCCACTGCCCCCCTTCACCTCCAGTACCCCTGTGCCACCCTGCTGACATGCCCTTCTGCTGGTGGTGCTGGTGGTACGCAATCTCAGGCCATCCTGTGTGCAGGTAGGCAGCTGCCTATGGTGCGGGTTCTGGGGTAGGGTTGCCTGCAAATTTGTCCGCACGTCCCCCAATCACCGCCTGCCAATGTTCTGTGCCCTTGGAGGTACCTGCTGGGTACTATCCCCTGTGACACTGTGCTAAACACTCTCGTGCCCATGTTGGGCCCTCATCAGTTGCTGTCTGGCTGCTGTTCAGTTTCAGCATTCCTAGGTACCATCTAGGCATCTGCCTAATCCGCACTGTGCCCCAGCTGCACCACAGCATGTGCCGCCTGCAGCCCTCTGTATCCCTTTTCCCAGCATCTGTCCAATTGCCCATTCTGACCTGCCTGCCCTGCTGTTGTGGAAATGTGCATGCCATCGGTAACCTGTCCAATGGAGAGGTAAACCCTGATCAGTGCTATTTCACTGTGGGATCATTCACCTTGTATGGGGACGGAGCGTAGACCCTTCTAAAATTCATATTTATTTTTTGGGGCTTTCTTGGGAGTGTTTTTTGATGTTTCCCATTACTATCACTATTGCCCAGCTTGATTATAATTTTTTTAGATTTTGTTGGGGTCATTTTCAATGTTTATTTGCCCTTTTGTACCGTGCACATGTATCACACTTATCACTGTTTTGTAGGTTTCCCTGGTTTTGCTGTACATTGCTGACAGAAATGGTTTCTCTTCCCTTTAAATTGGCTCTACCGTGAGGTTTTCACTCGCGGTATTTTTTGGCTTGAATTTCAGCCCCGTTTGTGTGCGGGGAGCCTCTCCCCTCCAACTCTCCACCCATTGACCCCTTCTTTCCGCCCCTGGGGAGCCTTCCTCCGCCCTCCAGGAGCCTTTCCATGTCTCTATCGCACATCAGCGCGCCGCGCACATGAGCGGACACTTTAATGCGGTGCGCACGTGTGCTGGGCACAAATACGCATTATTAGCGTGCGCTAAGGTACCTTAGCACACGCTAATGTGCGCCGCACACTTGAGCGCAGTTTAGTAAACATACCCCTTACTCTCCTTAGTTCTTGAGGTGGTGAAAATCCCGTTCTAACTGCTTAGTGTGAGACAAGGTGGGGACTGGGCAGGTCAGGGGTGGAGAGTAGGTATGAACTGCATATTGCAGTTAGCATGGGGAAAATTTTAAAAACATTCACTGACTGTAACAGTTGAATATTGGCCTATGGTTCTTAAATGCCTTCTGTTACTTCAGTTATTCTTTAATAGATTGCTTTCATAAGATTTTAGTTCTAATTCACGCCCTTACCTCCATTTTAGCCTGCATTTTGAAGAAAATATATTTAGAGGGATCTTTACTAAGCTGTGCTAATTTTTTGCAGGGATTGTGTGTTGAGAGCAAAGATCAATGAATGGTATGTGAGTAGTCATGTGTTACCTGTTGGAGGGGTGCACAGCATGGCCCCAGTAGATATCACACTGATTCATACCCTAATACCCATCAGCAACATTTGCACTTAATTCAGATGCACTTATTGACTTTAAGAACAGCTACGCTGTGACATTGAAAAATGCGTGTTAGTATCTGCCACGCTAACCACAATGCGTAGCCAAAGCCCACTCTCTGCCCCAACCCCACTCTTTTCCCTCCCGTTGCTAAGATTTCGGATGTTTCTGCACTCTGACTAGTATTGTTATGAACAGTATAGTATCGTAGAGAGGCAGAATAGACATTGATTAATTAACTGTTATTATTACTTTAAATAATCAACCAATAAGCAAATACCTGAACATTCTAGTGAACACAAGACTAATGGCTTATTCAGAATGTCTGTTGGGTCTACATGTGCTTGACACATGCCAGAAGTAATTTTTCGAGTCTGACAATAAAATCCCCATAAAATGAGCAAGTGAAATTAAGGCATGCATGATTTTTCTGCAACCTATTAATGCGCAGGTAAAAAGCAGCACAGTCTTCGATCACAATGGTAGATCAGGCAGTAGAATTACTGAGCAGGGAATGTTTAGGTCATTATTATAAACCTTTGGGAGATGGCCACAAGCAGGTTGATAAATACTAGAATTGAGGTGGGGGAGTGTGGCAGTTTAATTTGTGTATATAGTTCAGTACTTGGGGAAAGCTAAGATTCTGTTTACTAATAACACCATAAATAAAATGATTAAAATGATAGAAGCCAACTCTTTAAGTTTTGATAGTGGAAAAAATCCTGCTTTGTTTTATAACATACTATCATCTGACAAATCTTGTTTGAACATTTGAGAATGTAATTTCTAGTCGTGAAGTGCCAGGTAGGGTGACTGACTCTTGTAGGAAATTGGCATCCTTTATATACACATCCTTGTCATTATCCTTTGTGTATTTTTATAACATGTCTGTCTGCTAGTTGACCTAGTAGCTCAGAAAGACCTCCCAAGTAATCGTATTGTCTCACAAATCTTCTACTGTGCTAAACAATGTTTGAAATGGATTTTTCCCCTTTAACCATTTTATTTTAACTTACTTATTTATGTACCACACTAGGAAGTACAACATGGGCAAAGTAAACCACAAAAGCAAAATAAACAACTTGAAAGTAGACATATATCACAATCTATACATTTAAAAACATTTCAGAGGCTTGTTTCTTAAACTGTAACTATGCAAAAGCGTGGGCTTACAGTTAACACAGGTGCTGCATTAAGGGGCATGTTTACTAAAGCGCTGCAGGTAGCACAGGACTAGCACATGCTTAGCACAGGTTTTTACAGTGGCAGGAGCAGAGCGGCAGGGGGCATCACCACGGTAGAGAAATAATGCCGTGCTAGGCACAACAGCCACACGTTAGTAGCAACAGTGTGTCAGGTGCACTACTTGTCCTCTGAGGCTATGTACTGACACCAGTGTGCCCCCCTCCCTCACAAAGAGGTGTATGTCACTGGGACCACAGCAGTGGAGGGTTGAGAGCACCTTGCAGATGCCTGCAGGATGTGAGAGGACACATTCAAGTAGTTGCAACATGCCATGAAACTAGAGGGGCAAACAGAATCTGTGCCATGCAATGTCTGAGATGCGAGCAAGAGTGATGCAATGGGTAGATGCAGCCCACCACATCCCAGCAGAGGGAACAGACAACAGAATATGGCCCTTAACCCCATCAACAGAGTACATTGCAGGTGGACAATGAAAAACAGAAGGATGACTAGGGAGTATGTACTCCCCGCTGCTCAGAGCAGAGATATGGGCAGGCCATGCAAATCAGTGAAACAAACCCCTATAGAGAGACAGTGCTGTGGCCACATCTGAGGAAATTAAGGCATAAATTCTGCATCTGCATGTGGAGGTGAGCCCTTCCTGGTGACTACGGGGTATGTTTACTAAACCGTCTTAATGTTACTGGCGCTAGTTGCAGTGTTACTGTGAGGAATGCCATATGAGGTAGTGGGCTTTCTGGTCTTAAGGTAGCAATTGCGGGTTATCGCGCGATAAAGTGCGCCTTGTCCGTTATCGCACGATAGAGGGAGCCTTTCACGTTACCGTGCGAAAGAGGGAGCCTTTCACGTTACCGCACGTCAACCTTAACTACGCGCGCTGACCTACAATCACAACAGCAGAGGTGTAGCAAACTGGTTAATGCGATGTCTGCTAAGATAGGGGTCATGAGTTCAATCCCCCAGTGGGCATAATGAATAAGAGTGGCCAAGGCAATACCTTTTGTTGCTTGAAACATTCCAACAATCTGTGCTGCTAGCTAAAAATACCCGCACCCCAGTACCATAACCTAATGCACCTTTTAGGGCACAACAGAAGGCACATCATAAACCACCACATCAGCCAAGGCAGGTCATAATGTGCCCCAGAGGGCGTGACGAAAGGTTGGCAACCTCCAAGGCACCATATTAGGCGCCCCATAAGCTGGCTGAATCTAAGGTGTGGCTAGAGATCACAGAGAGAGGAAGACAGGCATCTATATTTGGAAAAGCTTAGAGAAGCTAGCAAAGTAGTCAAGAAAGCAAAGATTCAAAAGGAGGAGGAAATAGCCAATGCAATAAAATGGGGGGATAAGACATTTTTCAGATATATTAGTGAGAAGAGGAAGTGCAAAAGTGGTATTGTCAGACTCAAGGGTGCAGGGGAGGAATATGTAGAAGCTGATAAACATAAAGCGGAATTGCTTAACAAATATTTTTGTTCTGTGTTCAAAGATGAAGAACCAGGAGCAGGACCTCAGAAAACACCCAGAAATAGGAACAGAAGTGAGGGACATCTTGAACAATTTTCAGAAGACTGTGTTCGTGAGAAACTATCTCAACTTAAGAAGACAAAGCGATGGGACCAGATGGGATACACCCTAGCATACTGAGGG
Source organism: Ichthyophis bannanicus (assembly GCA_033557465.1). Lineage (NCBI taxonomy): Eukaryota > Metazoa > Chordata > Amphibia > Gymnophiona > Ichthyophiidae > Ichthyophis > Ichthyophis bannanicus. The sequence continues at coordinate 1,037,723,649 of CM066033.1, read as the reverse complement.
AACTTGGGGACGTTCTAGCAGCTCCACTGACTGACCTTTTCAATGCCTCGTTGGAGTCTGGAGTGGTGCCAAAGGACTGGAGGGAGGCTCATGTAGTGCCTTTACACAAAAGCGGAAGTAAGGATGTGGTTGAAAACTACAGTCCGGTTAGTTTAACTTCAGTGGTGAGTAAATTATTGGAAACACTGCTGAAAGAGAAAATAATGAGGTTTCTGGAGTCCAGCGGATTACAGGATCTGAGGCAGCATGGATTCACCAGAGGCAGGTCTTGTAAGACAAATCTGATTGATTTCTTTGACTGGGTGACCAGGGAGTTGGACCAAGGGAGAGCCCTAGATGTGGTGTATTTAGATTTCAGTAAAGTCTTTGACACTGTTCCTCACAGGCGACTTATAAACAAACTGAGCACCCTAGGGATGGACCCTAAAGTTACTGCTTGGGTTAGAAATTGGTTGGGTGGGAGGCGACAAAGAGTACAAGTAAATGGAGCTCACTCTGAGGAGAAGGATGTTACCAGTGGTGTGCCCCAGGGATCTGTCCTTGGTCCGATTCTTTTTAACATCTTTGTTAGTGATATAGCGGAAGGGCTGTCAGGTAAGTTTTGCCTCCTTGCGGATGATACCAAAATTTGCAATAGAGTAGACACCCAGGAAGGTTTAGATAACATAAGGAGGGATCTAGCTAAGCTTGAAGAATGGTCTAGAATTTGGCAGCTTGGATTTAATGTTAAAAAATGTAAGGTCATGCATTTGGGCTGCAGCAATCCAAGGGAACAATATAGTATAGGGGGTGAAGTACTTTTGTCCACTAAAGAAGAGCGGGACCTAGGCGTGGTTGTGTCTGATGATCTTAAAGTAGCTAAATAGGTAGAAAAGGCGACGGCAAAAGTTGAAAGGATGCTTGGGTGCATACGGAGAGGAATAGATAGCAGAAAAAAGGAGGTGATAATGCCTCTATAAGTCTTTGGTGCAACCTCATTTGGAGTATAGTGTGCAATTCTGGAGACCGCACCTTCAAAAGGATATGAACAGGATGGAGTCGGTGCAGAGGGTGGCTACTAAAATGATTAGTGGTCTTCATTATAAAGCATATGAGGACAGACTGAAGGATCTTAATATGTACACCTTAGAGGAAAGGCAGGATAGAGGTGATATGATTGAGATATTTAAATACCTCCATGGCATAAATGTTCAGGGAGAGAGCCTCTTTCAATTGAAAGCAAGTTCTGCTACGAGGGGACATGGGATGAGGGTGAAGGGAGATTGATTCAGGAGTGATATGCGGAAATATTTCTTTACGGAAAGAGTAGTGGATCCGTGGAATAGTCTCCCAGTGGAGGTGGTAGAGATGAGGACTGTAACTGAATTAAAAAAAGCATGGGACAAACACAGAGGATCTCTAAAGGTAAAAAGGGGACTGTTTTAGTTGTTGATATGGAAGGACAGACTAGACAGGCCATGTGGTCTTTTTCTGTCATCATATTTCTATGTTTCTATGTTTCTAAAGATGCCCCAAGGATGTATAGGTGACTCAAGAAATATTGTCCAAGGGCAGTAAGGTCAGCCAAGTTGAAAAGCAAGAAAGATGTGGGCCAAACACAGATGTAACCCTAACACTGCACAGAGCACTAAGGAAAGACAATGCACAAGTGATGGAAGGAAGTAGATCAGAGCTGATGGACCAGACAAATATACGTCCAGCCCATGTGGCAGCTGGAAAAATGGACAAACATATCGGGGGCAGTTGTAGCGATGCACAGGGTGATGGTAATGTACCATGCAACAATGACAGTGTGTGGCAGAGGATGGGAAAACGTGTCCAGCAGAGGAGGTAGAGGTGACAGGATAGGTGAAATGACAGAAGGACAGAGGAGTATCAGTGCCATGCAGAGCACACACAGGAGAGGCAACCAGGAAGAGCTGCAATGCAGAAACATGTACCAGTGCAGGACATGGGGTAGCAGCCTGCACATCAAGGCAGGGCGGCACACAGCTGGCAGACACACATAGATGGACCGAAGGATGGTTGGCAACTGTGATAAGGGTACAATGTGCCAACAGCACAGATCTGCACAGATATGACTGTTACAGGAATGAAAAGTAGCTGTGCAGGACAGGCATACAAACGAAAGAGAACAGAGAGGAATCAAACCTATGACCATTAGCACAAATGTCAATGCACAAACCAGTAGGCTACACCACTGATGTGAGGTCACTAGCAAATGCTGCATACAAGAATACTGCAGGGCATCACACACGAAGCCTGCTGTCTGACAGGATAGGCAAACCTCCAACAGTAACCATGATGGAATGCACATGCAGATCTGGTGTGTACAGCTCAGATCACAGTCTGTAATTAGGACCAGAGCCACATATAACTGCATGCACACACACAATGAAATGTTATGCAGTGGATACAGCATGCAAAAGAGGAAAGAACCTAAACCCAAAGGGTGGCAGGGGATGCTCTGTGGAGCAGGGCAAAATATGGAACAGAACAGGAGCATGTGAGAATTGAACCTACAAACAGGTGTGGCACAAACCAACTGAACCACAGCAATGCCAATCCCCCAAGTGGACTGCCTATGTGAGTATTACAAATAAAGAGACTCGTATGTAACAGCTAATATGTGATGGCTAGGCAGCACAGAGGGCACACTGGTGTACAGTGAAGAGATGTAAGGGTGTGTGGATAGGTGATGAACATGCAGGCAGCCCATGGTCAGGTTAGCACAACACAATAAAATAATAAAACCCCATGTGGGAATCAAACCTGCAACCGATGGTGTTCCAACACATGTCTGTAAGCACTATCCCCAACAAGCACAATACAAAGATATTACCTCAAAGGGAATGTGTGTATGGGAACCCATAACACCCAGTGATGTGGCAAATGGCTGGCAGATAGACAGATGACACCATACAAGGATGTGAGCACAGGTGGGCCATTTGCATGACCAGGAAATCACTAAATATGTGTGTCAGTGTGGTCAAGCAGCAGCAGAGACAAATGTATGTCAAATACATATTTTTATTTTGGTTAATCATCAGAGATAGCCTAGATACCGCCTTTTATAATATCAAGGTGATTGGATAACAGGGGAAAAATCGAAAACACATTTTGCAGGGCAGCAACCAACATGTTACAGAAACGTCACTAGCCCATCAACAGATGATGGGTAGGAGAGATAATGTGCATCAGGTGCATGGTGTGCAGTATGCATTAGCCCCCCACCCCCCACATGCTGCTGCACATCCCAAATGCATTAGTTACATATGTGTGCATGTAGACAGTAGGCGATGCATGATGAGGGCCCAACACACATAATTCATGATCTGTTCATAAAAATATATCTGTCTGCCAACACAGGAGGCACAAAAATTAGACAGCATATATTGTTAAAAGTAAGAAAGTGTAAACACAGATATCAAAATATACGTTACAGCTGTCACATAAAGCCTGATATAGGAATCAAAGCAGCACAAATATAACCCAAAACAATCGTCAAATGCCAAATGAGGATATACTAACAGGTAGCAGATACACATGAACACAGAGAATTCAAATGAAACAAACTGCAGAAACATGCAGAGATAACACTGTGCAGAAGGTCCCCTGCACTGGTTGGTGTGGATACAGTGTCTGTACACATATATCATGGTACATGGAAAGCACAAATGAAGGAAGAAAATGGACACCCACACTGCCACACTCCAAATATAACGAGGCAATGTGAGTGCCGGAACCTCAGGGGATAAATAGGACTCTCCAGACATGCAATGCTAGGTTTGTAAATCAATGTAGAGCGTCACATCAGTACAGTAAACAAACACAATAACCTGTATATAGAGATGGAAAGAAAGGTCAAACAGGTTACAGTAACCCACACAGAAGCCATATTGCCACATGCTGTGTTGAACCAACATAGTCAGTCACATGCACGTGCACCGTGTACATTGAAACATGATACAGTGATGCCACACATGCACTGTAACACCCTTGGTGAGTGCAAACATCAATCCAAGATGTTGGTGTGCAGTAAAGTGGTGTGGTGGCAAATACTGTGTCATGTCCAAGTGGAGGGTAGGCAGACATGGACAAGAGGACCTCTCCAATGTTCCCCCTGTGCCACACACATGGCTGTATGCTCGGGTTGAACTAAACAGATGAGCGTATCCTGCATTCCAGGTCACACACATGAGCAAAACAAAACAACACAATGTCAGAAGGATGTACAACATACAGCGACAATGTCAGTCCCTGCTACACACGTAGGGACCAGTACACAGTGTCCACAGTGCAAAGGGTGTCTGCAACCCAACAAGTCCTGTTAAGACTGTCTTTGAAACCCTGGGTAGGCATAGTCAAGTGTGACATCTCAATATGCCACAGTACTGGATGGTCATGTGTATCTCCTGCGATGAATACGACACCCAGCCAGAGCACGGCAGCAATGTTGTGTTGGACAGGCCTGTCATGCTCAAAGTAGCAGTCCAACAATAATGTCCATCCTAGGCATGTGTCCCACTCGCAGAGGTCAAACATCCTAGGCACCATTTCCCAGGGATAGTTCCATGGTGTTGTTGTGTCCTCCAAGAGGTGGGTGATGGTGACGCTGGATGCACTGTAGTAGATGTGCTGTGTGTGTCCTCTGCCCTGTGTCAGAAGAGGATAAACAATGTATTGGTATGCTGCATGCAACATCAGCCCAAATTGCAAAGAGTCAAACATTAATATGTACCTAATGAAACGTCACACAGGCAAACATAACATGATAACAACATAGAACACAGTGCATGTTGTGGACATTTGGAATTGGAACCGCAGACGAGGATGTCACATGGATATGGTCATGTCCATGCACATGTTACACAGGTGTTTCACAGCTCCACCCCATGTGCATCAGCGTTGGTGTACAGAGACTCAACATGAAAGATCCATGAAACAAACAGTAAATGATTAACATGTAAAGGCTGATGTCATTCCCAAAAGACCAAAGGTGCATCCTACCGTGTGTTTGCAGCAAGTGTCTGTTCGTGATCCCCTGAGGCTCTCATAGGCCACAACATGTCACAGTGAAGGGAGAAGATGCCATTGAAATGTGTAGAATCACCATGTCCAGCCACTGTTGATGCATGTCCACATTATGGCGATATCTGTGATACATAAATGCTGTTGTGCAGTGGCCTGTCAGCACACAAGAGATAGGTCAGCTCACAACACACAACACATGGCCACAATGTTCACAAGGTAAACAGCAGTAAGGTGCAGCACAGTCACCACCGCTCCCCAGGTGTACAGACCCCTCACACCACATGATAATGCAAAATGCCTGTATGCTGTATCATCACACAGCCAACCCAAAAACACACACCCACACAGTATGATAAGGTAAGCGTGCCAGCAGTAACATATGGCCTGTATGTGCACAATTGGAGATTAGTGGAGATAAAGGCTTTTCAAATGCAATGATACACTGCTGTTGGCTGATGCTACAATGTCAGGGAAGGGTGTACGTACAGCCCACCACCCGAACACCTAGGACCTGCAAACACACGCAGCTCTGTTGGACGTGTCCCAGATACAGTGTTGGAGAAGAAGAACTGGCCAGGAACACATGTGGATATGTGTGCCAACAGCAACATATGGGGTATGGGGGTGCAGGGCAAAGAGGTGAACAACAACATATGTACAATATGACAGATCACTGCAGACATGTGCTCCCACTAATTGTCGTCACAGACAAATTAGCTGTAGGTCCATCTACCCCAGACTACTGCATGTTTGATGATGTACAGTCAGCTGCCACTGCACCACAACACCAGGAGGGTCACCATGTGTGTCCTGTGGATTGAGGAACACAAGAGAAACATACATATCTCATGTTGGAGCTGTGCAACACACACTGCACCTTCACATCCTCAGCTCGCAGACCTCCCAAGATCCTTTACAGACTGACTGTTACCCATCACACTGTACAGGCTCGCTTCATGCTAAAGTTATCACTGAAGTGTGTGTGGCAAAATACAAGGGCCCGTACTCTGTCTGTCCCCTTCCTCACCTCTCTGCTGCCTTCAACACTGTTGAACAGAACCGTCTCCTCACTATCGTGTCCCTGCTCGACTCTAAGGCCGCAGTACTATCCTGCACCCCCCATATCGCTCCCACTGCCCCTTCAGTGTGTGTTCTGGTGTCTCAATGTCCTCTGCTACCCTGCTGTCAGTTCCTGCACCACAGGGAAATATCCAGGGGCTTCTCCCTTATCCTCTGTCGATATCCATTTCCTTGGTGTGGCTATCTCATCCCTTGACTTACATTACCAGCTGTGTGCTGATGAGTTGTAAATATATCTCTACACACCTGAGCTATGTCTGCCAAAACACACCCCAATTTCTGCTTGCCACCTGACATTGATGCATGTCATCCCACTGTGTGAAATTGACAATGGCAAAGCATGGATATCCCATATGTACACCTAAACCCTCCCCTGTTGATCCCATCATGCACTTAGTACTGAGTCCTTGTTAGGGAGGAGTGTTGACCCTCTTATGTGACGAGAGAGAGAGACACACACACACATCATGGCCTGATACACAGATCAGCTGCTGCAACACAGAGATCTCACAGATATGGGCTACATCTGGCAGTAGTTCTCTATAATAACAACTGTCAGTGTAGCTGGGTTTAAAAAAGGTTTGGACAAGTTCCTGGAGGAAAAGTCCATAAATCATTATTAAAGAGGATCAGGAAAATCCACTATTTACTCCAGGATAAGCATTTTGGTATATGTGTACCGTTTTGGGAACCTGACAGGTACTTGTGACCTGGATACTGGGCTTGATGGACCTTGGTCAGACACAGTATGGCATTTCTTGTTTTCTTATATTATGTTCTTATCTCTCTCATTCAGATATAGTCTCTATAACAGGCTGTGATGGATTGTTTGGGAAACACCCCATTCCCCACAGGGAAACTCCCCAGCCAAGCCTAGCACAAGTGAGGTATTGCACTGTAAACCCCTGTCCGTTTAAGAAGAAAGGCTGGAGAATGCCTGGAAGGGTGTGGCCAGGCTCCAGTCTTTATCCCAGGAAGTAAGGAACTGAGAGAGAGAGAGAGGAAGAGGAAGAGGAAGGAAGGAGACCCTGGATTCTCTGGAATATGCAGTGACCAGTTACATTTGAAAGAGAGACTTTTGAATAGGTAGGAACTGTGGTTTAAGCTTGCTGCCGTGCCTTCAGCCTTGCTGTGAGACTTCTACCTACTGTAGATGGAGAATTCTTGAGCCATAGAGAGCTGCTGTTTATTTATGAATATGCTGCCTTGCTGCTAAAGACTGAAAGAGTACTGCTGAGTTGTGCCCCTGAGTGAAGGAACTTTGGGGGAAGAAGCAGCTTCTTCTCACCTTAGAACTGTCTGTGCTGGAACAGCTTTCTCTCACCCAGCAGAACAGGAAAGCCTGGAGCAAGTTTGCTTGTGTGTTTATACTGAAAATAAAGTGTATTTTCTTTAAACCTCCTACTTGCTGTATAATCTGGTATCATTGCTTGGCTGCAGTATATCACACAGGCATATAGGCCATCCACCCACAATCAACTGGTGTTTCTGGGGTACCACCGTAAACTACCCATGCCCCTAAATGCGTAGAATAGAAACTATATTACAACCCACATACCATGGAGCAGGGCATCCAGTCAATCAGTCTACAGTCCAGCATGGCAGCTTTTAGAAACACGAGGACCCTCAAGCCCTGTGGAGCTCACACATGTTCCCCAATTAAGAGAAACACCTCATCCCCTATACATCATGTCAGGTGGGAAGAACATTGACTAGGGCGCTCCAATGGATCTAGGTCTCTTTCAGTGTGGTAAAGGTAAGAATGTGCTCCGAGCCAGTAGGTCTAAGACATGCCATCTATGATCAGGGTGCATGGTCATATTCCCCCAAGAAACAGAGCCTTTGGCATCAGCATGGCCCCCAGGTGCATATATGCACCAATACCTGGCACCTCATACAGGGGAGGTGGTGTTCAGAATGCACATTTCTGTGTCAGACTAACATTTTTCAGTAGTTGCAACACCACATCTGCATGTCCCACATCCAACTGTATTCAACCGTCTTCAACTCTGACTGAATGGCCCACTGGTGGATTCACGGAGCACATATACTGTCTCCCAATCCCTCCCATCTCATCAAAGCAGCTGCCCTCTCATATCTTGCCAATGCTTATGCAGACCTGTACATCATAATCCGTAGACTGCCATTGCTTTGCAGATGTATGAGTGCACACTCTTCCAGTGGGTACAGTTGTCTGCTGATGGTTCTGGGTTTTTTGGCTGCCAGGATCATTTGTTTTGCTGCCCTGGTTGCTGCATATTGATAGCCCCCCCCTCCCCATGATATGCTAGGTGACTGCCTGATTTGCCTTTAGGAAGTACCAGCCATGGGTGTCTTGCCTGTTTTCTATGTTGAATCACGTCTGTATCATGCATTCAGACTGCGCTGGCATGGCAGGTGCAACTACTGTACCACCTGGGTAGAGGCTGGCATTATTGGCACCTATGCTAGCGACATCTTTCTTGGTCTGCAGTGCCACTGCCACTAACATGTCTGCACTAGCTGTGCATGGCTGTTCCCACCTACTCTGCACTGCAATTCCACCCTAACCCCTAACATGCTACTCGGGTAACGTTGCATTTTTAGTGTGGCAGTTTTGTTGTTGCATGCCCCCTGCTACTGCGCGGCAGGGACATGGGCTATTTACCACATACCTCTGGTTACTGTGCTTTAGTAAGCATTCCCTAAAAGTTAACAAAGCAGGTTAGCAGTCACAGTATTATGTAATACGATTGACCATTAGTGTGTGGCAACAGTAAATCCACATCTCAGTCTAGTAAATGCACCCTGCAGGCAGTAGTTTTATAAGGAAATGCTTAAAGTTATTGCATTTATGTTTGTAAATCATGTATTTTCAATGAAGTATGCACATAAATAGACCTTAACACAGATACTTCAGCACGTTGCTATTCTGTAAGTATGCATGTCGGGTCAATGGCACATACTTTACTATGGGCCTTCACACAGGGGGAATACACAAGATTGTGCTAAATTATCAAATATTATAATTTATGTACATTCGTGAGAAATCTTGGTATGGGTATTGATCATGCCTAAATTTGAATGCATTTCTGACCACTTATGTCTGTATTTTATAAAGTAATTTTTGCACATACTTTACTTTGAGACATGTTTACTAAACTGCATCAGCTTACTACATGTTAAGCCCTAAATATTAGCACAGAAGGTAGTGTAGACCCATGCGAACTATTAGAGACATGTGTCTCATTGCACTAACTGGAAAACACACCTAACGTAGATGTGCTTGCCATCATCTATTGAGGAGGCAGTAATTGTATCCATGCTAACAACTACAGTCGCTGTTAGTGCATGCCAATGATGCCCATGCTAAACATGCTCTGCTCCTAAACTGTCCCTCTACTGCCCCATCCTATGCTAATCAGTTAGCAAGAGACTTTTCCTATGCTACCATGCACGAGCAGTTAGTGCAAGATGATTACTGCAAACCCTGCACCAACCATTAGTGCACTTTAGTAAATATGCCTCTTTATAGAGTAAGTGTAATATGCACACAGAAAAAAGTGTATTAACCATGGAGGAATTTAAAAAATTACCTTCCATATGTTTACAAAGTGTTGCTATACCAAAGTCAGAAAAGTCTACAAAAAGCAGAGGTAAACCCACCACAGGGTGTGTCACCACAGGGTATGTCACAAAACCACTATCAAAAGATGAAAATAATTTATTATACAGAAATAATAAACCATACACCCAGCAAAAATACTTATGAAAAGCTCAACATGTTTCCGACCAATGCCTGCATTAGGGGCAGTCTTTCGTCATGCATGTAATAATAAACATGTATGATATGATGAAAAGATCTTCTCCAGTACCTAGTAGTTACAATCTATAGACAAAACATATACATAAAAAATACATTACATCACAAAAACAGTACAAAACTAAATCATAAACAATCATAAAAACAGTCATAAAAAATCAATCATAAAAATGTAACCGTAAAGAACAAACCTCACTAGGAGATGCCTCCTCACACTGCTGGAAGAGCTTTCTTAACCACACTAGCCACCAATAATCCAGAAGAGCAGAAGATATATTTTTAAATAAGAAAAATCTTTCCCTTTGGCATACCCAACCGGCCAGAAAAAACTTAAAACTCACTGGAGGGTATCCAACCACCAACAAATGTGTTCAGAAACTGGGCAGATAAAACCACTTAACCACATCTACTTAAAAGACTGTGGATCACCCCCCCCCCCCTCAAGCTGAAGCCTTCCCCGCAGATATTTGAAGTCATGGTCATGTGGCTAAGGTCCAGGTTAGCTCTCTCAAGATGACATGCTCAGGTAAGTTTTCCCCATAAATAAATAAATAAATAATAATAATAATAAATGAAAATGATTGAAAAAATAAAATATTACTGTTTAAATGAATATTGTAACACGCATAACATTTTTTCTTTCTTTTACAGTTTAACACCAAACAACCAGACTTTACATTCAGAACAAAAATTCAGATACGTATTAACTATATTTGCTCACAAATATTCAGTATTTCTGAAATTTCATGCTATCCAATATGAAGAATTGATACTTTGTGTGTTTGTATTTTGTAACAGCTATATTTGCTCAACATTTTATTTTATTTATATTCTCTTATATACTGTGCTATTCTGCATCAGTGCAGTTTACATTGAACAAACTGAAATTACATTGAACAGGGCATTATAACTTGGAGATAACTATTTTACAGGGAACATGGGCTATGGAGGGTTAAGTGGCTTGCCCAAGACCACAAGGAACACCTGTGGGACTAGAAACCCCAGTCCTTCACAGCCCAAGGTTGCTGTCCTCTAGTGGGATTTGAACCTCTGACCTTCTGGCCTGAAGTACCTTGCCCCAACCACTAGGCCACTCCTCCACTCCAAAAGAAAAGAAAAAGTAAAGAAAATTCAACCATTGGCTGGAGACAGAAGAATACTGGAGGTGCCCTCTAGTGGCCCACGTTGACAAGAGGCATGTTCTTCCTTCTGGACCAGTTAGATATAAAACTTAACCTAATTTCTAGAGTTCTTTCTATATGACTCAAATATGGTCTGTATATGCAGCCAACATAGTCCACACCACTGGCACCAGGGCAGCAAACGTCGGTGCACTGTTGCTCCTTCTAACGCTGGCTCAGCTGTCTCTTCTTCTGTCTCTTCTGATCAGCAAAAATGTTCCATATAATACCACCTATTATCCTTTTAAAAAATAAAAGGGAGCAAAACCCTATCTAACTGGGCAAAAGCTATTATCTCTTTTTATTTTATGTTCCCATGTACCTTTGGGATAATTGCAGCTTTCTCAGTATAAATGCCCAAGGTTTCCTTGTACTTTCCTAACTTAGGGAAAAAATAAAATAATTCAAATGTCTCTTGCTTTAGAGACTTGAATTTAGCTGTTTTTCTACTTATCTTATACTCTGATCTCATATACAAGACTCATGCATATGTTCATGCATGCTCTCATGCACACATTCATGTACTCATGCAGTCTCTTAACTCACTTCTTGACCAACAGCAGTTCACTGTATTCCTATGCAAAGGAATTACATTTTGGCCTTGTTAATTAAGCTCTCGTCACTCCCCTTCAGGATAGGGCTTCAGGAAGCTAGAATCCTGAATTTGCACTTGGTCAGGTTTATCACACCTGTTGCTTTCCAAAATGGGATTGTTAGTCAGTCCAGGCTTTTGATATTCATATATGGCTTTAATACAGCTTTGATCTCATATACACAATTAATTTCTCTCCTCAACTTCTTTTATTCCCATTCAAGGTGACTAATATTTCCACAGATCACCTTAATTACTCAATCACTCTACTCTCATACCATGCTCGTACACAAAACAGCCCTATTTCTACCTTTTTGACTGTGATTTTAGGATTATTTGAGGCCTAGCGTCCCATCCTATCTAACATAGGTGTGGTATCTTCAACTCCCTGGTGTTCTCTGACTACATTAACTTCAGGTGATATACTAGACTCTAGAATGTATCCAAGGTGTTACCTAGGTGTCTCTATGGTATGGACAATCAGGCGTCAAATGTATAGCTTCACCTGAGTTTGAGATTCAGGGGTATGTTTACTAAACTGTGATAACGTTACAGACCACGCGTTAGGTAACGTTAACGCTCATTAGGTAACGTTAATGCACGGTATGTAACGTTAATGCGCATTAACATTACCTAATGATCGTTAACGTTCCTGGCCGCGGTAAACACCGCAGAGGGTGGAGAGAGGGTGGAGAGAAGGGGTCAAAGGGCGGGAAGTGGGTAGGGAGAGGCTCCCTGCACACTAACGCGCTGAACTGAAGGGCTGAATCCTACCGTGAATGAAAACTTGCCATTAGATGCACATTTGCAGGAGAGAGAAACCATTTAAGTGTCAGCAATGTACAGCATAGGCAGGGAGCCCAAGGAACGTGATAGTAGTGCTACATTTTCAGCAACAGCATAGTGCCCAAGTGTGAAAGGCCACTATGGCGATGGTGCAAATGGGGCAGAAGGAGCTGCAGACGGGACATGTAGTGGGGGCGGCTGGGGCACAGGGTGGACTAGGCGGGTGCCTAGGTTGCACATAGGAACATAGAAACCAGAAATCAGCATGACAGCAGCTGACAAAGGCCAAACACAATCCACCTACATCTACCTGTTCCACCCGAGCTGTCCCTTCCGAGCTGTCCCTTCCACAAACAGTTGCCAGGGCACTGACCTAACATCCCCCCAGCCAGCCTCCCCCCAGCGGAAGGGACATACTATTGTTAGGCGGTGATGGGGGGGATATGATGATGCTCATGTATGCCCCCTGCCCCAGATCCCGCTTCCTAGGCGACCATCTACCCACACAGTGGATGGCCTGGGACTGCGCACTACCAGCACCGACAGCATATGGTCATGTCAACATGGCAGGGAGGTGTGTGCCCGTGTTGGAGGGGGCAGTGGCACCTGCCTGCAGTGGACCTAGGCCATGCCCTGTACCAGTACGTGGTGTGCAGTGCAACATAAAAGGTCTGGCTGAGGAAAAGTACAGGTAGCCCCAGGGACTACCATGCATTTGTGGCAGCAGTGTAGTGCAGTACACACAGCCAGTATGTCCAGAAGCAGAGGGTCACAGGTTCAAGTCTCAGCTGTGGTTCCTGCAGAGCATGACCCTATATTTTACCCTACAATGCAGATACAACAGCAACATGTGCAAAGCCTAAATCAGCGGCAAACAGGGGTACGAGCACCCACTCACACAGGCTCCACAATCCAAAGCTGCATGGAGAGTCAGGCTGTTGGCCCCAGCATTGAGCTTCAGTTATCACCAGAGCACTACTACTACCTCCTGCAGAGTTTAGCAATGTCGGCACTGTGATCAGGACCAGTGTGGCAGGCAGGGTTGCCAACCACCCCTATCTTTGTACAATGCTGCAATAGGAGTGTGTGTGTGTGTGTATGTCTATCCATTGTTCTGTGGCTGCCCACCCCTCTCTGTGCCCAAAATGTCCCATTGTCACCAGCGTTAGCCTGAATATGTGCAGAATGAGGAACAAGGTATTGTGGGTATGGCCCGGACAGGGCAGATTGGCCAGGATGCATCTTCACAGGGTGTGGGGCAATGGCTGGGACATTGTAGTGCCCAACCACCACCTGCATGGACAGGGTGGCCACAGCATGTCATGCTGGGAGGGCACTCACTCTAACCGAGCGGTGACCATGGCATGTCTAGGTTCCCACATAGCGCTCTACACTATCTGTCTCCAGTGATACTTTTGTGTTCCCAGTGTTGGTGCCCCAATCGCTGAGATGGCTACTTGGCGCATGTAGTTCCTCTGTGAGCATGCACTATGGACTGGCTAGTGGACTGTCTGCAGTTAGACTGTGCATGGTTGGAACATCTATAAGGTGCAGTCTGACTGTACTGTTTGCTGGTGACTGGCAGACAGTGGTGTGAGGCAGTTGGGGGTTTTCCAGACCTAACCCCAAGATTGCTGCTAGTCTGTAACTGCCCCAATCACAGGTATGGCTCTGGCCCACCAACCCTGGAAAGCTGTCTTATACCAGCAGGATGGAGGTTGCTTCACCAGGGCTGGGGCACCGGCCCCTTACCTACAAAAAGCCCTTTGGAGTATGCAGTGTTTACCACTGTGACCTATAAAGGCACTGCTACACAAACCTCATGCAAGTCTAGAAACCCCTCTGCCCTAAAAACAGGTGCCCATATCAGCCAGACCCTAACAAAGGGTACACACTAATTTGGGGCCACATGTGACTGCAGGATACAGATGGACACTGAATTACCTTCAGCTGCACTGCAAGGAACACCTGTCACACACTGGTAGTGATAGGGATATACAGCAGGACCTATCTCTAGCACCACATGTACTGCGGACCTTGTGCTGGTCACCCATCCTATCCCTCAGGGTGATCACAGAACCTGCACAATGGCATGGTCTGTAGCTACACTGTGCCAGTATCACATACTGTCAGTTCGTCTTTCCAAGCTGAGGTACCGGAGAGGTGCAGACCCCATTTGGTGATCAGCTGTAGACAGCTATTCAGCATGTGCATTGCAACATGGGTACTGGTGGGGTTACCCAATCCTAGCACTCAGAGCAGACAGTTTGTGTGGTGACCTGCAGTCCTTCGGTACCCAGCCATTGCTGTGACATACACTGTGGAGGTATAGCCTACTGGTTAATACAATGCCATTCTCGGCAGTGTTTATGGGTTCAATTCCTCATTGTTACCTCCTCTCATGCCTGTCTTACTCAAATAGTGTGCATGCCTGTAACAGTCATATTTTTGCAGATCAGTGCTGACAGCCCATAATACCCTCGCCACAATTGCCAACATTCCCTTAGTCTGTCTATCTGCGTCTGTCTGCCTGTGCAGGCTGCCACCCCATGTCCTGCACTGCTACCCTTTCCTGCATTGCGCCTCATCGTGCTTGCCTCACCTGTGCCTGATCTGCATGGCACCACCACTCCTCTGTCCACCCATCATTGTAACTATTCTGCCACCTCCGCCTCCACTGGGGGACACATAGGGGGATGTTTACTAAAGTGCGTTAAACGTGACTAACGCGCGTTATATGACGTTAACGACCGTAAGTGCCGTATAACGCGCGTACCGACATGCTAACGACCGTTAACATCATACTACGCGCGTTAACCGTAGTTAACGATCGTAAAGCTCCGCGGCGTGTTAAAACAGCGCAGAAGGTGGAGAGTGGGCGGAGAGAAGGGGTCAATGGGTGGAGAGTGGGCGGGGAGAGGCTCCCCTCATACTAACGCGCTGAATTTCAGAGCTCAATTCCAACGCGAATGAAAACCTGTCGTTAAAGGCATTTAAAGGGAAGAGAAACCATTTCCGTCAGCAATGTACAGAAAAACCGGGGAAACCCACAAAACGTGAGCAGTGTGATACATGTGCACAGAACAAAATTTCACATAAAACGTTAAAAATGACCACAAGAAACATTTTAAAAAGCATAATTCAGCTGGGCAACAGTGATAGCAATGGACAACAAGAAACAAAATGTCCTGGAAAGCACCAAAATAAAAAGAAATGATGTGTGGAAGGGTCTACGCTCCGCAGACCCTTTCAAAGAGCATTACATTGTAATGGAGCTGTCCTGGGCGTGTGGTGTAACGTTTCCCAATGATATCATTGTTGCCCAGCTTGGTTATGGGTGTGTGCCCCTTTTCTGAGGTCTTTTCTGAGGTTTATGGGCACCTTTGTCTGCACACAAGGTAAATGAGGCCACAGTAAACCTGTTGCAGAGCAGGGTTTCTGACTCGTCAGGCCGGTTTAACTAACTCCAGGGACTGCACTGTCTCTGTGGCCACAGTGTGGTGCAACAGACACAGCCAGTGCCTGTAAGACCAGAGGGTCACAGGTTTAAATCCCAGCTGGGGCTCCTGCCAACCCAGTCCCCATAGTTTTACCCACCACTAAACAGTGATAGTAAAGACACTCCTTTATTGCAGAGAACATACGCATGGCCTATATTTTACCACACCAAACACAGACACCAGAAACAGGCACATTACCTAAAGCAGAGTCCCGCAAATGCAGTCCTGGAGGGCCCCACACCATTCCGGCTTCATGCTGCCTCTAATAAAGATGCCTGTGCTGCATAGCTATGCACCACCCCCATGGTATGCAGATGTAGCTCATGCATATTTATGAGGGACAGCATGAAAACCCGAACAGTGTTTGGAACACCAGGACTGGAGTTGGGGAACTCTGCCGTAAAGCAGCAGCCAACAGGGCCACACACCCACCCACAGGCCCCATTGGCCAATGCCTCCTGGAGAGGCAAGACTAAAAAACATCATCTCTGGCCTCAACACCACAACATCCTATCTAGATCCATGTCCAGTAACTTGGATAAAAAACACACTACCAATCTTATTGCCCTACATTCTCTCAATAGTAAACCTCTCACTTACCCAAGGCTACCTCCCACCATCTCTTAAACACGCACAAATCCGGCCAATCCTCAAAAACAGCAAACTGGACAAAACATCCCCAACGTCATATAGACCCATATCAAGCATACCTTTTTTGGCCAAAATAATTGAAAAAGTAGTTCAATTACAAACACAAGATTTTCTTGACTCATCCTATCCTCTTGATGAGCAACAATATGACTTTCGGCCCTGCCATGGAGTGGAAACACTCCTCACAGTTTTAATAGATGCACTCCTAAGAGAGATTGACAATCCTAAACAGGCATTTATCCTACTGTTCATCGACATATCAGCTGCGTTCGATAGCGTACACCACACAATAATGCTCAATAACTTAAAACAAATAGGATTAAACTCTACAGTACACAAATGGTTCTCATCCTATCTAACTGATAGAACACAAAATGTAAGAATTGGAAATCAAAACTCCACCACCTACAAGCAAGAAATTGGATTACCTCAAGGCTCAGCGCTGTCAGCTCTACTTTTCAATATTTACATAAAACCAGTCTGCAACATATTCAAAAGCTTTGGAGTAAAATATCATCTCTACGCAGATGATATTATGCTCTATATTCCATTCACAATTCCCAACCTACCGCTTCAACTCTTATCGGATTGCTATAATGAAGTCACAACTTGGCTAAAAACACAAAACCTCCACATAAATCACGCTAAAACCGAAGTTCTAATCGTAACCAAGAACAGAACCTATATCCCTCCATCACACATAAGACTCCAAAACCAAGAAATCAAAATAAAAAAGGAAATAAGATATCTAGGTGTCATGCTAGATACACACCTTACGATGGAAACTCACATCAGCAATACCATAAAGAAAATCTATTTCAAACTTAAAACCCTTAAACAACTTCGTCCACTAGTTTTCACACAGGACTTCATCAACATAATACAAGCTACAATAACCCCACACTTTGACTTTGCCAATCTAATCCTAATAGGCTTAACAAAACAAAGTATAAAACGATTGCAATTCGCACAAAATGCTGCAGCTAGAATCACATTGAAAATCAATTCCCTTCAACACATATCACCAATACTAGTCTCCCTTCATTGGTTACCAATTCAAAGTAGAATAATCTACAAAACAATAATAACAACATTCAAAGCCTTATATGCTTTGGCCCCACCCATGTTATGTAAATTAATACACAAAGAACCAGCTAAGCCTACACACAGAAAAGGACAACTATGCAGATTAAAAATCCCGAAAGATTTCACAAAAGCCCACAAATCAACAAACAATAGAGCATTTTCGCACATAGCCCCTACTATCTGGAATTCCCTTCCAGAGGAGCTACGAAAGCTAACAGAGATCACAGAACTACACAAGAAACTGAAAACCTATCTGTTCACCAAACATTATAACATAAATAACTCAATATCTACAATAGACAAAGGTTAAATAGACAATCCGGTTGCTCTATGCAATAAACCTTTAACCTATACAGATAGCACTCTCCAATGATGATCTTCTGACCTCCCCCATGTAATCCATGTATATATATTCATATATAACTTGTATATAGTTTCCACACTGTTCGGTATTATACCACATTGTTTGTTCTATACTTTATATGATGTTCCTTGTAAATAAGTTCTGTATTATTGCAATGTTCCATGTAAAACAAACTTGATTTGTTAATTATTGTTAACTGTAAACCGCAACTGAACTCTTGGAAGATGCGGTATATAAATGTGAATAAATAAATAAATAAATAAATAAATAAATAAAATTGGGCCCTGCCTGTATCTCCCAATACTAGCAGTTGCATACCTTAGCAATGCCACCCTACACCTGGGTATATGGTACAGAGCTATCAAACGTTCCCTATGATAACTGGCAGATATCAATTCCTACGTTAAGCACAGTTTGCTCATTGAGCTCCACCATAACAATCATTCTGTTGTCTGCGGTGTTTGCTGCAGGTCTGGTCTCTGACAGTGTTCACCACCCTGGGAAGTGACCCCCCAACAGCCTTGTGTACCATATCCATGCCTGTACTATGCCCATGACTGGTGTGGTGGGTATGGCTACTGACCACCTCTATAGTAGCACAATGCTGGCATAGGTGTGGGGGTGGCTGTCTGTCTATCCCAGAACTACTCAATTCCAGTCCTGGAGGTCTGCAACCCTGCAGGTTTTTGGGATATCCCTAATGATATGCATGATATATATATGCATTAGAGATAGCTTGCCAACCTGACTGGTTTTTGGCCCTCCAGGGCTGGATTTGGAGACCCCTGCCTTACACCTCTGTCATTTAAGATTGTAAGTGGGCAAGGTGCAGATGTCCAAGACATCAAAAAGGTTAGAATTTGTCACATTCCTCCTTGCTTTTCACCACCACCAAAATATTGTCTATTAGACAACCTTTTGGTGGTGTTGAGAATCTAGGAGGAATGTGACACATTCTATCTACCCTTTTGATGTCTAGAACATCTGTACCTTGCCCACTCACAATCTTAAATGACAGAGGTGTAAGGCAGGAGTCTCCAAATCCAGCCCTGGAGGGCCACAAACCAGTCAGGTTGGCAGGGTATCTCTAATGCATATATATCTCATGCATATCATTAGGGATATCCCGAAAACCTGCAGGGTTGCAGACCTCCAGGAACGGAATTGAGTAGCTCTGGTCTATCCAGTGTGTGGTGGCTGCAAACACCTTCCACAGCCCACACTGCCAGCAATGTTGCCAGTATTGGGCTGCCAATGTGCATAATGAGGAGCAAGGTACCATGGGTATAGGCCGGACAGGGTGGGCTGGCCAGGGTGCATCTGCACAGGGCATAGGGCAGTGACAGGCACATTGCAGTGCCCGGCCACCACCTACACAGACAGGGTGACCTCAGTATATCCTGCTGAGAGATCACTCTCACCCTGACTGTGCAGTGACCACAGCATGGCTAGGCACTCCCATAGTGCTATCTAATATTTTTCTCATGTGATAAATATGGGTTTCCTTTTGGGGCCCAGTCACTGATGTATCTGCTTGCTGTGTATGCTGACATCCCAGTTCTGGGTGCAGGCATCTCCACTGGGCACTAGCAGACTGTTTGCAGCTGGTAGGTGTTGTGATGAAGTGGCTTGTAGGGTGCAGTGGCTGATGGCTTGCACCAGGGGAATATCAGATAGTGGTGGGGTGCAGCATACCATATCCAGGCCTAATGTCTGTTTGCTATTGTGTTATGGCTGTGTACAGAGCTGCATTGACTTCTCTGTGGTGGTGTCTGTTCCTCAGCAGGACTAGGGTCAATGTTCCCCTCTACTGCCACCTTTGCAGGGAGGTAGACTGTGGATCTTTTGATGGGAGGGGGGTGGTGGTGCATGGGGGCTACACCTGACTGAAACAGACAGAGATGTCCAAGGTGGTCCTGCAGAACCTACCTATCTCACACAGTAACACTGCTTTGGACCTGTGCTATGGCCTCTTTCAGCCATGGACGGTGCAGTTTAGTAAACATACCCCATAGTCCCATTGTCTGCCACCAACTGTCTTTCCAGTACTTTACGTTGCCAACACCCTGTGCTGTGGTACAGTTGCCCCCACCATGTTTGTCATCAGTACTGGCAGCCACATGGGATGCCCGCAGATATGGCGGATCCACCGGCTCCCAGCTCTCCCTCCTTCACTCACCTGTTCATTGCCTTTCCTGAGTGCTCTATCTAGCGTTAGGGCTACATCTGTCTCTGTGCCTCACAGGTCATGCATGTCATCCTGTGGCACCTTGCAGCCCTTAGGGCACACTAACCTAGGGCACCGTAACCTTGTTAGGCCACCTTAACCTATGGTTCCATAGCCCAAGGTGCCTTCTACAGTGCCTTGTCCAGGGGTGCCTAATACGGCACTTGGCCTAAGAAGCCCTATAGGGTGCCTTATGGGGCACCTTATAAGGCACCTTATAATGCACCTTACAAGGCACCTTACAAGGCGTCTTACAAGGCACCTTATAATGCACCTTACTAGGCACCTTACAAGGCACTTTACAAAGGCGCCTTACAAGGCACCTTATAATGCACCTTTTCAAGGCACCTTACAAGGCACATTACAAAGCGCATTGTAAGGCGCCTTGTAATGTGCCTTGTAAGGTGCCTTGTAACGCGCGTTAGTCTAAGGTGCCTTGTAACATGCGTTAGCTGATATGGCTTGCTGTAATGATGCACCGCCCACGCCTTTATATGGGCATCTACCTTTACTGCGGAACCTAACATGTGTGACCTCAGTTTAGTAAACATACCCCTCAACCTCTAGGAAGGGATGAACGTTAGCTAGTTTGAATGGTTGCTATGATAACTTCCATAAACTTACATAGGGGAACGTACTTTAAAAAAATATACTTGTTTCGATTATAAAATTGATTGAACACTACTTAAAAATGTATTCTATACACTATAGTCATTTTAAACACTCTGTCCATCACTGTAAAATTCCTTACATTCAATTATCCCTTGAAACCCATTTTTCTCCTTTAAATTAATTTTTTTCCAGTTCTGAAAACTCTTGCCAAACCCCAGCATACAATTACTCTTCCTAACCAACCTCTTTCTAGCCCAAAAATACATTAATATCATTTTACGCTGAGCTAGAGCACTTTCTCAAAAATAAAACACTGGCCATTTAAATTTTCAGGACCCATCCCCAAACTAGGGGTGGCCAACTCCAGTCCTGGGTTGACAAAGCCGTAATACTGAAATACCAGAGCAGTGCTCTGCTGAACTCTGGTTGATTTAAAGGGGCTACGCTGTTAAAAATTGAGGTAAGAAAAAATTAAAAAGTAAGTGGAATTTGACGTTAGGATTCAGGTAAGGGGATTTAGGGTGATATGATCCTATGTTTAAATTTAAAGGGATGGTATTCAAATTATTTAGTGAAGTTCATCCGAGGGGAATTGGGACCCTGGAAAAATAATTTAATGGTGGGTGTAGTTAGAAGGGACCTCAGCAGGAATTGTTTGGGACAGGGGTGGCCAGTTCCAGTCCTGGTGCAGCACAAAGAAGCCAGGTTTTCAGGATGTTCCTAACAATATTCATGAGATATATTTGCATCCATTGCCTCCAATTGTATGCAAATATATCTCATGAATATTCAATAGGGACATCCTGAAAACCAGGCGTATCTTTAAGGCACCGATTGCTAACCAAGCAGCAGTCAATAGTGCTGCTGCACAGTTAGCTTTGGTGGCTACCGGCTTTGGTGACAATCACCAGATATTCAATGCCGGCGCCTTGGCATTGAATATCTGGTTTGGAGGTTGGCAGGGAGAGCTATGTGCTCGTTGGCGCATAGCCCTTCGAAGATCCATGAGGTTCAATATCGGGCCCCAGGTAACTTATTTATTTAATACTATCTACAAAACACAAGAAGAAAGCCCATAAAGCTGTAGCCAAACCATATTAATTAAATTATGGTGCCTGTTTACTAAAGATAATGAACACTAACACGCACTAAGTGCCACTGTGTCCATAGAAATAAAAGGGCTGTGGACACTTAATGTGTTCTAATTTTATTGATGCATGTTAAAGCCTTTAATAAACATGCCCATATGTCTCAAAAAGGCTTTCACAGCATCAAATGCCTTTCTAGTGATCAAGTACTAATATACATAGCCCATACTAACGTCAAAACAGCACTTTTAAAATCAATCAGACCGCAGGCAGTATGCTCAAAGAATTACAGACACAACTTCTAAAGAATATTTAAGAATACATTTCTTAAAAATACCACCAAAAAAACGTATGCGACAATTCGGGAGTCTTTTACTAAAGAGTGCTAGCCGGCAGAGTGGCACATGTTTGTCAGCTAGCACAGGTTCATGACAGTGTGGGACAATTCCCATACTAACTATGCAAAATGCTTTACGGTCATCAGTATCAGTGAGCGGGTTAGGAGCGGAGAGTGGACTTGGTGAGCTCAGTATAGTTAGTGCAGGGTTCAAACTGTGCTCTAACTCCATAGTGTGCGATTAGCGTGGATGCACCTTATGCCACCTCAATAGGTGGAGTTAATGTCCCCTTGCTAATGAGGAACACGTTAGGGGATGGGGCTCCACATTAAATGTTGGGGAAATGCTTTCCACACCCCTGACAGTTACTGCAGTGGTGTTACTTCTAATGTGACATAATGTCAGTGCTTTTGGTGCATTAGGTGCAATACTTTAGCACCCAGTAGTAAAAGACCCCCTTAAGATTATATTAAAAAGTACATATAAGTCTAAGATGTTACCAAAATGACAAGCTTACAGACTCAATGTCAAAAGCTCCTATAAAACTAGGAAGACAGCCCTTAAAACAAGAAACTTACCAAATTGCACTCCTCTTTAGGCCCGATTCTGTGTCGTACGTACATCCCCTTTGTACATCCAGTCTGAGCCAGAGGTACAAAGGGGATCGCGATTCTGATCCTGTGGGGTACGTCTAGCCCTGTGGGATCAGAATCGCGATCAAGCCCGTACATGCAGGCCAGGACTGTGATTCAGTCCCAGCCTGCACGTGCAGGCACTGCCCGGATAGCTCAGTCAGGCTTTTAAATGGCTCTATTTAAAAGCTGTGAGGCAGGCCGCCACAAAAAAAAAAATGTATTCCCTGCAGGCCAACCCCCGATCTGGCCACATAAGGCCAGGATTGGGCTGCAGGGAATAAACCCTGCCCCCCCCCCCCAGCCCCTTCCGCTACCCAAGTTTGACAAAAAAAAGTCCAAGGATGTTATTCCACCTTGGAGGTGGAATAACTTCACCGGCCATTTCGCTGGCCCTGGACGTGCAGGGCCGACATTGGAATTGGCCCTGTACTTCCAGGGCCTGTGACTGCCCACTGTCCACCCCTGGGTCACCTCTCCTCCGCCCCCGGGCCACCTCTTCTCCGCCCCCAACTAACTTCCCTGCAGAACCGACGGGGAAGTTAGTCAGGGGCTTCCATCGGCATGAATAGCGGGATTGGACGTCTCGCTATTGGACGTCCATCCCCACTATTCATGTCTCAGAATAGCCCCTTTGTGTCTCTTACACTGTAAACAAGGTGATCTGACTGCAGGCTGCCATTTAAAGAGATTTTCTTGCTGAAACAGCTTGACTGACACTGACACAAAAACAAGGCTGCCCTGCACTAAATCATTAAAAAAGAAGCAAATCGAATACAAAAGAAGCCCTGACTTTTATTTATTTATATATTTATTTTAAAAAGGGCCCTGTCCCAGAGCCTCTGTCTAAATTTGTTGACATTTTCTTGAGACCCTTTATTCCTAATATGATATCACATGTCAGAGACTCTACACATATAATTACTTTTTTGCAGGATCTGGAGATAGACACAGATGCTATTTTATTGGTGACTATCCATATTGATCCCCTGTATAGGAATATCCCATAGGGTAAGGTCACTGAAATTATTAAGTCCATTTTGAAGGCCAGAAATGGGACAATAAGGGTCCCTGCTGGCATTGGCACTGGCACTGGCATAGCTCCCTAGAAGCATATGTGCACGGATATGTAAACTGCCAAGCAGGGGAGGTGGTGGTCAGACAGCACAATTATGTGCCAGCTCTAGAGTTTACCTGTAGTTGCAACACTTCATTTGCGTGCTCTGCCCCCATCTGTGTTCAGCCATCTAAAACCATGACTTGTGCCCTTGCTTTAGTTGTTTCATTGAGCACATGCCTTGTCTCCCCACTCCTCACCAGTGCTGGCGATCCACCCATAGGTGACCGTCCTGAACCTGCTCTCCCACAGCTACAGCAATCGCAAGGGTGGGAGTAGGGCAATGTACCCATATCCCCTGCTGCTGCCTGCTGCTGGTATTGCAGGGTTTATCCCCCTGCTATCTGTTTGCCACCAGGCTTGTGCAATCATCTGCCTTGCTAAAGATGGTGGCATGAGGGCAGGATCTATGGGGGTTGCCCCACCTCTGTCGTCTGCAGGGCTGGTGCAGAGTATTAGGCATCCTAGATGAACCTCCAGCCTTTGTCCTCTCGCTAACTCATCACACCAGCAGCCCCCCACAAACATCCAGTGCATATGCATACGTGTACATCATACTCTTGAGACTAACATTGCATTGTATATGTACATATGCCCTCTCTCTCAGCAGGTACAGTCATCTGCTGCTGGTTCTAGTTGTTGTGGCTGTTAGGATCTATTGTTCTGTCATCATGGCTGCTGCACATTGCTTCCACTTGGATGCCGATGCCCTAGGCCATTGCCTGGTTCACCTGTTGACAGTGCCAGCCATGGTTTTCTAGAATGATATTTGTGTGGGGTGACCTAGAGCTGCTACCTGTATGGGAATCACACATGTACCACATGTTTGGAATGTGCTGGCATGGCAGGTGCAACTAGAGCCTGGTCAGAATCAGGTGTTATCTGTGTCCATGCTAGCGCTGTATTTCATGGTCAGAGATACCACTAGCATGGCTGTGTTAGCTGTGTGTGTGACTGATCACGCCCACAGATCTACTCTAACCCCCTCCTTTTTGCGCGGTACTCCTGTGGTGTGGGTTTTTTAGGACAGCGGCATTGTTGCTGTGCATTTCCAGCTACTGTGGGACCAGGACATGTGTTTTTCACTCTCTAAACCCTGTGCTCTTAGCTGCCCCTGTGTTTTAAACCGAGTACTACTACTACTACTACTAATCATTTCTATAGTGCTACAAGGCATATGCAGCGCTGTACATGTAGATGTAAGACACAATCCCTGCTTATCAGAGTTTATAATCTAATCAAGATGGAAAAAGCATTGCAAAACTGGGGACTAGTGTATGGCAAAATACACATAAGTAGTGGGCTAGAGAATGAGGGCCACCAGGATCCGAAAGTAGCCTCAAAGAGGGTCCATTTCCCCTCCAGACTGCTGCAGTAAAGATCCTGTTCTATCTAGCATCAGAAACTGATAAAAATGTCTACAGTATTCTGATTGATAGTGATAATGTTGACTTGGCTATTAACATTACTTTCTACAGTCCTTCCTTGCCTTGGAATGAACATTCATAAAACAAATTCACTGCATAAATTTCATAGGATTTTATCTTTGCTGATGTCAATGATGATTTGGACATCATATATAGAACATTATTTCTTTATATGGTGGCAAACCAACTGACATACTATGTTTATACAGCCCATTTATTTCATTGCTTGTGCATTGCTATTTTTCAGGGTAATTTTATAAAGAATTTTTCATGCATTAAGGCTTTTTTACGGGCTTAAAAGTCTTCTTATAGCATTACCCTAGGGAATATGCACTTAAAACTAAGCATGGTGCCACGAAGGAATGTACTCTCTTTCAGCCTGTATCTAGTTAGGTTCAGAGACAAAGTTTGGACACAGCACAATGTGGAGTTGCTATGTACGGGCATATATGTCAGTGGCTTCAGTTCAAGCATGGTTTCTGTTGCTTTTGTCTTAGGGGTCTGTTTACTAAACATTCCTAATGTGCGGGGCCGCGGTAGTGTGCCTGTGCCATATAAGGAGTGGGCGGTTCAGGCAGAGAAAAGAAAAAAAACGGGAGTAAGCGATCGCACATTTGCGCGGGGCGCTATTGTGCGCAGCGCTATTGTGCGCCGTGCATAATAGTGCGTGGGAAGGCTAAGTGGCGCCCTGATATGCACACACAAAGGAGCAGAGCCATAGTACAATGGTTAAGACACTGACTGTGGGTGCAGCTGCTATGGGTTCAATTCCCCATTGTGCACAACAAAAAGGGCTGGCTGAGGCATTAACTGTAATGGGTAAAAGTGCTTTAGGAGGCATATTAATTTTGGGCGGCATAAGGCGGTGCACTGTTAATTTTGGGCGGCATAAGGCGGTGCGCAGATGCCCAAGCATAGTAACAGAGCCACAGCACAATGGTTAAGACACTGACCAATGGTGCAGAGATCAGGGGTTCAATCCCCCACAGTGCCCAATGAAGAAGGCTCACTGAGGCAGTGTGTATTATGGGGATGAGTGCTGTAGGGGGCAATCTATTTTTATTTCAGTTATCACTACTAGCAAACGCACTCACAAAGCGTGTTAACATAAGGCGGCCCATAAGGCACATGTTAAAGTTCACTGTCCGCCAAGGCACCCTTGAATGTCCCCTATAGGGCACCATATATGTTGCATCACAGGATAATGTATAGTGCACCTTATATGGACGGCAACCATAAGGTGCCCTATAGGGTGCCCTATAAAGCACCCTCAGAGGCACCTTATGGGTACAGTACACTGAGGGTGTGTTTGATGGCAGCAACATATGTACATTAAATCTAAAAAAAGCTTTGGACAACCCTATCAAATAACCCCACTGTGGGCTCAAACCTATTACCGCTGGCTCCACAGGCAGTGAAGTAACCATTGGGCTACAGCTATATAGCTGCCAGCAAGCCCCTGGCTGGCTGCAGAGAGCCTGCATGTCACCACACAGACAGTCTGCTGTGGGAACCAGGATAGGGTTAGGCCACCCATACCCATGATGCACTGCACATGCAAATCAGCTGTCCACAGATGAACACAAGATGGGGAATGCACCCCAACAGCTCCCCGGCCTGGTAGGGGGACGTGTCCGTGTGCACCCACACAGCACCTTGGCCTGGTAGGAGGTACTGACCGGGTGTTTAATTTGCACAGAGTAGCTACACACAGTCACACTGTGCGGGAACTGTGCTCACCCTGAGTGTGCGATGAGGCGCCCTGGACCAGGTCCACAGCACCCTCCATGGCTGAGAGAGGCCATGGCAGAGCTCCAAAACAGTCGTAATCTGTGAGATAGGTAGTTTCTGCAGGAACACCTTGGATATCTCTGTCTGTCTCAGTCAGGGGGAACCCCATGGACCCCTAGGTGGGCCATGTACCACCAACCCACCCCCCCCCAAGCTGAGGGTGGCAAACAGGCAGGGTCTCCTATCAACAGATCCCCCCCCCCCCAATGATGGCAGTAGAGTGGACCATCAACCCCAGTCCTGTTGGGGAACAGACACCCTACAGGGCAGTCCAAGCAGCCCCACACACACCCAGACCACAATATCAGACAGACAGTAGGCCTGGATATGCTAAGATGCACCCCACCACTATCTGATATTCCCCTGCATCAAGCCATCAGCCACTGCAAGGCACTCCAGCAGGGCACATACCAGTTGTGAACAGTCTGCTGGTTAGTCCCACTGGAAATGCATGCACCCACAACTGGGATGGCAGCACACACAAGCAGATACATCAGTGACTAGGCCCCAACAGGTGACCCATATATATCACATGAGGGAAGTGCTATGAAGCACTATGGGGGTGCCTAGCCATGCTGCCATCACTGCACAGTCAGGGTGGAGTGAAAGCCCAGCAGCACATACAGAGGTCACCCTGTCTGTGGAGGTGGTGGACGGCCACTACAATGTCCCTGCCAGTGCCCTATGCCCTGTGCAGATGCATCCTGGCCAGCCCACCCTGTCTGAGCTATACCCATGGTACCTTGCTGCTCATTATGCACATCATCAGGCCAAAACTGTGGACAGTGTTTGCAGCCAACACACACTGTATAGACAGACACACACTCCCACACGTATGCCAGCATTGTGCTACTATAGAGGGGTTCAGAATCCTTGCCCACCACACCAGTCCTGGGCACAGTACAGGCATGGGTATGGTATGCAATACCGTTGGGGGTCCCTCCCTAGGGTGGTAAACACTGTCAGGGGCCAGACCTGACGCACACACCGCAAACATCAGATAGATTATTATGATGGAGCTCATAGAGCAGACTGTGCGTAACGTAGGGATATCTATCTGCCAGTACTCATAGCAAACGTTTGAGAGCTGTGTACCATATACCCTGGTGTAGGGTGACATTGCTAAGGTATGCAAGTGCTGGTATTGGGAGATGCACGCAGGGCCCAATGTCCTGCCTCACCAGGAGGCATTGGCCAATGGGGCCTGTGGGTGTGGGTGTGGGTGTGTCTGTCCCTGTTGGCTGCTGCTGTACGGCAGAGGTTCCCAAATCCAGTCCAGGTTTGCAATACACTGGTTGGGGTTTCCTGCTGTCCCTCATGAATATGCATGAGCTACATCTACATGCCATGGGGGTGGTGCATAGATATACAGCACGGTTATTTGTATGAGTGGCAGCATGGAACCTGAATGGTGTGTGGTCCTCCAGGACTGCATTTGTGAGACTCTGCTCTAGGTAATGCCCCTGGTCATGGTGTCTGTGCTTGGTGGTGTAAAAGATAGGCGTATGACCAATGCGTATATCCCCAGCAATAAAGGATTGCCCTTACTAACATGGTTTAGTTGTGGGGAAAATATGTGGACAGGAATGGCAGTAGCCCCAGCTGGGCTTTGAACCTGTGACCTTTTGCTCCTGCACATACTGTCTGTGTGCACTGCACCACTGTGTTGCCACAGATGTGCTGAATTCCCTGGGAAGTCCATGACTGTACATCCGACAGGGCCTATGTTGCAGTGGACGTGCCAGCCTGCACATGGCTCGGCCACTGTCTTCTGTGGCTAGCAGCCACTGCCCCCTCCACCACCTGTACCCTACCGCCAACATGCTGGCATGTCCGTATCTTGGAAAAGCATATGACCTGATTGAGTTGTGGCACTCCAGGACTGCATTTGGGGGACTCGGCTGTTGGTAATGCCCATTGTTATGGTGTGTGTGTGGTGTTGGGTACAAAATGGGTGTGTGAACCATGCTTATGTTCTCTGCAATAAAGGAGTGTCTTTACTATCTCTGTTTAGTGGTGGGTAAAATATGGGGACTGGGTTGGCAGGAGCCCCAGCTTGGATTTGAACCTGTGACCCTCTGGTCCTAGAGGTACTGCCTCTGTCTACTGCACCACACTGTGGCCACAGTGATGGTGTAGTCCCTGGGGGTGGGAAACCTGACCAAAGGAGTCAAAAACCCTGCTCTGCACATTTGTACTGTGGGCTCAGTCACCTTGTCTGGTGACAAAAGTGCAAATAAACCCCTCAACCGACCACGACGAACTGGGGATAAATATAACCAAGCTGGGCAACAGTGATATTAATGGGCAACCATAGCAGACACTCCCAGGAAGGCTCAGAAAAAAGGAAATGGTTTTTGGAAGGGTCTCCGCTCCGTAGCCCCTTCCATACTTCATTTCATTTCTTTGGAGCTTTCCTGGGTGTGTTTCTTATGTTTGCCCATTAATATCAGGGTTCCCCAGCTGACTTCCTATTTTTAATATGTTTGTTTGGGTCTTTTTCTATCTTTATTTGCACTTTTGTTCTGTGCACATGTATCACACTGCTCACGTTTTGCAGGTTTCCCCGATTTCCCTGTACATTGCTGACGGAAATGGTTTCTCTTCCCTTTAAATGCCCTCTACCGTGAGTGTTTCACTCGCGCTATTTTTAACCTGCAAATTCGTCCCCGATACTGTGCGGGGAGCCTCTCCCCTCCCCTTCCCCGCCCATTGACCCCGTCTCTCCGCCCCTCGGGAGCCTTCCTCCGCCCTCAGAATGCCTTTCCACGCCTCTATCGGACATTTGCGGGCCGGGTACATGTGCGGCGCCCGTGAGTGCGGCGCGCAATTGTGCGGGGCCCAAGCGCACTTGTGCGGGGCGTTTAAGAGCGTTTCTGAGCGTTTGAGTGCCGCGTTTCCGTGCGCTATTGTGCGGCACGCAATTGTACGGCTTTTAGTAAACATGCCCCTTAGTATTCTATAAAGACATATAGACACCTAGGGGTATGTTTACTAAACGGGGCACTTGTGCGGGGCGCACCTGAGCGCCCTAAAATGATGCATTTAAGTGCTCTTAAGCGCCCCGTACGTGTGCGCGGCACATTAACGGGTCCTGCACGCGTGCGCCGAAAATGCGCACGTTTGCGGGGCACTCATGTGCGATAGAGGCGTGGAAAGGCGAAATGAGGGCGGAGGAAGGCCCCCGAGGGGCGGAGAGACGGGGTCAATGGGTGGAATGTGGGAGGGGAGAGACTCCCCGCACAGGAGCGTGCCCGAATTTACAAGGAAAAAATACCGCCAGTGAAACACTTGCGGTAGAAAGCATTTAAAGGGAAGAGAAACCATTTCCGTCAGCAATGTACAGGAAAATCGGGGAAACCAGCAAAACGTGAGCAGTGTGATACATGTGCACAGCACAAAAGTGCAAATAAAAATAGAAAATGACCACAACAGAACTATTAAAAATAGTAATTCAGCTGGGGAACAGTTATAGTGATGGGCAAATACAGAAAACACACCCAGCAAAGCTCCAGAAAAAAGAAATGAATTTTGGAAGGGTTTACGGAGCGGAGACTCTTCCAAAAAACATTTCCTTTTGTGGAGCTTTCCTGGGAGTGTTTGCTATGGTTGCCCATTAATATCACTGTTGCCCAACGTGGTGATATTTTGTCCCCCATTTACCATGGTCATTTCCGGGGTTTATGTGCACGTTTGTCACCAGACAGGGTGCATATGCCCACAGTAAATTTGCGTAGAGCAGGGTTTGTGACTCCATCCTGCCAGGCTTACTACCTCCAGGGGCAGCACTGTCTATGTGGCCATAGTGTGGTGCAGCAGACAGAGTCAGTACCTCTAAGACCAGAGGTTCAAAGCCTAGCTGGGGCACTTGCCAGCCCAGTCCCTATATTTTACCCACCACCAAACACAGATAGCGCAGACACCCCTGTATTGCAGGGGACATAAGCATGGGGAAAACACCCATATTTTACCCAACAACGCACACACACCACAACAATGGGCATTACCCACAGCCAAGTACCCCAAATGCAGTCCCGTACTGCCACATTCCAATCAGGTCACCTGCTTTTTATGGGAGGAGCTCATGCCAGCATGTTGGCGGATGAGTACATGTGGTGCAGGGGGCAGTGGCTGCTAGCGACAGAAGACAGAGGCCTAGCTAGCCATGTGCAGGCTGCCACCATCCACTGCAACAGACTGCAACAGACAGGCCCTGCCGGATCCATAGTCATGGACATGCCAGGGAATCCACCCAATCTGTGGCTACACAGTGGTGCAGTGCACGCAGACACTGTATGCAAGAGCAGAAGGTCACAGGTTCAAAGCCCAACTGGGGCAACTGCCAATCTTGCCCACATATTTTTTCCCCAAGTAAACAGTGATAGTAAGGGCACACCTTTCCTGGCTTGGACATTTGCAATGGCAATACGTCTATCTTTTACCCCACTGAGCAAAGACACCATGAACAGGGCCAGTACCCAGAGCAGAATCACCCAAATGCAGTCCTGGTGGGGCACACACCAGTCAGGTTCCATGATGCCACTCATACAAATGCCTGTGCTGTATATCTATGCACCACACCCATGGTATGTAGATGTAGCTCATGCATATCCATGAGGGACAGCAGGAAAACCAGAACAGTGTGATGCAAACCTGGACTGGAGTTGGGAATCTGTGCCGTAAAGCAGCAGCCATCAAGGGCAGACACACCCACACCCCTCATTGGCCAATGTCTCCTGGAGAGGCAGACCATTGGACCCTGCATGCATCTCCCAAAACTAGCACTTGCATAACTTACCAATGTCACCCTACACCTGAGGTATATGGTACACAGCTCTGAGACGTTTGCTAGGAGCACAGGCAGCTAGATATCCATACGTTACGCACATACTGCTAGTTGACCCCATCCGAACAATCTGTTAGGTGTTTGTGGTGCGTGCTCCAGGCCTGGCCTCTGACGGTGTTTACCACCCGGGGGAGTGACCCCCAGCTGTACTGCCTACCATATCCATGCCTTGCCGTGCTCAGGACCGGTTTGGTGGGCAAGGCTAATTACTTCCTCAATAGTAGCACCATGATGGCATAGGTATGGAAGTGTGTGTCTGGCTATACAGTGGGTGTTGGCTGCAAGCCCCTTTCACAGCCCACACTGCCAGCACTGTTGCCAGTATTGGCCTGCCAATGTGCATAATGAGGTGCAAGGTACCATGGGTATAGCCAGGACAGGGTAGCCTGGCCAGGATGCATCTGCACAGGGCATAGGGCACTGGCAGGGACATTGTAGTGTCCGGCCACCACCTACACAGACAGGGTGGCCAAAGCATGTCCTTCTGGGAGATCACGCTCACCCTGACTATGCAGTGACCACAGCATGGCTAGGCACCCCCATAGTGCTATACAGTATTTCTCTCATGTGATAGATATGGGTTTCTATTTGGGGCCCAGTCACTGATTTATTTGCTTGCTGTGTATGCTGGCAGACCAGTTCTGGGTGCATGTGTCTCCATTGGGAACATGCACTATGGACTAACCAGCAGACTGTTTGTAGCTGGTATGTGTCTTGCTGGAATGGCTTGCTGCAGGGGAATATCTGGTGGTGGGGTGCAGCTTACCTTATCCTGGTCCTATGTCTGTCTGCTATTGTGGGGTGGTGTTCATTCCTCAGCAGGACTGGGGTTGATGTTTCCCTCTACTGCCACCTTTGCAGGGAGGTACAGTGTGGATCTCTTGATGGGGACCATGTTTGCTGCTGGGGGGAGAGGGAGGTCCCTGGTGTGGGTTCCCAGGGGGTGCTGAGCCTGACTGGGATATCCATGGTGTTTGTGCAGAAAATAGCTATCTTACACATTAACACTGCTTTGAAACTCCCGCTTAGCCTCCATCAGCCATGGAAGGTGTTGTGGACCTGGTCCTGGGCGCCTCATTGCACACTCAGGGTGAGCACAGAACCCACACGATGTAACGGTGTGTAGCTACTCTGTGCCAGTAAAACACCCGGTCAGTGCCCCCTACCAGGCCGAGGTGCTGTGTGGGTGCACCCGGTCACTCCCCCCAACAGGGCCGAGGTGCTGTGGGGGTGCATTACCCATCTTGTGTCCAACTGTGGACAGCTAATTTGCATGTGCAGTGCATCATGGGTACGTGTGGCCTAACCCTATCCTGTTTACACCCGCAGACTGTCTGTGAGGTGACGTGCAGGCTATCTGCAGCCAGCCAGGGGCTTGTTTACAGCTATGGAGTTGTAGCCCAATGGTTACATCACTCCCTGTGCAGCCAGAGGTCATGGGTTCAAACCCACAGTGGGGTTCTGTGATAGGGGTGTCCACAGCATCTTTTTAATTTACTGTACATATGTTGCTGCCAGCAATAACACCCTGAGCGTACTGTACCCATAAGGTGCCTCTGAGGGCGCTTTAAGGGGCGCCGTATACGGCACTTTATGGTTGCCATCCATATAGGGTGCACTATACATTATCCTGTGTCGCAACATACATGCTGCCCTATAGGGGACATTCTAGGGTGCCTTGGCGGACGGTTCACTGTCACATGTGCCTTATGGGCTGCCTTATGTTAACATGCTGTGAGCGTGCGTTTTCTAGTTGTTATCACAAAATAAAATTAGTGGGCCTACTACAGCACTCCACAACATAAAACATACTGCCTCTGCTAGTCTTTTTCAATGGGCATTGTGAGGGATTGAACCCCTGGTCCCTGCACCATTGGTCAGTGTCACAACCATTGTGCTGTGGCTCTGTTCCTGTGCTTGAGCAGCAGCGCGCAGCCTTGTAGCCATCGGTGCGTCATCTTGTGGCGCACAAAATTAGCAGTGCGCCGCCTTCTGCCGCGTAACATTAACAGCGCGCTGCCTTATGCCGCCCAACATGGGCATGCCCCTTAAAATAATGCCTCAGCCAGCTGTCTTCAATGGGCACTGTGAGGAGTTGAACCCATGATGCCTGCATGAGTGGTTAGTGTCTTAACCATTGTGCTATGGCTCCATTCCTACTATTTGTGCATCAGCGCGCCACTTATCCCTCCCACTATTGGGCTGCCCCCTCACACATCAGCGCGACGCCTTCTGCCCACAGGCTCGCCGCCTTCTGTTGCCCCATTTTATCAGCGCGCCGCCATCTGCCGCCCACAATGAACAGTGCGCCGCCTCATGCCGTATAAAAAAAGAGTGCGCCGCCTTCTGCCGCCCATAATCAATATACCTCCTACACCACTTTTGCCCATAAAAGTTGATGCCTCAGCTGGTCTTTTTCATTGAGTGCAATGGGGGTTTGAACCCATGGCCCCTGCACCATAGGTCAGTGTCTTCACTGTTGTACTATGGCTCTGTTGTTTGATTACGCAGCAGCGCCCCACTTAGCCTTCCCACGCGCTAATGTGGGCCCCACACATTTGCGCGACGCACACACGTACGGTCCGTTTTTTTTCTTTTTTCTGCCTGGCCCGCCCACTCCTTATATGGCACCAGCACACTAACGGGAACCCTCACAGCAACGGTGTTTAGTAA
Source organism: Ichthyophis bannanicus (assembly GCA_033557465.1). Lineage (NCBI taxonomy): Eukaryota > Metazoa > Chordata > Amphibia > Gymnophiona > Ichthyophiidae > Ichthyophis > Ichthyophis bannanicus. The sequence continues at coordinate 1,037,688,822 of CM066033.1, read as the reverse complement.
ACATGCCCCTATGCACCACCCCCACGGCATGTAGATGTAGCTCATGCATATTCATGAGGGACAGCAGGAAGACCCGAACAGTGTGATGCAAAACTGGACTGGAGTGGAGAAGCACTGCCATAAAGCAGCAGCCAACAGGGGCAGACACACCCACACCCACACCCACAGGCCCCATTGGCCAATGTCTCCTGTAGAGACAGAACATTGGACCCTGCGTGCATCTCCCAATACCAGCACCTGCATACCTTAGCAATGTCACCCTACACCTGAGGTACACAGCTCTGAAACGTTTGCTAAGAGTACAGGCTGATAGATATCCCTACGTTACGCACATACTGCTAGTTGACCCCATCCGAACAATCTGTTTGGTGTCTGCGGTGCGTGCTCCAGGCCTGGCCTCTGACGGTGTTCACCACCCTGGGGAGTGACCCCCAGCAGTACTGCGTACCATATCCATGCCTGTGCCGTGCCCAGGACCGGTGTGGTGGCCAAGGCTAATCACCCCCTCAATAGTAGCACAATGCTGGCATAGGTGTGGGAGTGTGTGTCTGTCTATACAGTGTGTGTTGGCTGCAAACACCTTCCCCAACCCACACTGCCAGCACTACTGCCAGTATTGGCCTGCCAATGTGCATAATGAGCAGCAAGGTACCATGGGTATAGGTCAGACATGGTGGGCTGGCCAGGATGCATCTGCACAGGGCATAGGGCACTGGCTGTGACATTGTAGTGCCAGGCCACCACCTACACAGACAGGGTGACCTCTGTATGTGCTGCTGGGGAGCACTCTCACCCTGAGTGTGCAGTGATGACAGCATGGCTAGGCACCCCCATAGTGCTGTGTTGTGTTTTTCTCTTGTGATATATATGGGTTTCCTGTTGGGGCCTCCTCACAGAACTCTCTTCTTGTGTGTGCTGCCACCCCAGTTTTGGTGCATGCATTTCCATCAGGGCTAACAGCAGCTGGTATGTGTCTTGATGGAGTGCCTTGCAGGGTGCAGTGGCTGATGGCTTGCTGCAGGTGAATATCAGATAGTGCTGGGGTGCATCATTGGATATCCAGGCCTAAAGTCTGTCTGATTATTGTGTAATGGATGTGTGAGAAGCTGCTTGCCCTGCCCTGCCCTGCCCTGCCCTGCCCTGCCCTGCCGGGCGTCTGTTCCCCAGCAGGACTGGGGTTTGATAGTCCACTCTACTGCCATTGGTGGGGGTGTGGTACTTTGACCACCTAGGGGTCCATGGGGGTTTCCACTAACTGAGACAGACAGAGATAACCAACATGTTTCTGCAGCACCTTCCTATCTCACGGGTTAGTACTGTTGTGGAGCTCTGTCATGGCCTCATCCAGCCATGGCTGGTGTTGTGGACCTGGTCCTGGGTGCCACATCACACCCTCAGGGTAAGCACAGTACCCGCACAATGTGACGGTGTGTAGCTACTCTTTGCTGGTAGTCCACCCGCTCAGGACCCCTACCAGGCCGAGATGCTGTGTGGGTGCACATGGACAATTCCCCCTACCAGGCCGGGTAGCTGTTGGGGTGCATTCCCCATCTTGTGTGCATCTGTGGACAGCTGATTTGCATGTGCAGTGCATCATGGGTACGGGTGGCCTAACCCTACCCTGTCTACAACAGCATACTGTCTGTGGGGTGACGTGCAGGCTCTCTGCAGCCAGCCAGGGGCTTGCTGTCAGCTATAGAGCTGTAGCCCAATGGTTAGGTCACTCTCTGTACAGCCAGAGGTCATGGGTTCAAACCCACAGTGGGGCCCTTTGATAGGGCAGTCCACAGCTTTATTTTTATTTACTGTACATATGTCTATGCCGGCAAAACCACACACAGCTTACTATACCCATTAGGTGCCTCTGAGGGTGCTTTATAGGGCACCCTATAGGCCACCTTATGGTTGCCATCCATATAGGGTGCACTATACATTATCCTGTGTCGCAACATACATGGTGCCCTATAGGGGACATTCTAGGGTGCCTTGGCAGACAGTGCACTGTAACATGTGCCTTACGGGCATCCGTATGTTAACACACTGTGAGAGTGGGTTTACTAGTGGTGGGAAATAAAATATAAATGGAAGGCCTCCTACAGCACTCCTCACCATGATACATACTGCCCCAGCCAGCCTTGTTCACTGGGCACTGTGAGGGGTTGAACCCATGATCTCTGCATGAGTGGTCAGTGTCTTAACCATTGTGCTATGGCTCCATTCCTGTTATTTGCACATCAGCGCACCACTTATCCCTCCCACTATTGGACTGCCCCCTCCCACATCAGCGCGCCGCCTTCTGCCCACCGGCTCGCCGCCTTCTGTTGCCCACATTTATCAGCGCACCGCCTTCTGCCGCCCAAATGTAACAATGCGCCGCCATCTGCCGCCCACACTAAACAGTGCGCCGCCTCATGCCGTAATAAATATAACAGTGCGCCGCCTTCTGCCGCCAAAAATTAATATGCCTCCTAAACCACTTTTGCCCATAAATGTTGATGCCTCAGCTGGTCTTTTTTGCTCAGCACAAAGGGGGTTTGAACCCCTGGCCCCTGCACCATTGGTCGGTGTCTTCACCGTTGTATTACGGCTCTATTGTTTGGTTTTGCAGCAGCGCACCACTTAGCCTTCCCACGCGCTAATGTGGGCCCCGCACATTAGCGCGACGCACACACGTACGGTCCGGTTTTTTGCTTTTTTCTGCCTGGCCCGCCCACTCCTTATATGGCACCAGCACACTAACGGGAACCCGCATAGCAACGGTGTTTAGTAAACATGCCCCCTAGGGAACATATTTACTTCATCGCGGTAGCTGGGAGTACGGGGTGAATGGCACGTGTCCTGGTCCCATGGTAGCTGGTAGCACACCACAGAAAGCCAGCACAATAAAATCGCCACACTACCAGTGTACCACACAAAATGGAGGGGTTATGGCAGAGTTGGGGCAGACAGTATGTCAGAATAGCCATGCGCTAGTGGTGTTGCTAGTGGTGCTGCATGAAAGATGCTGCTAGTACAGGCATCAATAATACCAGCCTCCGGCCAGGCACTAAGAGGCCTATTCTATTCAGGCCGTCCAGCCCCTGTATGTCTGGGCAGAATCAGGACGTGCAAAGCTAGACCCAATTCTGATCGTGCGGTCCCCATGGAATCAGAATTGGGTCTAGCACCTGAATGTGCAGACTGGGCCCCAATTCTGACCGGCTGCAAACCCAGCCACAACTCGACTAGCTCAGTCAGGCTCCTGAATGGAGCTGCAGAGCTATGGCATCCCATTGCCCCAAAATCTTCCATAGTTGGACCCTCAATCCAGCCTCCCATGGCTAGAGTCCAGCTGCAAGGAACTTCCTGCACTCCTACCTCTCCTGTCTCCACTGGACACCACCAAAACGCCGCATCCAGGGGGACTTATTCCACCTCTGATGTGGTATAAGTCCCCTGTCTAGATCCAAGGCCCCAGATGTACAGGACCAACCTCTGAATCGGCCCTGTATGTCCGGGGTTGCAGTCCGCCCATGGCCCGCCCTTGCTCTGCCTCCGAAATGCCCCCTCCTACCCCCGTCTGGGCCTCCCTGTACAAACCTGCTGTTCATATGAGGAGGCTTTTGCCGGGGCTGGCAGGGGACAAATAGCAGGGATGGACGTCCCAACAGTACACCAAGAAAACAGCAAACTGCCACGGTTGCAACCGACACAAGAACTAGTCTAGAGACGTGGAAGAAAGGGCAAAAGCAGCCTTTATTGTTCCAAGGGGGTGAGTGTTGCCAATACCCAAATTATTTTTCAAGGCAGGATTATGAAAACTGGTGTAATGCAATAATTGATTTCTGTCGGTGGGCTTTCTGTATAATGTAGTGATGTTTCTTTCCCTCTTTTCTAACCAAGAGATCCAGATAAGGTATCTGTATGGAATCATAGGTAATCTGAAAACGTAAATGTACGTCTAATGCATTAATCCATACATTAAACTCAGATAAACGTTCCATAGACCCTTTCCAAAGTATAAAAATATCATCAATATAACGAATGCATAATAAAACCTCTTCCTTGAATGGATGTTCCTTTAGAAAATTTTCTTCAAACTGGAACATATCCCTGAAAGCTGGCATGCTTAGGCTGTAGACTGATATGAAGTACACAGTGGTGTACCTTCAGAACCTTCAACACCTTAGCAGCGTGAGTGGCTATTGTGGAGAGCCTCCCACCCCAGGAACCTCAGTTATTTGGGGGGGGGGTCTATATGTATGTCCTAATGGCTGCATCTGTAATGTCTATGCGCCTATAGATGGGAGAAGGGGTGGCAGAGAACCACTGCTATTACCTATGCATGAGACTATGGCACATGAGAGGAGGAAAGCACACTTCTCCCTAGCACGGACTCAGTGCCAGGCTTAGGAGAGGTGTGCCAAGGTCTCATCCTCCTCCCCCCTCCCCACACACAACAAGCATTCTGGGTGACTCTGGGTAAAAGGGTTAGATACTCCAGAGCCCACATGCTAGGTATTGTGTTTATCAGGATGGGCTCCCCTGCACATGCAGATGCAGCATTTGTGCCCTAACTCCCACAGACATGGAGGCATCTCAGTCTCTATCTATGAGTTTTCTTCCCTGATTTGCATGCTCCCCCCTCCCTTCTTTAGCACTTTAGCCCATATCTCTGTGCTGTGCAGTTTGGTGCACATATTCCCCAGTTAGCCATCTCTTTCCTTCACTCTCGACTTGCCCTGGTTGGGGCTATGGCCATCATTCCAAGCCACGAATAGCAGGAATGTATGTCCTGCCTGGACATGCATCACTACTATTCATCCCCCTTGCTGTCCCCATGCAAGGCTCCCTGTATGAACAGTGGAGTTGTACAGGGAGCCTTAGGCAAGGTCAGGAGGGGGTGGGCAGAAGGCGGAGTGAGGGCAGTGCGTAGGTGGGCCATCACCCTGGACATACAGGGCCGATTCTGAGATTGGTCCTGTACCTCTGGGTTATGCTGGTTAGATGGGGGACTTATTCCCCTCAGAGATGCCAAGCAGAGTTCGACATAGATGTAGCTGGATGTACAACCCTTCACAATTGGAGCCCAGCCTGCACATACAAGCTGCTAGATGCCCCCATGGGATCAGAATCGTGTCTACTGCTGTACATCCCAATTCTGAAAGGCCATTCAGGGGCTGGACATCCAGAAGGGACTAGGCCTCCATGTATTCTTGTCTGTTCTCTCCTGGGGTGTGGGGGAAGCTTCTTTACATGTTGACAAGTGGAATTGCTGTGTTTCTGGGTGATGGGATATGTGCTTCCACCCTTGACACAACACAATTATGTGGCTTCAGTGACATAATTTTCTCTAGGGGGGATCGTACTGGTGTTAGCACAAAAATGTGGGGCACACATAGCCAACACCTTCACAGCATGTATGTGTTCCTGATTTGCGGTTGCTACTATTGCGTGACTGACATGCCTAGCGCTGCATTGTTTCTCTACTGTGGCCTTGCCTCTTGATTTTCCCATGGTCATGCTATACCTGTTGTGCTAGAAATGCCCGCTAACTATGTTAGTCCCGCGCTACCTGAAGCATTTTAGTAAACATGCCACTGTTTCTTAATTAAATAGGCTTAAAATCTGTGCTTGCTTGGCCTTCACAACAGGTGGCCTGTCAAAACTATCTTCTCAGTGTACATAAATTGCTGATGCTAATTTTGCTCAAGTATTTTCAGAAAATTTGAGATAGTTTTTATGACATAGGGGTATGTTTACTAAACCGTTGTAATGTTACCGGCGTTAGTTGCAGTCTTACTGTGATGAATGCCATATAAGGTAGTGGGCGTTCCGGTCTTAAAGTAGCATTTCGGGTTATTGCGCGATAAAGTCCGTTATCGCGTGATAGAGGGAGCCGTGACACGTTAACATGTGTTAGCCTTAATTAGGCGCGCTGACCTGCAGTCACAGCAACAGAGGTGTAGCACACTCATTAATGCATTGACTGCTGATGCAGTGGTCATGAGTTTGATCCCCCAGTAGGCTCAGTTAAAAGACTGTCTGAGGCAATCCCTTTTCCTGCCTGTAACAGTCGGACACATCCCAACAATTTGCACTGCCAGCCAAAAAAGCCTCACCCCAGCGCTGCAACCTATTGCACCTTTTAGGGCGCATCATAAGGCACATCATCCAAGGCAGGTCATAATGTGCCCCATAGGGTGGCAGGAAAGGTTGGCACCCTCCAAGGCAGAATATAAGGCACCCCATAAGCTGGCCAAACTTAAGGTGCCGCAAAAGATGCCCCAGGGATGCCAACGTGACACAGGAGATGGTGCCCAGGGGCACAAAGGTGCCCCAAAGTCACAAGCATGAAATGTATGGCTCAAACACAGATGTAACCATAACACTGCACAGAGCACCAAGGAAAGGCAATGGAAGGAAGTAGATGACGGAGCTCATGGGCCAGCCAAATCTGCGTGCAGCCCATGTGGCAGCAGGTAAAGTGGACAAACATATCGGGGGCAGCTGTACCGATGTACAGGGTGATGGTAATGAACAGTGCAACAATGACAGTGTGTGGCAGAGGATGGAGATATGTGTCCACCCAGAGGAGGTAGAGGTGGCAGGATAAGTGCAATGACAGGAGGACAGAGGAGAGCAGTGCCATGCAGAGCAGACACAGGAGAGGAAAGCATGAAGATCCGCAATGCAGAAAAGTGTGCCAGTGCAGGAAATGGGGTAGCAGCCTGCACATTAGGGCAGGACGCCACACAGCTGGCACACACACATAGATGGACAGAAGGATGGATGGCAACAGTGATGAGGGTATAATGTGGCAGCAGCACAGATCTGCACAGATATGACTGTTACACAAATAAAACGTAGTTGTGTAGGACAGCCATAAAAAAAAGGGGAACAGAGAGGAACCAAACCCATGACCTCTGCTACTGAAGTCATTGCATTAACAATTGTGCTACATCACTATGGGAGCTAGCACACCAATGGCTGGCTACAGAAAGAGTGCACATTACCATAAAACTGTCTGCTACGGCTACCAGGATAGGATAGAACCAACAGTACCCATAATGCAATTCACGTGCAGAACAGCAGTCTACATCTGCTCACCAGATGGGGTATGCACCTCTACAACACGTCAGCTTGGTAGGGGGGAATGACCGTGCATGTTACTGGCACAGAGTACCCACAGGCCATGCCAAGGTGCATGTTCTGTGCTCACCCTGAGGGTGAGGTGGAGTGGCCAGCACCAGGTCCGCAGTACCTGGGTTGTTTGAGGTGGGCTGTGCTGCAGGTCTCCATTAGTGCCGGTGTGTGACAGGTATTTGTTGCAGACACCTTTAGGAGGGCTCTGTGTCCATTTGTAAATGCCAGTCATGTTTGGCCCTTGTGGACCATGATGCACACAACATAGTGCATATCCACTATGCTTGCTATAATCACCTGTTTAGGGAGAAGGGGTGTGTCAGGGTTAAACAGGGCAACAATGTACTTAGCAAACTGCCCTCTCTGGGTCAGGGTGGGGGAACCTGATCTGCCCCCAACAGACCCACACTCTCACCCTTTGCAAGGAGGGCAGCGGAGGTACATGAGGACAGGCTATTGGACCAGCAACCCCAGTCCTGGTGGCGAATGGACAGCTGCTGAAGATCTGCACTTGGGACAGGGACATGGCAGCTAGGTAGTGGGCCCAGTCAGCTCAGCTGCCCCCCACTGCGATCTGATGTTCACCAGCAGAGGGCAGTCAGTGTGCAACTGCTGCACCCTGCAAGGTGGTGCAGCCATACAGATGCTACCTGCAGACAGTCTACTAGCTTGTATACAGTGCATGTTCCTGGAGAAACTGTGTGCACCCAAAACTGGGATTTCACACACACACACATCAGGGATTGAGCCCCAGAAAAGAGCACCCATAAATATCACTTGAGCGAAATAGTGTATAGCACTATGGGGGAACCTACCCATGCCATGGTCACTGCTCAGTCAGGGTGAGAGCAACATCCTAGCATGACATGCTATGGCCACCCTGTCCATGCAGGTGGTGGTCGGGCACTGCAATGACCCAGCCATTGCCCTATACCCTGTGTAGATGCATCCTGCCCAGGCCACCCTGTCCGGGCCATACCCACAGTGCCTTGCTCCTCATTATGCACATTGGCAGGCAAGTGCAAGCAATGTGGGCTCCATAAGGTGTAGGGAGCCATAACACACTGGATAGACAGACACACACTCCCACACCTATGCCAGCATTGTGCAAATATAGAGGTTTGTTGCAGCCCTGGCCGCCATACCAGTTCAGGGCACAGTGTGGGCATTGCTATGGTACTCAATACTGTTAGGGTCACTCCCCAGGGTGGTAAACACTGTCAGAATCAATAACTGAAACACACTCCACAGATATCAGAAAGGTTGCTATGATGAATCTCTATCAACAAATTGTGTTTAACTTAGGATTTCTTAGCTGACATTAATCATAGCAACCTTTTGATATATGTGGAGCGTGTTCCCAAGTTTAGGATGGCATTGCTAAGGTTTGCAGGTGCCAGTATGCTGCTCTGCGCAGGGCCCGACAGCCTGACTCTCCATGAGGCTTTGGATAGTGGAGCCTGTAGGTGTAGGTGTTTATGCCCCTGTTGGCCGCTGCTCTAGGGCAGAGGTTCCCAACTCCAGTCCTGGTGGGCCAAACACTGTTCAGGTTTTCATGTTGTCCCTAATGAATATGCATGAGATGCATTTGCATACAATGGGGGCGGTGCATACAAATGCAGCACAGGCATATTTATTAGGGACAACATGAAACCTGAATGGTGTTTGGCCCTCCAGGACTGCAGTTGGGAACTCTGCTCTAGGGATTGCACATATTTATGGTGTCTGTGCTCTGTAGGGTAAAATATAGGCATTTCAGGCATATTTATTTTATCTGCAATAAAGGTTCCTTCTTTATTACCACGGTTTAGTACTGGGTAAAATATGGGGACAGGGTTGGCAGGAGCCACAGCTGGGACTTGAATTTGTGACCTTCTGCTCCTGAACACACTGACTGTGTGTACTCCACCACAGTGTTGCCACAGGGACAGATTATTCCCTGGGGATACCATGACTGTTCGTCAGACAGACCCTGTCTGTTGCAGTGCACGGCACCCACCTAAACGGGGCTTGGCCGTGGTCTGCTGTGGTCAGATACCACTGCCCCCTCCGCCACCAGCATCCCTCCGCCACCATGCTGCCGTGCCATTATGCCAGTGGTGCTCAGTCCCAGGCCATCCAGTGTGCCGGTAGGCAGCTGCCTATGGTGTGAGTTCCCATGTAAAGGTGCCCACATGGACATGCGCGCTTCCCCCCGGCACCGCCTGCCAATGTTATGTGCCCTTGGGGGTACCTGCTGGGTAATATCCCCTATGACACTGTGGGACACACACTTGTGCCCATGTTGGACCCTTTTCAGTTGCTGTCTTGCTGCTTTAGATTTTTGGCATTCCTATGTGCCACTTAGGCATCTGCCTAGTCCGCACTGTGCCCAAGCTGGACCACAGCATGTGCTGCCTGCAGCCCCCTGTATCCCATTCACAGCATCAGTACAGTTGCCATTTCCTACATGCCCACTCTGCTGTTGCTGCACATGTGCACGCCATAACAAACCTGCCCAATCTAAACGACAGAAACCCTGATCAGCGCTATTTCAATATGGGATCATTCACTTTGTAGGGTGACGGAGCAAAGACCCTTCCACGATTTATATCTGTTCTGTGGAGCTTACTCGGGGGGGGGGGTGGGGGAGGGGGCAGGTGGTTCGGGGGGGAGGGGGGGGGAGGCAGTGGTTGATGTTTCTCATTGCTACCACTATGGGCCAGCTTGGTTTATGGTCTTTTTCCAGTTTGTTGCGGGTCATTTCAGTGTTTATGTGTGCCCTTTTGTTCTGTGCACTCGTATCACAACTTATCACTTTTGTTAGGTTTCCCTGCCTGGGCTTGTACATTGCTGACACTGAAAATGGTTTCTCTCCCCTGTAATGGCATTTAACTGCATGTGTTTTTCATTCTGCTGTTGGAAATTGAGCTCTTCAGATTCAGTGCGTTAGTGTGAAGGGAGCCTCTCCCCGCCCACTCTCCGCCCATTGACCCCTTCTCTCCGCCCTCTCTCCACCTTCTGCGGTGTTTTACCGCGCTGCGGGAGTTTACGATCGTTAACTACGGTTAACGCGCGTTATGTAACGTTAACGATCGTAAGCGCGTCATAACGCACGTTATGATGCGCTTACGATCGTTAACGTTACATAACACGCGTTAT